>CM077165.1:132286595-132915151 GCA_039583875.1 Platanthera guangdongensis
CCAGACAACAGTGTCGAGAAATTCAGACAGAAGTGTCGAGACAGCTCATGACAGCAGTGTTGAGATAATACAATTGTCTTGAAACAATGAAAAAAACTAAGTACATCCAAGTCCACAAGAATTGAGTGAAGTCTATTCACTCAACCCCAGGTAAGTAAAATTGTTGAAAATAACTATGTTAGTTTAAGTTTAACAATTCGAACAGAAAAATGTGGCTAAGGCCACAGGTGTTGAGTGTAGTCTACTCACTCAATGCCATACAGCAAAAAGTTGTGAGACATGTTGAGATAGTCAAAGACTTAAGAGAAGATGGCTGAGAAGTGGCTATGTCCACATGCATTGAGTGAAGCTCACTCACTAAACACCATAACATCAAAATCGTTGAGTATTGCTCAGTCAGTCAAAGCTACAGAAATTCTGCGTAAATATTTGACTAAGTCAACAGACATTGAGTGAAGCTCACTCACTCAACATCATATGATAAAAAGCTTTGACTGATTCTCAGCCATTCAGAGCCAGTGTTTTCAAACACATTAAATTGGCTAAGTCCAATGGCGTTGAGTGTAGCTTTTCTCAACGCCAGATAATAGAATATTTGTTAAGTAGTTTGCATTGAGTAAGGCTTACGCGCTCAATGCCAAGTAATAAAAAGTTGACTAAGGCAATAAGCGTTGAGTGATGAAGACACACTCAACTCTCTCATCGCCAAGCAGCAGAAAGTTGATTAAGGCAAAAAGCGTTGAGTAATGAAGTCATACTCAACGCTCGCAATGCCAAGGCAAAAAGCGTTGAGTGGACTCAACGCTCTCAATGCCTCGAGTCAGAATAACTGTATAAGTGTTTTGGCGTTGAGTGAAGGTTGCTCATGTAACGCCCCCACTCATCACCTGGAATATAATGGTGGGTCCGGTCGGGGCCCCACGCCATATTTCACAGAAAAGCGGCAGAATTACTTATGAAAATCAAAATCTACTCGTATCCTAACGCAAAACAATCTAGCGCAGCATTTTATGTTGCATGAACTCAACACAACGAATGTCCACTAATATACAAACTCCACATTTATAACACACACACATGGCCTTAAGGCCTTATATATTTCTCTTTACAAATGTACAGCTTCATACATCGGCACACAGGCCGGCCACACATGAAATCCAAACATCATTCATCGCACGACCTCCAAGGGCCTTAAGCAGCAAAACTCCATTCCGCTCAAATCAATTCAATCATCAGCACCTGCAATTAGCCATCCACCCAAGAGCGGCAAACAAAGTAACGGTCAGCTTTAGCTGACCAATTATAACGACCCTACCCCTTATCGGGGGTAGTGGTTCCTTCCCTATATGCATTGTTATCATCATATCTATCAATCTACAAATCACAACCATATCGAAAACTTCGGCATTCACCAGACTCTTCGTGCACTCAGGGAACCGTTTTGGTGTGCCGGGCATTCCAGTCGTCCACCACCGATCATAGGTTTTTAACTTGTTGGTTGGCCGGTCCAATCCTAATCCACCAATCCCGCGGGCTTCCAACATTTTGACCATCCTACTCAGAGGTACTAACCTCACAGCATCCACAACATAACCAGAGCAGATCGACCCACCCTAGTGGTGTAGCAAGCTGGGTTTATCGGTTGATCCCAGGCATTGACCCACCATCGACCCTCAACCTATTCCCAATCGACCCACCCTTGTGGTGTAGCTAGCCGGGTTTAACTCGGCTCCCCAGACAATGCCACCAATCGACCCCCACTAATCCAGATCAACCCACTCTTGTGGTGTAGCAGGCCGGGTTTATCCCGTGCTCCCCAGGCGCTGCTACCAATTGACCTCTCATCACAACCAGGAGCTTACTCAAAGCACCCATACTTCCAGAAGCAACATCCACACATTCATACCACCATATAACGTAGCATAAACTCATAAATCTTACGCATCATCAAATCCATGCAGTCTTCTCCTGTTTACCCATAATCATCACCAATCCAGACTACCCATCCAGATGGGCTTCACACAGCATGCTTATGTCGTACTCCACACTTCCGGCTCTAAATGCAGACTCAACCAAGGAATCACTTACGATATTCACCTCTTGGTGGAGGATTCCATGCATATGCATAAAGAAAGGACTTTGATGTCCAAGAAGGAGATTGTTACCCTTGAATATCGCTTTGGAGCCATGACGTAGCCCGATAGAAATCACCGTCTCGGCGTTGCCTCCACGAATCCGATCTCGGATCTTGGCTCCGCACTCCGCAGCTCCTCCAGCAGCTGATTTCCTCTTTCCTCCTCCTTCCCTTGACCTTTATCTCTCTCTCTTTCTCTTTCTTTGAGAATGAGAAGAAGAAGACTTGAAATGAAGGGATTTATCCCTCATTTCTCGGCCTTTATCCACAGGGAAGGGACCTGAACACTTGGATCTAGAAGAGGGAAAAGAACGGCTCAGATTTACCAAAAAATACGCTGAACACGGCCTGACACGCCCTGTGACACGCCCGTGTCACAGGCCGTGTCACTTAAGAGGCAGACAACCGACTCAAATCCAACCAGTACACGGCTGTGGGACATGCCTGTGTCACAACCTACACGCCCGTGTCAAGCCTGACACACCCGTGTCTACCAGCCGTGTACTTCACACAGCCCAAGTTCCCCTCACCCGAGCGGGACACGGCCATGGGACACGCCCGTGTCCCATGTCGTGTACCCTAGGACACATCCGTGTCCAACAGCACACGCATTCCCCACTGAAACCCGCAAAGGACACGCCCTGTGACACACCCGTGTCACAGGCCGTGTACTCCATTTACTTGCCACTCGACGATCGTCGAGCGCAGTTCGTCGACCAGAGGGGGACACGCCCTCTGACACGCCCGTGTCATACGGTACACGCCCGTGTAGCATGGCGTATTCCCTCCATCGACCCAATTTCATCGCTCACGCACTCCACTACTCAACCCGAGCATGACACGCCCTGGGACACGCCCGTGTCCCAGGCCGTGACACCCAACCTGAAACCCAAAGTGGGCCTTGGCGTGTTACAGCTCACTCAATGCCTAATGAAAATATTATTCTGAGTGTTTTGGCATTGAGTGAAGGTTGCTCACTAAACGCCTAGTGACAGAATGATTGGCTAAGGCCAAAAGCATTGAGCGAAGCTTGTTCACTCAACACCTAGATAGACAGAATTTTGTCTAAGTGTTTTGTCATTGAGTGATGCTTACTCACTCAACATGTATACTACTGATGCTTGATTTTGGCTAAGTTCACAGATGGTGACGTCAGCAAAGTCAATAAAGTCAGCATTATTAAAAATGTGGGGGGATAGATACAGTACGCGAAAAATGTAGCCTCTTACCTATGGTACTGCAATTAATACAAAAGTAAAGTTGCAACTGTCAATTTCAGTGAGACCCACAGGTCAAAAGAGCTCTTGATGGGCTAATAACATAAGACGGAGATTGAGGAAGAAAAATAAGCTTTTGGGAAAAGACAGTTGGTCCTCATCTACTTCATCGTCATTATTGCAGAGGCTGAGAATAAAGTTCAAATCAGCAAGTCTTAAATCTCAACAAAAAGACAGTTGTGGTCTTCTTCATCGACTCTAGCAAGTTCATACTTAATCTCTAATAAAAAGGAAGAAGCCAAGGGAGAAACCCTATATGCAGATTCTGAGATCTTCAACAGCAAGTTAGCTGGTGTCATTTACACCTGCACCAGTAAGTTCTGAATGCCTTCTTTCTGAAGGATAAGAAGAAGCAGTTAAGTCCTGAGGCAAGTTGTAGTAACAGGAAGTTCTTCAAGTTAGCTGTTGACATCTCCATCTTCAACAGCAAGATAGCTGGTGTCATCTTCATTTGCACCAGCAAGCTAGCACAGAGTGATTCTCTGAGAAAGAGGTAGCAATAAGGGCCAACCCTTGCTGCAGGTACTTCACAGATCCAGCCAATAATTTCTAAAGAACAATCTTTTGGGGGGCTGTGAAGAAGGAGATAGGGCTAAGCTTCTAGTTCAGTTCAGAAAGGTGCAGAGTAGCAGATCTGCAAGTCACTTCCAGCATAAGACAAAGCATCATGAAGATCTACATCCTTGTTGATATGAAGATAGTAGGGATGGGATTCTCTCAGCTCATGTTGCAACAAGAACACCTGCAGTTACTTCTCAGTTCCAGTAAGAAAAATCCCTGGTGCTAAGAATAAGGAGTTAGGACAGAGTATATCTCAGTTTAGGTGAAAGTAGACTCAGGAAATATATTCATGGGGTCATATTTGGGCTGAGTCTATCTCAGTGCAAAAGGATTGACACAGAGAAATCTCTCTTGTGTCCAATCAACTCAACAAACCCAATTCCACCTTGTAGGATCCTTTGGGATCTGAGTAGTAGGAGAAAACTTGCTCTGAGGTAGGATCCCTTGTGAGTCTGAGATAGGGCTATCCTCCCAGCCTAAGTTGTAGGGCTTAACAGCCTGAGGTAGGTGATCTCTGAATCACTGAGTTGTAGGCCCTTGTGGTTGAGTTGTAGGTCTTGGAGGAGACCGAGTGGTCCTACGGGATCGAGGTGTAAGCTTTTAGGAGCCGAATTTTGGAGAAGTGTCTAGTTCAACAAGATAGTTGGATAGGTGGGAGGGAAAGTGGATGTACCCTTATTAGGGAAACCACTATAAATCTTGTGTGCTTTGTGTGTTTGTTTTGTTGCGAGTTACACATCTTGAAAGCAAAATCCAACCAACTAATAAAGCACCTAAAGAAATGAAGATAAAAGATAAGTCACTAAGGACTGAGAAACCTATTCGTCCCCCCTAGGTGATGTAGTTATCCTTGAAATGAAGACTTTCAAGTTATATCAGAGGGAGGTTACTCAGAAAGGACTTAACAGTCTGAGTATACTTCAAAGGTTAGTTAAAAGGTTTGACGTGTAGATTCAAAAGAAAATCATAAGGAGTGGAGCACAATGGAGTTTCAAGTCTGCAACAAGGATAACTTTGGGATATTGCTAGAAAGGATCAGGCAGATTGTAGAAGCTAGTGATCCTAGAGTCTTGGCATCAATTCAAGAAGGACCCTTCATTCCCATGAAGGTCTCTACATTAGT
Organism: Platanthera guangdongensis; assembly: GCA_039583875.1. Taxonomy (NCBI): domain Eukaryota; kingdom Viridiplantae; phylum Streptophyta; class Magnoliopsida; order Asparagales; family Orchidaceae; genus Platanthera; species Platanthera guangdongensis. Next base: position 132,291,691 of record CM077165.1, read on the forward strand.
TGCAAGTATCCAAACCATAAAGAGCTATGGTGAAATGACTGAGGATGAAGTCATCCTGTCTACTATGGACAAGAGAGCATAACACATCATGGTAAGTGTCATGGATGACTCCACCTTCCAAATCTTGGTCCACTGCAAGACAACCAAAGAGATGTGGGATTCTCTATTTGGCTATATGGAAGGGACAAAGAAAGTCAGTCTTTCTGGCAGTGATTCAGAGTTTGGAGAAGAAGAAGAAGCCTTCATTGGGCTACTTGCTGCCATTGTAGATGAAGTAGAAGAGAATCCAGATGGTAGTCTAAAGATCAGGGCCCCTCTATCACATCCAGAAAGTGATTCAGAGGAGTATGATGAAGAATAGGATGACTGCAATTGTTATGGGCCAATTACCATGATAGAAGAAGAATCCTGCAAGGATCAGCATGGTCTAGATCAGGTACAATCTCTGTCTAGTTCTTATTATTGCTCAGGTCATGAGACCAGTCCAGATTCTGATGCATCCTCATCCAGTGATGAAGATGACTCTGAATCTGAGGTATATATCAATCAATTGATTGATAAGTATGGTCAAATTTTGGATGCTTTGAGAAGAAGCAAGAAGTTGGCCAAGGTGTAGGCTAAGGAGATTATCTCCCTATAGCTAGCTGCTTTCTAGCAATCTGATTCAGCATCTTTGCTGGAGCAAAAAGTGTGGGAAGTCAGCAAACTAAAGGCTATCTCAGTCATCCAACTTGACACCATAAGCTAGAAGGAGATGATCATTTTGGATCTTGAAGAGGAGCTTTTTAAGGAAAGAAGGATAGTGGCTATTTTTTCTAAGCCAAATACTATGTTGCCCTTGATAAATTTCTTCTCCTCTCAAAAGGGTAAGAAGGAGTTGGCAGTCAAGGGAAGCACAAAAGTTGACCTTTCCAAAGGGAAAGGCAAAGCTCCTGTAGTGCCACGGTCAACCTTTCACAAGCTAATCCTCCCTTCTAACATACATGACCAGGACTATATGTATGGTCACTATAAGAATGAGAATTATTCTTGTAAGAATATGAGTGTATCTTACAATAGGAGAAGAAAGGGTAGGAGAATGAGTGACTTTAAGGCTCCCCATGAAGAAGTATAAATGGCCCATTCTTGACCATTTATATTTGGTGCCTCAGCCCCAACTCACAAGGATAAGGCAGTGGCTTTCACTCAAACCCATCCAGCAAGGACTCAGACCAAGGGTCAGTCTACCAGTAAGCCTAACTTGGCTATTTTTGATGATATAACCAGCATGTCATCTGCAAAGAATGCAACTGTACATAACATATAGAGCAAGCAAAGGAAGCATGCTGGAAGACTAACCTTCAGTCAGATGCTAGCTGAAAGGAACCTGAAGAAAGCTGCTACTCCTCTTCCTTCTGATCAATCAGCAGTTAACCACACTGCAGGACCTGCTCAGAAAAGGAGTTATAATATCCATGAGTGTTGGTGTTGTTGCAAGGTGAGGCATTTTGCCCTAGATTACTGGAATAATCCTTCGATGCCCGGAGTAAGAGTTAGCCTACCTGTCAGAAATGCTGCTAGTAGGCAAGTTAGATTTCAAACTAATCAAAACGTAGGACTCAATACTCATTGGGGACCTAAGGTACGATGAACTCTATTATGGTAGTTGGTCCAAGTACCCATACCCCCATGTTGTATTTGGATAGAGGATTCTCTAGGAATTAGACTGGAACAAAGAGTTATCTCAAGGTTCATACTCTAATGAGCTGTGGACCAAAGATATGCACTTATACATTTGGAGATAGGTAAATAGACCAGCAAGTTTACTCCTCCTACAGCCCAAGAGGAAAAGGATGGAGTGGGCAGTTCTGAAGAAGGGCAAGTGCACAGGATGGATGAAGACCAGCTGAATCCATCCATTAAAGGTTAAGATGCCTGAGTGATGGGACAAAGTGTAGCTGCCTCCTCAACAAACAAAGTGTTGTATAAGTCTTAGGCAAAGGCCAGCTGGATCTAGCCAGCTGGAATGTCTGATTGGACAAAGTTTTCTGTCACACCAGCAAATCAGTGAAGGAAAAGCTGGCTGTACTTATTGAGGAAAGCATTAGAAGTGGCTCTTTTGGGAGCAGCAAGGAAGGAGCACATAATGCTCTGCTGAAAAGTTTCTTAAGTGGTGTCCTCTAGTAGACTCTGGTAGACTCTTTGGAGTAAAATTAAAAAGAACTGCGCTTAGGGTTCAACATCATCTAAACATGTAGCAAAGTTTGTCCAAGTCAGTGGGCAATGTAGACTGAATCTGTGCAATTATTAAGGGGGAGCCAATACAGTCTAGTTCAGTCTGAAAAGCTCAAAGTCTAGTATAAAGAATTGGTGTCTGAGAATCTCCAGCTCCAAGGAGATCAGAAGAATACTTCTGTAGTTTAGATGGTCCCTATGGACAATGCTGAGGTTGAGAGGGAGACTACCAGATGATTGCAACTGTTGTAAGTGAGCAAGTTCACAAGAACAGCTAGATTTCTCCAGCCATTGTTGATACAAGTCAACATATTCCTATGGGAATAGCAGTGTAAAGAAAGACCTGGTACCAGAATGAAAGGATGGTTCAAGAAAAGTGTTGGGTCCATTACCCACAATGTTCCCTATATTGAATTTGAAGAGGCATATCCATCAACACTAAGAGCATAGTTGCATTTGATGTTGTTTAAGCTCATCTTGTGCTGGATGTTCCATGGAACAAGTATAGACAAATTGTCTAAGTGATGTGACAGGTGGTCGTAAGACAAAAAGATGGACACCAAACGAAGATGCTGGAAAGGGAGGAATTTGCCTAAGTTCACAGGCGTTGAGTGGGGTAAGCTCACTCAATGCTAGAAGTCAAGGAGTAGTTGATAATGCGGCTAAGTCCACAGACGTTGAGTGAAGCAACCTCACTCAACGCCATAGGTAAGAAAGAATGTTGGCAAGCTAAAAATATGGCTAAGTATTTTAGCGTTGAGTGATGAAGACACATTCAACATCATACAGTAAAAAGGCTAAGTATTTTAGCGTTGAGTGATAAAGACACATTCAATGTCATACAGCAAAAAGGCTGCAAGTTGAACTTGGTCGAACTTAGCTCAAAATTCATCGAACTAATTTCAGAGTTCGTTGAGCTCAGTTCACCATTCGTCGTACTCAATTCAGAGTAAGGCAGGCTGAGTCTGTCAATGCCTATAGTTAAAAGGAAGATTTTGTCTAAGGCATAACTATAGAGAGAAGTGTAAGTCTCAGCATAACCGTTGAGACAAGTGTTAGTCTCAGCATAACCGCTGAGACAAGTGTTAGTCTCAGCATAATCACTGAGAGAAGTGTTAGTATCAGCATAATCGCTGAGACAAGTGTTTGTCTCAGCAGTGAACAAGAAAGCACTGAGACAGTTAAGCCAGTGTTTTTAAACACAGAAAATTGTCTAAGATAAAAAGCATTGAGTGAGGCATGCTCACTCAATGCTCTCAATTCCTAAGATACTGCAGAGGCAAAAATTGACTAAGGCAAAAAGCGTTGAGTGAGGCATGCTCACTCAATGCTCTCAACGCCTAAGATGTCGCAGATGCAGAAAATTGGCTAAGGCAAAAACATTGAGTGAGGCATTCTCACTCAACGCTCTCAATGCCTAAGATGCTGCAGAGGCATATTTTTGGCTAAGTAAAATGGCGTTGAGTGAAGCTTGCTCACTCAATGCTCTCAACGCTAGAGAAGCAGGAAGATTTTGGCTAAGGCAAATGGCGTTGAGTGATGCTTGTTCACTAAACGCTCTCAACGCCTAGATTGATGGAAATTTGTCTAAGTATTTTGGCATTGAGTGATGATTACTCACTCAACACCTATGCTAATGTTGCTTGATTTTTGGATAAGTCCACAGTTGATGACGTCAGCAAGTTAATGAGTCAACATATTTCAAATTAGTGGCGGGATGGTTATAGTTCGCGATAAATGTTGTCGCAGACCTACTGTACGACAGTTGGCATTAAAGCAAGGTTGATGCTGGACATTAAATGTGTGGGCCCTACTGCTTGTGGTTGTTGCTGGACATTAAATATGATGGGCCCACTGCTCAAGAGGCATTGGGTGAAAACCAATAAAAGGAAAAAGGCGTGCTGAGGAAGACAGCCTTGAGAGAAAAATAACGTGATAGTTCTTCTTCTCCGTCATTGTTACTGAGCTGAATAACATGAAGCTTAAGTCAGCAAGACGAAAAGCAAGTTAGCTGTTGATATCAACATCATCAACAGTAAGATAGCTGGTGTGATCTTCATCTACACGATCAAGCAAGTCCGGAGTATTTCTCCGAGGAAAGAGGAAGCAGCCAAGAGCCGACCCTTGCTGCAAGTTCATCACAGTTATAACTGTACAAGCATCCTGAAGATCTTAATCTGGAAGCTGTGAAGAGAAGAAGCTTGAAGAAGCAGAGATCTGAGAGAAGACTCAGGGGACTATTCCTCAGAAGTCATGGTCAGGGCTGAATCACCTCAGCGTAGGAAGGGAAGAATAAGCAGAGATATCTTAGTCTACAAATTTGAGCTGAGATTTTCTCATCTCAGGTAGCAGCAATTTGCTGCAGTAACTTCACTGACCTGCAGGAAAAATCCCTAGTACTGTGAAGTAGTAGTTAGGGATGAGCTTCAAGCCCAATTCAGAGAGAGGCAGAACATTGCTCTTCAAGTCACTTCCAGCTCAAGTAAATACTTGTTACTGTGGAAGTAGTTATGACTAAGTACTTCTTAGTTCAGTGAAGGTAGACTCAGTAAATAGATTCCTGTAGTCATTGTAGGGCTGAGTTTATCTCAGTCAAGAAGCTTGACACAAAGAAACATCTCTTGTGTCAAGAATATCCACCAACCCACCTTCATCCTATATGATCCAAGTATGGATCTGAGTTGTAGTGCTTAATTGCCTGAGGTAGGAGAGTGCTTCTCTCTGAGTGTAGGGTCTTTGTGCTTGAGGTAGGTGATAAGTTTGTCACAGAGTTGTAGGTGCCTGGAGGGGCACTGAGGTAGGTATCTGGAAGGGTACTGAGCTGTAGGAATGTTGCAGCACTCTGAGAGTAGGGTCTTGTATCAGAAGTTGTAGGGCTGAAAAGGCTGAGCTGTAGGCCATGGAGATAAGGCTGAGGTTGGTGGCTTGATGGTCACTTAGTATCAGAGCACTGCAGATCTCAGAGGTAGGATGCTTTGTGGATTTTAGGTAGGGCTGTCCTCCCAACCTGAGTGTAGGGCTTAATATCCCGAGGTAGGTGGTCTGCTGACCACTGAGTTGTAGACCCTCGTGGCTGAGAAGTAAGTCTTGGAGGAGACTTAGAGGTCCTGCGGGATCCGAGGTGTAAGCTCTTTGGAGCAAGTTTTGGAGAAGTGTCTAGTCCAATAAGATAGTTGGATAGACGGGAGGAAAATGGATGTACCCAATTGGGGAGCCACTATAAATCACTGCGTGCTTTTCTGTGTTGTTTACCTTGTGCAGGTTGTGTACATCTTGAAAGCATAAAATCACTAAAACTAAAGCCCTTAAAGAAGAAATATTTAAAGAAGCTCAACAAGCGACCAATAACTTATTCACCCCCCTCTAGGTGATTTAGCTATCCTTGAAAACAAAGACTTTCAATTGATATCAGAGGGAGGTTACTCAAAATTATAGATTAGAGACCGGGCGGTCTGGCAGTCTGACTCTAGCGGGCTGCAGTCCGGGCGGTCTGTCGGTTTATCTCTGCGGTTTGGTTGATGACCTGTTGCTACTGGTACTCTGGCGGTTGGTGAATCAGTCTCTGTCGACTTGGAGACCGGGCGACCTGGCGGTCTGGTGTGGCGTCTTGGTATCTTTCTCTTGTGTTTGCCGGGCGGTTTGCCCTGTCATCAAACCACACGGCTTAGCAGCTTGTATTTATGTTAAACCGCTTGTACATGATAATTTTTAGTCCCATATTGTTTATTCATTATCTCTCCTATCTCCTCAATTCTATAAAAGGGAGGCTATACCTTGTAATTCATACCTTTTTTGGAATACAAAAATTTCTGTTTGTCCAATTTCTAGACTTTCTTTTTCTGTTCGCACATGGTACCAGAGCCAGCGATCTTGTCAACCTGATTCAGTGCCTCTCTCTGCCTGCGCGACTTGATCTCCTTCTTGCCTCTTGTTCGCGCGACCTGTCCTCCTTTGCCACTGCTCATTGTTTGCGCGGCCTTCTCCTTCTTCTTCTCGCTCTTTCTCCACGAACTGTTTTGGAGGCTTCTCGGTCTTCTGTTCGCACGGCCTGCACTCTTCCCGCGCGACTTCCTCTTTTTCTCTGTTACGGATTCTTCTTCTGTCTGATGCGGTCTTCTCTCTCCCATGTGGCCTTTTATCTGCCCCGGCCTCTTTCTTTCCGCGTGTCCTTTCTCTCTTCCCTCTACCCGCGCGGCTTCTTCTATGCCCCGTTCCAGCTCTTCTACCACCACCGCTACTCCTATGATAACTCCACCTCCTCCTCCCATTCCTTCCGGGAATCTTGGCACTGTCTCTAAGCTTGTTGGTTCCAACTACCCGGATTGGAGCGTCTCCTTCACCTTCCTCCTTTGCTCACAACGCAAATGCCACCACCTTACTGATGACCCTCCTCACACCACTTCTGCTGAATTTGACGACTGGGATGCTAGTGATGCGCTTGTCCGCACTTGGCTCGCTAACAGTATTTCTGCTGAATATCTTCCTGTTATCCTTCATGATGAGACGGTCAAGAAGGCAATGCTTCATCTTGCTGCTCTGTACTCAAAGGGGGCTCAGATGTCTCGCATTTATACTTAATATGCGGACCTTTTTGCCCGTCCTTCTATGTCTCCTGCTGTCGCTTATCAACAAGTTCAAGCTCTTGGGGCCGAGATCCTTCAATATTGCCCCTTCTTTGCGGATCTGGCCAAACAACACAAGCACTTTCAAGAACTGCTTGTTGTGTGCTACCTCGTCCGGCTTCCTGATTCCTACGATATGATCCGCCAACAAATCTTGGGTGAAGCAGACTCTCCCAACTTGGATACTATGGTTGCACGCATTGTAGCGGTTACATCTCTTCTTCAGCGTCCGCTTCTGTCTTCTCCTCCTCCAGAACAATATGCTCACCAGACTCAACGGAGCCGCTCTAGTAGTCACAACCATCATTCCGGTGGTCAGACTTCTTCACGCTTCCTCTACTCCCACTATGGCCGCACCGGGCATCTTGTGGATCGATGATGGATGAAACATCCACATCTTCGCCCTTCTGGTGACTCTTCTACCTCCTCTTCCAAGCCATCCGCTTTGGTGGTCACCTCATCAGGTAGTGCTTATGTGGTTACTCAAGGTAAATGGCTCATCGACTCTGGTGCAACTAATCACATGACGGGCAATCTACAATGGTTTTTTCTCCTTGAAACACATGACTTGGTTGCCTCCGATCCTTGTTGCAGACGGATCTCCCTCCCCAGTTCATGGGACGGGAGTGGTTGATGTCACTCCATCTCTTTGCTTGGCCGATACTCTCTGTGCCCAAGTTTCCTTGCAACTTGTTGTCAGTTACATCTTTGTGCAAGCAACTTCAATGTTTCATCACATTTACACCTACTTCTTGCTCTTTCCAGGATCTGAGCTCCCAATGGACGATTTCTACTGGGACTGAAAGCGGCGGCCTCTACTTCCTCGACAATGTTTCTGCTCTCTCCTCCTTCTCCTCCTCTTCTGCAGATCTCATACAATGGCATATCCGCCTTGGGCATCCTCCTCCACATCTTATTCATCAGCTGCTACCTCACCTCCCTCCACACAGTTCTCCTCTCAACTTGGCAAGCATCACCATTCCTCCTTCCCGCCAAAGCAAGGTCGTGGTTCTACCCGACCATTTGATCTTGTTCACTCCGACATCTAGGGTCCTGCTCCTACCCTCACCATTGGTCGGGGTAGCTCTTATTTTGTAACTTTCATTGATGATTTCTCATGATGTACTTGGGTGTATATCTTACGAGAACGCTCTGAACTTTTTGATGTATGGTAATCTTTTTATCATTTAATTAAAAGTCAGTTTGATATTTCAATTAAAGTATCACGCTCTTATAATGTCAAAGAGTACGTTAGTCAAGTTTTTTCCTCATTTTGTATGCAACATGAAATTATTCATCAAACAAGTTGTGTTTACACCTCCCAACAAAATGGGGTGGCGGAATGCAAAAACTGTCACCTCTATGATGTTGCTCGCACCCTACTTATGCAAATGCATGTCCCTCGCTCCTACTGGGGCTATGTTGTTCTCATTTCTTGCTACCTCATCAATAGCATTCCCTCCTCTATTTTCCGCGGTCAAACGCCTTTCTCCATTCTCTATCCAGGAAAGGATCCCTTTCCTCTTCCTCTACGTATCTATGGCTGCACGGTCTTTGTGCATGCTCCCTCTGCCACACGAGACAAACTCTCCCCTCGCTCCACCAAATGTGTCTTTCTGGGCTACTCTATCACTAAGAAGGGCTACTGTTGTTTTGACCCCATTCTTCGCAAACAGTTCGTCTCCGCAGACGTTACCTTCTTCGAGACTGCTCCATATTTCTCTACGGACTCCTCTCCTCTTCCTGTGCAACTCAGTCTTCCTTCTCCTCCTCCCTCCAGCTCATCCCCTCCTACTGAGGTACTTCCACCTCCACCATCTTCATCCTCTTCTCCTCCCTCTCCACGTCCACAATCTCCCTACTCTTCATCGTTGTCGCTCTCTGCTCTCGGGCCAGCTCTCTCCACCATGGATGCTCTGGATACTGAGGCACCTGCTGGCCTGGACCTCCCCATTGCCCTTCGCAAAGGGGTTCGGGCTTGTACCAAGTATCCGCTTGCTGTAGTTGTTTCCTATGATTGTCTGACACCTACTCGCAGGAACTTTGCGCTGGCTATCTCTTCCACTTCCACCCCTCGTTCATATTAAGAGGCCCTTACCATTGCACATTGGAAGGCTGTCATGGATGAAGAGACTGCTACTCTCACTGAATGGGGTACCTAGACCCTGGTTCCTCCTCCTGTTGGCACAGATATTGTTGGCTGTCGCTGGGTTTATGTAGTAAAATTCCTCTCCGATGGCAGTGTGGATCGCTACAAGGCTCGGCTTGTTGCCAAGGGCTTTACCCAGATGTATGTCGTTGATTACTTTGACACCTTCTCTCCAATTGCTCGTCTCAGCACTATTCGGGTCCTTCTCTCTGTGGCTATCAACAGAGATTTTCCTATTTCATAGTTGGATGTGAAGAATGCCTTTCTTTATGGGGATCTTCAGGAAGATGTCTACATGGAGAAACCTCCAGGGTATGTTGCTCATGGGGAGATACAGGTTTGTCGGCTCAAGAAGGCTATCTATGGCCTAAAACAAAGTCCTCGCGCTTGGTTTGACAAATCTAGCAGGATTATGGCGGCTGTTGGTTTTACGAGGAGTTCTGCTGATCACTCCCTATTTACTCGTAAAACTACTCTGGGTTTAGTGGTGCTTGCAGTATATATGGATGGCATTCTTCTTACTGGAGATGACCAAGCTGGGATAATCTTGATAAAGAAGCATCTTCGACAACACCTTGTTACAAAGGATATGGGCTCCCCAAAATACTTTCTGGGGATAGAAATTTCTCGAAAGCCCGCTTCTCTTGTCCTCTCCCAATGGAAGTATGCCCTTGACTTGTTAAAAGAGGCAGGGTTGACTGGGGCTAAACCTGCCCGATATCCTATGGCCACTAGAGAAGAAAAATATGGACAGATGACTCTCCTCTTCTTTATGATGTTAAGAGGTACAGACGTCTGGTTGGTAAACTCATATATCTCACAGTGACCAGGCCCGACATTGCCTATGTTCTTGGCAAGGTTAGTCAATTCATGCAAGCTCCCAGGGAATGCCATCTACAGTCGGCCCTAAAGATATTGGAGTATATTAAATCAGCTCCCGGGAAAGGACTTCTCTTTCAGAAGAATGACCATTTTGTTGGGTTTCTCTGAGAGGATGGCACAACAATTGTGCACGCAGCGAAAAGTAAAAACATCAAGAAAACCCAAAAGAAATGGGATCGGGCCATGATAGTTGAATCAAGAAGTTAACAAACAACTATGCAAAAGTTACCTCGGTGGCGTTGAGTCACAACTCAACGGAGATGCTCCAAACTTTCTGTTCTTGCTAGTGGCGAGTTCTAGGTGGAATAATGTCCACGTTTCTGCAAAAATCCACACGAGCGGGAGAACACTGAGCTATCCGTCGCACGGAAGATCGGGAAGAACGATGACCGCACCTTGCTATTCCACGGACTGCTAGGTCCGCGCCAGGAAGAGCAACACCAGCGACGATCGCCGGAGAGGAGGAGGTCGACGGAGCGAACACGGCGGCGGCGGAACCCTTCCGTCGGCGGCGGGATTCGGGATCGGCGGAACGATCGCGGAACGGAACTCTCCCGTCGCGGGCTTCTATTCGATCAGAAGATGATGTAATCCCGAAAAACCCTAAGTGTTCTATTTATAGCAAAGGTATAAAATAAACTTATGAGTATCGCTATCCGCAGACCACCCAAGAATAAGGGTTCCAGAATTGGCGAGAATCACCAGCCGATTGGTGAGAATCGATCGTCGAGAATCACTAAGAATCGGCGAGTATCGGCTAGGATCAGTGAGAACCAGTCGGTGAGAATCGGTCGGCGGGAATCACCAGCAGATTCGGCGAGAATCAATCGGCGAGAATACCCGACGATTCACGTCGAATCGTAGGCTGACGATTCTCGTCGATCGTCGAGAATCACCGGCGATACACGTCGAATAGAGTCGACGATTATCGTCGATCGGCGAGAATCAGAGAACACTTCTCGACGATTCTCGTCGATCGGTGAGAATCCGAACACCAATCCTCCAAGGCGATACCTTGCTCAACCCGACTCTTCTTTAAGGCAACACTTTGCCCAAAACCACATTCAGGTCGGTGATTGGTAACCTTTACCAACACAGTCAATCATCCAACTTCTCCACATCTCTTATGTGCGACCCTGCAGGCTCATATCGCGTTGGCAGTGAGATTACATGTTTGACCACTTCCAGATCAGCATGGTAACTCCAACAGACTCCCACTTGATCTTGAAAGTATCAAAGCAAAAACCTCATAAACAATGAGCGGCATCTAGCAATGCATCATTGCTCCCCAAGCAATAAGAGTTTATAACTCATAAGCCTTTATGACCAATGTATCAGTGTTGTCTTTGTCCCTTTGTCCCTTACATCCGGAAAGAACTAGAGGCATGGACCGTGTCACCCTCGTAATAGCTCAATCCAAGTTTTCTTGATCCAGGACGTACTTCCAGAGAATGGTGAGTACAATATCACATATTGACTCAACCAAGCATGGACATGCATTTCTCAGTCCAGTTCCATCAAGGGGCCCATGGATGCAACTCCTGTCATACAGGAGGACAAATCCCATATCTGCTCACACACAAACACCCAAATGATTCGTAACATGCCCAACAACCACCCTTATCATCAACCTTTCTCAAGGAAGACTTTAGATGGCATCAAAGCACGCTCTTCCTCACTTGATGAATGCTGTGACTTCAGGTCAAAGGACCACAACACCATTGTCAACTGAGACCTACTCGTGACAAGATTGGATGACAATCCACAGAGTAGTCTCAGGTTGGGTCTGTCCAGTACAACTTGTTCACTAACAAGTACCCACGTGATGACTTGATATCATAATATCATGACCTGTGAGAACCAGTCATCAGTCAACGCACGTGCTAGTCTTCATGTACCATCATCACCCTTAGCTTCTATGATGATAATCGACCAGGGACCTTTAAGAATGAAGCTTCAAATAAATCATAGGCTCTCACATTCAAGTCACGTACTTGTTGTCCTATGGAAGCGAACATTCTAAGGGTATCTATTATGTTAACATTTAACTATCATATAGAAAAAGACATAATAAAAGAACTTGCCATTAATTATAAAAGAAAAGCTAGGTACAATGTCCATCATATGAACAAATAGCCAACAAAATACATGTTAACATGCAATCCACAAGATTCTCGCTAGAGTCGATCATTTAGGTATCGTACACCCATCGATCTAGTATGACCATCATGCTTTCTCTGCGCGAGAGGCTTTGTCAGCGGATCCGCAATATTTTCCTCAGTTGGCACTCTGCAAATGTTCACATCTCCTCGTTCGACAATCTCACGAATAAGATGAAACCGCCGAAGTATGTGCTTGGAGCGCTGATGAGATCTAGGTTCCTTAGATTGTGCAATTGCACCATTGTTATCACAGTAGAGAACTACGGGACCAACAATGCTAGGAACTACATCAAGCTCGCCGATGAATTTCCTAATCCATACAGCCTCCTTCGCCGTATTAGCTGCTGCGATATACTCGGCCTCTGTTGTAGAATCAGCAACTGTCTCTTGCTTGGAACTCTTCCAGCTCACAGCTCCTCCATTCAGGCAAAACACAAAACCTGACTGAGACTTGGAGTCGTCTCTATCAGTTTGGAAGCTAGCATCCGTGTAACCACTTACAACGAGCTCTTCCTCTCCACCATACACCAAGAACACGTCCTTAGTCCTTCTTAAGTACTTCAGGACATTCTTGACTACAATCCAGTGACACTCACCGGGGTCTGACTGATACCTGCTAGTCATGCTCAAAGCAAAGGAGACATCGGGTCGAGTACATAACATCGCGTACATGATTGATCCAATTACCGAAGCATATGGAATCAACTTCATGCGGTACTTATCTTCACAAGACTTTGGACACTGGTCCTTAGAGAGATTCACACCATGAGACATGGGCAAAAATCCTTTCTTGGACTCAAGCATGTTGAACCGCTTCAACACCTTTTCGATGTACGTACTCTGGGTCAAACCCAGCAACTTCTTTGATCTATCTCTATAGATCTTAATACCGAGTATATAAGTCGCTTCACCCAAATCCTTCATTGAAAAGCAGTTCCCTAGGTTGTTCTTAACAACTTTTAGGGTAGGAATGTCATTCCCAATCAACAGTATGTCATCTACATACAATATCAGGAAGACAACAATGCTCCCACTGATTCGCTTGTAAACACAAGGCTCATCTTCATTCTTGATGAAACCAAACTCTTTGATTTTCTCATCAAAATGAAGATTCCAACTTCGAGAGGCCTGTTTCAGTCCATGTAATTAGTCCCACTGAGCTTATCCTTCTCAAGGATGGCTCTCAAAGACAATGTGGAGTGTGAAACACTTGCCATGGAATTCTACAAGAATTTATGCTGAATAAAATCAGTACCAAAATTTCAAATACAATTTATTTTAATTTGGACTTCAATTAAAATACTCCCACTATTTTATTCGAAATGATAGCCCTCACTAACAATTCAGAGAGTTCATGCGAGCTACTCTCTTAGTAGACAAGATCCGTATTTCACCAACACAATGAGTCAGCTTTGGCTTTCCTCTCACGATGCGGTTATTTAGGTAGGCAATGCTTGCCAATTGCATCCTCATGCAATTCTTGTATGGTTGGTGAATAACTCCTTACTCGCATCCATCATATGTTGCATGCCAACCCTATGCCTCTAGGCACTCAACCTTTGAGGTCACCTAGTTAAGTAGGACCCGATGTCGACAGTGGGATATCACAATTATCCGCTCGCACCCTTACCAAGATAGATTAATGCACCTTGCTTTGGCAAGCCCACACTTCATCGATCGAGGCAGGAAGAGTGTCATCCATCGGAAGGCATCCGAACACTTAATATTTGATGAAGGGATTTTACTTATAGGTTAACAATTAACCATGATCAACGTTTGATCAATGTGCACATCCAAAGAAAAACAATTCTTCTAAAACCATATGCATCCCTTATGTGCACATCCTGACACCATCAACATTTGATAGAAGGAAGGGCTAAATCTGAACATCCGGAAATTTCCAAATCCTCAGATTTACATGCATTGGACAAAAGTAAAGACAACTCAACTTAAAGCAGTAGACAAGCTCATCTCTATATGTTGGATTCAAAATCCAAAACATACTCGAGGGATGGTTACTGCTAAGGAGACAACAATTTCTAACAATTAGAAATTTCCACGAAATTCCAGACGTTTTTGGCGGGGAACCAAGACTAAATCTAGACATTTAGAACACTTCTAAATCCCTAGGTTTACACGCACTGGAATAACATAACTTCCAATACAACAATCATGGCCGCAACCTCCCTCTGATACCACTGTTGGGTTTCTCTGAGAGGATGGCACAACAATTGTGCACGCAGCGGAAAGTAAAAACATCAAGAAAACCCAAAAGAAATGGGATCGGGCCATGATAGTTGAATCAAGAAGTTAACAAACAACTAGGCAAAAGTTACCTCGGTGGCGTTGAGTCACAACTCAACGGAGATGCTCCAAACTTTCTCTTCTTGCTAGTGGCGAGTTCTAGGTGGAATAATGTCCACATTTCTGCAGAAATCCACACGAGCGGGAGAACACCGAGCTATCCGTCGCACGGAAGATCGGGAAGAACGATGACCGCACCTTGCTATTCCACGGACTGCTAGGCCCGCGCCAGGAAGAGCAACACCAGCGACGATCGCCGGAGAGGAGGAGGTCGACGGAGCGAACACGGCGGCGGCGGAACCCTTCCGTCGGCGGCGGGATTCGGGATCGCCGGAACGATCGCGGAACGGAAATCTTCCGTCGCGGGTTTCTATTCGATCAGAAGATGATGTAATCCCGAAAAACCCTAAGTGTTCTATTTATACCAAAGGTATAAAATAAACTTATGAGTATCGCTATCCGCAGACCACCCAAGAATAAGGGTTCCAGAATCGGCGAGAATCACCAGCCGATCGGTGAGAATCGATCGTCGAGAATCACTAAGAATCGGCGAGTATCGGCTAGGATCAGTGAGAACCAGTCGGTGAGAATCGGTCGGCAGGAATCACCAGCAGATTCGGCGAGAATCAATCGGCGAGAATACCCGACGATTCACGTCGAATCGTAGGCTGACGATTCTCTTCGATCATCGAGAATCACCGACGATACACGTCGAACAGAGTCGACGATTCTCATCGATCGGCGAGAATCAGAGAACACTTCTCGACGATTCTCGTCGATCGGTGAGAATCCGAACACCAATCCTCCAAGGCGATACCTTGCTCAACCCGACTCTTCTTTAAGGCAACACTTTGCCCAAAACCCCATTCAGGTCGGTGATTGGTAACCTTTACCAACACAGTCAATCATCCAACTTCTCCACATCTCTTATGTGCGACCCTGCAGGCTCATATCGCGTTGGCAGTGAGATTACATGTTTGATAACTTCCAGATCACCATGGTAACTCCAACACATTTAAGTGTTGAAGCATACTCCGATTCAAGCTATGCCGATGACAAAGGAGACTGCAAGTCAACTTCTATTTTTTCACCTTTGTGGGAGGGAACCTTATGAGCTGGAAAAGCAAGAAACAGTCAGTTGTCTCTAGGTCCAGTGCAGAAGCAAAATACCGAAGTATGTCATCGACCATGTGTGAGCTGAAGTGGTTTCAAGCTCTCATGATTGACGTAAGAGAGGTATACAACTATCCTATACCTATGTTTTGTGACAACAAAGCCGCCATATACATCTCTAAAAATCCGGTCTTCCATGAGAGAACCAAGCACATAGAAGTTGACTGCCATTTTATTCGAGAGGAGATCCTGAAGGAACAAATTTGTACTCTGTTTGTCACCTCCGATAAAGAATTGGCTGATATTTTCACTAAGTCAGCATCCGCCTCTTTTCATCATCTTTGCAACAAGCTGGGCATGATCGATATATATGCTCCAGCTTGAGGTGGAGTGTTGCATATTAGAGACCGGGCGGTCTCGCAGTCTGAATCTGGAGGGTTGCAGTCCGAGCGGTCTGTCAGTTTCTCTCTGCGGTTTGGTTGCTGACCTGTTGTTGCTGGTGCTCTGGCGGTTGTTGAATCAATCCCTGTCGACTTGGAGACCGGGTGACCTGGCGGTCTAGTGTGGCGGTTTGGTATCTTTCTCTTGTGGTTGTCGGGCGGTTTGCCCTGTCATCAAACCGTACGGTTTGGCAACTTGTATTTATGTTAAACCGCTTGTACATGATAATTTTTAGTCTCACATTGTTTATTCGTTATCTCTCTCATCTCCTCCATTCTATAAAAGGGAGGTTATACCATGTAATTCATATCTTTTTTGGAACACAAAAAATTCTGTTTATCCAATTTCTGGACTTTCTTTTTCTATTCGCACACTCAAAAAGGACCTAACAGTCTGAGTAGACCTAAAAGGATAGCTAAAAGTGTTATACTTGTGGGTTTAAAAGAGAACCACAAGTAATGGATCTCCAAGACTGCAGAAAGGAGAACTTTGAGACCTAGAAATAAAGGGTCAAGCAAATTATGGAAGCCTCAGATCCTAGGGTCCTTGCAATAGTTCAAGAAGGACCATTCATCCCCATGAAGGTCTCTGTCTTAGATGCAGAGGTCCAGACTCCAAAGAGTTATGCAGAAATTACTGAAGATGAAATCATCTTAGTAACTATGGACAAGAGGGCACTACACATCATGATAAGTGTCATGGATGACTTAATCATCATGAGAGTAGTTCACTGCCAGACAACCAAAGAAATATGGGACTCACTGACTGCCTACATGGAATGGGTAGAAGAGAAAAGAGATGACAGCAACGTCAGTCTATCAGATAGTGAATCAGAGCCTGAAGAAGAAAAAATAAGCCTTTGTTGGGCTACTTGTTGGTATTGCAAACGAAGATGAAGACCATCCAGATACCAAGATAGAGATCATAGCCCCTCTATCACACTCAAAAAGTGATATTGAGGTGGATGAAGATATTAGTGGCTGCTATGAAGGGATGGCTTTGACAGAGGAAGAATCCTGCCATGATCAGCCTAGTCAAGATCAGGTATAACTTCTGTCTAGCTGCTCAGGTTATGAGACCAGTCCAGATTCTGATGCATCCTTCCTAGTGATGAAGATAGCTTTGAATCTGACGTACTTGTCAATCAATTGATTGACAAGTATGGTCAAATTTTGGATGCTTTGAGAAAAAGCAAGATGTTGGCCAAGATGCAGGCTGAACAAATTATCTCTCTTCAGCTAGTTGCTGCGCAGCAGTTTGAGACAACATCCTTGCTGGATCAGAAAATGAGGGAAGTCAGCCAACTGAAGGCCATCTCAATCATCCAAATTGACATATAAGCTAGAAGAACAAGATCATTTTGAATCTTGAAGAGAAGCTTCTAAAGGAGAGAATGGCTGTGGCTGAATTCATCAAGCCTAAGGCTGTGTTGCCTTTGATAAATTCGTTCTCCTCCCAAAAGTGTAAGAAGGAGTTAACAGTCAAGGAAAGCACAAGAGTTGACCTTTCCAAGGGAAAGGCAAAGCACTTGTAGTGACATAGTCAACATTTCACAAGGTAATCCTCCCTTCCCATAGGTATGATCAAGGTTGCATGCATGGTCACTGAGAGAATGAGAATCTTTCTTGTAGGAATATAAATATCTCTTACAATGAAAGAAGAAAGGGTAGGGGAATATGTGCCTTTAAGGCTCCCCATGAAAAAGTACAAATAGCATATGCTGGACCATTTATATTTGGTGCCTCAACCCCAATCACAAGGGAAAGGCAGTGGCTTTCTCTCAAGCCCATCCAGTAAGGACTCAGACCAAGGGTCAGTCTACCAGTTAGCCTAACTTGTCTTATTCTGATGATATAAACAGTTTGTCTTCTACAAAGAAGACAACTGTAAATACCATTCAGGGAAATCAAAGAAAGCACGCTGGAAGAATGACCTTGAGTCAGATCCTTGCTAAAAGAGACATGAAGAAAGTTGCTGCTCCTCTTCTTTCTGTTCAGTCAGCAGTTAACCACACTACAAGACCTACTCAGAAAAGAAAATATAATATTCATGATTGTTGGTGTTGTGGTAAGGTGGGGCATTTTGCCCTAGATTGCTGACACAATCCTTCTGTGTCTAGAGCAAGAGTTAGCATATCTGTCAGAAATATTACAGGTAGGCAAGTCAGATTTCAGACTAATCAGAACCTAGGACCCAATACCTATTAGGGTCCTAAGGTAAGATAATTCTAATTTAAAGGTTAGTCTAAGTGCCCATCCCCCATGTGGTACTTGGACAGAAGATGTTCTAGAATTTAGACTAGAACTAGGAAGTTTTCCTATGGTTAATACCCCAAGTATAAGGACGTTGTGAGCATTCCTAAAGATGGATAAGGTGCACAAGTCTTGGACAAAGCCCATCAGGATCCAGCCAGCAAGACTATCTAGTTGGACTAAGCTTTGTTGCCACACCAGCAAACTAGGAGAAGAATAAGTAGGGTGTACTCATCACTGAGGAAAATCACTAGGAGTAGCCCCTCTGTGAGCAGCAAGGAAGAGGCACACTATGCTTAGCTGATCAGACCACTATACAGAAGGGTCAAACTGTCAAGTGATATTATCAACTGAAATGATGACTGACAGACATAAGGACAGGATCTATGCAAATGCTGATGGGGAGCATGTTCAGTCAAGGTTGCTAGACAAGCTTGAATCTTACCCAAAGTTCCCCCAACACAGAATAGATCAGCATTACTACTGAGGATCAGCTTATCCCCATGGACATTGTAGAGGTTGAGAGGGAAACTACCCAGTTGATGGCACCTGCTGGAGGATGGCAAGCAAATCAGTTTACTAGAACAACTGGATTGCTCCAGCTATTGTTGATACATGTCGCACATTCCTATAAGAATGGAAGTGTAAAGAAAGGCTTGGTATCAAAATAAGAGGATGGTATCAAGTGCTTTTAAAGACTAGCTACTGCAGGAGAAGAGAAAGTTGGCAGCTGCACCATAGGTATCACCAGCAATTAGCTACGGGGAGTTGTAAATCACAGCAGACCAGCTACTCCCTGACTATCCAGAAACCAAGAAGGGATTGATCAAGTGGTCATCAAGTGGGGATATCAATGTAATGATCAAAATTATACTCAGTGGGTTGAACACTATTGTGCTGCTGATCAGAAAGCTAAAGACAAAGACAAGTTTGTTGTTAAAGACAAGGAGAAGATGTGGCTCAGTAAGAATTGATCATGGTACAAGGGAGCTGCTGTGGTAAACTGATGAGAATCCAGCCACAGCTTCAGAACCATAACCTCCAGGAATCTGACAAGGATGCCTTAGTTGAGGGGGTACAGGAAGCTGCTGTAGTAGATCAGCTGTCATAACTGCTGATCAGTTTGTCTTAAGGACAATGCACAGACCAAGGGGGAGATTATGTATGACATAGTCACAATCTTCTCTGAGTCTGAGAAGTCAGTCCTGCTGCTGGAGAAGAGGAAAAGCCAGCACAAGTGGAACAATGTTAGTAGGTAGCTCAAATGTTGTAGTATTGTATTATATCAATGTATCAACACAAAAGGTATGACTCCTAATCTAGTAGATTGATCTTTAGGATAATTTCTTTAGTATTATCAACATAGGATTTTGACTAGGATCAAGAGATAATCTCTCCCATGATCCTTTCTCCTCCCTCAATAGATATACCTATTGAAGAAGATAGAAAAGGGGAGATGTGTGGCAATACATAAGGAGATTGGAGATTTTGACTTAATACTTGACATGACTAGGTCATATTAAGTCGGTTCATATTACTGGAAAAGATTCTAGTAGTATGAGAAATGCAATGACTGACTACATGATGAGCCATGATTATGTCAGTGCATATTTTGTGGTAAGTGTTTCTAGTCGTGCACTATTTAAATATTAAGTGGCATAAAAGAGAGTGCATATTACTTGAGCAATTGCTCAAGTAGTATGAGGATGCATTGACTTAACCTATTGAGTCAATACAATTAATGAAGCACATTGAATTAATATAGCATAAGCTAACAGGTGTAGTAGATTATAATCTACAGCTGCATGAAGGTATTCTGCCTATTATGGTAATGCCTCTTAGTATTGTTGGGTGCTCTGCCTTCTTCAAATAGGGGGAGATTATTGGGTCCATTGCCCACAATGTTCCCTAGATTAGATTTGAAGAGGCATCTCCATCAACACTAAGAGCATAGTTGCATTTGATGTTGTTTAAGCTCATATTGTGCAGGATGTTCCATGGAACAAGTCTAGACAAATTGTCTACGTGATGTGACAGGTGGTCATAAGGCAGAAAGGTGGACACTAAGAGAAGATGCTGGAAAGGCAGGAATTTTCCTAAGTCCACAGGCATTGAGTGAGGTAAGCTCACTCAACACCAGAAGTCAAGGAGCAGTTGACAATGTGGCTAAGTCCACAGGCGTAGAGTGAAGCAAGCTCACTCAATGCTAGAGGTAAGAAAGAATGTCGGCAAGACAGAAATATGGCTAAGTAGTTTAACGTTGAATGATGAAGACACACTCAATGCCATACAACAAAAAGACTGTAAGTTGAACTGGTCGAACTTAGCTCAAAATTAATCAAACTATGTTCAGAGTTCGCCAAGCTCAGTTCACCATTCGTCAAACTCAATTCAGAGTAAGACAGGTTGCGTTAGTCAATGCCTAAAGTTAAGAGGAAGTGTTAGTCTTAGCATAACCGCTGAGACAAGTGTTAGTCTCAGCATAACTGCTGAGACAAATGTTATTCTCAGCATAACTGCTGAGATAAGTGTTTGTATCAGCAGAGAATAAGAAAGCATTGAGACAGTTAAGCCAGTGTTTTTAAACACAGAAAATTGGCTAAGGCAAAAAGCGTTGAGTGAGGCATGCTCACTCAATGCTCTCAATGCCTAAGATGCTGTAGAGGTAGAAAATTGACTAAGGCAAAAAAGCGTTGAGTGAGGCATGCTCACTCAACGCTCTCAACGCCTAAGATGCTGCAGAGGCAGAAAATTGGCTAAGATAAAAAGCGTTGAGTGAGGCATACTCACTCAAAGCTCTCAATGCCTAAGATGCTGCAAAGGCAGATTTTGGCTAAGGCAAATGGCGTTGAGTGAGGCTTGCTCACTCAACGCTCTTAACGCTAGAGAAGCAGGAAGATTTTGGCTAAGGCAAATGGTGTTGAGTGAGGCTTGTTCACTCAACGCTCTCAACGCCTAGATAGACAGAAATCTGTCTAAGTGTTTTGGCGTTGAGTGATGATTACTCACTCAACACATATGCTAATGTTGCTTGATTTTTTGCTATGTCCACAGCTGATGACATCAGTAAGTCAACAAGTCAGCATATTTCAAATTAGTGGCGTGATGGCTACAGTACATTACAAATGTTGTCGCAGACCTACTGTACGACAGTTGGCGTTAAAGCAAGGTTGTTGCTGGACATTAAATGTTTGGGGCCCACTGCTTGAGGTTGCTGCTGGACATTAAATGTGAGGGGCCCACTGCTCAAGAGTTGTTGGGTTAAAATCAATAAAAGGAAAAGGCGTACTGAGGAAGACAACCTTGAGAGAAAAGCAAAGAGATAGTTCTTCTTCTCTGTCATTGTTGCTGAGCTGAAGAACGGAAAGCTCAAGTCAGCAAGATTAAGAGCAAGTTAGCTGTTGATATCAACATCGTCAACAAAAGGATAGCTGGTGTGATCTTCATCTACATTAACAAGCAAGTCCAGAGTATTTCTCTGAGGAAAGAGGAAGCATCCATGGGCCGACCCTTGTTGCAAGCTCTTTACAGTTCCAACTGTACAAGCATCCTGAAGATCTTAATCTGGAATCTATGAAGAGAAGAAGCTTGAATAAGTAGAGATCTAAGAGAAGACTCAGGGGACAATTCCTCAGAAGTCAAAGTCAGGGCTGAATCACCTCAGCCTAGGAAGGGAAGAATAGACATAGCTATCGTAGTCTGTAAAGTTGAGTTGAGATTTTCTCAGCTCAGATAGCAGTAATTTGTTGCAGTAACTTCACTGACCAGCAGGAAAAATCTCTGGTGCTCTGAAGTAGTAGTTAGGGCTGAGCTTCAGGCCCAGTTCAGAGATAGATAGAACATTGTTTTGCAAGTCACTTCTAGCTCAAGTAAATACTTGTAGCTGTGAAAGTAGTTAAGACTAAGTACGTCTTAGTTCAATGAAGGTAGACTCAGGAAATAGATTCATATAGTCATTGTAGGGCTGAGTTTATCTCAGTCAAGAATCTTGACACAGAGAAACATCTCTTATGTCTAGAATATCCACGAACCTACCTTCATCCTATAGGATCCAAGTGTAGATCTGAGCTATAGGCCTTAATTGTCTAGGGTAGGAGAGTATTGCTCTCTGAGTGTAGGGCCTTTGTGCCTGAGGTAGGTTACAAGTTTGTCACTGAGCTATAGGTGCCTGGAGGGGCACTGAGGTAGGTACCTGGAAGGGTACTGAGCTGTACGAGAGCTGCAGCTCTCTGAGAGTAGGTCTTAGTGCTTGAAGTTGTAGGGATGAAAAGCCTGAGATGTAGGCCTTAGAGATAAGATTGAGCTAGGTGGCGTGAGGGTCACTTAGTGTAGGAGCACTGCAGAGCTCTGAGGTAGGATTCTTTATGGATTTGAGGTAGGGCTATCCTCCCAGCTTGAGTGTAGGGCTTAACAGCCTGAGGTAGGTGGTCTGCTGACCACTGAGTTGTAGGCCTTGTGGCTGAAAAGTAAGTCTTGGAGGAGACTTAGAGTTCCTGGGGGATCTGAGGTGTAAGCTCTTTGTAGAAAGTTTTGGAGAAGTGTCTAGTCTAACAAGATAGTTAGATAGGCAGAAGGGAAAGTGGATGTACCCATTTGGGGAACAATTATAAATCACTGTATGCTTTTCTGTGTTGTTTACTTTGTGCAGGTTGTGTACATCTTAAAATCATAAAACAACTAAAAGCTAAAGCACTTAAAGAAGAAACATTTAAAGAAACTCAACAAGAGACAAACAACCTATTCATACCCCCTCTAGGTGATTCAGCTTTCCTTGAAAACAAAGACTTTCGGAAAGATCATTCAAGGTTCAAGTGGCATCTACTCAAGTCATAAGATCACTATTGGAGTGGTATCAACACAAAATGGCCATGATTAAAAAGAGAGTATGTTGTGCAAGCAGATATGGTACACAAAACCATACCAAAAATATCCAAGTGGTATTCAACGAACTCAAACAGTCAGTTCAAAGAAGAACATAAGAAATCTGGGATGATGCTCTCCAATGGAGACAGGGTGCAAGGTAGATAGAAAAGCAAAGATGGAACCTATCAAATCCTATGAAGAAGACTGACCACTTAGAACTGCAAGAAAGTGCAATATCAGCTCCATGGTATCAGGACCACATCCTACAGATAAGTAGGCCTTCTTTATATTGATATTCTACTAGTGTATTCTAAATTGCTAGGAATCATGTCTTTCATAGCAGGACTATGCATATGTAGATTAAGTATCAGTTAGTTAGGGAGCATATAGAAGAAATCAATCCTAAGTTTGTCCTCACTGATAAGTGGCTGACATGTTTATCATGTCACTAAATGAAGTCAAGTTCAACTCCCTCTAGGTTAAGATTGGTTATGTGGAACTTAGGACCGCTTTAGTTGCTCCAAATTTTAGTTTATGTTGCAGGATTTACTTCTCTTGCAGGTAGATAAAGTCCTTGATGTGACATCAAGACTATAAAGACCATTAAGTGGTATCAAGACTAAGATGGACTCAAGTGTCCAGCAAAGGGAATTACAATGATGCTCCTTTTGAGGGGGTGCATGTCCATCACTTGCTGGAATAGGATCAGTCTTCTTTTGAAAAGGAACAAGCAACTACTACACTGGATCAAAGATCCTCGCTGCTGATCAGTTTGTCATAAGGACAATGCACTGATAAAGGGGGATATTATTTATGACATAGTCATAATCTTCTCCAAGTCTGAGATGGACTGCTGCTGCTGCTGAGAAAATAGTGTTGCTGCAGGAGAAGAGGAACATCTAGCAGCTAGCTCAAGTGGATTCATGGTCCACTCAAGTGTCAAGGGGCTGAAGTAATGTGGTGTATCAATGATATAATCACAACTGGATGCTGATTCTATAGATACAACATCAGCAAGTGGACTACAATCTCTGGTATCAGATCAAGTGAAACTATGTTAGCAACTAGTTCAAGTGTTATAGTGTTGTGTTGTATCAATGTATCAACACAAAAGGTATGACTCCTAATCAATTAGTTTGATCTCTATTATAATTCCTTAATTTTATCAACATAAGACTTTGGCTAGGATCAAGAGATAAATTCTCCCTTGATCCCATCTCTTCCCTCAATAGATATTCCTATTGAAGAAGCTAGAAAGGGGGAGATGTGTGTTAATACATAAGGGTGATATATGGAAGTAATACTTGACATGACCAGGTCATGTTAAGTCAGTGCTTCTAGTGGTGCTCCATTTAAGTATTAAGTGGTATAAAAGAGAGTGCATATTACTTGAACAATTGTTCAAGTGGTATGAGGATGCATTGACTTAACTTGTTGAGCCAATTCAGTCAAGTGGAGTACATTGGATTGATATGCTAAAATTCTTATAGAATAAGCTAGCAGGTATAACAACAATAACCTACAGCTATATGAAATTAATCTGCTTATTATGTTAATGCTTCTTAGTATTGTTGGGTGTTCTGCCTTCTTATAATTGGGAGGGATTGTTGGGTCTAGTGCCCATAATGTTCCCTATACTGTATTTGAAGAGGCATCATCATCAACACTAAGAGCATAGTTGTATTTGATGCTGTTTAAGCTCGTCATGTGCAGGATGTTCCATGGAACAAGTTTAGACACTTTATCTAAGAGTTTGTGATAGGTGGTCACAAGGCAGAAAAGTGGACACAATGATGCTGGTGGACAAGCAGGAATTTGCCCAAGTCCATAGGCATTGAGTGAAGCAAGCTCACTCAACGCCAGGTGCAATGTGAACACTTGAAATGTATAAGGAAAAAAGTGTCGAGACAAAGATGTCGACACCTTTATAGGAGAAGTGTCGAGACAATTCAGACAGAAGTGTCGAGACAAAGATGTCGACACAACTATAAGAGAAATCTTTCATGTGTCCAATCAACTCAACAAACCCAATTCCAACTTGTAGGATCCTTTGGGATCTGAGTGGTAGGAGCAAACTTGATCTGAGGTAGGATCCCTTGTGGATCTGAGATAGGGTTGTCCTCCCAGCCTGAGTTGTAGGGCTTAACAGCCTGAGGTAGGTGACCTCTGGATCACTAAGATGTAGGCCATTGTGGCTGAGCTGTAGGTCTTGGAGGAGAATGAGTGGTCCTGTGGGATCGAGGTGTAAGCTCTTAGGAGCCGAGTTTTGGAGAACTGTCTAGTTCAACAAGATAGTTGGATTGGTGGGAGGGAAAGTGGATCTACCCATATTAGGGGAACCGCTATAAATCTTGTGTGTGCTTTGTGTGTTTGTTTTGTTGCAGTTTGCATATCTCGAAAGCAAAATCCAACCAACTAATAAAATACCTAAAGAAAGGAAAATAAAAGATAAGTCACTAAGGACTGAGAAACCTATTCACACCCCTAGCTAGGTGATGTAGCTATCCTTGAAATAAAGACTTTCACAAAATAACCACAGAACTAGAGATATTTTGTGATCTTCACATACCATATTGAATGTCTTTAGTTTCAAGGATAGCTAAATTGCCTAAAGGGGGGTGAATAGGTTTCTTAGTCTCTTGTGACTATCTTTTAATTTTCTTTTTGCTTTTGGTGTGTTGAGTTAACTTAGTTAGCTTGCTTTCAAGAACACAACACAACACATAATATTTATAGTGGTTACCCAGATTATGGGTACGTCCACTTTTCCTCCCAGCTTTTTAACAGCTGGTTAGACAAGGCACTTCACTAATTTCGGCTCCTAAGATCTTACAACACGATCCCGTAGGACCACTCTGTCTCCTTCAAGACTTACAGCTCAGACACAAAGCCCTATAACTCAGTGATCCAAAGATCACCTACCTCAGGCCCAAAGTCCCTACAACTCAGGCTGGGCAGACAGTCCTACCTCAGAGAGAATGACTCTCCTATAGCTCAGGCACAAAGGACCTATCTCAGATCTAAAGCATCCTACAACTAAGGAACAAGTGCCCTATAACTAAGAGAGAATGATTCTCCTACCTCAGGCTCAAAAGCCCTACCTTAGATCCAAATAAGATCCTACTCTCAGGCCAAAGCTCTACCTCAGGCACACATGACCTACCTCAGATTCTCTGCAAAATTATACCACTCAGGCCAAAGCCCCACTTCTCAAATCCACACAAGGATCCTACTGGATGAAAATGGGTTGGTGAGTTGATTTGACTCCAGAGAAGTTCTCTGAGTCTAACTTCCTGGACTAAGAAAGTCTCAGCCCTACCTTCTTCGCAGCAATAAGAAACTGATCTTCAGGTTGACTTGGCTTGTGCTGGAAGTGTTGCAGCTAGGGTTCGCCCTTTGCTGCTTCTTGAGCTGAGATAAACTCAGCCCTAACTTTTCTTATTCTTCCTTAGAGTGTGAACTTTTTTGACCTTACAATTGAAGTCAAGATGTATCAAGTAGCTTCAACCATCTAACTGTTTGTGAATCATAGACCACTTGAGAGCAGGTTATTCTTTCTTCTTTCTTGAGCAAACGCATTGTTAACTCCTAATTCATAGCTTCCAGAAAATATCTTCATAAAATTACTTGCTGGAACTGTGAAGTAACTACAATTAGGGTTAGCCATTTCTACAACTTGTTTCTTAGAGAGATGTCCCTGAACTTAATGTTGAAGGTGAGGTTGTCAACAGCTAACTCTTATTTGCTTCTAGTTACTAGAATAAGGGAAAACCTTGCTACTCCTTTTACCTCAGAAAATACTCTGAACTTGCAATAGCAGGTGAAGATAGCTACAATAGCTTGGATCGGCTTTCAGATCATCTTCAACTAGGTTTGACCTTACTTCTTCTTCTTCTTCAGTGATTTCCTCTGACCTTGCTGGTGCAGGTGAAAATGGCACCGACTATCTTTTAGAACTTTCAGATAAGATGATCTGAACTTACTTCTTCAAGCTCTACAACAATAGCCGAGGAAGAAGACCAAGTTCAGCGCGTTTTCCAAAACCTAGTCACTTTAATCTGGTCTCCGCCTTTTTTATTCCGAGGATCAACAACTATTTTGACCAACGAGCCATCATGTAGACCTGCGACGCTATTTGTCCTGTAACGTAGCCATCCCGCCACATTTTGCATCTATGGACTTAGTCAAACTCAAACATTTTAGTATAGGCATTGAGTGAGTAACCATCACTCAACGCCAAAATACTTAGACAGATTTTATGTCACTAGGCATTGAGTGAGTAAGCTTGACTCAATGCCAAAATACTTAGACAGATTTCCTGTCACTAGGCGTTGAGTGGGTAAGCGTGACTCAACACCAAAATACTTAGACATATTTTCTATCACTAGGCATTGAGTGAGTAAGCTTGACTCAATTCCAAAATACTTAGATAGATTTTCTATCACTAGGCATTGAGTGAATAAGCTTGACTCAACACCAAAACACTTAGACATATTTTCTGTCCATTCTTTCCTTGAGCTTTGAGTGAACACAATGCTTTATTCTCTGGCATTGAGTGAGTCTTCATCACTCAATGCCATCTAGACTTTTGTAGTCTTAACTGCTTAGGCGTCGAGTGAGTCTTCATCACTCAACGCTTCTGCACTTAGCCAGATTTCTCTACTGTCCAAGACAAAGCTTTGACTATCTGAGATTTACTCAATGTTTTTTGTAGTATGACATTTAGTGAACTGCCTTCACTCAACGTCTGTGAACTTAGCCACTTTTATGCCTTACAAATAGTCAGGTTTTGACTGAGTTGTCTTCTCTCAGCATTATTAGTCATTTGGCGTTGAGTGAGCTTGCTTCACTTAACGCTTGTGGACTTAACCACATTTCTTTGCATCTGGCATTGAGTGAGCTTGCTTCACTCAACGTCTATGGACTTAGACACATTTCTTTGCATCTGGCATTGAGTGAGCTGTCCTCACTCAATGCTTGTGGATTTAGGCAGATTTTCTGTCTCTCCACCTACCTACCTTGTGATCACATGTCACCATCACTTAGACAACTTGTCTAACCTTATTCCAAGGAACATCCTGCACATGATGAGCTTAACCAACATCAAATACAACTATACTCTTAGTGATGTGGGTGATGCCTCTTAAAATCAAGTTTAAGGAACATTGAGGGCAATATTTCCAACAATCTCTCCTTATTTGAAGAAGGCAGAACACCCATCAATACTAAGAAGAATTATCATAAAAAGCATATTAATATAATGCATTTGTAAGTTATATCTTCTACATCTGCTAGCTTATGCTACATGAATTACCTGCATATCAATTCAATGTGCTCTCCTTATACAACTTAATACTTAAATGGATTACCACTAGAATCCCTTTCCTCATAATATGCACTGACTCAACATGACCTAGTCATGTCAAGTATTGCTTCTACATCTCTCCCATTTCAAGTATTGCCACACATCTCTCCCTTTCTAGCTTCTTCTATAGGCATATACCTATTGAGGGAGGTAATAGGATAATGTACCAGAGAATTCATCTATCTATCTTTGCCAAAGTACCATGTTGATACCACTAAGGAAATTAGCTTAGTGATCAAACCACTTGATTAAGAGTCATACCTTTTGTGTTGATACACTGATACAACATATCACTGTAGAACTTGAGCTAGATGTTAACATAGTTCCACTTAAGCCAATGCCACTCCATATAACACTTAAAGCTTCTACAGAATGAGGCTGTAGTAACGGAGGTGCTGGCTTTTCCTCTTGACCCGCAATAGCATATCTTCACAGCAACAATAGTGACTGCACAATAGCAGCCATCCACTAGGGTTGATCTCCCTCTCAGACTGTGCGTAGTACCGAGGACCTGTTGATCAGCTGTGATGATCCTTGATCCACTGCAGCTGCTGGCTACCTCTTAACAGGAAGCCTTGTTCCTACAACATCTGGATTTGCTCCCCCTTAACAGGAGCATCTACTGGCATTCCCTTAACTAGACACTTCCGTCCATCTTAGTCTTGACACCACTTGATATCACTTGAGAGTCTTGATGCAAATGTCAGACTTGACAGTCTTGATACCATTTTGAGGACTTGTCTACCTGTAAGAGAGCTGAGTTCTACAATAGAGAATTTACAAGGAGCAACTGAAGCTATACCAAGTTCAACATACCCAACTTGAAGGTGTTGAACTTAACTTCAATTAGTAGCTTAGTAAAGATACTAGATACTAGCATGATTGTGGGGACAAACTCAAGACTGAGTTCTTTCTATTTAACATGCTCCCTACTTGACTGATACTTAATCTTAACATGCGTAGACAGCTAAAAGAGACA
This sequence comes from Platanthera guangdongensis, assembly GCA_039583875.1. NCBI lineage: Eukaryota > Viridiplantae > Streptophyta > Magnoliopsida > Asparagales > Orchidaceae > Platanthera > Platanthera guangdongensis. The sequence goes on from CM077165.1 coordinate 132,321,037, forward strand.
TGATTCCTATCAAATTATATTACAGTAGTAGAATCTCATTATAAAGGAGATCTACTTATCTGGAGGTTATGGTCCTGATTCCATGGAGCTGATGTTGGATGCACAACAGATGAGCACAACAGCTTCCAACAGATATTTAATCTGATTCTGGAGTTGAGATTTCAAGACTGATTTTTTTCTTGCTGCTCTAAGTAGTCAGTCTTTTTCCTAGGATTTGACAGGTTCCATCCTTGCTTATCATATTTCCTTGCACCTTGTGGTGGAGGTGCTTCTTCTCACCTGTTATCCTTTCATTTGACTGGGCAGTCAACACTAACATACCCAGCCTTACTACAACAATAATATATTATGTTAGAAGAAATATATTTTCTGGGTTTAGGATCATACCTGTCTCCTTTGGAGAGTATCTTTCCAGATTTGTTGTGATCCTTCTTGTGATACCAGGAGGAGGAAGTTTTGTTCTTCCACTGCTTCCTCTCCTTGATGAGTCAGATTTCTTCCAGTGACCAACCACTTGAAGGTCTTTTCTTGCTGAGCCAGATCTCTTCCACTTCTTCAGCAACAGATTTGCCTCTGGATCTAGCTATCTTGATACACACACACAAGCCTGATTAGGAAAATTGGCAGTGCATACTGTATACCACTGGTGTCACATGTCTCTTCTTTATACCACTTGACTGTTTGAGTTGGTTGTATACCACCTAGACTATTTTTTCTCTTTTGTATACCATCTCTACTAGCACAACATACTCCCCTTTGATCATGGTCATCTCCCATTTCCTTCTCCCCCTTTATTACTTCTTCAGTAAGGGAGATAATATTATAGGATAGGGTGATCTTGGGCTGATCTAACTCTTTATCCAAATGGATCACTATCCTTTGAAGCATATTCAGTAATCTCAATGAAACTTTTATCATCTTAAGCAGGTAGATTTGTTGGAATCTCCCCCTCAATCTTAATAATGTCCATAGAGACACTCATGTCTTCAGTAGTTCTGCTGATCTAATCTATGCTCGAGATTATCTTGGTAAGAATCAAGCTTATCTAGCTCCCTAGGCTGAACTTATATCAATTATAGCTGGAGCAATCCAGCTGTTCTTGAATTTATTGTACTTGCACTCCCACAGCAGGTGCAACCATCTGGGTAGTGTACTCCTCTCAACCTCAATAAAGTATATAGAGACATGAAAAGCTTCAACAGTATTGATGATCTATTCAGTGTTGGAAGTATACTAGGTAAAACTTAAGCTTGTCCAGCAACCTTGACTGAACATGCTCCCCAAGTAGGAGCATCTAGCTTGACAGTCTTCCCCTTAAAATTTGCATAGAACCTGTCCATAAAAGCCACTAACTTGGATATACTTTGCTGCACGTTCAGAAGACACTGAAACCTGAGCATACATTTCTCTTCTAGTTTCTTTAGAAGAGTTTGACAATTGAGGATACCACTTAAGAAACTTTTTAGCTGAGCATTATGTGCACCTTCCTTGTAGCTCTCAAAAGAGCTACTTCTAGTGCTTTCCTCAGTGATAAGTATAGCCTACTTATTCTTCTCCTTATTGTTCTATTGAAGAGGTGGAAATATTATGTCCCATCAGTTAGATATCTTAGGGCTTCAATGGTTGGATTTTGCTGGTTTTATTATCCAGTCAGATACCACTTGAAGGACTTTACCCAACATATGTGTGCTTTATCCACTTTCAGGAATGCACATAGTATCGCACCATCCTCTTCCTTTTGGGCAGTAGGAGGAGTAATCTTGATGGTCTATTTCTCAATCTCCAACTTCACAACTGCATATCTTAGGTCCATTTCTCACTAGAGTATGAACCTTGAGATAACTTCCTTATTCCAATCCTAAGTCTGGACCAACCGCTGTCCAAATACCACATGGGGGTATGGGCACTTGGACTAACCTGCAAAATAAAGTTTACCTTACCTTAGGACCCCAAAATGAATTCGGTCCTAGGTTCTGATTAGTCTGAAACACAAACTAAACTGGTCTTCCTACAGATTTTCTGACAGGTAGACTAACCTTTGCTCTCAGCATACTTGGATTGTGCCAGTAATCTCGGGAAAAATGCCCCACTTTCCCATAGCACTAACACTCATGAATGTTATATCTTCTTTTCTGAGCAGGTCCTGTTGTTTGGTTAACTAGTGACTGAACAGAAAGAAGAGGTGCAGTAACCTTCTTCAAGTTCCTCTCAGCAAGGATCTGACTGAAGGTAAGTCTTCCAGCAGGCTATCTTGGCTAGCTCTAAATGTCATTTACAACAATCCTCTTTGTAGATGACATGTTGTTTATAGCATCAGAAATAACTAAATAAGTTTTACTGGTAGACAGACCCTTGGTATGAGTCTTTGATGGAATGGCTTGAGTGAAAGCCACTGCTTTGTTCTTAAGTGAGGGGGCTTGGGTACCAAAAATAAATGGTCCATGATGTGTCATTTGAATTTCCTCATGGGGAGCCTTAAAAGCACTCATTCCCCTACTATATCTTCCACCAAGGTTGTGAACATTTTTGTTCATGCATGTGGATCTACCATTAATCCAGTGTCTATAGATGCTCTCTTGGTTATACCTGTTTGAAGGTAACTGAACTTTCCTAAAAGGAATGGGAAGCATGGTAGGCAGAGGCTGAGTTGGAGCCTTGCCTTTCCCTTTGGAATAGGCAATGCTTGTGCTTCCCTTGAATCCCAACCCCTTCTTACACTTCAGAGAGGAGAAGGAGTCTATCAAGGGCAGCACAGTACTTGGCTTAGAATAACTAGACATTATCCTTTTCTCCCTCTATAGCTTCTCTTCAAGATCTCTAATGAGACTATCCTTGTACTTGATTGTGCCAATCTGGATGAGAGTAATGTTCTTGAGTTGGTTGACTTCCCTAGTGTACAACCCCATATCCGGCGAGTGGTGTGAATCAGGAACCAGACCGGGCAGCTCAGATCACCCAGGCCCCAGGCGAGCTCGATAGAGAAACCCAAGCCCGAGCTCGGCATTCGTCTACCACGAGCTCGACATTCACCGAGCTAAGTCAGGATTCGTCGAGCTGAGGCTGACTAATGGAGACCGACCAATGGGTGAGCTCGCCGTCCCAGCTCACACACACGTAAAGGAGATCAGCAACAGCAGGCGAGCCAGATCTTCAGGGGTGGCCGAGCTCCCCAGCTCGCCCAGATCTATGAGGTACTTTTACTATTTTGCCCCCGCCGGTCTGCCCATAGCCCTTCAAAACAGCGGAGTTTGGCTGTTCGCAGACCTAGCTAAGGGCATTTTGGTAACTTCAGGTCAGTTCAGTTTGGTTATTGGTAGTTCAAATGCTGAAATCTATAAATAGGGCCCAAGGGGTACCTCTGAAAGCATGCTAACAGTGCCCTCTTGCTCCACCTTTCAAGCGCTTTCTGAGGATACCTTAGCTCAGCCTTTGGCTAAGGAGGGGAAGCGCTCAAAGATCTTCCGAGTGTGTGGTGGGTCCTCCCCGCCGAGACCTTGGGTCAGTCCTCTCTTTTTTCTCTTATTATTTTGCTTGCAGGAGCAAAGTAGGTGCGCGATCGTCCCTTCCCCAAGGGTGAACTCCATAAGAGACCGAGATTTCGGTTTCAACATTTTGGTGCGGTGAGCGTGGAGTGTGATCAGTACAGAAAACCTTCAGTGGGCTCGATGACAGGAGGGCACGATTCTGACAGGTCGGACTCACCGCCCCCCACCTCTGGCCACAGTGGGGTTGTTCGAAGATTTCAGGAATGTGGTGTTGGGCCTCGTCAAGTTGGCACTCGGCACGCGGGCCGAGTGCTCGACTCCAGCTGCGTAGATCGCAGCCACCCCCTCTCTGGGCAAGGACGCTCCCTGCATGCGAGCTGGGAAGGAAGTGGCCGAGGAAGGCCGGTGGTGCGAGCTCCCCGGGCGTGTGCTCTTCCCCAGCTCGGCAGGTGGAGGCCGGCTAGGCGAACTGGGCCCACGAGAGGCGCCAGCTCGCCTAGTAGGGGGAGGCATCCCCTTCAGTGAGCTGGTCACTTCTGCTCCAGTTCCGGAGGGGTTCAGGGAACCCGAGATGTCCTACTACACCGGGAGAGGAGACCCGGTCCAACACGTCCAGTGGTTTGAGGACGTGGTCTCGATCCGGCAGATGTCGGATGGTTCAAATGATGACTCTTCGCCATCACCCTCAAGGAGAAGGTGAGGAAGTGGTTCCACCAACTGCGGACCAGCTCCATCTACTTCTTTGAGGACCTGCGTCGGGGGTTCATGCTGAGATTCACTACCTCGAAGAAAGGGAAGAAGGAGTCGGAGTCCCTGTTCCACATCAAACAGGGGTTGAATGAGATGCTAGGGAGCTACGTCGACCAGTTCCAGGAGGAGGTCACCAGGTCCAGGAGATGTCAGGTCATAGCCTGATGATGGCCTTCACCCTGGGGCTACAATAGGGATTCTTCAGGATGGAGCTGAAAAGCGTGCCCCCTCTCCTATGAGGAGCTGATGGCATGGGCAGCGAGAGAAGTTGACTGGGAGGCGTCATATCTGGAGTTTGCCCGGAAGCTGGCCAGGTGGGCCACAGAGGAAGAGAAGGAGCCGAGAGGTGGATGGGTGCAGGAATAGAGGAGAGTCGAACCCCGCTAGAGGGAGTAGAGGCAACTCCAGGGGTAGCAGCAGCCTAGATGGGTGTGACAGGAGCCGGACCGTCGGTTAGGCTGGAGTCACGAGTGGCAAGACTAGGAGCCATGAAGAGGATATCAAGGAAGGGACCACCACCAGGGGGCAGGATCGATTCCACCCCCCGGGCTAGAGGTGGGAGCAGAGGCCTCCCCTCTCCGATCAAGAGCAGGCTATGGCCATAGCCCAGGGGGAGAGGAGGAGAGCGATTTGGAGGAGGAGAAGGGATGTCAGGGTAGAGATACCCTACTGCGACATCCACCAGGAGGAGGGGCACGCTACGGCCACGTGCCTGGAGTTTCTCGAAATGAGAGGGAACAGGGAGCAACAGCAGCAGCAAGGGCGGCAGGAAGTGAGGATCGAGGAGGTCCTGCATCGGGTAGAGGAGGATCGGTGCGATGACCGGGTGGATGTCAGGACCCGAGGAGTGATCAGGATGATCCATGGGGGGTGGGGGTTGAGGCTTCCCAGAAGGCGAGCCTCCACACCATATATCGCTGTGGCGTTGGATCCACATCCAAAACCCTACCCCCAGAAGAGAGGATTACCTACTCCAGGAGCGACATGCCGGATCGTGAGGATACATTTGGCGATGCGCTGGTCATCCAGACAGCCATCAAAAATTTTACCGTCTCCCAGATCTTGGTTGACAACGGAAGCTCCGTTAATGTCATTTTCAAGAAGGCGTTTGATGCGACTAAAGTGGAGGCAGAGAGGGTTTTTTCCTCGGATGGGCCCTTGTTCGGATTTTCGGGGGAGAGGAAGGAGGTAGAAGGAGGTAGAAGGAAGAGTAGGCCTCCATGTCACCCTGGGAGGGCAGTCCAGGAACTGTAGGTTCGTCATCGTGGATTCTCCTAGCAGCTACAGCTCCATCTTCGGGAGGACCCTCATCAGCGCCTTTCGCTGCGTCCCCTCATCATTCCATTAATGCTTAAAGTTCAATGCCGAGGGGATCCACGTCCGGGTCAGGGGGGACCCCAAGGTGGGGCGGGAGTTCTATGTCACCGCCGTAAACTCCATATCTTGGAAGGAGGGAGATGAGGAGATGGAGCGAAGGATGGAGGAGGCGGTGCAGGAGGCTGACCAAGAGGAGACGGAGATGGATAGTTGCGCCGAGGTTGAGGTGGCAGGAGGAGATCGAGAGGAGCTGGCCGAGGCGATGGCCGTGGAGGAAGAGGTGGAGGCGGAGGTCCTTATCTCAGAGGAAAGGGATGTTGAAGAGTGGGGGGAGCAGTCTAGGTTGGAGGCTGTGGAAGAGGTAGTGGAGCTGGAGGTACTCACCCGTGGAGGCAGGGTGGAGAAGGTCCGCGTCAGCGGAGGACTGACCCCGGAGGACCAAGGCAGGATGCTAGCATGCATCCAGAAGAACGTGGACATCTTCTCATGGAGCGCCGCGGAGATGCCGAGGGTTGACGCGGATGTGCCTTGCCACCGCCTCAACTTGGACCCGGGAACACACCCCGTTCAGCAAAAGAAGAGGTCCACGACGGACAAGTTGGCTGAGCCCATCCGGGAGGAGGTGGCAAAGCTTCTCAAGGCCGGCTTCATATTCGAGATCCAATACCCTGTCTGGGTCTCTAACGTGGTCATGGTCAAAAAAGGAGATGGCCGGTGGCGTATGTGTATCGATTTCTCTTGGCTTAATAAATCTTGTCCTAAGGACTGTTATCCCTTGCCTCGGATCGACACGCTTGTTGACTCAGCCGTTGATTTTTCTGTAATGAGTTTTCTAGATGCATTTTCAGGTTATCATCAAATCAGGATGCACCCCCCGGACGTCAAGGACATCTCGTTCATCACGGGGGATGGGTGCTACTGCTACAAGATGATGCTCTTTGGGCTAAAGAATGCAGGGGCAACCTATCAAAAGATGATGGATAGGGTTTTCAAAGAACAAAAGGGGAGGAACCTGGAGGTGTACGTAGATGATCTTATGATTAAGAGTCAGGATGTGGACTCTCACCTCCAGGACCTAGAAGAGACCTTGTCACCCTGCGCAAATACAAAATGCGGCTGAATCCCCTAAAGTTTGTCTCCGGGGCTAGCAGGGGGAAGTTCTTCGGGCACCTCCTCACCCCCGCGGGAGTTGAGCCAAATCATAATAAGGTCAAGGCTATCATGGAGCTGGGGTCACCACGAAATACTAAGGAGGTGCAACGGTTGACAGGGAAGCTGGCAGGATTAAGTAGGTTCCTCTCCCGGGATGGGGAGAAGTGCTCCCCCTTCTTCAAAACACTTAGGGGGGCCAAAAATTTGAGTGGACCAAAGAGTGCGAGGAGGCATTCCAGGCCCTCAAGATGCAGTTAACACGAGCTCCATTACTACAAGGGCCCAAGAAGGGAGAGGACCTATTTTTGTATCTCGGGGTTGGTACGGAGGCCCTGAGCTCCGTCCTAGTTCGATAAGAGGGGAAAAAGGAGCTCCCCATATATTACGTGAGCCGGGTCCTGAGGAAGGTCGAGCTCCGGTATCCAAATTTCGAGAAACTGGCCTTCGTCATGGTCATCTCTGCCCGAAGGCTACGACCCTATTTTCAGGCACACTTAATCTAAGTGGTGACTGACCATCCCCTCCGAAACATCTTTGAGAGGGTGGAGCATTCTGGCAGGCTGGCCAAGTGGTCGGTACAGTTGAGCGAATTCGACATCTCCTTCGTCCCCCGCCTCTCGATCAAGGCTCAAGCGATGGCCGACTTTTTGGCCGATTATGTGACGAGGTGGCGGAGGAAGAGCTCGCCCGTCCGACTACTTGGAATGTAATGGTAGATGGAGCCTCAGGGAGACATTCCCTGGGGTGGGGGTAATCTTGGAGAGCCTCCAGGGGACTAGAATTGAGCAGATGGTGGTGGTGAACTTTCCCATCATAAACAATCAGGCCGAGTATGAGGCCGTGATAGCAGGGTTGCGGCTAGCCAAGAAGCTAGGGATGTTGGACGTGGAGGTCCTCACTGACTCCATGGTGGTGGCTTCCCAGATCAACGTGGAGTTTGAGGTAAGAGAGACTACCCTGCGACTATACTTAGCCAAAGTAAAGGGGGTCATCGGCACATTCCAAACCTTCTCCATCTGACACGTGCCCATGGAAGAAAATGAGCAGGTCGACCAACTAGAAAAGCATGGTCCCCGGGTGGGGGGTACCATCACCGACTTGTTCCGCCATTCCATCGAAGTGGGAGAGCTCATGGAGATAGAACAGCGGCCCTTGTGGATGGACTCGGTCACAACTTTCCTTTCCATGGGAGAGCATCCGGATGGGGTTCACAAAAAGAATCTCAGGTACAAATCGACGTACTACCTCCTCCAGGACGGGCAGTTGTACAGGAAGACCCTCTCGGGGATGTTGTCTTGTTGTGTGGCCGAGGGGGAAGTACAAAGGATCTTGGAATAAGTCCACTCCGGGGAGTGTAGGAGTCCTCCAGGAGTCGGACCGTGGAAGGAAGGATCGTCAGGCAAGGGAATTTCTGGCCCACCCTGGGCCGTGATGCGACTGAGTTCGCAAGAAGATGTCACAAGTGCCAGTTGTTTTCCCCTCTCCAGTTACAAGCAGCTCAGCGACTCAAGAGTATCATAGCCCCCTAGCCCTTTGCCATTTGGGGTTTGGACTTGGTTGGACCATTCCCCCAGGCCAGTGGGCAAAGGAGGTTCTTGTTGGTGATGATCGATTATTTCTCTAAGTGATTGGAGGTGAAAGCACTAGCCAAGGTAACCTCCCAGGTCAATCAGAAACTTCGTATAGTGGGAGATCATCCGCCACCATGGGCTTCCCTAGGCCATTATCACGGACAATGGGCCCCAGTTTGCTAGCGTGGAGTTCACTAACTTCTTCGAGCAGCTTGGGATCGACCTCAGGTTCGCCTCGATCCACCACCCCAGGAGCAACGGGCAGGTCAAGGCCGCCAATAAGATCAATGTTAACCTCCTAGAGAAGAAAGTAGAAAATCTAAAAGGGAGGTGGGTGGAGTAGCTTCCCGCAGTTCTCTGGGCCCTAAGGACCACCCCCAACACAGCTACCGGAGAAACTCCTTTCATGCTCTCCTATGGGTGTGAGGCAGTGCTCCCTGTGGAATTTGAGATACAAACGCCTCGGGTAGTCACAGCCGGGGAGTGCAGGGAATAATGGAAAGCAGAGAATAGCTCTCTCTTGACATGGTGAAGGAGCTGCGTGACCTCTCCGCCATCCGACAGGAAGAAGTGAAGAGGAGGATGGCTAATTACTTTGACAAGCATGTCAGAGTCAAACAGTTCGTGGAGTGGGACTTGGTCCTGAAAAAAGTAGATGCGGCAGGAAGGTCTACAACCGTGGGAAAGCTCAACCCTAGCTAGGAAGGTCCGTTTATTGTAAAAGAGGCCTTAAGATCAGGAGGGTACTGACTCCAAAATGTGGAGGGTGAAACCCTAAGTCTCACCTGGAGTGGTGATGGCTTGAAACGCTTTTTTTCCTTAAAAACATGTAAGTGATACTTTGATTCTTAAAAAATATCTTTGACACGCCAATCCTATCACCATGGTTTGAATGAAAGGACGAAGTGCATCTCGATCCCGAGCAGATCCCATTGTCAGGCTCTGACCTAGCTGACAGGGCTAGAAGTCACTCGGTGTCAGCCTTGGACCCCGAGCAGATCCCCCTGTCAGGCTCTTGCCTAGCTGACAAGGCTGGAAGTCACTCGATGGTGTCAACGCCTGGACCCTGAGAAGATCCCGCTGTCAGGCTCTCACCTAGCTGACAGGGTTGGAAGTCACTCGGTGTCAGCCTTGGACCCCGAGAAGATCCCTCTGTCAGGCTTTCACCTAGCTGACTGGGCTGGAAGTCACTCGATGGAGTAAACCCTTAGATCCCGAGCAGATCCCGCTGTCAGGCTCTCACCTAGCTGACAGGGCTGGAAGTCACTCAGTGTCAGCCTTGGACCCCGAGCAGATCCCGCTGTCAGGCTCTCACCTAGCTGGCAGGGCTGGAAGTCACTCGATGGTGTCAACCCTTGGACCCCGAGCAGATCCCGCTGTCAGGCTCTCACCTAGCTGGCAGGGCTGGAAGTCACTCGATGGTGTCAGCCCCTAGACCCCAAGCAGATCTCACTGTCAGGCTCTCACTTAGCTGGCAGGGTTGGAAGTCACTCAATGATGTCAACCCTTGGACCCCGAGCAGATCCATCTGTCAGGCTCTCACCTAACTGGCAGGGCTGGAAGTCACTCGATGCTGTCAACCCCTGGACCCCGAGCAAATCCCGCTGTCAGGCTCTCACCTAGCTGACAGGGCTGGAAGTCACTCGGTGTCAGCCTTGGACCCCGAGAAGATCCCGCTGTCAGGCTCTCACCTAGCTGATGGGGATGGAAGTCACTCGGGGAAGTCCTACACTCTCCAGATAGTGTCTGACAAGCTTGGCTTTTCTTCTAAGAATAAGAGAGGGGAGATCGGCATGGGCGAGTCCGGGCTCTCCAGTTCTTCTCGGCCTCGGCAGAAGGGTGGCGAGCTGGGCCCTGGGACCTTGCGGAAGGGATACAGATCCCACCAAGATGCCTCACCCCCGCTTTGTTTTACTTGCAATATTTTGGTGAATTTGATCTTATATTGATATGGTTATGGATAGCTCAGAAGCGAGCTGGGGGTCGCGCGCCCAGTATGGAGGGGAAGTCCATCCCGGGTCATCTAAGAATTGGCGAGCTCTCATAATGTACTATCAGGAGCGAGCTCTAGCAACTATCCTACTCGCAAAACCTATCTAAGCGAGATCGCCAAGGGAGGGGCTCGCGAGCGATCAAGACACAGCAAAGATAGAAAAACGATAGAAAAAAGTGAACAAGGTTATGAACAGTAATATTTACAAAGGGGGGGGGGCTCGCTTCAGCGAGATTGCAAAAAGAAAAAGGGCAAATACATCCTTAGCCCTTGCCCCCCTCGCAGGATTGGTGGTCCTCCCCTCCTCCGCCGGACAGGTCCTGGAAGCCCTTCCTGAACAGTGTGTCAAGACTGTCTTCCTTCTTGTTGGGCGGCGTCGCCGGGAAGAGGCTTGAAATCAGGTCTCGGGCCGAGATATCCACGCATCCCTCCACCAGCACTCCAGTGTCCTTCATCATCTTGAGAGTGCATTCGGCGGCCTGGATGGAGTTAACTCGCAGCCTCTCGGCGAGGTCGGCCTCACCAAAAATCCTGGGCCTCTTGTAAGGGAGGGTAGGATCGGCGCTGCCGGCCGGGAAGAAGATCTCCTCCTGGCGGCGGACCTCGCGGCTGAGGCTCGCGTTCTCCTTAGTAAGCTTTGCATTCGTCCCCTCCAGCTCGGCAAGGCGGGCGCGCAGCTGGCCGATCTCCTCTTCCTGCTTGGCGGTGCGAGCCCGTAGCTCTCCAACAGCTTTAGCATCCTGTTAAGGAAGAATGTCAGCAACAGAGCAAAAAATCCTAAGTAAAAAGAGGAAAGGGTAGGCAACAGCCCGATGCTTACCAGTCTGCCGGCAGCCTGGGTGAGAAGCTTCTCCGCAATGCCGAGCTGCCTTACCAGGTCAATGGCCTTGTCCTTGGCAACATTGCAGGCTTGCTCGGCCTTATGGATGAGGTTGCTGAGGTTGAAGCTGCGGTGAACCACCATGTGGTGCAGCTCCATGGCTCGCATAAGGGCCTGCAAGCCCTCATGGCCGAGCTGCCGAAGAGCGGCACCCTTGTAGTTCTCGACATCCTAGCAACCATATTGGTCGAAGCCAAGCGCATAGGCATGACCGGTGGCGGGCTCGTGGTCGACCCAGGAGGGGTGGATTGTATATATGGAGACCCGGTGGGCCTGCGCGTCCCACTAGACCATGGGCTTGCCTGCCGAGTCCTTCCATCTCCCCCCAAAGCCGAAGAGGAGGTGCTCTTTTGGCGCGGTGGGCTCGCGGGCCGCCCTTTCTGCCTCGGGAGGAGCGGAGGTCTCCGCGAGAGGAGCAACTGGCTTGCTAACTTCCTTCCCCTTGCTAGTGATCTCCTTGAGTGGGCTCTCTGGCGACCCGTCGGGGATGATCACCGGCGAGCTCATGTACTTGGGGCTTTGTTGATGTTGTTGTTGTTGTTTTGCCCGCAGAGCTAGCACATCTCTCCTTATCTTTTTTGGTAATTGTTGGTGATGGGGCGGGCTCGACCCCACATCCTCAGGCCGCCTCTTGCTAGAGGAGGGTTTGGAGAAGGCCGCCTCGTCTCGGCAGGCCATCGCCGCCGCCTTCTCGCGGGCAAGAGGGTCCTCATGTAGCCCTGAGTCCGCAAATGGTGGGTTCACTGGGATTAGCCGCTCCCCTGCAGGAAATGACTTGGAAAAATTATAAGTTTTTTATAACAAAGAGGTGAGCTCAGCAATAGGGAGAGAACAATACCTTCGCTGGGCAGAACGGGGCGGAGCGCATCGAGGACCCTTCGCAGGAAGGTGACCAAGAAGTCCTTGTGGAGGAAGAACTTGTGGAGGTCGGCATCGTTGCCAGACACGGCTGGCGGGCGGTAGATCTTCTCGCCTTTTTGCTGGGGGGATAAGGGATGTTGCCGAGATCGCACTTGATGAAGGCGATCTTGGTCATCCAGTTGTGGTGTTTGTTCACGATATCGCGAACCTTGATCAGCGAGCCCATGAAGTAGGCAACGCCATCCGGCGTCGCCTTGTAGGAGAAGAGCTTCCTGAACACAGTCAGGTTGAACTCAATCCTCTCTTGGTGGAGGTAGCTCGCGTATGCCACCAATATGGCGATGGCATTTGAATTCAGTTGCGTGGGCACCGCGCCATAATATTTTAGAATCTCGCGGATCTCCGGCCAGAGGGGAAGGCGCAGCCCCACCTCAAAGTGAGAGATGGGGAAGGCGAGCTCATCATCATAGAAGGTGTTGATGGCCTCCCCCTACCTCGGCCAGCGCGCCTCAAAACCTGGCGGCACGTGGTCGCCGAAAAATTCCGCGAGCTCCGCCTTGGTGGTGTTCCCCTCGAAGAAGCAGTAATCTCTAAAGCGTTGGGCACACTTGGTGCAGCCATCAGCGTCAGGATTGTCTTTGCCCATGCTCTCAAGGGGGGGGGGGGTGGAGCGCGAGTAGGAAAGAGGAAAAGCGCAGCAAGAGAGATAAAGTAAGCAGTTAAGGAGGTAGTACAGGGGTTGGTGGGGGGGGGGCTATTTAAAGAAAAAGTAATCTAGGGGCCAATCTATCCAATCAGCCCAGCTCGCCATCCTAGCTCGCCAACCCCCAGCTCGCCGACTTCCGGTGCGTTCCAACCAAGGCTAAGTCAAACAAGAAGCAATACAATTATTATTATTCAAACACAAGACACATCTAAGAATGTTTGAAGTTATTTATTACAGCAATCTAGTGCAGGAATAAGGAAGCAGGGCGCGCGGGCAGGGGGGAACCAGGAGGCGAGTACCGGTCAGTTCGGCAAGGGAGCCGTCTTCTATCTACCCCAGCCTTGCATCCCCCATCCCCCAGACTGCCGCGCGCGGAGCAGCTCGAGAATCCTCCCCGAATACCTCTGCGCCACCGAGAGGCCGTCGTCAATCTCATCCAGAAGCCAGGAAGGAGACGTCATCTCGCCAACATGGCCACTTCGCACCTCGTCAGCAAGACGCGTGTAGTCGTGTTAAAGCGCCTCGTTGACCTCCTGCACCTCGCGCAGCCCGCAAACAAGTTTTTTAAAGAGCTTGACCCCCCTCCTCGTCAGCTTGTCTTGTTCCACTTCAGGACCTAGGTAAGAGTCGAGCGAGCTCGGGGAGGGGAGAGTGGAGTAGTGGGCAGTCCGCGAAGACTCCTCGGCCGTGGATTGGCTAGGGGGCACTGTGAAGAAAGAAAAATTAGCCGGTGGAGGCTCGGCACCTCCAAGAAGGTGCGGGGAGTGACAAACTGCAGGTCCTTCCGACGACCTGGGACACGCGTCCCCGGTGAGAGAAGCTCGAATCCTAGGATGGGGATGGTCTCCACACCCGCCCCCGTGGTCACAACAGCTCGGTGAGGGGAGGCGGCGCGCACTGGCGAGTGCGGCTTCTGCGAGCCCACCCCCAAGGTCCCAAAGGGGGGTGACGGATCCCGCGGGCGATTTACCTGAGTTCTTAATCGCGAGTCCTCAGGTATGGTCTTGGCTCGCAGGGTGGGGTCTCGCGGCGGGGTGCCCTCCGCGCCATCCATCTAGCAGTCTGGGCCATCACCGAGGTCAACAATGTTCTTGCCCTTTTAGGGGGCAGGAAAAGTGGAGGAGCCCGTCCCGTGCTCTAAGGTGGTTCTCAGATCGTCGTAAATGGGTTCGGCCGCTTGAGGAAATGGCTTCACCCTCTTGGAATTGGGCTCGGCCGAGCTGCCCTGTGGGACAGCGGGTGGAACCGCAGTCAGGGTAGCTACGCGAGCAGCTGAAGCCTGACGAGCTCGATTAAGGTGCTCTTGGATCTCTTTGGGGATCGGCATCTCGACAGGGCTATAGCAAAGGGAATGGCAAGGGTCAAGCAGGTATGCAGGTGTATATATATAGCCACAGGTGGACCCCACCCAAAGATTCCCTCCAGTCCACCCCGCACTCGCCAAACACTTGGGGTTGGATGTTTCTTTCCAAGCTTTACCAAGCTCAAAAAGAGCGGGGATTGTGTACAATCTCGTATCTGGCGAGTGGGGTGAACCAGGAACTAGAACGGCCGGCTCAGATCACCTAGGCCCCAAGCGAGCTCGGCAGAGAAACCCGAGCCCAAGCTCGGCATTCGTCGACCGTGATCTCGGCATTTGCAGAGCTAAGTCAGGATTCGTCGAGCTGAGGCCGACTAATGGAGGTCGACCAATGGGCGAGCTCGCCGTCCCAGCTCACACTCACACAGAGGAGATCAGCAACAACAGGCGAGCCGGATCTTCAGGGTTGGCCGAGCTCCCCAGCTCGCCCAGATCTATGAGGTACTTTTTATTGTTTTGCCCCCGCCGTTCTGCCGATAGCCCTTCAAAACAGTGTAATTTGGCTCTTGGCAGACCCAGCCAAGGGTATTTTGCTAACTTCAGGTCAGTTCAGTTTGGTTATTGGCAGTTCAAATTCTGAAATCTATAAATAGGACCCAAGGGGTACCTCAGAAAGCATGCTACCAGCGCCCTCTTGCTCCACCTTTCAAGTGCTTTCTGAGGATACCTTAGCTCGGCCTTTGGCTAAGGAGGGGAAGCGCTCGAAGATCTTTCGGGTGTGTGGTGGGTGCTCCCCGCCGAGCCCTTGGGTAAGTCCTCTCTTGCTTATCTTGTTATTTTGCTTACAGTAGCGAAGTAGGTGCGCGATTGCCCCTTTCCCAAGGGTGAACTCCACAAGAGAATGAGATTTCGGTTTCAACACCTAGCCTTCTGATCCAGCAATGATGTTGTCTCGACCTACTGGGCAGAAGCTAGCTGAAGTGAGGTAATCTCCTTGGCTTGCTTTTTGGCCACCTCCCTGCTTCTTCTCAAAGCCTCCATAATTTCATCATACTTGTCAATCAATTGATTAAGATCTACCTCAGACTTAGATTCGTCTTCATCACAAGATGAAGATGCCTCAGAATCTGGACTGGTCTCATAACCTGAACAATAAGAAGAACTAGACATAGAATGTAACTTTCCTGGACCAGGTTGATCCTGGCAGGATTCTTCATCTAACATGGCCATCAGCCCACAATAGTTGTTGACCTCTTTTTCCTTATCATGCACTTTTGATTCACTGTCAGGATGTGACAGAGGGCCCCTGATCTCTATTCTTGCATCTGGATAGACATCATCTTTATCACTATCACTGAACACAGAGGATAGTGGGGCTCTGATTCCTATCGTGGCAGCAGGATAGTTTATATCTTCTACAGGAGCTGCCAACAGCCCAATGTAGATCTTTTATTTTTTGTAGACTTGAAGCTTCATTGAGCTCCTCTCCTTATGGTTCACTCCTGAACCCACAAGTATAAACCTTTTAGCTATCCTTAGGGATCTACTCAGACAGTTATGTCCTTTTCTGAGAGACCTCCCTCTGATACCACTTGAAAGTCTTTAGTTTCAAGGATGGCTAAATCGCCGAGAGGGGGTGAATAGGTTTCTTAGTCTGATATGACTATCTTTTAATTTTCTATCTATTTTAGATGTGTTGAGTTAGCTCAGTTAGCTTCCTTTCAAGAACACAACACAACACACAATATTTATAGTGGTTCCCCAGATTATGGGTACGTCCACTTTCCCTCTCATCTTTTTAACACCTTGTTAGACAAGGCACTTCTCTAATCTCGGCTTCTAAGAGCTTACAACATGATCCCACGGGACCACTCAGTCTCCTCCAGACTTTCAGGTGAGGTACAAAGCCCTACAACTCAGTGATCCAAAGATCACTTACCTCAGGCCCAAAGACCTTACAACTCAGGCTGGGTGAACAGCCCTACCTCAGAGAGAATGACTCTCCTACAGCTCAGGCACAAAGGCCCTACCTCAGGTCCAAAGGATCCTACAACTTAAGCATAATTGCCCTACAACTCAGAGAGAATGACTCTCCTACCTCAGGCTCAAAAGCCCTACCTCAGATCCAAATAGGATCTTACTCTCAGGCCAAAGCCCTACCTCAGGCACATAGGCCCTACCTCAAATTCTCTATAGAATCCTACCACTAAGGCCAAAGACCTATTTCTCAAATCCACACAAGGATCCTCCTTGATGAAAGTGGGTTGGTGAGTTGATTTGACTCTAGAGAAGTTCTCTGAGTCTAACTTCCTGGACTGAGAAAGTCTCATCCCTACCTTCTTCACAACAACAAGAAACTGATCTTCAGGTTGACTTGGCTTGTGCTAGAAGGGCTGTAGCTAGGGTTGGCCCTTTGTTGCTTCTTGAGCTGAGATAAATACAGCCCTAACTATTCTTCTTCTTCCTTAGAGAGTGAACTTTTTTGACCTTGCAGTTGAAGTCAAGATGTATCATGTAGGTTCAACCAGCTAACTATCTGTGAATCACAGACCACTTGAGAGCAGGTTCTTCTTCCTTCTTTCTTGAGCAAACTCAGTGTTAACTCCTACTTCATAGCATCCAGAAAAAGATCTTCATAAAATTACTTGCTGGAACTATGAAGTAACTACAATTAGGGTTAGCCCTTTCTGTAACTTGTTTCTCAAAGAGATGTCCCTTGTACAACCCCGTATTTGCGGAATGGGGTCCCCCGGCAGGCGCGAGGCTTGTTACACATTTATAAGCTTTTTAGAGGGTTTTGCACTCTTGGAGGCAAATTTATGGTTAATCTGCATAATATACTAGTAGGGGGGAAAAATTTGCCTAGCTTGCTAGTGCTTGGTGTATCTTCTAGGGGGTGGGTGCGGCGTGAGCCCATCATCCGCCCCGACCTCCTCTCAGGGGGGCGGGTGTGGCGCGAGCCCGCCACCCATCCTGGCCTCCTCTTAGGGGGCGGGTGCGGCGCGAGCCTGGCACCCGCCACGACCTCCTCTCAGGGGGGGGCGAGCCCGGCACCCGCACTGACCTCCTCTCAGGGGGCGGGGGCGGCGCGAGCTGACCTTCTCCCCGATCTTCTCCCCTAGGGCATCGCCCGGCGACACCGTGGTGTTCTCTCCCAGCCGAGGTCTCGCCCGTCTTGAGGGTTTGCTAGTTTGCCCCTAATGGGCTGCGAATAGCTATTCAGAACAACGGAGTTTGGCTGTTGGCAGTCTAGCCCCGCGGTATTTCAGTAATTTCAGAGCAGTAGGATTGCGTATTGGCAGGCCATCCCCAAAAAATCTATAAATAGACCCTTGGAGTGCCTTGGAGAGGATACAGTTTTTCACCATTCCTCATCCTCTTCCTTCATCCTCCAAGGCACCTAGCTCAGCATTGGATGGGGAGGGGAGATCTCAAAGGTCTTCTGGATGTGAGGTGGGACCTCCAAGCTAGAGCCAAGGGTCATTACCAAAATTCAAGTCTCTCACCAAAGAACGCCTTGGGAGAAGTAGGTGTGAGCTGCACCCTAGGTCTGAACTCTAGGTGGAGCCGAATCTCAGCTCTAACATTTTGGTGCGGTGAGGATGGACTACGGCTCATGCAGATGTTCTTAAGTAGGTTCAATGGCAGGAGATCTTGGAGGCGGTGATGACCCCAACCAGCTCTCCAACCCAACACCCATTATAGGAAGGGAAGAGTTCATGGCATCCATCCAAGGCATCATGGAGATGCTGCGAAGTATTGCCCCTCAGGATGGCTGCTCAACTCCCACCCCTCAGTATCTAGTCCCCAGGGGTCTCGGCGAGACATCCTCCAGGGGTCTCGGCGAACCAGCTTCCAGGGGTCTAGGCGAGATGACCTCAGGAGGGGTAGAAGAAAGTGCACCAGGAAGACGGCCCGGGAAGGAAAGGATGAGAGAGGGGGTCGAGCGATAGCTTACCGACCGAGAGTTATTCCTCAGCCCGGCAAGTGCTAGCCTCCCAGGTAAGCAGGTCACGCGAGTGGGGTATGTGAGATCACCAAGTAGGGGGTCACCCTTCAGCGAGCTGATTGTATCAGCTCCCATTCCCGAGGGGTTTAGATAACCTGACATGACTTACTATACCGGGAAGGATGACCCCATCGAGCACCTGCAGTGGTTCAAAGATGTGGTATCTATCAGGCTGATGATGGATGCATTCAAGTGTCGCCTCTTCGCGATCACGTTGAAAGACAAGGCAAAGGATTGGTTTCATCAACTTCTAGTGAGATTGATCTATGGGTTCGAAGACTTGAGCAAGAGCTTTCAGCTTCGCTTCTCCACTTCTAAAAAGAGGAAGAAGAGTCCCGAGTCCATCTTTTTGATAAGTCAGAGGGCAGAGGAGTCGTTGGCCCAATATGTGGATAGGTTCTAAGAAGAGATCCTGGACATCTAGGAGATGCCAGGGTATGCCCTCCAGATAGAATTTACGGTGGAGTTGCGTGAAGGGTTCTTCAAGATGAGTCTGACTCGGAAGGCCCCCTTATCCTTTGAAGAGCTGATGTAAAGGGCGGTAGAGGAGATAGCGACTGAGGCGGACAACCCAACGTTCATCAAGAAGTTAGCGAGGTTAACAGAGGCAGAGTAGAAGGAGCAAGGTGACTCGAGGCATCAGGAGGGAAGGAGTGAAGAGCAGAGAGCTCTGGGGTTTTAGGGACGTTAGGAAGGACTGGAGACAGGTTGGAGACAGTTAGGAGGGCCCATTCAGCGTCTAGGAAGAGGTCCCGTCCAAGGTGGGGGAACTTCAATGGAGGCCAAGGGAGGTTCAACTTATAGATACAAGCCCCTAGGCAGCTCCTACCCATACCACAGCAAGCCATGAAGATAGGAAGAAGGGGAAGAGGTAACAGGAGAAAACACCCAGCCCGTCAAAGAAGGGAAGGAAGAGTGTTGTCGTACTGTGACTTCCACCAGGTAGAGGGTCACGCCACAGCTACCTGCCCCAATTCCTAGAAGTAAGAGAGGTGAGAGCTCCAGCCCAACAGCCGCCGATGTGGATTGAAGAAGTTCTACCTAGAGAGGGGGGAGTTAACATATATGAGGATCGAGTCGACGTAGGAACCCGAGGAGGTATAGGAGTGATCCACAGTGGAGTGGGGATTGAGACCACTCAGAAGGCAAGCCTCCATGTCATGTACCGTCGGAGCGTCGCTTCGATATCCCAGACCCCACCCCCAGAGGAGAGGATCACCTTCTCAGTGAAGGACATACCGGATCATGAGGATCCGTTCTACGATGCGCTGGTTATCCAGGCAGCCATCAAAGGCTACACCGTCTCCCGGATCTTGGTTGACAATGGAAGCTTCTTCAACGTCGTTTTCTAGAAGGCATTTTACGGGATGAAGGTGGAACCAAGGAGAGTGTTGGCCTCGGACGGACCCCTGTTCAGATTTTCAGGGGAAAGGAAGGAGGTAGAAGGTGGAGTCGAACTCCAGATGAAGATGGGGGGACCTCAAGGAACTACCGGTTTGTCATGGTTGACGCTCCGAGCAGTTACAATGCAATCTTCGGAAGACCTCTCTTCAGCACCTTTCGTTGTGTGACATCGTCCTTCCATCAGTGCCTCAAGTTTAACATTGGAGGGATCCAAGTCAGGGTGAGAGGAGACCTCAAGATGGAAAGGCAGTGCTACGTTATGGCCATCAACACCATCTCTTGGTTAGCCAGGGCAGAGGATATGGAGAAGATCATGGAGAACTTGAGCAGGATAAATGTATCAGAGGAGAAGGAGGCGAATGACGGCCATCATGCACAAACAGCTTGAGAAGCCTTGCTTTGGTGAGGACTTTTTCCCTTTCATGTTGTTTTTGTAATGATTCTACCCCAGACCGAAAGATTCAGGAGGTCATGTATCTTAAAATTTTCCCCGTTTGAGGATGTTGAATTTAGTATAGTTCAAATGACATGTCTAGCCCCACCCCCGAGAGGATCGCCTCATCTAGGCTCCCACTAGCTGGATGGGTCGAATGTGCCTCGGTGGTGAGAAGGTTCCAACCCCGAGAGGATCTCCTCATCCAGGCTTCCACTAGCTGGATGGGTCGAATGTGCCTCGGTAGTAAGCTCTTGTCCCGAGAGGATCTCCTCATCCAGGCTCCCACTAGCGGATGGATCGAATTTGCCTCTGTGGCGATAAGGTTCCAACCCCAAGAGGATCTCCTCATCCAGGCTCCCACTAGCTGGATGGGTCGAATGTGCCTCGGTAGTAAGCTCTTGTCCCGAGAGGATCTCCTCATCCAGGATTCCACTAGCTGGATGGGTCAAATGTGCCTCGATGGAGAGAAGGAACCAACCCCCGAGAGGATATCCTCATCCAGGCACCCAC
Source organism: Platanthera guangdongensis (assembly GCA_039583875.1). Taxonomy (NCBI): domain Eukaryota; kingdom Viridiplantae; phylum Streptophyta; class Magnoliopsida; order Asparagales; family Orchidaceae; genus Platanthera; species Platanthera guangdongensis. The sequence goes on from CM077165.1 coordinate 132,341,411, forward strand.
TAGCTGGATGGGTCGAATGTTCCTCGGTGGCGAGAAGGTTCCAATCCTAAGAGGATATCCTCATCCAGGCTCTCACTAGCTGGATGGGTCGAATGTGCCTCCGTGGCGAGAAGGTTCCCACCCCGAGAGGAACTCCTCATCCAGGATCTCACTAGCTGGATGGGTCGAATGTGCCTCGGAGGCGAGTAAGTTCCAATCCCGAGAGGATCTCCTCATCCAGGCTCCGACTAGCAGGATGGGTCGAATGTGCTTCGGTGGCGAGTAAGTTCTAACCCCGAGAGGATATCCTCATCCAGGCTCTCACTAGCTGGATGATTCGAATGTGCCTCGATGGCGAGTAAGTTCCAACCCTGAGAGGATCTTCTCATCTAGGCTCCCACTAGTTGGATGGGTTGAATGTGCCTTGATTGATATTTTTCGCATCGGGTCCGAAAACTTAATACGGTTAAAACTCCAAAAAGATGGTGAGGATTCACGCGGCGCCCCGGGTGGTTTATTTAAGAAGAAAAGCGAAAGTGATTTTTATTTAGAAAAACGGGACGCGCGTATTTATTTATTTGGATATAAAAAGATGTGATCGAGTTTTAATGAAAGGAGGCAAGTGCACCTATCGTGAGTAGTACAGGATATTCCGGGTGGAATATCGAGGTAGTATTGTTCTCGGGGTCGGTTCGATTATTTCTACTCTTCCCTAGAGGGGACTATTATTTTACCGATAATTACTTGTCGGGTAATATATATAAACGAAAATTAGAAATAAAGAGCGTAACAAAGGGTGGAGCCGATGAAGAGCTTAGCTCCAGGGCACCGAAAAGAAATAGAACTAAAATAAACTTTTAATAAAAAGAGATCCTAAGTTTCAAACTAATTAGGGCGGAGACTTGGCCGTGGAGGTTCCACTAAAATGAGCTCACCTATCTCTAGGACTATCGCTCACCTGAACACTAAGACTATTCGACCGGGCTCTCGTCCGACGAAGGATTCCTCTTAATGCCCGCATTACGGTAAAAACCCCGCTATTGGGTGGGGAACCCAATCCGGTAGAGTTGGCGCGCCTCCTCTCTCGAGGGTTAGTGCGGAACTCCATTTACTAAGGGGTGATCGGTCCATATGCACGGCCTCTCGGCTAGCTAGCATATGGACTACGGAAATAGGGCCCACACATCGATTATGTGGTCCTACGCGTCGTAAACCCACGGCAAACCATAAGTGATTTTAATTAATTAGAAAAACAGGACCTTTAATTATTTTAAGTTATTTTATCTGTCCCAATGCTCTTCGATACTGAGGGCTAAGAACGTTAGCCACTCATCGGAATGGGGACGGCAACGGTGAAAAAGTAGAAAATTAAAGCAGTAAAATAAATAAGGAAAATGAAAGCAGTAAATGGAAAGCACAAAATTGCAAGTCCTACTCAAACAAGTAGGACTGAAATGAAAGCTGTAAAAGTGCAAGTCCCGGCGCAAATGCGTGGGCGTGAAAAAGAAAGCAAGTCCTACTCAAACGAGTAGGAGAAAATAAATGCATTTACAAGTCCATTCCAATTATTTACAATAAAATAAAGACCGACCATTTAACTCAAGTGAGTAGGAGGTAAATAAAATCCAGCCATTTAACTCCTAGCGAGTAGGCTGAAAAAAAAAGCTAACACTCACGCACTCGACATAAAATTAAAACACACCCACTCTACAGAAAGTAAACACACTCTGCTAGAATAAAATCCATCCATTTAACTCAAGTGAGTAGGCGGAAAAATAAAAATACACACACTTGCTTGAATAAAATCCAGCCATTTAACTCAAGTGAGTAGGCGGAAAAAGAAAAACAACACACGTACACACTCTACATGAATTGAAATAAACCTATAAAAACTAACTCACACACGCACGCACACATACAAAATTAAGAAAAACTAAGTGACTGAAAAATTTAAACGACTACATTTCTACCGCTAGAATGCGGTAGAAATGAATAAAAAGTGAAAATAAAATTCAAAGGAGAAAAAGTTTTTGCAATAAACGAAAAGTGCAAGTGCTCGAAAAATTGAAATGAATACATTTTTATTGATAGAATGAGGTAGAAATGCATATAATTAAGAAATAAAATTTAAACGGGCAAAAAGGTTTTGAAAATTAAAGCAAAAATGAAGTGGTTGAAAAATTAAAGCGAGAACGTTTTCAATCTTATGAGGTCATAAAAGAGCTTAAAAGGTAAAAATAACGTAGAAAAGAACAAAAACTTTTATATCCTAATAAAAAAAACTAAGTTAAAGAAAAACAAAACTATTTTTAAGGCATCTTTATAATCTCATAAGGATGAACATAAGAACGAAAAAAACTAAACTATGCAATTTATGAACTCTACTTATGCATAAAACTAAACTCATATACGCACACTCCCATTATAAAGTCGCAAAAAAGATAGGAAAAACAAAACATAACAAATAAGATTGCTTAAGAGATTGCATATAGATGAAGTCCATAACTATGTAAAGGAAAAAAAATCTACAAATTTTATTGTACAAAACAGGAGATTACAAAGCTAAAAATAAAGGAGAGGGGGAGAAAATAACTTTACACAGCATTGGAAATCATCTAACAGCCGACCCCTTAAGCAAAATGGTTTAGAAAAAAAAAACAGGAACTCAGACAGAAAATCTGAATTTATAGACAAAATTTCAAGGGACACGCCCTCGGACACGGGCGTGTCCGGGGGCGTGTTAACACTATTCACATTGCGGCCGTCCGATTTGACTGGAGATTTGACTTTGTAGCAAGACACGCGGCGGTCACGCCCCTGGTCACGGGCATGTCGGTGGGCGTGTCGGCACTATTGAGTAGCAGATTTCGGTGACTTGATGGCGATTTGACGTTGCGGCGGAAATCGAGGCGGTCACGCCCCAGGTCACGGGCGTGACGGTGGGCGTGTCGGGGAGGTTGAACTGGGCGCCGTTTGCATTGAAAGTTGTCGGCAGCGGTTTGTCGGGCCAGGTGGCAGGAGTCACGCCCTAGGTCACCGTCGTGACTCTGGGCGTGTCGGGTGGTGTCGATGCTCGAAAAACGTTGAGCGGAAAGTGTCGAGTTGAAATCGTCGAGCTGGAAGTGGAGTCACGCCCCAGGTCACGGGCGTGACTCTGGGCGTGTCGAGGCGGTCGACAATCGTCGAGTTGAAATCGTCGAGCACGAATTTCGTCGAGCAGAATGGAGTGGTCACAGCTTGGGTCACGCCCCGTGTCGGGTGACACGGGCGTGACCCCGGGCGTGTCGATCAATTTCTTCAAAAAAATCGCTATTTCACGGGTTTTGACGTGTCACGCCCCGGTCACGGGCGTGCCTAGTAAGTCACGGGCGTGACTTGACTTTTTTGGGCATTTTTCCTGCAATTTTCAGGAAACAAAATTAAAGTTAAGTTAATATAAAATTTACAAAATATGAGTAATTTATTAAACAAAAACAACTAAAAATGACGAAAATAAATGACTAAGACTTAATTTAAGTACATAAAAATATGTATATATACAACTCATCAAATATCCCTATACTTAAGCTTTTGTTATTCCAGAGCAAAAGTTGGAGATTAATTTATAATGAATTAAAGAAATCCTAAGTTTTTCTACCGCTTGACTTAATTGAAAGAAAGATCAAGATGAATATCTGGGGTTTACGAGTGTTAAATCCTAAATTATGCCAAAAATTTAAATAAAGGAAGAGTTTCAGCTAAAAACTTCTGATATAATCGAATAGATAACAAAAAATTTTATTTGTTAGCCTAACAAAAATAGATTGGATTTATGAAAACTTTAGCTTGAACAAATTTATAGGAAATAATGAAATTTATAAATTATGCTCTCAAAAAGATTTTTAAAATTAAATCTAGAATTAGTTGAGATTAGCGGAGTAGGATATCGTGGTATATGAAGAAGGCTTTGAATTGTTAGAGGCGAGGGTATATTTTTTGCTCAACCTTTAATGGATTTTTTTTTGTTCGAATGTGGATGTTAGGAAAACGAAGTCTTATTTTCCATAACATAATATTTTTTATTATCTTCATAATAATCCAATGTATATGTGTAGGAGCAATGAATTTTATCCTCTTACTCCATAACATATAATCTTTTCAAATATTGGATGCCTATGTTTAAGGAACGAAATCTTATTCTCATCGACATAGGATCTTTTAAGATCGAAATCATGTCAAGAATGACATGAAAAAAAGGTGGAAAGGTTTGTTCAAAAAGAAAACTAGGTTTAATAAAAAACTTTTGAGAGCAACCTTTATAAATTAAACGTTCCTAAATTTAAAAAATAAGCTTGAAGTATCATAATATGAAATCTAAGATTGTTATTTTCTAACAAAATAAATGTGCAACTATTTAGATAGATAAGAAGTGGTGCTGAAAACATGTCTCTATTTAAATTAAAAAAGCATACAAATTTTTTTTAAAACTGAACCTCAGATATCTAAATCTATCGATCTCCAATTAATAAACGAATAGTAAGCAAATAATTAAAAGAATTTGCTTATAAACTATTTCACAACTAGATTTTTGGTGAGCGAAAAGGGTTAAGAATGAGATAATTGATTTATTCATTACATAATTTAACAAAACCCCATTTTTTAAATTTTTTTGATTTTTTAGGGTTTTTATCATAAATTTTTTTTGTGTGTTTTAATTATTATCTTTTTTTTGGAATTATTCGCTTTTTTAGGATTTTCAGTTTTTCGAAAATTTTTATAAAAAAGAAAGGTATAAGGTAAAAACTCGAAGGCGGCCCGTGAATAGACTCTTATTTGGGTGGTTGGTTCGATGAGCCGACCGCCACAGGCGGGCAAAAAAAGCGAGCTTGGGGGGGAGAAAGAGAATTATTTTTTCAAAGAAATATTTACAAAGGAAAAAGAAAAATGTTTTTAAAATTTTTTTTTTTGAAGTTTTATAAGTTTTTTTTTGTATGAGTACGGAATAATAAAAAAAATGCAGAATAGGAAAACACCCCATACTTAAACCCAACATTGTCCTGAATGTTGCAGTTTAAGTATGCGGAACGATAATATACAGATCATAATATTTACAAAAATGAAAAAAATGAGGGTAGAAGCTTCCCTAAGACGAGTCCGGGAGGCCCGGGTGGATACTCTGCATTATTAATAAGAAAGGAAAAGCAAAAATATAACAGAAAAGAAAAAAAAATGAAAAAGATAAGGTCGGCCAAAAGTGTGTGGGCGGTGGGGGGGCATGTGTGTGTGACACGAGTAGCTAAAGTCTTAGCTATATGAGCGTGTCAGAAAATGCGCTCCCTAGCGCGCACAAGTGTGCAAAACGACGAAGCAAAATAAAATAAATATAACAAGTTAAAATAAATGAAGTTTAAACAAAATATATACATTTTTTTAAAAGCAAATTATTATATTTTTTGGTTGTTTTTAAGTAGATTTTTTTATTTTTTAGTTGGTTTTTAGGTAGTTTTTTTTAGTGTTTTTCAGTTTTTAGATTTTTTTGGGTTTTTAGTTTTTTATATTTTTTGTTTTTTTTGAAGATTTTTTTTTTTAAGTTAGTCTTTTTTTTAGATTATGTTTTAGAGTTTTTTAGTTTTAAAATTTTTAGGTTTTTGTTTTTTAGTGTTTTTCATAAACGTAATGAAAATTTTTTTAAGTTCTTTTTTCTTTTTCATTTCTTAGATTTTTTTGGTTTGATAGGTTTTTCAATGTTTTTTTGTTTTGTGTTATAGGTTTTTTAATTTTTTTGTGGAAACAGCGCTATTACATTTTTGTTTTGTATAAATACGTATGTAAAATAATAAGTATAAAATAAGCTAGTTTTTTTAAGTTTTTTTTAGTAGTTTTATTATTATTATGATTATTATTATTATTATTAGTTTTTTTTGTTGTTGGCCATTTTAAAATTTTTTGAAATATATATAGGTAAAATTAATAGATTTCCAGGGTTCAAAATAACGATAAGAATTTCCCCGGCAACGGCGCCAAAAACTTGATTGATATTTTTCGCATCGGGTCCGAAAACTTAATGCGGTTAAAACTCCAAAAAGATGGTGAGGATTCACGCGGCGCCCCGTGTGATTTATTTAAGAAGAAAAGCGGAAGTGATTTTTATTTAGAAAAACGGGACGCGCGTATTTATTTATTTGGATATAAAAAGATGTGATCGAGTTTTAACGAAAGGAGGCAAGTGCACCTATCGTGAGTAATACAGGATATTCCGGGTGGAATATTGAGGTTGTATTATTCTCGGGGTCGGTTCGATTATTTCTACTCTTCCCTAGAGGACACTATTATTTTACCGATAATTACTTGTCGGGTAATATATATAAACGAAAATTAGAAAATAAAGAGCGTAATAAAGGGTGGAGCCGATGAAGAGCATAGCTCGAGGGCACCGAAAAGAAATAGAACTAAAATAAACTTTTAATAAAAAGAGATCCTAAGTTTCAAACTAATTAGGGCGGAGACTTCGTCGTGGAGGTTCCACTAAAATGAGTTCACCTATCTCTAGGACTATCGCTCACCTGAACACTAAGACTATTCGACCGGGCTCTCGTCCGACGAAGGATTCCTCTTAATGCCTGCATTACGCTAAGAAGCCCGCTATTGGGTGGGGAACCCAATCCGGTAGAGTTGGCGCGCCTCCTCTCTCGAGGGTTAGTGCAGAACTCCATTTACCAAGGGGTGATCGGTCCAAACGCACGGCCTCTCGGCTAGCTAGCATATGGACTACGTAAATAGGGCTCACACATCGATTATGTGGTACTACGCGTCGTAAACCCACGACAAACCTTAAGTGATTTTAATTAATTAGAAAAACAGGACCTTTAATTATTTTAAGTTATTTTATCTGTCCCAATGCTCTTTGATACTGAGGGCTAAGAACGTTAGCCACTCATCGGAATGGGGACGACAGCGGTGAAAAAGCAGAAAATTAAAGCAGCAAAATAAAGCAGGAAAATGAAAGAAGTAAATGGAAAGCAAAAAATTGTAAGTCCTACTCAAACGAGTAACACTGAAATGAAAGCTGTAAAAGTGCAAGTCCCGGCGCAAATGCGTGGGCAGGAAAAAGAAAGCCAGTCCTACTCAAAAGAGTAGGAGAAAATAAATGCATTTACAAGTCTATTCCAATTATTTACAGTAAAATAAAGACCGACCATTTAACTCAAGTGAGTATGCGGTAAATAAAATCCAGCCATTTAACTCCTAGCGAGTAGGCGGAAAATAAAAGCTAACACTCACGCACTCGACATAAAATTAAAACACACACACTCTACAGAAAGTAAACACACTCTACTAGAAAAAAAATCCAGTCATTTAACTCAAGTGAGTAGGCGGAAAAATAAAAATACACACACTTGCTTGAATAAAATCCAGCCATTTAACTCAAGTGAGTAGGCGGAAAAATAAAAACAACACACGCACACACTCTACATGAATTAAAATAAAGCTGTAAAAACTAACTCATACACGCACGCACACATACAAAATTAAGAAAAACTAAGTGACTAAAAAATTAAAACGACTACATTTCTACCGCTAGAATGTGGTAGAAATGAATAAAAAGTTAAAATAAAATTCAAAGGAGCAAAAGTTTTTGCAAATAAACGAAAAGTGCAAGTGCTCGAAAAATTGAAATGAATACATTTCTACCGATAGAATGCGATAGAAATGCATATAATGAAGAAATAAAATTTAAACGGGCAAAAAGGTTTTGAAAATAAAAGCAAAAAGGTTCCTGAATGGAGTGGTCACGACTTGGGTCACGCCCCGTGTCGGGTGACACGGGCGTGACCCCGGGCGTGTCGATCAATTTCTTCAAAAAAATCGATATTTCACGGGTTTTGACGTGTCACGCCCCGGTCACGGGCGTGCCCAGTAAGTCACGGGCGCGACTTGACTTTTTTGGGCATTTTTCCTGCAATTTTCAGGAAAAAAAATTAAAGTTAAGTAAATATAAAATTTACAAAATATGAGTAATTTATTAATAAAAACAACTAAAAATGACGAAAATAAATGACTAAGACTTAATTTAAGTACATAAAAATATGTATATATACAACTCATCATGCCTCGGTGGCGAGTAAGTTCCAACCTTGAGAGGATCTCCTCATCCAAGCTCTCACTAGCTGGATGGGTCGAATGTGCCTCGGTGGCGAGAAGGTTCCAACCCCGAGTGGATCTCCTTATCCAGGCTCCCACTAGCTGGATGGGTCGGATGTGCCTCGAAGGTGAGTAAGTTCCAACACTGAGAGGATCTCCTCATTCAGGCTCCTACTAGCTAGATGGATCAAATATGCCTCAGTGGCGAGTAAGTTCCAACCCCGAGAGGATCTCCTAATCCAGGCGCCCACTAGCTGGATGGGCTGAATGTGCCTTGGTGGAGAGTAAGTTCCAACCCCGAGAGAATCTCCTCATCCAGGCTCTCACTAGCTGGATGGGTCAAATATGCCTCGTTGGCGAGAAGGTTCCAACCCATGAGGGGATCTCGTTACCAAGGCTCCAATTAGCTGGAATGGCAGGTTGACCCCTCGAGGAGGTTAAGTGAATTCTACCCAAAGGGGATCTCGCCACCCAAGCTCCCATTAGCTGGCATGGCAGGTTGACCCCTCGAAGAGGCCAAGTATTTTCGGTCGCAAAAAAGCTACACTCTGTGAATACGTTGGGTTGGATGTTTCTTTCCGAGTGTGGAACTCGCTTGAAAAAAACAGGATTGTGTACAACCCTGTATTCACGGAATGGGGTCCCCTGGCAGGCGCGAGGCTTGCTACACATTTATATGCTTTTTAGAGGGTTTTGCACTCTTGGAGGCAAATTTATGCTTAATCTCCATAATATACTCGTAGGGGGAGGAAAAATTTGCCTAGCTTGCTAGTGCTTGGTGTATCTTCCAGGGGGCGGGTTCGGCGTGAGCCCGGCATCCGCCCTGGCCTCCTCTCAGGGGGGCGGGTGCGGCGCGAGCCCGACACCCGCCCCGGCCTCCTCTCAAGGGGGACAGGTGCTGCGCGAGCCCGGCACCAGCCACGATCTCCTCTTAGTGGGGGGGGGGGGGGGTGCGACGCGAGCCCGGCACCCGCCGCGACCTCCTCTCAGGGGGGCGGGTGCGGCGGGAGCCGGCCTTCTCCTCTAAGGCGGTGCCCAGCGACAACGTGGGGTTCACGCCCGGGTTGAGCAGCTTGCCCGGCTTGAGGGCCTGCTATTTTGCCCCATGATGGGCTGCGAATAGCTGTTCAGAACAATGGAGTTTGGCTGTTAGCAGACCAGCCTCGGGGTATTCAGTAATTTCTAAGCGGCAAGATTGCTCTATTGGAAGGTCATCCCCAAAAAATCTATAAATAGACCCTTGGGGTTCCTTAGAGAGGATCCAGTTTTTCACCACTCCTCATCCTCTTCCTTCATCCTCCAAGGCACCTAGATCAGCATTGGCTAGGGAGGGGAAGATCTCAAAGGTCTTCTGGGTGTGAGGTGGGACCTCCACGCTAGAGCTAATAGTCATTCCCAAAATTCAGGTCTCTCACCAAGGAGCGGCTTGGGAGAAGTAAGTGTGAGCTGTACCCTAGGTCTGAACTCTAGGTGGAGCAGAATCTTGGTTCGAACATCCTTGATCTTGATGTTGAAGGTGAGGTTGTAAACATCTAACTCTTGTTTGTTTCCAGTTATTGCAGCAAGGGAAAACCTCGATGCTCCTTCTTTTACCTCAGAAAATATTTTGAACTTGCTATAGTGGGTGAAGATAGCTACAGAAGCATGGATCGGCTTTCAAATCAACTTCAGCTTGGTTAGATATTGCTGCTTCTTCTTCTTCAGAGATTTCCTCTGACCCTGCTGGTGCAGGTGAAAATGGCACCGGGTATCTTTTAGAACTTTCAGATAAGAAGATCTGAACTTGCTTCTTCAAGCTAGCTGTACAATAATTGTCGAGGAAGAAGACCAAGTCCAACACATTTTCCAAAATCTAATCTCTTTAATCTGATCTCCGCCTCTTTTATTTCGTTGATCAACAACTATTTTGACCAGCGGGCCCCACTGAAGTTGACAGCTGTGTTGAAGCCAGGAAAATTCACAACCTCGGAAATAGGATCAAGGCAGCATAAGGTTACTGATTCTACGATCCGACATCATAATTCAAATGGCTAGCGAAAAAGAGAGGAAACTATCTACAAGCACGCCCCAAGTGCTCCAGCAGGGAGGTCCCACCACGTACCCGGAAGCTTAGAAGAAGCTTCCCCTCCGCAACCAAAAGACTGGGCGAGGTACTAGGAAGGAATGGACTGGGCGAGTATCCACTTGGGGGGACCTCAACCTCTTCCAAAAGTGTCATTTTCAGTACCACTGTGGGGGGGGGGGGGGGGTGGGCTATTTAAAGAGAAATCCTGGGGGGTATAGGCGAGTATCCAGCTTCTGCCAACGAGTTCCAATAGATACTCGCCCATGCTCGTGAGTTACTCGCCCAAGCTCGACTCTGCTCACAACTCACCTCTGCTCGCCCAAGCTCGCCTCTGCTTGCCCAAGCTCACCACAGCTCGCCTCTGCTAGCCACATCTCGCGTCTGCTCGCCCAAGTTCGTCGCAGCTCGCCACAACTCGACTCTACTCTCCCAAGCTCGCCTCTGCTCGCCGAATGGTCTGCGAATAGTCCTTTGCTGGGGTACTTCTGATCTCGATGAATTACGGGTTATACGCGATCCCTGCTTTTTTTGAGCTCGGCACGAGCTTGGAAAAATAATGTTGAACCGGTTGTTCGGAGAGATGACGCTAGACGATGCGCAGTGCGAGGTCCTTCCAAGGAGTGGAGCTCAACTAGAAGGGGAGAGAAGGTTGATACCTTATAGGAACCAAGTTCAACTGAATTGTAGAAGAGGTCGACACCTCGCAGGAGAAAGCTCAACCGGAGGTACAGAATATGGTCGACACCAAGTAGGAGCCGAGCTCAACTGGAGGTGGAGAAAAAGGTCGACACCTAGCATGAGCAGAGCTCAACTGAAGGTGGAGAAGAGGTCGACACCTCGCAGGAACTGAGCTCAACTGAAGATGGAGAAAAGAGGTCGACACCTCGCAGGAGCCGATCTCAACTAGAGGTGGAGAGAAAGGTCGAAACATGGCAGAAGCCGAGCTCAACTGAAGGTGGAGAAAAGAGGTTGACACCTCGTAGGAGCCGAGCTCAACTAGAGGTGGAGAGAAAGTTTGACACCTAGCAGGAGTCGAGCTCAACTGAAGGTGGAGAAAAGAGGTCGACACCTCGCAGGAGCCGAGCTTAACTAGATGTGGAGAGTATAGTTGACACCTGGCAGGAGCCGAGCTCAACTGGAGGTGGAGAGAAAGGTCTACACCTAGCTGGAGCCGAGCTCATCTGAAGGTGGAGAAAAGAGGACGACACCTCGCAGGAGCCTAGCTCAACTGGAGGTGGAGAGAAAGGTCGACACCTAGCAGGAGCCGAGCTCAACTGAAGGTGGAAACAATAGGTCGACACCTCGCAGGAGACGAGCTCAACTGGAGGTGGAGAGTATAGTCGACACTTGGCAGGAGCCGAGCTCAACTGGAGGTAGAGAGAAAGTTAGACACCTAGCAGGAGCCGATATCAACTGAAGGTGGATAAAAGAGGTCGACACCTCGCAGGAGCCGAGCTCAACTGGAGGTGGAGAAAAGAAGTCAACACCTCGCAGGAATCGAGCTCAACTGGAGGTGGAGAAAAGAGGTCGACACCTCGCAGGAGCCGAGCTCAACTGCAGGTGGAGAGAAAGGTTGACACCTGGCAGGAGCCGAGCTCAACTGAAGGTGGAGAAAAGTGGTCGACAGCTCGCAGGAGCCGAGCTCAACTGGCGGTGGGGAGTATAGTCGACACATGGCAGGAGCCGAGCTCAACTGAAGGTGGAGAAAAGTGGTCGACACCTCACAGGAACCAAGCTCAACTGGAGGTGGAGAGTATAGTCGACACCTGGCAGGAGCCGAGCTCAACTGGAGGTGCAGAGAAAGGTCGACACTTAGCAGGAGCCGAGCTCAACTGAAGGTGGAAAAAAGTTGTCTACACCTCGTAGGAGCCGAGCTCAACTAGAGGTGGAGAGAATAAGTTGACACCTCGCAGAAGGAAGCTCAACTGGAGGTGGAAAGTCGACACCTCATAGGAGCCGAGCTCAACTAGAGGTGGAGAAAAAGGTCGACACCTCGCAGGAGCCGAGCTCAACTAGAGATGGAGAGAAAGGTCGACACTTAGCTGGAACCGAGCTCAACTAAAGGTGGAGAAAAGAGGTCGACACCTCGCAGGAGCCGAGCTCAACTGGTTGTGGGAATCAGTCGACTCGGTGAGGCAAGTAGTCGTTCTGTAGGAGAGGAGCTCGTATAGAGTTCACAGACTACGACATCACTCCAATGAGGAACTTGGTCTCACTCGAGAAAGCCATTGGCCAATGTGTAGGAGAGGAGCTCATGCAGGGACTTGGACTTACGATGACACTGTCACTCGAAGACTTTAAAAATTGTTGGAGTCGACAGCTCTCAGGAGCCTTGCTCAACTAGAGTGGTGTAAGTCGACTCAAGGAGGCAAGTAGTCGATCTGTAGGAGAGGCGCTCGTACAGAGTTCACGGACTACGTCATCACCCCAACGAGGAACTTGGTCTCACTCGACGAGGTCGTTGGCCAATGTGCAGGAGAGGAGCTCATACAGGGACTTGGACTTACGATGACACTGCCACTCGAGGACTTTAAATATTGTTGGAGTCAACAGCTCTCAGGAGCCTTGCTCAACTAGAGTGGTGTAAGTCGACTCGGGGAGGCAAGTAGTCGGTCTGCAGGAGAGGAGCTCATACAGAGTTCACAAACAACGACATCACTCCAACTAGGAACTTGGTCTCACTGTAGGAGGTCGTTGGCCAATGTGTAGGAGAGGAGCTCGTGCAGGGACTTGGACTTACGATGGCACTACCACTCGAGGACTTTAATAAGTGCTGAAGTAATTTGCCCTGCCAATTAAGAGATTGACAATGAGTCAAATGCATCAATATCTTTGAGGACGAAGAAATTCTAAAGGGAATGATGAACTTTCCTTCGTCGAGTTGGGAGGTTAGCGTCCGGACCAGTTCATGGTAGTTCCTCCAGTCGGAGGAGAGATGCAATCGGGGGTAGCTAGGCCGACATGCAAGGGGGGAGCTGATCTCGGCCGTCAATGCAGGGGCTCAGTCTTACAAGGATGCTTACATCCTAAGGCATCGTCCCATCGTCCGCCCTAGGCTATCTAGGAGAAACGGGCCGAAGTCTCATTTCCCAACACAACTATGGAGATCATTTTCAGCTCTGCCATTTGGCTACGAAGGTCAGCGTACAAGCGAAGGAAAATGGCCCTCGGGGGGCCACTTGACACACACTCGAGCCCACCATCATTCTGCGAACATGTACTTCTCAGAGCTCGGCAGGTTATCCTGCTTTGGTAACAACAGAGACGCGTCCTGCTTACAGAACAAACATTCGCTAGGAGCGGGTCTTTTAGTATTCTCAAAGACCGATGAGGCCTTTGTGCAAGTCATCACTTTGTGATGTCTATCCTTTATCGAGTGAAAGAATTGGTTACACGATGTCCTTAACACCTAGAGGGGGGTGAATAGGTTCAATTCTTTCTCTTACTTAGGCAGATAATCCTTTTTACTGTTCAAAGACAGATTTCAACACAGCACAATTTCACAACACAGAATTCAGCACACAACACATCAATACAGAAGGACACAACAAACCATAGATTGCACACCATATTTATAGTGGTTCCCCAAGTGATGGATACATCCACTTTCCTCCTTCACCTATCTAGCAGTATACTAGATTCGGCCTAACTTCCTTCCTTTCTTCTCAGATCCGCAGATCTTACAGCAAAGAACCCAAGAATGTTTCCTACAAGTTAGAGTGAATCCACACTCTACAACTCAGGCACAAGCCCTACCTCAGCCTCTTTTACAGGCCTACAACTCAGAGTGAAACCTCACTCCTACAACTCAGGCAAAAGCCGTACCTCAGCCCATTCCCAGGCCTACAACTCAGTGTGAAACCTCACTTCTATAACTCAGGTACTCTGCCCTACCTCAGCCTTTATAATAACAGGCTTACAGCTCAGATCTATTGCAGATCCTACAGAAATTGTTGATGAAAAAACAATTATATCTTCAACCAGATGGAGAGAGGATTGGTTGAAGGCTTCTTGATCAGATCTTGATAGAAATGAATACTTAAGGATCAACCTGTCTTAGCTTTCTTCAAAGCTTCTTGAATCTGATCAAAGTAAGGTTGATCTTCTTGGTGTTGGAGTTGATCTTCAATCAGCTTCCATCCTATCCATAAATTAATCTGAATTCTTGTTCAGAATTGATTTGAATTCTTCTGGTAGACAGTTCAGGATCTGCCTTCTCTTGTTGGAGTTGATCTTCAATCAGCTTCCTTCTTATTCAGAAATTAATCTGAATTCTTCTTGCAGATTATTCAGAATCTGCCATTTCTTGAAGTTGGAGATGATCCACAATCCAGCTCCTTCTTAATCAGAAATAAATCTGACTTCTTCTTGCAGATTCTTCAGGATCTGCCCTCTCTAGAGATTTCTGGATGAAGACCTTTCTCTCTCTTCCTTCCACTTTTTTATTTTTCTCCCGATCCACAGATCTACAGAGATTTCTCTAGATTGATCAATCATTCAATTGTTGACAGAACTTGCCTTTATATAGGCTTTATCTGAGGTTACCGGCTGTTTCGGTTTATAACAACCTTCTGACAGTTTTGACAGGTACATCAGCTGTGTTGATCATGACAGCTGTCGAGTCTCCAGTCATCATATCTGATACTTCAACCTTCCTTGAACTTTGACTCTGCAGTAGAGAATGTCGAGTGAATAATTCAAATGTGTCGACACATATAGTCCATGTGTTGACACAAGTCTTGATGATGTCGACACAGGTTCACTTTCACTTCTTGACACAACTTCTATGGAATGTGTCGACACAAGTCCTGTGTATCGACACAATCACTCCTTGTCGTGACAAAGTTGGTGTCGACAGAATTCTGGTGTGTGTCGACACAAGTTCTGTGTGTCGACACAGTCGTTGTAAACAGAATTCTGGAATGTGTCGACAGCTTCTCTGTGTGTCGACACAAAATCTGCGTGTCGACACAATCTAGCCCTTGGTGTCGACACAGCCATTGTCGACAGGTTTTCTGTGTGTCGACACAAATTCTGGGAGTCGACACAATCTGGCTCCTTGTGTCGACACAGCCGTTGTCGACAGATTTTCTGTGTGTCGACACAAAATCTGGGTGTCGACACAATCTGGTCCCTTGTGTCGACACGGCCTTTCCCATGTGTCGATGCAATGCTTCTCAAGTGTCGACACTTGTACTTAGAAACTTTTTCTCCATTTTCATAACCTGCACATTTAAACTCAACACAACATCAAATACACCTTGATGCATATCATTAAGTTAGGTGAGGCTTCTCCAAATATGGTACACATTTTTCAATGTACCCAACAATCTCCCCCTATTTGGAGAAGTCATAACCCTTAGTCAATGATATACATCACTTATAATAAACCAAGCAATATGATGTATAAAAAACATTACATGACAGGGTAACATATAAACAAAACATGTATATTATATCATCACAGAATATGATACAAATACAGTAAGCATGAATCATTGTTTTGTTTAAACTATCAAAAAGTTTCTGAACACATATTACATAGATTTTAAAACTCAAGATTACATTGTTCTAAAATCTATCCTAAGGCTGATCAGCTCTTTGATGACTATGCCTTTGCCAGACTGAACCCTTGCTTGTACTGGAGCTTCAGTGTCTTTAGCTGGCTTCTTTCCTTTGAGATCCTTCTTCTTCTGTTCATCAGCCTTGATCTTTTGCCTTTCAAAATAATGGTAAGGCTTAGGGAAGTATTTGTTTGGCTCCACAGCAGTAGCAGGTACCTTCCAAGCCTTGTGATCTCTTTTGAACTAATGTATAGCATCTTGTCTCTGTAGATATTTGCTCCACTCAAGTTCAGAATACCACTTGCCTCTATCATGCATTTTGTCTTTGACAGCTTGCCAGGCAGTGAGTATTATATTTCTGGAGGTGGGACTCCATCTTTCAAAATCAGGCTTCAGTTAAGCCTGCTCTCTAAATCTTTTCTTTGAGATTTGAGCTTCTTGCTCTCTATACATTGCTGCCTCAGACATTTCAACCTCCTCAAGAACCACATTTGGAACCTCCTTTGGAGGACTATACATGTGTTGAATAACACTTTGAATGCCTTGAAAGTCAGCAGGAGGGTAAATAGTTTGAGCCACTTCCTGCTGAGCCCCTTCATTTCCAGCAGCTTGAATGCATGACTCAGTTGTATTACCATCATCACATAGGGGTGGATATCCCAGAGTTGCTCTAACAGTATTTGTTATCCATTTAGCATGCTCTGAGCTTGCATTGAATAACACTCTCTCCCCCTTTATGACTTCTCTTTCAACATGATCTCTTAGATCATCTTTCTGAAATCTTACTTGATTAGCCAAGTAATTGGTGCCTTCTTTATAAAAAGACTTAAACTTTTGTAGCTGATCAGAAATTATCTTCTTAGAGGCCTGGATAGCAGTGTTAATATTAGTCAAATGTGCTGTGAGTTGTATATCAAACTCAGACTTTACTTTAACCAGGCTGTCGTTGATAGCAGTGGCTTGATTCTGAATTTCTGTGACAATCACATTATGGGATTCAGTGAGATTATCATTTATTTTATTTGATTCTCCAAAAAATATCCTTCCTTGACTGCTATATCATCTATTTGTGTTTTGGCTTCTTGTTGTTGCTTAGCCAGATATACTACAGCATTACCTCCCTTATGGAAGCAATCTGTCATCTCTTTCTTATTCTAATTTACTTCAAATCTGATAGATTTGATGTCTTGTGCCAAGGTGAACTTGAGATCTTTGTGACTTTCATCCATATATTTCTCCATGGCTACTCTTTGTTCATCCAATTTAACCTGCAAAGCCACCAACAGTGAACTGTAATCAACTGTTGGGGCTGGTCTTTGTGGAACAGCAAGCAAGGCCTTTTTATAGCCTGAGCTTTTCTTCCTATAGACCATTAGTTTCCTCTTCTTGGTTGTGGGGGCCTCATCATCTTCAGAAGCAGATGAGCTTTCTATATCTATAGTCACTTTAGGACTAGAGGGCAGCTCCTTCTCAGTCCTAGGAAACTCTCCCTCAGTCCTTGGTAGCTCCCCCTCAGTCCTTGGTAGCTCCCCCTCAGACCTTGGCTTCTCCCCCTCAGTTCTTGGCAGCTCTTCCTCAGTCCTTACTTCTTGTAGGTCAGGAAACAGTTCCTCAAGAGTGAATTCTTGTTGCATTTGAACTGGAGGAATATTTATATCTTGGGCAGATAATGGAGCATCATCTTTAGCAGATGTGTCTTCCAATGTTATACCCTGTGCAGGGATGTTGTCATGGTTTGTTTGTTCAACATCAGGTAGATGCACAGTTAGTATATCAGGCTCAGTACTTATAGCTGCTTGATTAATATCATGTATTATCTCAAGTATAATTTATGTAGCCATCACACTTTCGAGTGCAGCTTGCTCTTTCTCTTGAGCATCTCCTGAAGTGGATGGAATTTGGTTAGCAGAAATTGAATGAGGCTCCCCCTGGATTTGATCGATGAGGATGGTGCTTTCAGGTAATTGCTCCCCCTACACCTGACTATCATCTGCAGTCTCAGGAGCAAGTGATTTCCTAGCAGTGTCTGGTCTTTCTTCATCTGAGCTGAAGACTACTTGTTCTTCTAAATCACTAGAAGATTCAGCTTTCTTAGAGGTTTGTTTCCTCTTTTTCTGTGATGTAGAAACATCCTTGGTTAGCACCCTTTCCCATCTGTATAGTATTTTCAAATCCGTCCTTCTCATGTGGTTGATCTTAGATCCTGCAATCTGGTGCATTACTTCAGGAATAGTCATTGCCAGATACATACTCAGTATTCTTCCCAGATTAGGTTTCTTTAAACTTTCCTTGATCTTTTCAAAGATCATAGTAGACCAGTTAGTTTGGACCTTGAAAATGACTCTGGTCATTAGATTGAACATGTAGGCTGAGATCCTATCATGTCCTCCTAGTTTGCACAGAATCACTTTTCCAACTATTCCAGAAAAGAAACTTTCCTTGGGAGTTCATCCCCTTTCTATTCATAGCAGATCCAATCTTGGTTGTGGGATCCAGTCCACACCATTGGAGAGCTTCCATGGTCTTGGAAGATGCAACCTCATCTTCTTCTTGAACTCTTGGCAGTTGTAGAGATTTTCTTATACTCTTCAAGGCGAGTTTAACCTTGGTTCCTTGAACTGAGGACTTAATCTTCATGCCTGTTGAGTCCAGTGTTGCTGCTGTGTAAAATTCAAGAACCTCCTTCCAGATCTTGGTAGGTTCTGACACTAGGTATTCTAACCCATTCTCGGTGATTAGGGTAATCACGTCCTTGATTTCGGTTTCCGCACTGTCAAAGGCATCACGAACGAGTTCATAGCCCTCGTTAACGTTGTTCTCTAATTTTGGCGTCATTGATGACAAGAAATTTGAGGAGAAAAGAGATGAAGGTTCGTCGATTCAAGGATTTGGTATCGAAAATGTTGAGAGCGTAGTCGACAAAGTTGTTCTGTGACCTATTTATATGTTTGTCAACACAGAAGGTCAAAAGGCGGGGTGATAAATACTTAATGTGTCGACACAGTTGAGATTGTGTCGACGCAGACTTCTAATGTCTCGACAGAGGTATTTACTACTATATGTCGACACCAACCTGAGTGTTGACACAACTTACTTGATGTGTCGACACAATTTATTTTATGTGTCGACACCACTATCTCACCACTATTTTGTTGTGTCGACACAACTTTCCTTATGTGTAGACACCAACTACTATATGTCGACACAGATTTTCTTTTGTGTCGACATAGAATTACTTAGTCAGATTTTATGATTTACTCTAGGTTTAACATGCCTAATTCAATTTTAAAAATAATTGAATTTAGTTTTATCTAGTGGTTTAGTAAACATGTCAGCAATTTGATTATTTGTGGTGACAAATTCCAAACAAATATCTTCTTTTTCAACATGTTCTCTAATGAAGTGAAATCTAATTTCTATATGCTTGTTTTGCTATGTGATACAGGATTTTTAGCAAATAGAAATAGCACTTGTAGAATCACAAAATAGTGGAGTTCTACTGACCTTGAGACCATAGTCTTAAAGTTGATGTTGAATTCCTAAAAGTTGAGCACAGCAGCTGCCTGCAGCAACATATTCAGACTCAGCAGTGGAAATTGCCACACTTGTTTGCTTTATACTGCTCCATGACACCAATCCACCACCTAGAAACTGACATGTTCCAGTGGTGCTCTTTCTATCTTCTTTGCATCCTGCAAAGTCTGCATCTATACTTTATATCTCTTGAATTGATTCAGCTTCTTTTGCATTGCATCAATCTAGTTTGAGTTCTGTATAGCTTCTTCAAATCTCTTGAGTTTCAACTGAGATAAGAAGTTTGAACAAAGAACTGTGTTGTTGTTTTGGCTTATGATTTGAACACCATGTCTTGCATCACCAATGATTTGGTGTGCTAGAAGATCCTTTAGATGCTTTGTTACTGGAGGCAATCCTTCTACAGTTTGAACTTCTCCATTTTCCCTATCATGCTGTACATCATTGTCTTCATCATCATCTTGTGGGTCTTATACTCTCCCCGGATAGCAACCATCAATATCTTCATCCTGCCTTGCAGGTTGGTCTTTATTAATGGTAAGCTAGTCCAACTTTTCTTTTATACCTGTAGAGCTACAAGAATTGCTAGACAACTCACAATTAATTAGCTCAGATTCATCAAATACTACATGAACTGATTCTTCTACAACTTTTGTAGTCAAGTTGTAGACCCTATATGTCTTTCTATTGTTGTTGTACCCAACAAATATCCCATCTTGGGATTTGGCAGCAAACTTAGTTAGGTGAGACTTACTGTTGTTAAGTACATAACACCTACTACTAAAGATCCTAAAGTAGGATATGTTTGGTTTTCTGCCCTTCATAATCTCACTGGGTGTCTTTTTGTGGCTCTTAGTGATGGATGCTCTATTGAGGACATTGCAAGCAGTATTTACTGCCTCAGCCCAGAAATATTCTGGGAGAGAAGTGTCACTTAGTAGAGTTCTACCAGCCTCAATAAGAGTCCTATTCTTTCTTTTAGAAATTCCATTTTGCTGAGGTGTTGTATGTGAGGAAAATTCTTGATGAATCCCTAGTTCTTCACAAAACCTTGTCTACATTCAGACTGAAATTAAGTTCCATGGTCACTTCTGATTTTGACCACTGAATTGTTAAGTTCATTTTGAATTTGTTTAACAAAGTTAAGGAAAACAGTAGGGGTTCCAGATTTCTGCCTCAAAACGATAACCCATGTAAACCTAGAATAGTCATCCACTACCACAAAGGTATAGACTTTCCTACCTAGATTATGAAATGGCATAGGACCAAATAGATCCATATGCAAGAGGTACAAACTCAGAGTCTTTGGTATCAAGACTATGAAAAGAGGATTTGGTTTGCTTGCCTTTTTGACAAGCTGAACATATACCCACTTTTGTGCACTTAAACTGAGGATCATTCCTCACTAACTCGAAACTATAGAGTTGGTCTATAGTCTTATAGTTAAGATGAGCTAGCCTCTTGTGCCATTGGACACACTGAGATGCTTTCTCATCTGCAACTAAACATATAGGAGAGTTCATGTTCTCATACTCAAAATTTAAACAATAAACATTCCCTTTTCTATAACCAGACAAGATCACCTTCTGATCACTTGTCCTTTTAATCTAACACCCATTCTTAATAAATGAAGTGTCATACCCAAGATCATTTAGTTGACTTATGCTTATCAAGTTATGTTTCAAACCTTTTACATAAGCCACTCGAGTGATTGTTATAGAACTAGTACAAATGTTATCAAACCCTTTGATAGCCCATTTTTCTAATCCACCAAAGATCACTTTGGGTCCATTCTCTATGGGAGTGTAGTTCTTCAACATCCTTCTTGTTCCAGTCATGTGTCTGGAACATTCACTGTCCAAGTACCATATAGGGGTATGGCCACTTGGACTCACCTATATCAAATACAATTACTTAACCTTAGAACCCCAATTATTGGGTTCTAGGTTCAGGTTAGTATGAAACTTTACATTATTACCAGCAGCCTTCCTCACAGGTAAGTTGGCATTCTTTCTGACACTGGTGTTGTGCCAACAGTTTATGGCATAATGCCCAATATTACCACAGCACCAGCACTCTTATCTATTATACCTTCTTTTAGGTACAGTTTTAACAGCATTGTTGTCAGCTGTTCTTAACACTGTAGGTACAGTGGTTCTTTGCTTGAGTGCTGGAGTTACACCCTTGTCATTCAGAATATCAGGCTTACCATGACCATGTGTGATGTCATGATCATATCTATTGGTAGGCAATTGCACTTTCCTGAAGGCAATGGGGGGTTTGAAGGCAAGTGGCTGAACTAGGGCTTTGCTTTTTCCTTTGGAATAGTATTTCCCTTAAAACCTAATCCTGTCTTACTCTTTTGAGAAATGAAATCATCAATCAAAGGTAACACTGACTTTGGCTTAGAGAATTTTACCACAAGTTCCTTCTCTCTAAACAGTCTGTCTTCCAGACCCTTGATCTGATTATTTTTGAATGTTATTGTACCCAACTGAATAAATGTTGTATTTTTCAGCTTGGCAATCTCATTCATCTTCTGGTCCAGCAATTTCTCTGAATCAGATGCAGTCAGCTTAAGAACAGCAATTTCCTTAGCCTGATTCTTAACCAGGTTTCTACTTCTCTTAAGTGCCTGCAGCAGATCACCATATTCATCAATAAGTTGATGAACATTCCCTTCAGATTCAGATTCATCCACATCCCTTGATGCAGATGCTTCTGATTCTGATCCAGTATAGTAATCAAAAACTGTTGAGGAATTGTTTACCTTACTAGGACCAGGCAGATCCTGGCACTGGTCTTCTTCTGTCAAGGCCATCAGCCCTTTACATCAATGATCTTCAACTCCATTTACTGAGTCCAGCAATTGTAAAAACTTAGTCTCTTCTGAATCCTCTTCAGTCCCATTTATTGAGTCCAGCAATTGCAAGAACTCAGTCTCTTCTGAATCCTCTTCAGTCCCATTTATTGAGTCCAGTAATTGCAAGAACTCAGTCTCTTCTGAATCCTCTTCAGTTGTAAACAGACCAATATATGCCTCAGCTTCAGCTTCAGTTTTACAATCTGATGTAGAGGAGTCTGTCCATCTTTTCTCCTTCTTTGCAACCAAGGATTTTCTCCTTCTTGCCCTTATGTTGCTGCTTCTTTTTGTCTTTAGACTCCTTTCTTTTGTTAGGACAATCAACAACTACATGTCCAGCTCTATTGCAGCAATAGCAAACAATCTTAGTGGAAGTTGATTTGCCAGGTTTAGTATCATGCCTTTTCTTTCTTGTGGCCTTAGCCTTGAAGGCCCCTGACTTTTCCCTGTAATCAACCTTAGTGTTTTTCTCTTCCTCCTTTCTGGCCATAAGCTGCATTTCATATGATAACACTTTGCCAAATAGATATCTGCCTTGGAGATCTACTCAGACTGTTAAGTCTATTCTTTGAGGAACCTGGCTCTGATACCACTTGAAAGAATTGGTTACACGATGTCCTTAACACCTAGAGGGGGAGGTGAATAGGTTCAATTCTTTTTCTTACTTAGGCAGATAATCCTTTTTACTGTTCAAAGATAGATTTCAGCACAACACAATTTCACAACACAGAATTCAGCACACAACACATCAATATAGAAGGACACAGCAAACTACAGATTGCATACCAGATTTATAGTGGTTTCCCAAGTGATGGGTACATCCACTTTCCCCCTTCTCCTATCTAGCAGTATACTAGATTCAGCCTAACTTCCTTCCTTCTTCTCAGATCCACAGATCTTACAGCTCAGAACCCAAGAATGATTCCTACAACTCAGAGTGAATCCACACTCCTACAACTCGTGCACAAGCCCTACCTCAGCCTCTTTCATAGGCCTAAAACTCTGAGTGAAACCCCACTCCTATAACTCATGCAAAAGCCCTACCTCAGCCCGTTCCCAGGCCTACAACTCAGAGTGAAACCCCACTCCTACAACTCAGGCAAAAGCCCTACCTCAGCCCGTTATCAGGCCTACAACTCAGAGTGAAACCCCGCTCCTACAACTCAGGCACTTAGCCCTACCTCAGTCTTTATAATAACAGGCTTACAACTCAGATCTATTACAGATCCTACAGAAATTGTTGATGAAAAAACTTGCCTTAGCTTTCTTCAAAGCTTCTTGAATCTAAACAAAGTAAGGTTGATCTTCTTGGTCTTGGAGTTGATCTTCAATCAGTTTCCTTCCTATCCAGAAATTAATCTGAATTCTTCTTCATAATTGATCTGAATTCTTCTGGCAGACTGTTCTGGATCTGCCTTCTCTTGTTGGAGTTGATCTTCAATCAGCTTCCTTCTTATTTAGAAATTAATCTGAATTCTTCTTGCAGATTATTCCGAATCTGCCCTTTCTTGAAGTTGGAGATGATCCACAATCCAGCTCCTTCTTAATCAGAAATAAATCTGACTTCTTCTTGCAGATTCTTTAGGATCTGCCCTCTCTGGAGATTTTTAGATGAAGACCTTTCTCTCTCTTCCTTCCACTATTTTATTTTTCTCCCGATCCACAGATCTACAAAGATTTCTCTAGATTGATCAATCATTCAATTGTTGACAGAACTTGCCTTTATATAGGCTTCATCTGAGGTTACCGGCTGTTCCAATTTATAACAACCTTCTGACAGTTCTGACAGGTACATCAGCTGTGTTGATCATGACAGCTGTCAAGTCTCTAGTCATCATATCTGATACTTTAACCTTCACTGAACTTTGACTCTACAGCAGAGAATGTCGAGTGAATACTTCACGTGTGTCGACACACATAGTCCATGTGTCGACACAAGTCTTGATGATGTTGACACAGCTTCACTTTCAGTTCTTGACACAGCTTCTGCGGAATGTGTCGACACAAGTCCTGTGTGTCGACAAAATCACTCCTTGTCTTGACAAAGTTGGTGTCGACAGAATTTTCGTGTGTGTCGACACAAGTTCTGTGTGTCGGCATAGTCATTGTCGATAGAATTCTGGAATGTGTAGACAACTTCTATGTGTGTCGACACAAAATCTGGGTGTCAATACAATCTGGCCCTTGGTGTCGACACAGCCGTTGTCGACAGATTTTCTGTGTGTCGACACAAATTCTGGGAGTCGACACAATCTGGCTCCTTGTGTCGACACAACCGTTGTTGACAGATTTTCTGTGTGTCGACACAAAATCTGGGTGTCGACACAATCTGGTACCTTGTGTCGACACAGTCTTTCCCATGTGTCGACATAATGCTTCTCAAGCGTCGACACTTGTACTTAGAAACGTTTTCTCCATTTTCTTAACCTGCGCATTTAAACTCAACACAACATCAAATACACCTTGATGCATATCATTGAGTTAGGTGAGGATTCTCCAAATCTGGTACACATTTTCCAATGTACCTAACATCGAGTTTAGGAGGTTAGCGTCCAGGACTATTTCTTATTGTTCCTCCAGTCAGAGGAGAGATGCAATCAGGGGTAGCTAGGCCGACATGCAAGGGGGGAGCTGATCTCGGTCGTCAATTCAGGAGCTCGGTCTTACAAGGATGCTTAAATCCCTAGGCATCATCCCATCGTATGTCCTGGGCTAAATAGGAGAAACAGGTCGAGCGCTGGTTTCCTAAACCGATCGCGGAGTTGAACTTCACTGCTCCTAGATAACTTGAGATGAATCGACACAAAGAAGACAACTCGCATTAACCTGTGACTCTGGGGGTGAGGAAATGTATAAAAAACTTAGAAATAATGTTACAGGTAAGCAATACATGTTACTACTAGGGTTAGAACCTTTTCAGGTCATCCCCGCTCCAGATATTGCGTCCAGGTTGCTAAAGTGATAACCTCACGCATATAAACTCGCAGAATTTGAACACCATAGTTGTTGAAATAGTGATCTCGCGAGTATGGACTCACGAAATTAAAGGAGAGAACCATAGCTGTTGAAGAGATGACCTCGAGAGTATGGAACTCGCGGAATTGAAGAGAGCACCCAGTAAGCGTGAAGAGCATCATGAGTAGGAGCTCGTAAAATACTAGCTTGAAGATGCCATGAGTAAGCCATCTCATGAGAAGTAGGTTGTCAGAGGAGATCATCGCTAGTAGGAGCTCATAGAGCACCTTGTATGTTTTTTCTCTGGTGGTGAACACGTCATTATTCGCCCTATTTGTTAGTCATACAGAATGTACTCACAGGCTTTACCAAATCACCCGTAAGTATGAACATGTATGGAAAACACCGCTATTGAAAAAGGACTCCCAGTCTTGCTAGTAAGTCACCCTCGGAACTCGCCTATGGCCGAGTAACAAAGATACTCGCCCCTTCAACTCGCCTTTGGGCGAGTAACAAAGATACTCACTTCTTCACCTGCAGAACTAGCATATAGGCGAGTAAGAAAGATACTCGTCTCTTCGAAGTCGCCAATCCTGCCTGTACTCGCATATGGGCGAGTAACAAGGAAGCTCGCCAACCTGTAAACAGGACACCAACGAGTTGATTTGGAGCTCGTTGTATGAAACTCGCCACAGCATATCGCCACCTACAACTTGCCTGCATGAACTCATTCTCATATACTTACTAACTGAAGTCGTCATCTGGAACTCGCCTAAGGAGGTCGTGATCTGGAACTCGCTTATGAGCGAGTAATAGGTAAGCTTGCCCCATAAAGCCGTCGATCTTGAAAGTCGCCATCGTGAAGTCGCCTATGGGCGAGTAACTAGGAAACTCGCCGACTTTGCCGAGAACTCACACACCTTGCCGAGAACTCGCCCACCTTGCCGAGAACTCGCGAGTTCCTGCCTCTGTTCTCCAGCTTGCCATCTTAAGCTATGAAGTCTTCTCGCAAAAATTTCTTCCTCAGCTACTATCCACGGTCACCGCACCAAGTGTTGAAGCCAGGAAAATTCCCAACCTCAGAAATAGGATCAAGGCAGCCTAAGGTTATTGATTCTACGATCCGACATCACAATTCAAATGGCTAGCAAGAAATATAGGAAACTATCTACAAGCACACCCCAAGTGCTCCAGCAGGGTGGTCCCACCACGTACCCGGATGCTTAGAAGAAGATTCCCCTCCACAACCAAAAGGTTGGGCGACGTACTAGGCAGGCATGGATTGGGCGAGTATCCACTTGGGGGGACCTCGACCTCTTCCAAAAGTGCAATTTCCAGTACCCCTGGAGGGCTATTTATAGAGAAACCCAAGGGGGGTATAGGCAAGTATCCAGCTTCTGCCAGCGAGTTCCAAGGGATACTCGCCCATACTCGCGAGTTACTCGCCCAAGCTCGCCTCTGCTCACCACAGCTAGCCACAGCTCGCCACAGCTCGCCTCTGCTCGCCCAAGCTCTTCTCTGCTCGCCCAATCTCGCCACAGCTTGCCTCTGCTCGCCACATCTCACCTTTGCTCGCCACAGCTCGCCTCTGCTTGCCCATGCTCGCCACAGCTCGCCTCTGCTCGCCCAAGCTCGCCTCTGCTCGCCAAGCTCGCCTCTGCTCGCCTAATGGTCTACGAATAGCCATTTGCTGGGGTACTTCTAATCTCGAAGAATTACGGGTTATATATGCTGTAACTTTATCTTTTACAGGAAAGGTCATCATGTAGACCTGCGGTGCTATTTGTCCTGTACCGTTGCCATCCCGCCATATTTTGAATTTTGTTGACTTTTGATGACGTCAACATCTGTGGATTTAGTCAAATTCAAACACTTTAGTATAGACGTTGAGTGAGCAACCATCAATCAATGCAAAAACACTTAGACAAATTTTCTATCACTAGGCGTTGAGTGAGTAAGCTTGACTCAATGCCAAAACACTTAGACAGTTTTTTTGTCACTAGGCATTGAGTGAGTAAGCCTGACTCAATGCCAAAACACTTAGACATATTTTCTGTCAGTAGGCGTCGAGTGACTGAGCTTGAATCAACGCCAAAAAACTTAGACAAATTTTCTGTCACTAAGCGTTGAGTGAGTAAGTTTGACTCAACGCCAAAACTGTAATGACCCTGGTTTAGACCCACTGGGCTGCCCCATGGCATCGCCAGCCTACCTGTAGCCCGGCGACACTTGGTCAAAAGGGCCGGGTCGTTACAAAAAAGCACACTTTTTTGTAATGACCCGGCCCTTTATACCAAGCGTCGCCGCCCTACCAGTAGCCCAGGTTTAGAGCTCAGAGGCCCACCGCACCCTTCCTGGGCCGGCGGCTTGTCTCGCCCCATGACACCACTGGTAGTATGCCTAAACATCAAGGCCTGCAGTCCCATTGCACCCCAACCAAATCTCCGTGCCTGTTTATCAGCAGCGGTAGGTTATTGCAACGGGGTCTCGAACCTGCAACCTTGATAAGAGAGTCTTATTACCACTCCTCATCACCAACTGAGCTCAACGTACCGCTGCTGATAAATAGGTGCGGGGATTTGGTTGGGGTGCAATGGGCCTGCAGGTCTTGATGTTTAGGCTTACACCAGTGGTGTCGTGGGGCGAGACAAGCCGCCTGCCCAGGAAGGGTACAGTGGGCCTCTGAGCTCTAAACCCGGGCTGCTGGTAGGCCGGCGACACTTGGTCTAAAGGGCTGGTTCGTTACAAAAACACTTAGACAGATTTTTTGTCCATTCTTTCCTTGAGCTTTGAGTGAACACGACGCTTTTTTTCTTTGGCGTTGAGTGAGCCTTCATCGCCCAATGCCATCTAGACTTTTGTAGTTTTAACTGCTTAAGCGTCGAGTGAGCCTTCATCACTCGATGCTTCTACACTTAGCTAGATTTATCTAATGTTAAAGACAAAGATTTGACTATATGAGCTTTACTCAACGCTTTTTGTAGTATGGCATTGATTGAACTTTCTTCACTCAATGTTTGTGGACTTAGCCACTTTTCTGCCATGCAAATAGTCAAGCTTTGACTGATTTGTCTTCTCTCATTGCTATTTGGCATCTGGTATTGAGTGAGATTGCTTCACTCAATTACCATGGACTTAACCACATTTCTTTTCATCTGGCATTGAGTGAGCTTGCTTCACTCAATGCCTGTGGACTTAGCCACATTTCTTTGCATCTGACATTGAGTGAGCTATCCTCACTCAATGCTTGTGGACTTAGACAGATTTTCTGTCTCTCCACTTACCTACCTTATGACCACCTGTCACCATCACTTAGATAACTTGTCTAACCTTGTTCCAAGGAACATCCTGCACATGATGAGCTTAATCAACATCAAATACATTTATGCTCTTAGTGTAGTGGGTGATGTCTCTTCAAATCAAGTCTAGGGAACATTGAGGGCAATATTGCCAACACACGACCAAGCCGTTTGCTTCAGACCATAAAGGTCCTTCTTCAGCTTGCATACGTGCCCAGGATGTTTTATAGATACATAACCTGGTGGTTGCACCATAAATATGTACTTGTCAATCTCGCCATAAAGAAAAACATTCTTCACATCGAGTTGCCAAATCATCCGCCCTTGGCAAGCCTCCAAGGCAACCACCACCCGAATTTAAGTCATCTTAGCCACTGGGAAAAACATCTCCTCATAATCCTCCCCATACGGTTGAGAGAATCCCCGAGCCACAAGTCGAGCCTTGTACTGCTTGAAGCTTCTGTCAGCCTTCTTTTTAAGATTGTACACCCCACTTACACGTCACATGAGTAATATCATCGACTTAGGGCACAAAATCTCAAGTCCCATTCTTCCTGAGGGAGGTCATCTCCTCATTCATGGCATCCTCTCACTTATTGACTCCAGTGGTGTTCTCAAAGCAAGAAGGCTCACGTTCATCCAAGGGAACTGCAAAGAAACATGAGACGAAACTCACCATCTTCACATCTCTATACCGAGCTGGTGTAATAATTGTCCTCTTGGACCTCTGCAGTACTTGACCCTGATCCACCACTCCCACTGCTTCTTTTGTACTAGCTCTTATTTTGGGTACACCAGAAGCATCACTCTCCCTGCTTCTAGATCCAGAAGCCTCCGCCCCAAAGTTAGACACTACCGGAGCACCAGGTGAAACAGGCAACTCCACCAGAAGATCCCAAGTAGCTTCTCCTTGGACCCCGTCTGACCTGCTCTCCTGTAGCTCCATAGATTAATTAGGGTGGGTTTTCATCTTCCTCTTCAACTTTATTTGAGGTTAAAATTGTTCTTTGTTGGGAAAAGTACCTGATATAGTATATTATGATTTAGGATGTCTTATGTTTGCACAAAAAGGTAAAAAGTCATTTTATAATTTACAAATGACTGGCAGATACTCAAGATATTTGAAGTATATGTCAAGTGTTGGGTCCTTACGTTGAGTAATACTCAAAGTATGCCAAATTAGTTCTCAACTTACATCGACAACTTCATCGTGAGAGAAAATCAAGGTTATTCAGTGTACACAACAAATTAATAGCTATACATCAAGTTTTATTTCGTAAGTTTTTTCAAGGTATAATCAAGGATGACTGAAATTCAAATTGAGTTGGTATATGATTAAAAAAAGGATGACTGAAATTCAACCCTAAACCTAAAAAAAGGAAGGCTTGTAATTTTATGAAAGAATATAAATCTAATATTGGACATTCTATTTACAGGAAAACTCAATAATTGAAATATTTAAGACTTGGCAAATTATGATGATTTTCAATTTGTGGAGAAAGAATTAATTAGGAGCATATAAATAGAGAACATGCAAAATATAAGTTCTTCTTTCATCACTAATCCCTCCCTCTCCCTCCATCTCTCTCTCTCTAAATCTTTCGTGCACTGTCAATTGGTATTAGAGACATATTATTCATTAAAAGATTAACACCTTGATTAATAAATATCCTAATTCAGAGAATTATCTACTAATTAATATTTAATCTTGAGTTCAACACAATTAAATGATTTTTCCTCAACTAGACGTCCTATGTTTAACTTAGAAAGTTTTCATTATGAAAGTGTAGAATCTTATAAAGCTTAGACGAGAATGGAGTAAAGGAGGCAAGAAAGTAAGTACTTGTGAATTAAGAGGGTCTAAGAAAAAGAACTTTGTGATAGAGATAAATGATAAATTACTCATATGCTTTCTAAGTTCATGAGACTCTAATAAATATGTCAAAAGGGAGTCTAGATGTCATTAAGAGATCACCAAAGATGCATTACTTTGTCTACCCTGGTTTGTTTTCAAACAAAAGATGGCCATCTTTTGTTAGAAACCACGCCGACCCCGAGGCTCCGAATGTATACGTGAATATCGGGTCAAATCTGGTTCTATGTTAGAATGCAGTCTCACGGCACAGCATCCCCAACCAAATCTCCCGCAAGGCTCCGAATTTAATACGGGAATATTGCGGGTAGGTTGTTCAGGGCCGGGCCTTTACCCGTGTGGGACTCCCGACGTGGTTTCTAACGCTAGATAAGAGGGGACTAGCACCGCCTCCATCACCCAAATGCGCTTCGAAAATTAATTTCTTATGAAATGCTTATCAAAACTAGAGGAGATATTTAGTTGAAAGAGAAGACTACATCTATTCCAAAAGAGATGTTTCTTGCTCTCAAGACTTGTTATGATGAAGAATCTGCTTTAGATGATGTGCTGAATGACTTGGTAGCCATAAGATTTAAGAAGTGGATAAGAGCTGGAAATTTTAGAAAAAAAGAACAGTAAATTCAAAATTAAAGATATCATAAGATCTCTAATATTGAAAATACATGTTTTTCTTGTAGAAATACTGGACATATAACACCTAAGAGCGCAAAAAATTTAAAGGAAAAAACAACAAAATAAAAATTATAAGAAGGAATATAATGGCAAATTTGATAAAAGATGAAAATGAAAGAAGGAAAATGGGCACAAAAATTGTAGTGAGACAGATTTTAACATATCCTCCAACTTTGATAGTGAAGAAGACTTTGAAAACAAATCCATAATGACATTAGATCTTCCCATTGAGGAATATGAGGTAATAGACTTCAACTTTGATTTTACCTCTAAAGATTTCAAAATAGTATTTGTAGTTTCTTCCCAGATCAACTAGCTATAGAAAGGAAAATTAAGACTCTTATAGGAGAATTTTTTTTCTTCGAAAAATAAAAACCTAAACGGAAATTGTATACGGTTAATGATGCTCTTCTAAAAATGAGAAAAAGGAATACATTAAAGCTAAGGAATTTAAAGATAGTCTGAATGAATACCTATCAATTAGGGCTTGGTTTGGTTTGGCATTTTGCTCAGGTGATGAGAGGAGGAGGTCTTTTGGAACCAGAGGGGGGAGGATGCGGTTGGAATCCCTCTATTTTCCTCCATTTCTCATGGCACAGCGGTTGCAAACGGAGAAAACACCGCTTCTAGCCATTTGGTTACCCGCCGTGCAGCGGCGTTTGCCCCAAACAGAAAGCTCCAAACGCTGCGCCAAACAACGAAGCCCTAGGATTAGGTACTGTTGTTAAATTTTCTCAAGGTGGTCAGCAAGATAGCCTGAAGCCAAATTAATATTCTCAGCACTATCCAGTTCACACTTTGATCATGCGGAAACCCAAGGAACAAGCTCAACACAAAATGCAACTAGAAGAACAAGCAGATCTAATACTCTTTACACTTCTTTACAGGGCGAGGTATACATGGCGAGACATGATTTTGTCAGTAAAAAGGCTACAACAGAAAACACAAAATAAGCCGGGCGGACAGAACTGCAGACCGCCGAGTTCGCCAAGGTCGCTGAAGCTGCCCGAGCTCTTGCTGCTACAAGCCGAATAGAACACGGAGTCCGCCGAGACCGCGAGGTCGCGTGGACACACTGTTATTCGCTTACTGCTGATGAACTGAAGAACAGACCGCCTACCCGCCTTTGAGACCGGCAGACAGGTTATTGGAACTTGGAAATGCTGAAGCAGAGAACTGACAAGCCGCAGAAGCGACCTGCTGAGACCACAGAGACCACACACTTCACTGAACTTGACCAAAGTCAAAGCCAAACTCCTGGCTCCTTGAAGCTAGTCGCGCGACCTGCACACAACACACAGTTAACTCTACTCAACTCGTACGGACAGAAAAACCCAGACTGCAGCAAATGACCAAGCCCCACTTATTGTTCACTCAGTTACTGTAGATGTGCCGGGGGGGATCTATTTATAGGCGAGGTGAGAAGTGTGGTCACCACCCTAGTGAATAGAGTCACTGCCCCAGCCCGCGCACTAGTAAAGCCACGTCCGCTGAGTCCGTAAGGACTGAGCCGAATTCCAAGAAAACTGCCAGGAGCAAGACACAGATGTTCACTATTAGGCGGACTCACACAAGTCTGCCCACACTATGCGGACAAGGCACAGTCTGCATAGTCCGCACAGTCCGCAAACATCACCGCACATGGACAGGCACAACCCCTTTAGCGATAGTCCGCACACTAAAGAGGCAGTCCGCACAGCTCAAGATCAAAGCCTCCATCCGCCACAAGTCCACGACCAAAAAGCAGTTCGCCCGGTCAACAGCGGACTTGGCAGATACTGCGGACACACTGGACTTGTCATAGAATGTGACCAAGTTCAGTAAATCACCAAAGGGCCTAGCACGAGCTCGGCGGACAAGGCCCATTCTGCCAACACCCATTGTAGATCGCCAACACTCCACCAGAGTAAGGCAAAGCCCGCAATCCCTACTCGCACAGCTGCCAAGACAACAGACAACTGCCGGACTTCGACACTAGTCCATGCAGTCCTCCACAGCAGCTAACACCCGCTGTAACACCAGAGAGCTCGGCAAAGGCCACTACCGATCTCCAAGGCCAGCCCGCAATAGCGGACACCGTTGACTCAACCAGTCCATAAAGCCTCCTGCGGATTCAATCTCCAATCTGCCTGGCTACACAAGAGCTTGCTAATCTGCAAGGCCGCAGATCTAGCAGAGTACCGCCAACAGTCCGTGAATCGCAGTCCGCTCAGGCCGCTTTGCTAGAAATCTGACTTCCTTGGCCATAGGCCAACCAGGCCGCACAACAGACCGCGTAGGCCGCACACCAGGCCGCTCAGGCCGCTTCTCAAGAACAGCCAGCACTAAGATAGCAATGGCACCCAGGTTGCAACCAGCAGTCCGCCCAGGCCGCGGACTCAGACCGCTCAGGCCGCACAATCCGCCCGACCTGCCCATCACCCACTTTCACTTCACAAATTTCAACATTCCCCCTTGAAGTGAGAAGTGGTGATCAAGCCTAGCAAGCTACGTAACCGTTGAAATGGCCCCTTTGACAGCGGCTTCGTGAAGATGTCAGCAAGATTATCTGCACTCCGAACATATCCGACCAGAAGAGATCCCTCCAACACTTTCTCCCTTATAAAGTGGTGCTCGATATCAATATGCTTGTTCCTTGCGTGACATACTGGGTTGTTTACCAGTTTGAGAGCACTCTCATTGTCCCCCCCAGATTAAAGTTGGACCTTGCAGTTCCTCATGAACATCCTCTATAAGCCTCCTCAACCAGATGGATTTTCGAGCAGCTAAGGCCGAAGCCTTATACTCTGCCTCTGTAGTTGAGACAGACACCGAGTCCTATTTCTTGCTACACCACGAGATGCAACCTGATCCACGAGTGAACACATAACCCGAAGTAGACCTTCGATCATCTGAGTCACCACCGTAATCGACATCCATGTACCCAAGCAAAGCAAAGTCTGTGTCCCTTCTATAGAGAAGTCCCATATCAGAAGTTGACTTGACATACTTCAAGATGTTCTATGCTGCCACCAGATGAGACTTCCTTGGTTCAGCCATGAACCGAATTACTTGGCCAACAGCGTAAGCAATGTCTGGCCTTGTAATCGTCAAGTAGATCAAGCTCCCAACTAGAGCTCTAAACACCAAGGGATCAGGAAGAATCCTTCCCACATCTCGTCGAAGCTTCAACCCGTGATCTAGTGGAGTAGAGCAACTCTTTCCTTTGCCCATACCGAATAGACTTACAATGCGATCCGCATATCCCTTTTGGCAAATGAGTATCCCGCTCTCCTTCCTCTCCACTTCAAGACCGAGAAAGTGATGAAGCTCTCCCAAGTCCTTCATCTCGAAGCATATAGCAAGCTCAGCCCTGAGCCTTGCTACTTCCACCTCCGAATTCCTTGTGATGATCATATCATCAACATACAGCAGGACCAAGACTTACAGCTCCCCCTTATTCTTGATGAACAAGCTTGAATCTGAGTTAGAAGCAAGATATCTGCAGAATTGCAGATATTCTGCAATCTTCCCATAACAAGCTCTAGGAGCTTGCTTCAACCCGTAGAGAGCCTTCCTGAGTTTGCAGACATAGTCTGGATGAACTTCAGAAACAAAACCAGGTGGTTGATCCATGAAGATGTCCATGTCAATCTCTCCGTAAAGAAAAGCATTCTTCACATCAAGCTGCCACATCCTCCATCCCTTACTAGCAGCCAAGGCAATCACCACACGAACCGAAGTCATCTTCGCATACTATTGTGAGAACCCTTAAGAAACAAGGCGAGACTTGTATCTTTCGATGCTCCCATCAGCCTTTGTTGGGTACATTAGAAAATGTGTACCAGATTTGAAGAAGCCTCACCCTACTCAATGATATACATCAAGATGTATTTGATGTGTTTTGAGTTTATATGTGCAGGTTAAGTATGTGCAGGAAATGCAGAAAAGTTTCTAAGTCCATATGTCAACACCCAGAGAAGCAGTGTCGACACTTATAAAGACTCGTGTTGACACTGGAGAAAAGCTGTGTCGACACTTGGAGTATTTGTGTCGACACGAGAAAAGGCAGAGTCGACACCAGGAGAAAAGTGTCGACACATACAGGCGGTGTCGACACACTGTGAAGAATAGTCAACATAAATCATGTCAACACTTAGAGGCAGTGTCGACACCCAGAGAAGCTTATTCGACATCAAATGTGTCGACACCCAGAGAAGCTTAGTCGACATCAAATGTGTCGACACCAGGAAGCTGTGTCAACATACTGAAGGCATTGTCGACATCAACTGTGTCGACACAAAGGAGATGTGTCGACACACAGCAGAATTTCAACTAAGTTTTAAAGAAGAAGTACTTGTGTCGACACACAGGATTAGTGTCGACACATTCAACAGAAGCAGTGTCGAGAAGCTCTTACAATAACAAAAGAAGTTGTGTCGACACCACCAAGGCATGTGTCGACACTTAGTTCACTTATGTCGACACTTAGTCTATTTGTGTCGACACATAATGAAGAACTTTCACGACACTTTCAGACAGTGACAGTGATTCCAAGAAGTGACTGGATGACTTGACAGCTGCCATTTCAACCGGTCAACTGCAACTGTCAAAGCTATCAGAAGGTTGTTAGAAACCGGATCAGCCGGTTACCATGGAGAAAGTTTATAAAAAGGCTTTCTCCTTCAACAAAAGCAATAATTAAGAAGATCAATACAGATCCAGAGAAAACAGTAAATCAGTATTTTGAAGAAATTTCAGATTTACTTGGAGAGAGAGAGTGATCTCCAGTAATTGAAATCAAGAAAGAAACTTGTTTAATCAAATCTCTTAAGAAGCTGTTCTGAACCAGACTGCAAAGTAGGATCCAGATTTAATTCTTCATCTTAAGAAGGAAGTTGCCAGCTGGTCTACTTCAAGAAGATCAACTTCTACTGAGTTCAGACTCAAGAAGCCTTGAAGAAAGCGAAGACAAAGTTGATCTCAGGAATCAGTTCTATCAAGAACAGGTCAAGAAGGTTGCCCTCTTCATTCTCTCAAACAGAGTGGTAACCTAAAACTCTTTATTATCTTTTTGTAGGATCCTAAGGGATCTGAGTTGTAAGCCTAAACTTATAAAGGCTGAGGTAGGGATTTTGAGCCTGATTGTAGGAGAATCTATTCTCTGAGTGTAGGTCTTGTTGAAGACTGAGTGGTAGGGCTTTGTGCCTGAGTTGTAGGAGACTGTGTTCTCTGAGTGTAGGCTTTGGTGAAGGCTGAGGTAGGGCAGTTTGCCTGAGTTGTAGGAGTGGGGTCACTCTGAGTTGTAGGAACTTGTTTTGGGTTCTAAGTTGCTGTAAGATCTGAGGATCTGAGGAGAAGTGCAGAAGTTTGGCCGAATCTAGTACACTACTAGATAGGCGAAGGGGGAAAGTGGATGTACCCAGACCTTGGGGAACCACTATAAATACTGTGTGCACTCTGTGAATGATTGTTTATGTAATTGCTGTACTGATAGCTGTAGAATTTACAATTACTGCTTAAATTATAAAACAGATTTTCTGTCTTTAAAGTAAAAGGAAAAATTACACCTATTCACCCCCCCCCCCCTCTAGGTGGTTAGGCACTAATTCTTTCAAGTGGTATCAGAGCCAGGTTACTCAAGAAAGGACTTAACAGTCAGAGTAAGATCCTTAAGGAAGATTTAAGATCAAGAAACAATCAAGAAAATGGGTTCAGGTGAAAATCATAAGGAGCTGGGGTCAATGAAATTTCCAATATGTAGAAAAGAGATATTTGGCATATGGAAATAGAGGGTCATACTCTTTATGGAAGCTTCTGACCCAAGGATATATATAACAGTCAAAGAAGGCCCATATGTGCCAATGAAGATATCCATTCTGGATGCAAATCATAGAATTCCCAAGGACTTTTCTGAAATGACTAAAGATGAAATTATCCTGGCCACTATAGACAAGTGAGCCCAGAATATAATTGTTAGTGCCATTGATGATTCAACATTTCAGAACTTAATTCATTATAAAACCTCTAAAGAAATGTGGGACACATTAATAGTCTATATGGAGGGATCAGAGGAAGTAAGACAAGATAGGAAGTCAATGTTAAATCAGGAATATGAAAGCTTCAAACAAGGAGAGTCTGATAACATTACAGAATGTTACAAGAAGTTCTATAGGATTGTTAATGAGTTGATGTCCTATTGAAGAGACTTCAGCAACTATGAGCTGAATGACAAGTTCTTAAGATCCCTGACCAAGAACTGGGACACCAAGATTTGTGTCATTAGGGAAGTGACCAAACTTGTTGATATACCTCCTCCAACATTGTTTGGAAAAATGCTATATTATGAGATGAAGTTACTGGATAGAAAGGAGGAAGAGAAGAATACTAGAGTGGAGTACAAGGAAAAGTCTGTGGCATTCAAGACTGAAGCCACTAAGAAGTATAGAAGCAAGTCTCCATCCCCACCTAAAATAATTGCTGAGGTTGTCACAGATAATTCAGATAGCAAGAGCTCTGATAGCAGTGAAAGTGATGAAGACTTTGCTGCTTTTACTAGGCACTTTCAAAGATTTCTAAAGAAAAGGCAGTGGAGGTCTAAGCCTTCCACTTCTCAGCCAAAAGATGACTACTATCAAAAGAGAAAGTCATCCAGGAATGACAGAAGCAGGTTCAAGCCAAGCAAAGCTACATCTTCAAAGATTGTGTGCTATTGCTGCAATAGTCAGGGACATGTAGTGGCTGACTGTCCTGAAAAGAGGAAGGAGTCAGCTAACAAAAAGAAGACTCAGTTTAAGAGCAAAAAGGAAAAGTCCTTTGTTGCTAAGACAGACAAGAGTCTGACAGACCAGTCATCTTCAGAAACAGAATCAGAAGCTGAAGCCTACATTGGATTATATGCTGAAGTGGAAGAAGATGAGTTCATGCAGCTAATGAACTCAATTTATGAGCATGAAGACCATCAGTGCAAGGGACTGATGACTATATCTGAAGGAGACAAGAGCCAGGATCAGCCTGGACCAAGTAAGGTACAAAGTTATTCTTCTAGTTCAATTTATAGTACTAAGTCATAGTCAGATACATCTGCATCAAGTGATGTGGGTGGGTCTGAATCTGAAGGAGATATTCATCAGTTAATTGATGAATATAGAGACTTGCTGCAGGCATTTAAGAAAAGCAAAAACTTGGCCAAATCTCAGGCTAAGGAAATTGCAGATCTTAAGTTGGTTGCAGTAGATTCAGAGAAATTGCTTGATCAAAAACTGAATGAGATAGCCAGACTGAAAAACATTACAGTTGTTCAGATGGGTACTATCACATTCAAGAATGATCAGATTAGAAATCTGGAGATTAGACTTCAGAAAGAGAAAGAGATAGTAACTAGTTTTTCTAAACCTAAATTTGTTTTACCCTTGATAGATGGGTTTGTACCTCAAAAGGTAAGGCTGGATTAGGGTTTAAGAAAACTGCCTGGACTGCTAGGTCCAAATCTAAAGGCAAAGCCACAGCACAAAACAAGAAGTCTGCTATAGATAATTCAGCCAGGGTAGTACCTAAACAAAGGTACAACAGGTTTGAGTGCTGGTGTTGTGGCAAGGTAGGCCACTTTGCCATAGACTGTTGGCACAATCCCAGTGTCAAGGAGAATAGCAAACTGCCTGCTAGAAGAGCTATAGGTAGTTTTGTTAAAGGTCAAACTAACTTACACCAAGGACCCAAAAGTTATTTGGGTTCTAAGGTTAAGTAATTTGTTTTGCAGGTGTGTCCAAGCTGCCATGCCCCTATATGGTACTTGGATAGTGGATGTTCCAGGCACATGACTGGAACAAAGGGGTTGCTGAAGGACTACACACCTATCATGGGTGGCCCTAAAGTAACCTTTGGTGGTTTAGAAAAAGGGATCATCAAAGGCTTTGGTAACATTTCTAGTAATCAGATTACTATCACTCAAGTGGACTATATAAAGGGTTTGAAACACAACCTCATTAGCATAAGTCAGCTGAGTGATTTAGGATATGACATCTCATTTGTCAAGAATGGTTGTCATATCAAAAGGTCAAGTGATCAAAAGATCATTTTGACAGGTTATAGAAAGAGGAATGTTTACTGTCTTGACTTTGTGTGTGAGAACAATGTTTCTCCTATTTGTCTTGTTGTGGATGAGAGAGTCTCTCATTGTGTCAAATGGCACAAGACGCTAGCCCATCTTAATTACAAGACTATTGGTCAACTCTTTAGCAAAGAGTTAGTGAGGAATGGTCCTCAAGTTAAGTGTATAAAGGATGGGATATGTTCAGCTTGTCAAAAAGGCAAGCAGACCAAATCCACCTTTCATAGCCTTGAAAACAAGGATTCAGTGAGGTGTCTATACCTTTTGCATATGGATCTTTTTGGTCCTATGCCAGTTCATAGTCTAGGTAGAAGGTCTACACATTTGTGATGGTAGATGACTATTTTAGATACTCCTGGGTGTTCTTTCTAAGACAAAAGTCTGAAACTCCAACTGTCTTGTATAGTTTTGTTAAACAAATTCAGAATGAGTTGGACAGTACAGTGGTCAAAATCAGAAGTGACCATGTTACTGAATTTCAGTCTGAAAGTATGACAAAACTGTGTGAAGATTTTGGTATTTTTCGAGAATTTTCTTCACCTAGAACACCTCAGCAAAATGGTATTGCTGAAAGGAAAAATATGAACATTGATGCAGGCTGGTAGAACTCTATTGAGTGACACTTTCTCCCAGAGTATTTCTTTGCTGAGGCAGTAAATACTAGCTGCATGTCATGTGATCAATAGGGCTTGTTGGAACACCCTATTACTAATTTGGGTCAGGATCACTATGTCTCTATGAATTTATGCTTTGACCCTCTGTATAGATAATAGGTCAATTAGAATTGAGTCTAAGGGATCAGGAGTCTAGGTTTGGAAGCTGCCCTAAAGACCCAAGTTTTTCTGGAGACTAAGTCCAAATCATCGAGCTCAGCACGACGTTTCGTCGAACTCCGGTCGACGATCGTCTAGCTCAACTATTGACAGATCGTCGAGCTCCATTCGACGATCGCTGAGCCTCAACCCTCATAATATCGTCGAGCTCTGGTCGACGATCGCTGAGCTCAACCCTCATAAATATCGTCGAGCTCTGGTCGACGATCGCTTGAGCAACCCTCATAATATCGTCGAGCTCTGGTCGACGATCGCTGAGCTCAACTTCTCAATATCGTCGAACTCCATTCGACGATCGCTGAGCTCAGGTCGACGATTTTGACTCTGCACTGGATCCTTATCTCTGAGCTCAGTTCGACGATCTTTGAGCTCAGATCGACGATTTCTTTGCTTCTTGCATTTTCCAGTTCGCTGAGCTCAGCTCGACGATAGCAGAGCTCAGTTCGACGATTCCAGTTATCTTTCAGAATTCAAATTCAAATCAGATAGAAGTTATTCTGCATTTAATTCAGAAGATCTGCCAGCCATTTTCATTTACTTCTGGAGCAAGTTTCAAGGAATTTTTCAAGGAACAAATCAGTGGACTTCCCTTCAGAACATATTATGCAATTAAGGCTGTAATCATGCAGACCAACGACTATCTTTGACAGAGTAATATCCTATTCAGAGTCAGAGATAAAAGATAGAATGTTTTTGAATCAGACGAGAAGATAGACAAGACAAGAGAATAGAGATTGACAAGAACAGGAACAACTCAATACACAGAGACTCTGAAAAATATTCTGTCAACAAGAATTCAGAAGAACACTCATCAGAGAGATCAAGCTTTCAAAAATCTTCAGATCTCTTCAGCTCTCAAGTGTTCAAGGCCAACATCATCTCAAGACTCCAGACACTCAACATTTCAGCTTGCTGAAATCATCTTCTGCTGGAGATCTATCTTTGAAGGCCTATCACCCTCAGCAAAGCTCATCTTCCTGAAGATTTCAGGACTCAGGGGGAGCTTTGACAACATCACTGAATCCATAGTCTTCTCAGTTGCTTGAGAAAGAGAAGACTGCCATCACTCTCTCACCCCCATTCTGTAAAGGGTTTTTCAAACTCCCTTCAAAAGTTTGAATCTGGTTTTTGAGCACCTTGTCAAAAGCTCATTGGTGGCAAGACACCTGATCAAAAAATCTGATTTGGTTTTTGAGCACCTTATCAAAAGCTCATTGGTGCCCAGGACACCTGATCAACTCATCCTGCAGTGGATTCCTACCTAGGGTGGTAAAAGGTGGATGTACCCAAGTTGGGGAACCACTATATTTCCTTGTGTCATCTGTTTCTGCATGTTTTCTTTTATTTCTGGCCTAGATTTTCTTGTGCTTAGTTTCTGCATAGCTTAGTTTTATTTCTGCTTCCCTGCTTACACTCATTACAATAATTGTTGTAAAGCTTTGCAAAAGTTATTCTTTGTGTTTTTAAAAAGCACCATATACTCTATTCACCCCCCCCCCTTTAGAGTATATCAGATCTAGTTTCCCCTTTCAATGGTATCAGAGGGAGGTTGGTTAAACATACCATATCTGTTTGGTTGTACAGGCTAACACCTGAACCCCAAAGATCCCAAACTAGATCCTTCTTTTATATTTCATTATTAGATTTAGCTTGCACAAATCATGGCCCAAAACAAAGATTATGCAAGCACCAGACCTCCAGTGTGCAATCTGTCAAAGTTTGCACTTTGGAAAGCAAGGATTAACTCTACATGAATTCTATTGACGAGGACATTTTTAATTCTTTTTGACAGTGTGTCCAAGACCTCCAGAAAGTACAAGCACAAATGCTGTTCCACCTCCATCAGGAACAGATGCTGACATTAAAAAGTGGAAAGTAGCTGATGCCAAGGCAATGAACATTCTAGCTCAAACAATGTCAGATGACATTTTTCAAAAGTAGCTAATGCAACTCAGCCAAGGAGATCTGGGACAAGCTCTCATAAATAGTTTCAGGATCAGCTGATGAGAGAAAGGACAGAAGATCTCATCTCATCTCCCAATATGAGAACTTCAAGAAGGGAGAAACAGAGTCAGTGGGAGAAATGTACAACAGATTGAGTCTAATTGTCAGTGAACTGAGGACATTAGACAAAGAGATCTCACTGACAGAACTGAATGATAAGATCCTAATGTGCTTCCCCAGCACTTGGGATTCAAGAATCTGGCCAATTAAAGATGCCAGAAGCTGAATGA
This sequence comes from Platanthera guangdongensis, assembly GCA_039583875.1. Lineage (NCBI taxonomy): Eukaryota > Viridiplantae > Streptophyta > Magnoliopsida > Asparagales > Orchidaceae > Platanthera > Platanthera guangdongensis. The sequence continues at coordinate 132,383,495 of CM077165.1, forward strand.
GATCACAACTGAAGCCTTGTTGGGTAAGCTCAAATCTTATGAGCTACTCATCAAGAACAGAGAAGAAGAACAGAAGGCTGCTTCTCCAGCCACAAGGAAAGAGAAGACTATAGCATTTAAGGCAGCTGAGGATCTGCCTGAAGAAAAAGGACAGGCAATGATGAACTTCTCATCCTGTTAGCCAAAAGATTCTATAAGATGGCCAGAAAGGACTTCAGAAGAAGATCATACAAGGAGCAGGATAAGCCAAGGTATGACAAGTCCATTGGCAATAGCAAGACATTATTTGCTTTGGTTGCAGGAAACCAGGGCATATGGTTCCTGACTATCCAGAAAACAAGAACAAGGACAGAAGGGACAGAAAAGAAAGAAGAAAGGAGAAGGACTCCAAAAGGAATGGAAATAGCAAACCTTCCTCCAGCAGAAATAAGCACACAAGGAAAGGATTTGTTGCTGAATCCTGGAGTGAGACTGAAGAGGAGTCAGAGGCCTCTTCCAGCTCAAGTGATGATGAGGATGATGCAGAGGAAAAGGAGTTCTGCATGATGGCAATCAATGCCTCACAACAAACTCAGAGGAAGAGGAGTCAGAGTCAGACTCAGAGACACAACCTGAAGAAGATCAGGTAATCAGCTCTTTTGATTTCACTTCAGAAGATTTCAAACTTGAATTTAAAAGCACTATGTTTAGACCTGCTAAAGTCTGAGAAAGAGATCATCTCTCTCAGAAATCAATTATCTGAACAAAGTGGTTTAAAATCAGAAACCTCAAGCTCTCTCAGGAGTTGGAGAACCATAGGGAACAGATAGCTTCACTGAAGAGTGAACTCTCTGAGGCCAAGAAGCTTGAAGAATCTCTCAATGGGAGAAGCATCAAGCTGATGGACATCACAAGCACAGTGAACTCAAGATTCAACAGTACACTGGGCTTGGGTGCCTCATCCAGCCAACCTATTGTTCTAACAACCCCTATCAAGTTCATCTCTGACAAGGGAAAGGGAGTTGTAGAGGTTGCCAGGAAAAATTCTGATCTGCCTCAGAAATTCAAGTCCCAGCAGCAAATCGTCGAACGCGAGCTCGACGATCGCCGAATGGAGATCGATGATCGCCGAACGCAGCTCGACATCTCAGGACAAATCGTCGAACGCTGATCGACGATCTAAGCCAAGATCGTCGAACGCTGGTCGACGATCCCATATACCTGACCTCAGCCATAGTCGACCGTCGAACGGAGCTCGACGATCTGACCCAAGATCGTCGAACTCAGCTCCAAGATCGTCGAACAGAGGTCAGAGCTCTGGAAATTTTTTCAATGGCAAGTCAAAATTGAATCCTGAGGGTTCTTCATCCCAAACATTTACCCTTATACTGAATGGATTTTTGCCTCCAAGGAGATATCATCCTGAAGGATATAAGAGTCAGCCAGGGTTGTCTTTCATTTCTGAATTTAAAGGTTATCAACCTAGGCCCAAGGTAAACTGGGTCAAAAACAAGTGAATTGCTTTATGTGCAGGTGAAGACCTATCCAACATCTAACCAGCAATGGTATTTGGATAGTGGGTGCTCTAAGCACATGACAGGGAACAAGGACAACCTAAATTCCTTTAGAGCCAAGCTTGGACCCAAAGTTATCTTTGGTGACTCGAACTTTGGACAGACTAAAGGATATGGAACAGTCCAGATTGGCTCTGTAACCTTCAAGAAGGTAGCATATGTGGAAGGACTGAAGCACAACCTAATCAGCATCAGTCAGCTATGTGATGAAGGCTACCAGGTGACCTTCAGCAAAACCTTATGCAAAATCAAGTCAGAGGACAACACAACTGTGTTGACAGGTAAAAGGAAAGGTAACATCTACCTAGTAGATTTTCTTTCAACTACTATAGATATCTGCTTATTCAACTCAGTTTGTAGACCAAATGTTTTATGGCATAAGAGATTAGGACACCTAAACCTTAGAACTATTGCTAGGCTATCCAAGGACAACCTTGTTAGAGGACTACCTTCTGGCCCCTACAAGAAGGAAGGACTCTGCAAGGCTTGTCAGTTAGGCAAGCAAACTAAAAACAGTTTTAAGTCACTTAATAAGAGTGATTCACCTAGGAAACTGTATCTGTTACACATGGATCTATTTGGACCCATCACAGTACAAAGCCTAGGAGGGAAATCCTACACTTTAGTGATTGTAGATGAATTCTCTAGATTCACTTGGGTGTTCTTTCTAAGGAAGAAGTCTGATAACTTTAAGTGTCTGACAGATTTTCTCAAATGTATAAAGATTGAGTTCAATACTCACATTGCCCTGATCAGAAGTGATCATGGGACAGAGTTTGATTCTCTTCTTATGCAAGAGTTCTGTCAGAGTGAAGGGATCAGGCATACTTTCTCAGCTCCTAGAACTCCTCAACAAAATGGGGTAGCTGAAAGGAAAAATAGAACCCTTATTGAATCTGCCACTACATTGTTGTCAGATGCTCATCTACCTCTATCCTTCTGTGCAGAGGCAGTGAACACCTCCAACTATGTGTTGAACAGAAGCCTGATACATAAACTGAAGGAAAGACTCCCTATGAATTACTCAAGGGAAGAAACCTAAAGTTGACTATTTCAAAATTTTTGGTTGCATTTGCTATATTCACAATAATGATAAGAAACATCTAGCAAAATTTCAAGCCAAAGCTGATGAAGGAGTGTTTCTGGGATACTCCATGATCAGCAAGGCCTATAGGGTATATAATAAATCTTCACTGAAAATTGAGGATCTGTTCATGTTTCTTTTGATGAAACTAACATGTCTTTCAAGGAGAAGATTTCTTCTACCATAGAACCTTTGCAGGAACACTCTCTAGTTGAAGATATGAACAAGCTACAAGTTGCTCAAGAGGATGAAAGCAGTGAAGATGAAAGCAATGCTCAACATATTGAAGCACAACCTGAAGAGCCAGTTGTTGTACCACAAGAGGAAACAACAACACAGGTTTGGAAACAATCAACACCCCGTTGATTTAGTAACATCAAGAGACCATCCAATTACCCAAATAATTGGAGAAATCTCAGCTGGTGTGCAAACCAGAAATCAGGTCAATCAAAACCTGTTGCACACCTGCTTCCTTTCTCAAATTGAACCTCAGTCCATTCAAGATGCAGAGCAAGATCCACACTGGATCATTGCCATGCAAGAGGAGTTGCATCAATTTGAGAGGAACAAAGTATGGGAACTAGTGCCCAAGCCTAAGGATCATTCCATTGTTGGAACAAAATGGGTATTCAGAAACAAACTGGATGATCAAGGAGTAATAATAAGGAACAAGGCAAGGCTAGTTGCCCAAGGATACTCTCAAGAAGAAGGAATTGACTACGACCAGACCTTTGCACCTGTTGCAAGATTAGAAGCCATCAGGATATTCTTAGCTTATGCAACTCACAAAGGCTTCAAGGTTTATCAAATGGATGTCAAGAGTGCCTTTTTAATGGAGACATCAAAGAGGAAGTCTATGTCAGACAACCTCCAGGTTTTATCTCTCCAACTCATCCTGATTTTGTTTTTAGATTAAATAAAGCATTATATGGTCTCAAGCAAGCTCCTAGAGCATGGTATGAGACCCTAGCATGCTTTCTTTTGGAAAATGGTTTTATAAGGGGTAGAGTCGACCAAACTCTTTTCATTAGAACCCATAAGGTCCATACCCTACTAGTACAAATTTATGTAGACGATATCATTTTTGGTTCTACTGACTCAAAATTGTGCAGAAGATTTTCTAACCTAATGCATTCTAAATTTGAGATGAGTAGCATGGGTGAGCTATCCTTCTTCCTAGGATTGCAAGTCAAATAACATGCTGAAGGCATCTTTATTTCTCAAACCAAATATGCTAATGAGCTGGTTAAGAAATTTGGCATGTCTGAGGCATCTTGCATGAAAACACCCATGCCTACCAATGCTGTATTGGATGCTGATGAACATGGGAAACCTGTTGATCAGACAACATATAGAGCAATGATTGGCTCTTTACTGTACCTTACAGCTAGTAGACCAGACATAATGTTTGCTACATGTATATGTGCTAGATTCCAAGTTAGCCCTAGAGAGTCACACCTCACACTAGTAAAAAGGATTATTAGGTATGTTAAAAGTTGTCCAAATCTAGGTCTCTGGTATCCAAAAGATTCAGCATTTGAGTTAACTGGATTCTCTGATGCTGATTATGCTGGATGCAGAATTGACAGGAAAAGCACCAGTGGAACTTGTCAGTTCCTTGGTGATAGACTTGTCTCTTGGTTTTGCAAGAAACAAACATCTGTGTCAACTTCAACTGCTGAAGCTGAATATATGGCTGCAGGCAGTTGTTGTTCACAAATATTGTGGATTCAAAATCAACTCCTAGACTATGGTTACAACTTAGAAAAGTCAAAAATCTTTTGTGACAATACAAGTGCTATCTCCATAGCTCAAAATCCAGTCCTCCATAGTAGGACAAAACATATAGAGATTAGGCATCATTTCTTAAGGGATAATGTTGAGAAGAATAAAATTGAATTGCAGTATATCCCAACTGATTTACAAAGGGGAGATATTTTCACCAAGCCCTTGGATGAAAAGAAACACACCTTCTTCCTAAATCAGTTAGGAATGATAGATGGAGGAAGTCTCAAATAATACTCAAGATTTTGAAAGCTAAAAATGGACCAAGACTAGGCAAACTTCTGATTTTCCTTAGTGTCTAGGATTTCTCTGATCTCTGAACTGCGCTCGACGATTTCCCCAAAGATCGTCGAACAGAGTTCGACGATTTCCAGAATCGTCGAACTGAGTTCAGCGCCCTCAGACAGCATGAACTGTCTCCTTCGGTCAACGATCGTCGAACGGCGCTCGACGATTTTGTTCACTGAACGATCGTCGAACGGAGCTCGACGCCTTTCCAGATCGTCGAACGGAGATCGACGATTTTGGAGTCTCTTCAGATTCCTTTAGAAGCCTCGATCGTCGAACTGAGTTTCAACGATCTTTCCTTTTCTGCGTCGAACCCTAATATAAAACTCTTTTTTCGTCGTCGTTCTCTCTTGCGCTTTCAATTTCTCTGCAAACTTGTCTTCCCTCCAAGCAGTTCTACACTTGGTCGTTTTGTCTGTTGATTTTTTGCAGGTACCATGGCCGTTTCAGTTGCTGTACTCTCTGCAATGAAATTTGATGCAGGCTTTGACATCGATCTCGATTCCTTCAACACAACCGATCAAATCTTCCAGGATATTCTCACCTTATTCAAAGATCAGCAACTGTCTGCCCTGATGACAACCAGAATCAAACTTGCATCTGATGAGATTAAAGAATGGGTATACTACTGCCCACAACCTTGACAACAATACCATAGTTGGTTCTATTGGTGGCACCCAGGTACCTCTGACCCCAACAGTACTCACAGAGGTTTTTGGTTTAAGAAATGGTGAAGATTCTGCTGAACTCTCTGGAGATGAGTTCTCTGATATTCTTGCCAGGATGGGTCATCCTGAGGGGAACCCTAGCAAGCTGTTTTAGAGGAACCTGTCTGTGGAATACAGGTTTATGGCTGATGTAGTAGGCAAGGTTCTCTTGGCCAAGCATTCTGCTCATGACACAATCTCCAGATATCAGCTCTGCCTTATGGGAGCTCTGGTAGATAGAAAAAGCTTGAACTGGGGAGAAGTATTTTTTGATCTGTTGAAGAAAAAGATAAACAAGACTTTTGTGAATTATGGAAGAATACTGGGAATCTTCCTCCAGGCTAAGTGTCCTACCCTGCTAGTCTCCTCTGGAGTGCACATCAATGCCTCCAAGAGACTCACCTGTGCCCTTTTTGGGAAAATGGGACAGGCAAATCTCCAAGCCCAGCAGGCCCTCTTCTTCTGGCCCTTCAGGCACTAGGACTCTAAGAGTCACTCCACCCCAGGTCTCTGCCCCTGCAGAAGACCTGCCTGCTGCTAGTGCTACTGCTTCTCCTCCTCCAAGCTCAACCCTACCTCCAGCTCCATCCACCACTCCAGCCTCATCCACCATTACAATCTCCAGCCCTTCTCCAACCTCAATTCCATCCCCAGCAACTATTTCCTCTCCTCCAGCAGACCACTTCCACCCCCTTTTCTCCTATCCACCACCAGATGTCACCTCATCCCCATCCCTTCCATCCTTCACTCTCCTGGATGAATCCTACATGGATGATTCCCCCTCTTCTCCTCCAGACTTCCCATCCTCCTCAACATCTTTCCAAGACCTTCTCCACCAGATTATTGATCAACCCACCTTCACTCCCTCCATATCCATCCCTCTATCCTCCATCTCTACCATCCCCTCTCCTGACCCATTCATTCCACCCTTCAGCCCTCCTCCTCCAGCATCCTCAGCCATCCCTCAACCCTCTACCTCTGCTCCTCTCATTGAGCATGTAGATCTCCCAGCCCTTGCTGATCAGTTGTATGAGCTCCTTGCACCTAGGCTCTCTCTTCTCATGGAGGCCTCTTTAGCTCCTCTACAACAATCAGTGGCAGCTCTCTCTGCCAGGCTTTCTCTTTCCTTACTCCTCTAGCAGCACCCCCAGCAGTGTGCCTTGATGCACAGGTATCTGCATCCAGGCAGGGGAGATGCCCTATGAAGCTGTTGCTGCTGCTGCTGCCCTGCTGTTGTTTCTGCTACTACTGCTGCTGTGTCTGTTTCTGCTGCTGCTGCTACACCAGTACTAGCAATAGACCTAAGGTCCTTGCTATCTACTTTTGATACTGCTTACTTCAGCTGCCTCCCAGAGCCATATGCTGTCCAGCCCCCAGAGGTTCTTGCTGCCCAGCCCTCAGAAGATCTGTCTAAGGCTCTAGTGCCCTTCTCTTGCTGTGACCCCAAAATCATTTCTGATTTTCTTCTGTCAGTGACTGCTGCTTCTGATGTTACTGCTGCTGCTGCTGCTGAAGACAATGCTGTGTCTACCTCTGAAGTTATATCTGCTGCTGAAGAAATTGTTTCTGCTGAGCCCTTATCCCAGGATGTTTTGATGACAGAGGCTGTTGATTTTGAGCCTGCTGTAGAAGTTGTTGATTCTGAAGCTGCTGCTGCTGCCAACATTCCTGAAATCATCACTGTTGTTTCTACTGCTGCTGCCAGTATCTGCTGTTTCATCTGCTGCTTCTGTTGCTCCTCCTGCTTCTGTATCTGTTGCCCCATCAGCTGCTGTTAAACTGAAAGAAGATCTGATGAAAAGATTGATGCCTTGTATGATGCACAAAGTTCTGAATCTGAGGATTATAACACTGCTTCTGATGACTCATCTGCCACAATTGCAAAGAAAAGAAAGGCAAGAAGTAAGGCCTTGAAGAGAGTTCCTCCTGCAAAGTCAGAGATGACAATGATGTCCCCTTTTATATTCTGCACAATTGCCCAATCACTGAGCATTGGATGCAATTTTCTAAGAACCAGTTAAAGGCTATGAAGAAGAAGAGGAAATATGAGAAAGATTCTTCTCAGCCCAAGCACCCTCATCCTCCTCCACCACCTCCACCTGATGCAGGTGCAGGTGGCAGCTCTGCAAGATCAGGCCCTGCTAGAAGCCAGGCTCCCTACCAACCTCATGCTAGGACTTATCAAAGGGAAAGCCAGTCTAGGGGGTCTTACTCTAGAAGGGGAGGATATAGGGGAAACCAAAGAGAAACTCAGGTTTACTCCAAAGGACACTCCAGGCAGCATCCTTACTCTAGGGGAGGACATGTTTCTGCTGATACATCTTCTGGTCCTTTCCCTATAAGCTCAAAGATACTGTGACTGCCAGGACTCCTCAAGATACTTCTTCCAACAGGTATGAGCCACCTGTTCCATTTGAGGACCCTGAGAAAAATCCTATGGCTTGGACTGCAAGAATGAAAGAGCTGGCTGCTTTGGATCAGATAAAGAAAGCAAAAGAACAAGGGCTAGACACTTCCAATATCTCTACCATGTCAGAGCAAAGGCAAAAGAGTTAGAAAGATATGCCTCCAGTAAGTTCTTTGATGCAGACAGATACATGGAGTTGCATCCAGCTGCAGTGGTTCCCAGGGCTTCAAAGCAAATTTATTTGGGTGCAGCTGATGATACCAGATCCAAACAACAAGCTTTAGATCCCAAAGAGAAATTAAAATGGTAAAAGGCAAAGAAAAGGAATGACTCTGTAAGGTGATAACTCTTGGTTTTTCTGACTGCCTTCTGGATAACATACATTATATATATCTCTGTGATGGTTCTGCTCTGTGTCTTGTTATTGTTGTTCTTATGTTTTTCTGACTGTATGATGTTGTTTGCTTTTTCAAAGTCTGTAAATAGTTTTCCTAACCCAAATATGGGGAGATTGTTGGAACACCCTATTACTAATTTGGGTCAGGATCACTATGTCTCTAGGAATTTATGCTTTGACCCTCTGTATAGATAATAGGTCAATTAGAATTGAGTCTAAGGGATCAGGAGTCTAGGTTTGGAAGCTGCCCTGAAGACCCAAGTTTTTCTGGAGACTAAGTCCAAATCGTCGAGCTCAGCATGACGTTTCGTCGAACTCCGGTCGACGATCGTCTAGCTCAACTATTGACAGATCGTCGAGCTCCATTCGACGATCGCTGAGCTCAACCCTCATAATATCGTCGAGCTCTGGTCGACGATCGCTGAGCTCAACCCTCATAATATCGTCGAGCTCTGGTCGACGATCGCTGAGCTCAACCCTCATAATATCGTCGAGCTCTGGTCGACGATCGCTGAGCTCAACTTCTCAATATCGTCGAACTCCATTCGACGATCGCTGAGCTCAGGTCGACGATTTTGACTCTGCACTGGATCCTTATCTCTGAGCTCAGTTCGACGATCTTTGAGCTCAGATCGACGATTTCTTTGCTGCTTGCATTTTCCAGTTCGCTGAGCTCAGCTCGACGATAGCAGAGCTCAGTTCGACGATTCCAGTTATCTTTCAGAATTCAAATTCAAATCAGATAGAAGTTATTCTGCATTTAATTCAGAAGATCTGCCAGCCATTTTCATTTACTTCTGGAGCAAGTTTCAAGGAATTTTTCAAGGAACAAATCAGTGGACTTCCCTTCAGAACATATTATGCAATTAAGGCTGTAATCAATGCAGACCAACGACTATCTTTGACAGAGTAATATCCTATTCAGAGTTAGAGAATAAAAGATAGAATGTTTTTGAATCAGACGAGAAGATAGACAAGAACAAGAGAATAGAGATTGACAAGAACAGGACACAACTCAATACACAGAGACTCTGAAAAATATTCTGTCAACAAGAATTCAGAAGAACACTCATCAGAGAGATCAAGCTTTCAAAAATCTTCAGATCTCTTCAGCTCTCAAGTGTTCAAGGCCAACATCATCTCAAGACTCCAGACACTCAACATTTCAGCTTGCAGAAATCATCTTCTGCTGGAGATCTATCTTTGAAGGCCTATCACCCTCAGCAAAGCTCATCTTCCTGAAGATTTCAAGGACTCAGGGGGAGCTTTGATAACATCACTGAATCCACATAGTCTTCTCAGTTGCTTGAGAAAGAGAAGACTGCCATCACTCTCTCACCCCCATTCTGTAAAGGGTTTTTCAAACTCCCTTCAAAAGTTTGAATCTGGTTTTTGAGCACCTTGTCAAAAGCTCATTGGTGGCAAGACACCTGATCAAAAAATCTGATTTGGTTTTTGAGCACCTTATCAAAACCTCATTGGTGCCCAGGACACCTGATCAACTCATCCTGCAGTGGATTCCTACCTAGGGTGGTAGAAGAGTGGATGTACCCAAGTTGGGGAACCACTATATTTCCTTGTGTCATCTGGTTCTGCATGTTTTCTTTTTGTTTCTGGCCTAGATTTTCTTGTGCTTAGTTTCTGCATAGCTTAGTTTTTTTATTTCTGCTTCCCTGCTTACACTCATTACAACAATTGTTGTAAAGCTTTGCAAAAGTTATTCTTTGTGTTTTTAAAAAGCACCATATACTCTATTCACTCCCCCCCTTTAGAGTATATCAGATCTAGTTTCCCCTTTCAGGGCTACTATCACCAGGTGCCACAAAAAGACTCCCTATGAGATTGTGAAGGGCAGAAAACCAAATTTATCCTATTTCAGGATCTTTGGTTGCAAGTACTATATACTTAACAATGCCAAGTCTTATCTAACCAAGTTTGCTGCCAAATCCCAAGAGGGGATATTTATTGGGTACAACAACAATAGTAAGACTTATATGGTCTACAACTTGATTACTCAAGTTGTAGAAGAGTCTATACATGTACTTTTTGATGAAACAAGACTAATTAACTGTGAATTGTCAAGTAGAGTTTGCAGCTCTACAGGTATAAATGAGAGAATGGACAATCTTACCATTACAGAAGATTCTACTGCAACTCAGTTAGTGGAAAATGGTGGCTGCTGTATAGGGGGAGTACAAGACTCTCTAGATGCTGAAGAAGACCAAGAGGTGTAGTTAAATGAAGAGGCTGGAGGTGTAAAACCTGAAGATAGACTACCTCCAGCTAATAGACACTTAAAGGATCACCCAGCCAATCAGATAATTGGTGATCCAAGACAAGGAGTGCAAACAAGAAGCAGAAATCTGAGCACTGTTCTTTGCTCCAGCTTCCTATCACAAGTGGAACCAAAGAAATTTGAAGAAGCAGTTCTAGACCCTCATTGGATTGATGCCATGCAAGAGGAGCTGAATCAGTTCAGAAGATGTAAGGTCTGGAAGCTTGTTCCTAAACCAAAAGACCACAACATCATTGGAACAAAGTGGATCTTTAGGAACAAGTTGGATGAAAATGGAGTCATTGTGAAGAATAAAGCAAGACTTGTTGCAAAAGGATATAGACAGGAAGAAGGTATTGATTTTGATCAAACCTTTGCCCCAGTAGCAAGACTGGAGGCAATCAGGATGTTCCTTGCTTATGCAACATATCAAGGTTTCAAGGTATTCCAAATGGATGTAAAGTCAGCTTTCCTTAATGGTAATCTAAAGGAAGAAGTCTATGTTGAGCAGCCTTCAGGATTTGTTGATCCTCTCAAACCTGATTATGTTTATAGACTTATGAAAGCATTGTATGGGTTGAAACAAGCTCCAAGGGCTTGGTATGAAACCATGTCTAGTTTCCTCATTGAGAACAAATTCTCAAGGGGGAAAATAGACAAAACTCTATTCCTTAGGGAATCTAAAGGTAAGATAATCCTAGTCCAAATATATGTGGATGATAAAATATTTGGGTCTACTGAAAGTTATCTTTGCAGAAAGTTTGCAAAACTTATGCAAGGAAAATTTGAAATGAGCAGTATGGGAGAACTTAAGTTCTTCTTGGGTCTCCAAGTTAGACAGACTGAAGATGGCTTGTCCATAACTCAGTCTAAGTTCACCCTGGAGTTAATAAAGAAATATGGTATGGAATCATCCACTACCATGAGAACTCCTATGGGGTCAAGTGTGTCTCTTAGCAAATATGATGCAGGGAAACCTATAGATGAAACTTTGTATAGAGGGATAGTTGGCTCCCCTCTATATTTGACTACTAGTAGACCAGATATCATGTATGCTACATGTGTCTATTCTAGGTACCAAGCATGCCCTAAAGAATCTCATCTGACTGCAGTCAAAAGGATTTTCAGATATCTTAAAGGGCACCCCTAATCTAGGCCTTTGGTACCCTAGGAATGGAGATTTTCTACTAACAAGATATTCAGATGCAGATTTTATAGGTTGTAAGGAAGATAGAAAAAGTACTAGAGGCACCTGTAAATTTCTAGGTGGAAGACTGGTGTCTTGGAGTAGTAAAAAGCAGACCAGTGTGGCCATCTCCACAGCTGAGTCAGAGTATATGGTAGCTGGAGGTTGCTGTGCACAATTATTATGGATTCAGCACCAGCTAGAAGACTATGGTATTCAAGTAAGTAGAACACCTTTGTTTTGTGATTCTACAAGTGCCATTTCTATTGCAAATAATCCTGTCTCACATAGTAGGACTAAGCACATAGAAATTAGATACCATTTTCTTAGAGAACATGTAGAAAAGGAGGACATTTCCCTAGAATATGTTAAAATAGATAATCAGATTGCTAATATGTTTACTAAGCCTCTTGATGAAACTAAATTCAATAAGTTTAAAATTGAATTAGGCATGTTGAACTTAGAATAGTTTGATAAAATTGGCTAAGTAAAATTGTGTCGACACAAGGAGTTGTCTGTGTCGACACATAGTAGTGGTGTCGACATTTCAGATAAATGGTGTCGACACATCTAGAAAGTCTGTGTCGACACTTCTGAGAAATTGTGTCGACACATCCAGAGCAGGTGTCGACACATCTAGGGTGGTGTCGACACTTAGGTTTAAAACTAATATCGTCGAATGAAGTATCGACTAATCGTCGAACGCAGATGTATAAGTGTCGACACATCATAATTGGTGTCGACACATATAAGTTAACATCATTGTCGAGCCTTAAGTAGTCTGTGTCGACACTTTTCAACAGTGTCGACACATTTTGAGGATTGTTGTCGTGCCTTTTCACCTTCATTCTAGAAAGGTATAAATAGGTCTTCAACTTTGTTTGTCGACACGCTATCCATAGTTTCGAGACCAAACTTGTGTGTCGACATCTCTCTCTTCTAAAATTCTAGATTTCTCAAAACCCTAATGGCGCCTAAGCTTGAGGAGAACGTGAATGAAGGATATGAGCTAGTACGACATGCCTATGACGCTGCGGAATCTGAAATTAAGGAGACAGTAACCCTAATTACAGAGAATGGGTTGGAGTATCTAGTGTCTGAGCCAACCAAGATATGGAAGAAGGAGGTACTCGAATTCTTTGGTGCAGCTACTCTTGATGAATCAGGACTCAGGATTAAATCCACAGTTCATGGAGTCAAAGTAAAACTCACCCAGAAAAGTCTAAGAAAAGTTCTACATCTACCAAGAACTAAAGAAGAGGAAGATGTATCTACATCTAAGACGAGGGATGCACTGCAATGGTGTGGACTAGATTCAAACATGAAGATTGGCTCCATTTTTAACAGGAAAGGCATGAATATGCAGGGAAAGTTCTTGTCAGAAGTAGTAGGAAAGGTGATTCTGAGCATGCCAGGTGGGCATGATAGGATATCAGCTCACATGTTCAGTTTAATGACAAGGATCATTTTCAAACTAAAAACTGATTGGTCAGCAGTGATATTTGACAAGATTAAGAAAAGTCTGAAGAAGCCCAATATGGGTAGAATTATGAGTTTATGCTTGACTGGAACTATTCCAGAAGTAATGAACCAAGCTGCAGGTTCTAAGATAAATCACATGAGGAGAATGGATGTAAGGATTATCTCAAGGTGGGACATGGTGTTAACCAAGGACATGCCTACTCCAGAAAAGGAAGTTTCTCAAAAGAAGAAGAAGAAAGCCCTAGTGGCTCCTGAATCCTCCAGTAGTTCAGAGGAACAAGTTGTTTTCAGTTCAAATGAGGAAGAAGCAGATAATACTGGAAGGTCACCAGTAAGGACTGAAGATGCACAGAGGCAGGGGGATCTGCCATCTGCTAGCCCCATCCACCTGGATTCACTCCAGGGGGAGCCTCAACTTGTGAATGAGCCAACTCCCATAGACAATGAAATGGCCACTCAAACCATCCTTAAGGTAATACATGAAGTTAATCAATCAATTTTCCATTTTGAGGCTGAAGTATTAACTGAGTCTTTAATTGATATTGATAAGCAAACTAAGTTAAATAGTCAATCACAAGATGTTGTCATGGAAGACACATCAGTTGCTGATAATGCTCCTGAGATAAGAGATTCACCTGTCCCTACTCAACAAGAGTTTACTCTAGAAGAGTTGTTCCCTGATTTATTACAGACTGATTTTGAGGGAGAGAAAGCAGCTTTTGAGGGGGGAGTCAGCTAACCTTGAGGGGGAGCATGTAAGCTCACAGGAGGAGACTGCTAGAAATGAAACTGAGGAGCAAAAGATTCAGGAGGAGCTACCAAGGACTGAGAAGGACTTGCCTCCAAGTCCAAAGGAAAGAGTTGGCATAGCCAGTACCTCAGAATCTGAAGATGCTGCTGAGGTTCAAGCAAAGAAAAGGAAGCTCATGGTCTTCAAGAGAAGAAGCAGAGTTATAAGAAAGCATTACAAACTGTGGCTCCACAACCTGCCCCTACAGCTGACTACAACTCATTATTAGTATCTTTATAAGTGAAGTTGGATGAGCAAAGAATAGCAATGGAGAAGTATATGGATGAAACTCACAAAGATCTTCAATTCTCCTTGGCTCAAGACATAAAATCTATAAGATTTGAAATGAATCAAAATAAGAAGGAAATGACTGACTGTTTTCATAAAGGAGGTAATGTAGTGGTTTACCTAGCCACACATCAAGAGAAGATCAAGACTCAAGTTGATGATATGGCAGTAAAGCAAGGATATGTCCTTGAAAATCAATTGAAATTGAATGATAATCTGACTGCCTCACACAATGTGATTGTAACAGAATTGAAGAATATTGCTACTGCTCAAACTGCTGACAGGACTAAAGCCAAAGAAGATTTTGATAAGCAATTTCAAGTAGAAATAGCTGTTGTCAAGTCTGTAATAGAGGCTTTCAAAAGACTATTTCTAGCCAATTATTGAAATTAAAATCCTTCTACAAAGATGGAGTAAACTTTCTGGATGAACAAATTAGATTTCAGAAAGATGATCTTAGAGATCATATTGCTCGAGAAGTCATAATGGGGGAGATAATATTAGTCAAAGCTGGCTCTGACCATGCAAAATGGATATCAAATAGCATCAGAGCCACACTTGGATATCCACCCCTGTGTGGTGATGACATTGTGGCTGAATCTGGCATTAATCCAGCATATTTTGGAGGTGATCCACCAGAAGTTGCACAGGTTATATAACCTCCTGCTGATTTTGAAATGATTCATCATGAAATACAATCTATGTACAGTCCTCCTGATGGTGCACAGAATGTCATTCTGGAAAAAGTAGATATGCCAGTATCTAAGGAAGTTTTGAGAAAAGAGCAAGCAACTCTGTTGTCCAAGAAGAGATTCAGAGAACAGGCAGAATTAAAGCCTGATTTTGAGCAGTGGAGCCCAACTTCTAGAAATATTATACTAACTGCTTGGAAAGCTATTAAGGACCAGATCCATGATAGGGGTAAATGGTATTCTGAACAAGAGTGGCAAAAGCATGAAGCAAGGCAAGAGGCAATTATTCAGTATAGAAGGAAGGCTAAACTTGGGAAGCTACCTCCTATTGCTCAGGAGCCTAACAAGTATTTCCCTAAGCCCTTTCACTATTTTGAAAGACAAAAAATAAGGGCTGAAGAACAAAAGAAGAAGGATCTTAAAGGCAAGAAGAAGGCTGATGATACTGATGCTCCAATTCAAGCCAAGATTCAATCTGGCAAGGGCATTGTCATCAAGGAGCCAGAGCAGCCATAGAATTGAATTTTCTTAAGTTTACATTTTGTAATCTTTAGTATTAAAACATCTATGTAAACTTTTTGTTCATGTAACTATTGGAAGTTGTAACAAAACAATGTTTAATGTTCAATCTGTTACATTGTTATTCTGTGAAGATTGTTTATACATGTTTTCTTTAGTATTTACCCTGTCATATAATACTGTTATACATCATTTTGAGTATTTGTTATGAATGGTGTATATCATTGACTAAGGGTTATGACTTCTACAAATAGGGGGAGATTGTTGGGTACATTGGAAAATGTGTACCAGATTTGAAGAAGCCTCACCCTACTCAATGATATACAACAAGATGTATTTGATGTGTTTTGAGTTTATATGTGCAGGTTAAGTATGTGCAGGAAATGCATAAAAGTTTAAAAGTCCATGCGTCGACACCCAGAGAAGCAGTGTCGACACTTATGAAGACTCGTGTCGACACTAGAGAAAAGCTGTGTCGACACTTAGAGTATTTGTGTCGACACGAGGAAAGGCAGAGTCGACACCAGGAGAAAAGTGTCGACAAATACAGGCGGTGTCGACACACTGTGAAGAATAGTCAACATAAATCATGTCGACACTTAGAGGCAGTGTCGACACCCAGAGAAGCTTAGTTGACATCAAATGTGTCGAGACTAGGAAGCTGTGTCAACGCACTAAAGGCATTGTCGACATCAACTATGTCGACACAAAGGAGATGTGTCGACACACAGCAAAATTTCAACTAAGTTTTAAAGAAGAAGTACTTGTGTCGACATATAGGATTAGTGTCGACACATTCAACAGAAGCAGTGTCGAGAAGCTGTTACAACAACAAATGAAGTTGTGTCGACACCACCAAGGCATGTGTCGACACTTAGTTCACTTATGTCGACACTTAATCTATTTGTGTCGACACATAATGAAGAACTGTCTTGACACTTTCAGACAGTGACAGTGATTTCAAGAAGTGACTGGATGACTTGACAACTGCCATTTCAACTGGTCAACTGCAACTGTCAAAGCTGTCAGAAGGTTGTTAGAAACCGGATCAGCCGGTTACCATGGAGAAAGTTTATAAAAAGGCTTTCTCCTTCAACAGAAAGTAATAATTAAGAAAATCAATACAGATCAGAGAAAACTGTAAATCAGTATTTTGAAGAAATTTCAGATTTACTTGGAGAGAGAGAGTGATCTCCATTAATTGAAATCAAGAAAGAGACTTGTTTAATCAAATCTCTTAAGAAGCTGTTCTGAACCAGACTGCAAAGTAGGATCCAGATTTAATTCTTCATCTTAAGAAGAAAGTTGCCAGCTGGTCTACTTCAAAAAGATCAACTTCTACTGAGTTCAGACTCAAGAAGCCTTAAAGAAAGCGAAGACAAAGTTGATCTCAAGAATCAGTTCTATCAAGAACAGATCAAGAAGGTTGCCCTATTCATTCTCTCAAACAGAGTGGTAACCTAAAACTCTTTATTATCTTTTTGTAGGATCCTAAGGGATCTGAGTTGTAAGCCTAAACTTATAAAGGCTGAGGTAGGGCTTTTGAGCCTGAGTGTAGGAGAATCTATTCTCTGAGTGTAGGTCTTGTTGAAGACTGAATGGTAGGGCTTTATTCCTGAGTTGTAGGAGACTGTGTTCTCTGAGTGTAGGCTTTGGTGAAGGCTGAGGTAGGGCAGTTTGCCTGAGTTGTAGGAGTGGGGTCACTCTGAGTTGTAGGAACCTGTTTGGGGTTCTGAGTTGTTTTAAGATCTGAGGATCTGAGGAGAAGTGCAGAAGTTTGGCTGAATCTAGTACACTGCTAGATAGGCGAAGGGGGAAAGTGGATGAACCCAGACCTTGGGGAACCACTATAAATACTGTGTGCACTCTGTGAATGATTGTTTCTCTGATTGTTGTACTGATAGCTGTAGAATTTACAATTGCTGCTTAGATTATAAAACAGATTTTCTGCCTTTAAAGTCAAAAGAAAAATTACACCTATTCACCCCCCCTCTAGGTGGTTAGGCACTAATTCTGTCAGCCTTCTTCTTCAACTTATACACCCACTTGCAAGTCACTGGAGTAATGACATCCACCTTGGGAACAAGATCCCAGGTTTCATTCTTCTTGAGAGCAGCAATCTCTTCCTTCATGGCATCTTCCCACTCCTTAACTCCAGTGGCCTCATTGAAGTTTGCAGGCTCTCACTCATCCAGAGGACCTGCAAAGAAGAAGGAGACAAAACTCACTGCATTCCCATCGCAGTACCGAGCAGGTGGCTTGATATTCCTCTTCGACCATCGCAAGGTCTGCACCTTGCTCACAACCTCCGCTACTTATTCAGGCTCTGCTCCATTCCCAGGCAAACTTTGAGCAATGTTCCCCCTGCTTCCTAAGATAGAGGCCTCAGTACCAGAACTTGAAGCAATAGGATCTGCTGGTGAAACAACAAGCTCCTCTTCCAAACCTTCACCAGCCACCTTCTGCTCTTCATCAACCTTGATTTCTGGTAGATCAACTGACCCACATCCATACGACGTCAGTTCATCAAAGACCACGTCTCATGATACAACAAACTTCTTCATCGCAGGATCCATGCATTTCCATCCCTTCTTCCGCTCATCGTAGCCTACAAAGACAAGCTTCCTTGCCTTTGCATCAAGCTTTGTCTGAGAAGCATCTGGGACATGCACATAGCAAGTTGATCCAAACACCTGAAGGTGTTCCACACTTGGCTTCTCCTTCAGCAACATCCCAAGGGGAGACTTCATGTTGATCGGGCTGAGCGGCATCCGATTGATGACGTAAGAATCACAAGACATCCCCTCTGCCCAGAAGGACCTAGGAATATCTTTCGCATGAAGCCAACATTTGCAAGTCTCCGTCAGATGACGGATCTTCCGCTCTGCTACTCCTTTTTGTTATGGAGTATGAGCACAAGTGAGCTCTCTTTGGATCCCGTGCTTCCTACAGATGTTAGAAAACTCGGAGGAGACAAACTCACCCCCGTTATCTGTTCTAAGCTTCTTGATCTGCAAGCCAAGCCGGCCCTCCACTAGCTCCTTGAACTCCACAAACAATCAGAAGGCATCAGACTTCTCCTTTAATAAATATACCCAAGTATATCTTGAGTAGTCATCAATCAAAACGAGCATGTATCTACTTCCACCAAGGCTAACATTGGCGGTTGGTCCCATCAAGTCTCCATGGATGCACTCCAATGGTCTCTTGCTCCTCGTTTGTGATTTATCAAACGGAAGGCGATGAGCCTTGCCATACTGACACCACGCGCAAACGTGACCGTCACCAAAGGAGGATAGCTTAGGCAAGCCTCTTACAAGTCTTCTATTAGCCATAGCTTTCAGCTTATCCATTCCTACATGCCCCAGCCTCTCATGCCAGATAGCAGTGCTATCGTTTGCTCTCATCCGATCAACATACGAGTTTGTTGCAAGAACAAACAAGTTCTTTACCCTTCTCCCAACATGAGTAACATCAGCCTTAACCGCCGATACATTGCGAAGGAACTTCACTTCTATTGGACCAAACAAAACGTGATAACCCGCGTCGACCGCATTGGTCATAGAGAAGAGGTTCTTCTTCATGCCCGGTACATGATACACACTCCTTAATGTGAGTGGCCCCTTATCACTACCCAAAGACACAACCCCGTCCTTCTCTACTGCATAAACAGTATTATCAGCAGGTATAATAGCTTCGTTACCTGAGTAGGCTTGCAAGGAAGAGAACTTCGACTTGTCTACGGTGAGGTGATGACCACACCCGGAGTCCACGATCCACTCATCGTTGAAGTCGACAGCGGACAAGGCACGGACAAAAGTGCCCGTCATGAAGGCTCCGCCCCATCTAGCTTCCTCACTCTTAGTGCAAGCTTCCTCCTTGCTTGCAGCATGCCCAGGCTGCAGTTTGACCTTGCAGTCAAGCTTGAAGTGTTCCCGTTGATGACACCTGTAGCACTTCAAGTTCTTCTTGCAATCCTTATTAGGAGCAGTGCTCCTCTCTAACTGATAAGAAGTTGAAGGCTCATTTTCAGCAGCGGCCTGCTTCTTCTTCCCTTCCCATCTCTTCTTCTTCTTGCCCGTGAAGAGTGCTTCACTGCTCTCCTCAGAGATAGTGACTCCAGCCATCTTCCTTGCCAAACTTTCCTACAAAGAAAGCAGATTCTCAAGCTCCAACAGAGATGGCTGAGTAGCCTAGCCTTGAACTGATGTTACAAAGGCAACATACTCTTTCCGCAAGCCGCAGATTATGTGCCTTTTCAACTTGGCCTCCGAGATAGGCTCATCAGGATCAAGCGCAGATAGCTCAGCACACAAGCTCTTCATCTTCAGAAAGAACTTCGAGATGGTCAGGTCTCCTTGAGTTACCCTTGCCAACTCATTATCCAAGAACTGGAGCCTCGCCACGTTCTTCCTATTGAACAACTCATTAATAGTTGTCCAAATGTCAGCAGCTGTCTCACATCCAATGATGTGATCAAACAGCTCTGGCGAAACAGCTCTCTTGAGAACAAACTCTGCCTTTGCATTGGTTTTTCTCCAGATCCTCACCTACTCAGCAGTCCTAAAAGCAGCAGTCACTTCATGTCTGTCGTCACCACCGATGACCTCCCATAGCTTCTCGCCAAGAAGAATACTCTTCATACACGACTTTCACTTCTTGAAGTTAGTCGTGGTCAAGAGTTCAATGCCAAGACCCCTTGCATAGCTCCCTTACATTGCAACAACCTTTGGTTAAACTTCCAGATGCACAGAGCAACAACACAAGGTTATCACCACTCAAGCAACTGAAACTTGCTCTGATACTATGTTAAATTTTCTCAAGGTGGTCAGCAAGATAGCCTAAAGCCAAATTAATATTCTCAGCACTATCCAGTTCACACTTTGATCATACGGAAACCCAAGGAACAAGCTCAACACAAAATGAAACTGGAAGAACAAGCAGATATAATATTCTTTACACTTCTTTACAGGGCGAGGTATACATGGCGAGACATGATTTCGCTAGTACAAAAGCTACAACAGGAAACACAAAACAAGTCGGGAGGACATAACTACAGACCGTCGAGACCGCCGAGTCCGCCAAGGTCGCTAAAGCTGCCCTAGCTCTTGTTGTTACAAGCTGAATAGAACACGGAGTCCACCGAGACCGCGAGGTTGCGCAGACACACCTTTATTCACTTACTGCTGAGGAACTGAAGAATAGACTACCTACCCGCCTTTGAGATCGGCGGACAGGTTATTGGAACTTGGAAATGCTGAAGCAGAGAACTGACAAGTCGCAAAAGCGGCCTGTTGAGACCGCAGAGACCGCACACTTCACTGAACTTGACTGAAGTCAAAGCCAAACTCCTAGCTCCTTGAAGCTAGTCGCGCGACCTGCACACAGCACACAGTTAACTCTACTCAACCCGTATGGACAGAAAAACCCAGACCGCAGCAAATTACCAAGCCCCACTTATTGTTCACTCAGTTGCTGTAGACATGCCGGTGGGATCTATTTATAGGCGAGGTGAGTACTGTGGTCACCACCCTAGTGAATATATTCACCGCCCCAGCCCGCGCACTTGCAAAGCCACGTCCGCTGAGTCCGCAAGGACTTAGCCAGATTCCAAGAAAACCGCCAGGAGCAAGACACAGATGTTCACTACTACGCGGACTCGCACCAGTCTGCCCACACTATGCGGACACGGCACAGTCCGCACAGTCCGCAAACATCACCTCACATGGACAGCCACAACCCCTTCAGCGACAGTCCGCACACTAAAGAGGCAATCCGCATAGCTCAAGATCAAAGCCTCCATCCGCCACAAGTCCACGACCAAAAAGCAGTCCGCCCGGTCAACAACGGACTTGGCGGATACTGCGGACACACTGGACTTATCACAGAATTTGACCAAGTTCAGTAAATCACCAAAGGGCCAAGCGCGAGCTCGGCAGACAAGGCCCTGTCCTCCAACACCCATTGCAAATCGCCAATGTACAACCCCGTAGTCGGGCGAGTGGGGCCCTCCCCAAATATCAGCCTAGGGGCGTGCTATGAGCGCCGTTTTGGTGCCATCCCGTTCGAGGACGTGCGGGTCCTCATGCGTGCGTGCGGAGATTTTATTTGCATAGGCTTAAAATCTTATATATATATATATATATAAGTTTAATTTTATAATATAAATATTATATATCATATATCTATGTTAGATGAGAGATGTGAGAGGGGGATTTTGGGGATAAAAGCAGGTGGGGCTCGGTACATAAAAAAGGGAAGAAAATAAAAGAGAAAAAAGGGGGATGCACTGGACAGGAAAGAAAAGGGAGGCAGGAAAAAGAGAAATAAAAGCAGGAGGGGATCGGGATTTTGGGAGGCCCCAGCTAGGGTTCGGCCAAGGATAAGAAGACAGCCGACCGCCTTCCTCCCTCTCCCGTCGGCCAACAACAGTAGCCCCACCTCCCCCCTCTTCTCCTCTCCCGTCTACCAACAGCAGCAAACCCGACCGCCTTCCTCCCTCTCCCGTCGGCCAACAGCAGCAACCCCGGCCGCCTTCCTCTCTCTCTCTCGGCCTTGAGCAGCAGCCCAACCCCGGACGCATCACTCTCTCTCTCTCTTTTCGTCGTCGCCGCCTAGGGCAAAGCGTGGTCGACCAGGAGCTCCTCTCCCGGCACCGCCTTCAGCGATGTCAGCCGGGAGCTCCTCTCTCGGTGCCGTCTACAGCGAGGTCGGCCGGGAGCTTCTCTCCCGGCGCCGCCTGGAGCTCGAATCGGCCGCCACCATGGAAAAATGGATCTAAAGAGAGAGATTTACTTCTTCTTCCAACAAGGGCTCGGTCTGGAGTGGAGATCGTCCACAGCCGCAGCTACCTAGGGCCAAGCTAGCCAGGGGCTCCTCTCCCGGCACCGCCGCCGAGCATGCGTCAAGGGTAACGATGTTTCTACTTGGGCAGGTGAAGCCCTCAGTTTACATATTTGCATGGAAGCCCCTCTCCATCAATGGGTGGGGGGAATGGATCTTTCTGACGGGATGACGAGTACGTCACCGCAGTTAATTGCATTACTACCCAAAGCGTGAGTACGGGTTTAGGCATGCTGTGTGAAGCCCATTCGGACGTGTGGGCCGGATTGGTGATGTTCTGGGGTTCCCGGAGAAGACTCTGATGAAGTTGTTTATTAGCTGCTCGCAGGGAATGCGCACCATAGTCCCAAAAATGGGGTGTGCGCAATATGTTTGGCCCGCTTATGTTAGCCGATCGATGCCTAGTTGGTCGCCGCTCGTCGAGACGTTGGCGTACATGTGTTGCAGTACCAGGCGGGGAGTAGCGGGCTTAAGCTCAAGCTCGTGTCGGCCCTCGAAGGCCCCCCTTTTTGTTTATATTGCCGGCATGCGTGCCGAAGTATGGAATTCATATTCCTGTACTATTTTTTAATATCTGTGATGTTTTGTGTCGGCCCTAGAAGGACTATGTTGTGATATTAGCGGCCCAATTGGGGCTACGTAGAGTAGGGCTGCTGGGCGGTTTTGCGTCGTTAGTAAGGCGGGCGGGGAACATTTTACTTAGACCCGAGGTGGCACCTCTAGTTAGGGAGTGGATCTTGAAATCCTCCTTAGATGTTCCGGTCGGCCAAGAGAGCCCTCCGAAGGTGCCTTAGCTCAGCCCTTGGCTTGGGAGGGGAAGAGTTTGTTAGTATTCCGGGTATGCGGCGGGACCTCCACGCTGAGACCTTGGGTCTGTCCCTTGCGTTCCTAGTCTTATGCCTAGATCGCTCACTTGAGGGTAGTAGGTGCGCGGTCACCCCTTCCCCAAGGGTCGAACTCCACAGGAGACCGATTTTCAGTTTCAACATTTTGGTGCGGTGAGCGTGGAGAGTGACTAGCATAGAAGAACTCTGGTGAGTGTCATGACTGTAGAAGAGGAACCAAGTGATGATCAGGGTCATGCGTTGATACTTTGTATGTAAGGTCCTCATACTCAGAGTTGTCCCCTCCCATAGCTGTTGTTTGAATCCCATAGCATTCGGAGTAGGATTTGCACCTATTTGAAGCGCTTCTACCTATGAAAACTCATGTATCCCCACTTATTATATCAACGAGAAACCTGTAGGTTATTATCTTCAAGATCAAGTAAGAGAGCAGATGAGAGGTATTAGGAGCCGGGGTGACCTGAAAGGGTTCCCTCCCTATCGGTAATATGTTATCTCTTCCTTGTAATTCAGTAGCGGTCAAGTTTTCTCTTTATTACCAATTTGCCTCGAGCTTCTGAGGGCTCTAAGGGTTAGCCTCGCAATCGACTCCCGAAGCCAAACGTCCAACCCGTTCCTTTTAAATAGCCTAGTTCGGACGATGGGACGGTGTCACTCGGTGTCATCCTTGGGCCTCGAGCAGATCCCGCTGTCAGGCTCTCACCTAGCTGGCAGAACTGGAAGTCACTCGATTGCGGTAGTAGTGGACCCCGAGCAGATCCCGCTATCAGGCTCTCACCTAGCTGACAGGGCTGGAAGTCACTCAGTGTCATCCGTGGGCCTCGAGCAGATCCCACTATCAGGCTCTCACCTAGATGGCAGGGCTGGAAGTCACTCGATGACGGTAGTAGTGGACCCCGAGCAGATCCTGCTGTCAGGCTCTCACCTACCTGGCAGGGCTGGATATACCGGTATAGTGGCAGATATGTGATCAGTCTCTGTCTCTCTACCTGGAACTCACTTGGTGTCATCCTTTGGCCTCCAGTAGATCCCGCTGTCAGGCTCTCACCTAGCTGGCAGGGCTGGAAGTCACTCGATGGCGGTAGTAGTGGACCCCGAGCAGATCCCACTATCAGGCTCTCACCTAGCTGACAGGGCTGGAAGTCACTCGGTGTCATCCGTGGGCCTCGAGCAGATCCCGCTGTCAGGCTCTCACCTAGCTGGCAGGGCTGGAAGTCACTCGATGGCGGTAGTAGTGGACCCCAAGCAGATCCCGCTGTCAGGCTATCACCTAGCTGGCAGGGCTGGAAGTCACTCGGTGTCAGCAGGCAGGGCTGTAGGCACACCTGGGGGGAAAGGATTAGCTCTGCGTGTGCAAGAGGATACAAAATATATGGCTTTGTTGTTTCACGATATCACGAGAAATTATATACTTGTTGTAAGTAATGGTATAAGGGCAATTCAATAGCAGGGAGCATTAAAGGTATCGAGTGATTCAAAAAGATCAGAAAGGGCATGGGGAGATTGATGTTCCAAGTACAAGTTTCAGTTTCTCTCAAAAAATTTTTTTGGGGCCGGCCCCCACTCGCTGGATACGTAGGGTTGGATGATTCTTTCCGAGCTTGTACCAACCTCGAAAAGAGCGGGGATTGTGTACAACCCCGTAGCCGGGCGAGTGGGGCCCTCCCCAAATATCAGCCTAGGGGCGTGCTATGAGCGGCGTTTTGGTGTCGTCCCGTTTGAGGACGTACGGGTCCTCATGCGTGCGTGCAGAGATTTTATTTGCATAGGCTTAAAATCTTATATATATAAGTTTAAATTTATAATATATATATATATATATATTATATATCATATATATATGTTAGATGAGAGATGTGAGAGGGGGATTTTGGGGATAAAAGCAGGTGGGCTCGGTACATAAAAAAGGAGGAAAATAAAAGAGAAAAAAGGGGGATGCGCTGGACATGAAAGAAAAGGGAGGCAGGAAAAAGAGAAATAAAAGCAGGAGGGGATCGGGATTTTGGGAGGCCCCAGTTAGGGTTTGGCCAAGGAGAAGAAGACAGCCGGCCGCCTTCCTCCCTCTCTCGTCTGCCAACAGCAGCAACCCCGCCGCCCCCCTCTTCTCCTCTCCCGTATACCAACAGCAGCAACCCCGGCCGCCTTCCTCCCTCTCCCGTCGTCCAACAGCAGCAACCCCGACCGTCTTCCTCTCTCTCTCTCTCTCTCGGCCTGGAGTAGAAGCCCAACCCCAGCCGCATCTCTCTCTCTCTTTTCGTCGTCGCCGCCTAGGGCAAAGCGTGGTCGACCGGGAGCTCCTCTCCCGGCGCCGCCTTCAGCGAGGTCGGTCGGGAGCGCCTCTCCCGACGCCGTCTACAGCGAGGTTGGCCGGGAGCTTCTCTCCCGGCGACGCCTGGAGCTCGAATCAGTCGCCACCATGGAAAAATGTACCTAAAGAGAGAGATTTACTTCTTCTTCCAACAAGGGCTCGGTCTGGAGTGGAGATCGGCCACAGCCACAGCTACCTAGGGCCAAGCTAGCCAGGGGCTCCTCTCCCGGCACCGCCGCCGAGCACGCATCAAGGGTAACGATGTTTCTACTTGGGCAGGTGAAGCCCTCAGTTTACATATTTGCATGGAAGCCCCTCTCCACCAACGGGTGGGGGGAAGGGAGCTTTCCAATGGGTTGACGAGTACGTCCCCGCAGTTAATTGCATTAGTACCCGGAAGCGTGAGTACGGGTTTAAGCATGCTGTGTGAAGCCCATCCGGACGTGTGCGCCAGATTGGTGATGTTCTGGGGTTCCCGGAGAAGACTCCGAGGAAGTTGTTTATTAGCCGCTCGCAGGGAATGTGCACCATAGTCCCAAAAAAGGGGGTGTGCGCAATATGTTTGGTCCGCTTATGTTAGCCAACCGATGCCTAGTTGGTCGCCTCTCGTCGAGACGTTGACGTACAGGTGTTGCAATACCAGGCGGGGAGTAGCGGGCTTAATCCCAAGCTCCTGCCGGCCCTCGAATGCCCCCTTTTTTATTTATATTGCCGGCCTGCGTGCCGAAGTATGGAATGCATATTCCTGTAATATTTTTTAATATCTGTGATATTCTGTGCCGGCCCTAGAAGGCCTATGTTGTGATATTAGCGGCCCAATTGTGGCTGCGTAGAGTAGGGCTGCTAGGTGGTTTTGCGCCGTTAGTAAGGCGGGCGGGAAACATTGTACTTAGACCCGAGGTGGCACCTCTAGTTAGGGAGTGGATCTTGAAATCCTCCTTAGATGTTCCGGTCGGCCAAGAGAGATTTCCGAAGGTGCCTTAGCTCAGCCCTTGGCTTGGGAGGGGAAGAGTTTGTTAGTCTTCCGGGTATGCGGCGGGACCTCCACGCTGAGACCTTGGGTCTGTCCCTTGCGTTCCTAGTCTTGTGCCTAGATCGCTCGCTTGAGGGTAGTAGTTGCGCGGTCACCCCTTCCCCAAGGGTCGAACTCCACAGGAGACCGATTTTCGGTTTCAACAGCAACACTCCACCAGAGTAAGAAAGAGCCCGCAAGCACTACTCGCACAGCTGCCAAGACAACGAGCAACTGCCAGACTTTGACACCAGTCTGCACAGTCCTCCACAGCAGCTAACACCCGCTGTAACAACGAAGAGCTCTGTGAAGGCCACTACCAATCTTGAAGGCCAGCCCGCAACACCGAACACCGTGGACTCAACCAGTCCGCAAAGCCTCCCACGGATTCAATCTCTAATCCGCCTGGCTACACAAGAGCTTGCTAATCTGCAAGGCCGCGGAACTAGCAGAGTACCGCCAACAGTCCGCGAATCGCAGTCCGCTCAGGCCGCTTTGCTAGAAATCTGAATTCCTTGGCCATAGGCCAACCAGGCCGCACAACAGAACGCGCAGGCCGCACACCAGGCCGCTCAGGCCGCTTCTCAAGAACAGCCAGCACCAAGACAACCATGGCACCGAGGACGCAACCAGCAGTCCGCCCAGGCTGCGGACTCAGACCGCTCAGGCCGCACACTCCGCCCGGCCTGCCCATCACTCACTTTCACTTCATAAATTTCAACAACTGTTACCGCTATAAATAAGAATTCTAATATTATTACTTCTTGGAAAAGTCCCACGGACTTTATGAGTGAAAATGGAAAGAATAATTTTGAAGAACTTTTGAAGATAATCCCTACCCCTCTTTAAATCAAAGGCTCGGCATACTTCCCAAGAGAAATAAACATAAGAAGAACAATAAGAAAGTCTCTATTATGTCCAGAAAAAATTATAGGTGTGTTACTCTCATATATCTCTAGGTGGGAGATACGACCGAGATCTGCAGTTAGATAAGGATTAATAGCCGAGATATGGCCGTATCGATGCGCGGTACATACGGTAGTATCTCTAACTGATACGATCGTATCTCGGTCGTTGAATGCTCAATCATACGGTAAATACACATCTCACACCCTAACGCACCTACAATTACCTATTAATTAACGGAAGGTCATGTCCATTTTGATGATGTGCCCGATGACTATTGACTAGACAGCCTATGAAGAAGTGGAGAAAGAGTTTTAGCTTTTCGTTTTTTTATTCTAATTTTTTTAAATATTAAATGAATATAGATTATTTTTATTTTAGAGATAGTATATATTTTTATATTAAAATAATAATAATAAATGGGTTGCGGTTCGGTTCTGTGACGGTTCGGTCCAGATCGGTTCTAAAATTTTTGAAACCGCTCGAGTTGTACGTTGCGGTTTCGGTTCCGGTTCCGGTCCGGATAATAAAATGAAGGAACCGCACCTGCAAAATTGTTTTTTCCAGTTCCAAAATTCAAACCAGAATCCAAATATTTCACAAACGGTTCGGTCACGTTGTTTGCGGTTCCGATTCGGCTTACGGTTTTCGGTTTTAAGTGACATCTCAAAGTGAACGATAATTATTGAAACTCGAAAGGAAATGAAAGCAATTAGAGAGCTGTTGTGTAACATCCCATTTTTTCTTATTATGGCTGTAAATGAGTATTTGAGATTCTAAATAAGTAATGGGTCGAGTGAGGCATGATTTGAGGGCTATTTAGAGGCAAATGTAGCACCCTGTCCGTTCCGAAGAATATCTCAGCGGGTCCGGCCGGGACCCCACGTCATATTAAACGAATAGACTAAAGCATTACAAAATGAAACAAAACATCAAATTTAGACAACTCAGAGTAAACCAAACGGAAGCATTTTTATTAACTAACAACATGAATGTCCACTACCACACAAGCAATGAGAACACATAAACAGGTGTTTAGCCTTAAGGTTGTGCATGCTTTTCAAAAGTGTTTCCACAACTACATAGTATATAGACATCGACATGCAGACCTACAACACATGAAAATAAGAAACACATCACTTGGTCCTTCGAGGGCCAGCTCAGCAAAATGGCTTCAACTTGCTATTTCATGCTCGTCTCTCCAACACCTACACAGGTACATTCCACAAATACGTGACAAAACAAAACAACAATCATCTTTAGCCGGCCACAATGGTGTAACGACCCCACCCCATTCCCGGGTGGTGGTTATACTTCCTTGCAAGCAAGTCGTGTAACACCCTAATCCATCATGTAGAACATAAAAGAAGGTCTGGTCAGGCCCCACGCCATATTCCACATATAATTAGGGGAGTTACATGTTGAAATTTGTGAAGTGGAAGTGGGTGACGGGACAGGCCGCGCGGCCTGTGCGGACAGCTTTGGCGGACTGGGCGGACTGGGCGGACTGTGGGTTGCGGCCTGGTGAGAAGTCTGGTGGAAGCCGGCTGTGTTCTGAGCAGGTTGTTGCATGGAGTCCGCGGTTTGGTGCGGCCTGGTATCTGCGGATAGAGAGGCTTGCGGACTGGTGCTTTGCTCAGTGGTCGCGGGTGCAAGTTTGCGCTGTTGGCGGGATGGTTCGAGTTCGCGGGAAGCCTTGCGGACTGGTGTGTCCGCGGTTGGGGCTGTTGCGGACTGAGCCTTGAGCTTGGCTGAGGCCTTGTCGAGCTCAGGTGTTACAGCAGGTCTTGCTGTGGAGACCGGTTGGCGGACTGATGTTTGGAGTCCGGCTTGGTGCTGCTGCGTTGGACAAGTGCGAGGAGCTCGCGGACTGGTTGCGGTCTGTGCTAGGGTGTTTGGCGGACGGGACTTTGTGTCCGCCATGCTCGCACTGGCCCTTGATGGTTTTGGACTTGGTCACACTTGGTGTCAAGTTCATGGTGTCCGCCGTATCCGCCAAGTCCGCTGTGACCGGGCGGACTGTTGCTGTTTGCCTTTGGTCGTAGACTTGTGGCGGATTGAGGTGTGGGTCTTGCGGACTGCCTCGGGTTGGTGCGGACTGCCATTGAAGAGGGTGCTGTCCTGAAGCAGTTGGAGCTTTGCGGGCTGGTGCCTTGTCCGCTTAGCTTGGGCGGACTGGAGAGGGTTCGTCAATGGTTGCTTTGCTCCTGGCGGTTTCCCTTGGTGACTGGCTAAGTCCTCGCGGACTGAGCGGACAGTCGTTTTGTGTTCGCGCGGGCTGGGGCGGTGTCGCTATCTCATGGGCGGTGACCACACTCCTCACCTGGCCTATAAATAGGACCCCCCTGGCACATCTACAGTAACCAGACGTAACGTGAGTGAACAGTAAATTGGTTGGGCGAGTGCTGCGGTCTGTGTTTTTCAGTCCGCGCGGATTGTTTCAGGCTGACGGTTTGCTGTGTGCAGGTTGCGCGGATAACTTCAAGGAGCCAGGAGTTTGGCTGTGACTTCGGTCAGTGCTTGTGCGGTCTCTGCGGACTCAGCAGGAGGTCGCTCTGCGGCTTGTCAGTTCTGTTTCAACTTTCCCAGCTCCAATAACCTGTCCGCCGGCTTCAGGCGGGTAGGGGAGTTCCTCAGTTCGGGTTCAGCATGAGGCGAATAACGGTCTGTCCGCGCGGCCTCGCGGTCTTGGCGGACTCCGTGGTATTCGGCGGATTGCAGCATAGCTTGGGCGGTCTCGGCGGTCTCGGCGACCTCGCGGTCTCGGCGGACTGGAGTTCTGTCCGCCCGGCTTGTTTTTGGTTCTTTCTGTTTACAGCTGTAATACTAGCGAAATCATGTCTCGCTATGTAAGCCTCGGATTGTAATGAAGTGAATGCATAATAAGATCTTCTTGTGCTTCCATTATTTTGTTGGGTGCAACCTCTAGTCCTTGGGTTTCCGCAGGTTCAGCGTGCGAACTGGGTAGTTCCGAAGATATTAATTTGGTGTTTGGGCTATCTTGCTGACCACGTTGAGAAAATTTAACATGGTATCAGAGGGAGGTTTCTGAGGTTGCGGAGGTTCAGTTGCGTGAGCGGAGGTCAGCCAGTGTTGTTACTCAGTGCTTGAGTGGTGATCAACCTGTGTTGTTGCTCGGAGCTGCTGAAGGGTACCAACAGGTGATTGCAATGGAAGGAAGCTTAGCAAGAGGTCTGGGCATTGAACTCTTAACGCCGACTAACTATAAAAAGTGGAAGTCGTGCATGAAGAGTTATCTTCTAGGCGAGGAGCTGTGGGACGTTGTCGGTGGAGACGACAGACAGGAAGTAACTGCTGCTTTCGGTACTGCTGAACAGGTGAGGCTCTGGAGAAGAACTAATGCTAAGGCAGAGTTCGTTCTGAAGAGAGCTGTCTCTCCGGAACTGTTTGATCACATCATTGGGTGTGAGTCGGCTGCTGATATTTGGACAACCATTGATGAGTTGTTCAATAGGAAGAATGTGGCGCGGCTTCAGTTCCTGGAGAATGAGTTGGCCAGGGCAACTCAGGGAGACCTTTCCATCTCCAGGTACTTCTTAAAGATGAAGAGCTTGTGTGCTGAGCTGTCGGCACTGGATCCTGATGAGCCTATCTCTGAGGCAAAGATGAAAAGGCACATTTTCCGCGGGTTGCGGAAGGAGTATGTGGCCTTTGTTACATCTGTTCAAGGGTGGGCTACTCAGCCGTCGTTGCTGGAGCTGGAGAATCTGCTTGCCTCGCAGGAGAGCTTAGCAAGGCAGATGGCTGGAGTGAATCTGAATCAGGAAGGCAGCGAGGCTCTCTTCTCAGGCAAGAAGAAGGGATGGGAAGGGAAGAAGAAGAAGAAGGTGCAGGCCGCTGTTGAGAAGGAGACTTCAACTTCATATCCGCTGGAGAGGAGCAATGCTCCTAAGGACTGGAAGAAGAATCTGAAGTGCTACCGGTGTCATCAGCGAGGGCACTTCAAGCGGGACTGCAAGGTCAAACTGCAGCCTGGGCATGCTGCGGGAAAGGAGGAAGCTTGCTCACGAAGTGAAGAAGCAGAATGGGGAGGAGCTTTCATGACGGGCACTTGTGTCCGGGCCTTATCTGCTGAGGACTTCAACAGCGAGTGGATCATCGACTCCGGGTGTGGTCATCACCTCACCGGAGACAAGTCGAAGTTCACCTCCATGCAGGCTTACTCAGGTAATGAAGCTATTATCACTGCTGATAATACTGTTTATGCAGTAGAGAAGGAGGGGGTCGTGTCTTTGGGTAGTGATCAGGGGCCACTCACGTTAAGGAGTGTGTATCACGTGCCGGGCATGAAGAAGAACCTCTTCTCGGTGACCAACGCGGTGGACGCTGGGTATCACGTTCTGTTTGGGCCAACAGACGTGAGGTTCCTTCGCAACGTATCAGCGGTAAAGGCTGATGTTGCTCATGTTGGGAGGAGGGTGAAGAACTTGTTTGTTCTTTCCACCAGTGCCTATGTTGATAGGATGAGGGCCAATGATAGTGCGGCTATCTGGCATGAGAGGCTGGGGCATGTTGGCATGGACAAGCTAAAGGCAATGGCGAGTAGAAGTCTGGTGAGGGGGTTGCCGATGTTGTCCTCCTTTGGTGATGGGCATGTTTGTGCGGGCTGTCAATACGGTAAGGCACATCGCCTTCCGTTTGATAAATCTCAAACAAGGAGCAAGAAACCATTGGAGTGTATTCATGGCGACCTGATGGGACCGACTGTTACTGTCAGCCTTGGTGGAAGCAAATACATGCTTGTCTTGGTTGATGACTACTCAAGGTATACTTGGGTGTACTTCTTAAAGGAGAAGTCGGATGCCTTCCGTTTGTTTGTGGAGTTCAAGGAGTTGGTAGAAGGCCGGCTTGGCTTGCGGATTAAGAAATTTCGAACTGATAACGGGGGAGAGTTTGTCTCTTCCGAGTTTTCTAACTTCTGCAGGAAGCACGGGATCCAACGGGAGCTTACTTGTGCTCACACTCCACAACAAAATGGGGTAGCGGAGCGGAAGATCCGTCATTTGACGGAAACCTGCAAATGCTGGCTGCATGCGAAAGATATCCCGAGGTCCTTTTGGGCGGAGGGAATGTCTTGTGCTGCATATGTTATCAACCGGATGCCACTCAGCCCTATCAACATGAAGACGCCCATTGAGCTGTTGCTGAAGGAGAAGCCGAGTGTTGGACACCTTCGGGTGTTCGGTTCAACTTGCTACGTGCATGTCCCGGATGCTTCACGGACAAAGCTGGATGCGAAGGCAAGGAAACTTGTCTTTGTTGGCTATGATGAGCGGAAGAAGGGATGGAAGTGCATGGACCCTGTGACGAAGAAGTTCGTGGTGTCAAGAGACGTTGTCTTTGACGAGCTGACGTCATATGGAGGTGGCTCGGTGGAGCCTACCGGAAGTAGCAAAGTTGAGGAAGCACCGGTGGAGGATGCTGAAGGCTTGGAAGAGGAGCTTGCTGTTTCACCAGCAGCTCCTGTTGTTTCGAACTCCGAGGCTGAGCCTTCTGGCTCAGGAAGCAGGGGGAGCACTGCTCAATGCTTGCCCCAGGTAGGAGTGGAGCCTGAAGAAGCAACGGAAGCCGTGAGCAAGGAGCCGTGTCTTCGGAGATCGAAGAGGGTGGTTAAGCCACCGGCTCGGTACTGTGATGGGAATGCAGTGAGCTTTGTCTCCTGCTTCTTTGCAGGTCCTCTGGATGAGCGAGAGCCTGCAAACTTCAACGAGGCCACTGGAGTGAAGGAGTGGGAAGGTGCCATGAAGGAAGAGATTGATGCTCTGAAGAAGAATGAAACCTGGGACCTTGTGCCCAAGGTTGATGGCATTACTCCGGTTACTTGCAATTGGGTGTTCAAGTTGAAGAAGAAGGCTGATGGGAGCATTGATCGTTTCAAGGCTCGCCTGGTCGCTAGAGGATTCTCACAGCAGTATGGAGAAGACTATGAGGAGACATTCAGTCCAGTTGCGAAGATGACGTCTGTAAGAGTGGTGATCGCCTTGGCTGCTAGCAAGGGATGGAGGTTGTGGCAACTCGATGTGAAGAATGCCTTTCTTTACGGAGAGATTGACAAGGACATCTTCATGGATCAGCCGCTTGGTTTCGTCTCTGAGAAGCATCCGGACTATGTCTGCAAACTCAGGAAGGCTCTCTATGGGTTGAAGCAAGCTCCTCGAGCGTGGTATGGGAAGATTGCAGAGTACCTGCAGTTCTGTGGATACCTGGCTTCTAACTCGGATTCTAGCTTGTTCGTCAAGAAGAAGGGAGAGCTAAGAGTCTTGGTCCTGCTGTATGTGGATGATATGATCATCACAGGGAAACTCGGAGGAGGAAGTAGCAAGGCTCAGGGGAGAGCTTGCTATACGCTTCGAGATGAAAGACTTGGGAGAGTTGCATCACTTTCTTGGTCTGGAAGTGGAGAGGAAGGAGTGCGGGATTCTCATTAGCCAGAAAGGGTATGCTGATCGTATTGTGAAGCGGTTTGGCATGGGCGAAGGGAAGAAGTGCTCTACTCCACTGGAATCTGGGCTAAAGCTTCGACGAGATGAGGGAAGGGTGCTTAATGATCCCTTGGTGTTCAGGGCTCTTGTTGGGAGCTTGATCTATCTGACGATTACAAGGCCGGATATAGCTTATGATGTTGGCCGAGTAAGTCGGTATATGGCTGAACCAAGGCAATCTCATCTAGTGGCGGCGAAGGGAATTCTGAAGTATGTCAAGGTGACTTCTGAGTTGGGACTCCTCTATGGAAGGGATGCGGAGTTTGCATTGCTCGGGTACACGGATGCTGACTATGGCGGTGATTCGGATGATCGAAGGTCTACTTCAGGTTATGTGTTCACTTGCGGTTCAGCTAGCATCTCGTGGTGTAGCAAGAAGCAGGACTCGGTGTCGGTTTCAACCACGGAGGCGGAGTATAAGGCTTCGGCCTTGGCTGCTCGGGAAGCCGTTTGGTTGAGGAGGCTCATAGAGGATGTTCATGAAGAAGTGCAAGGGCCTACTTTACTCCGGGGTGACAATGAGAGTGCTCTCAAACTGGTAAACAATCCAGTGTGTCACGCCAGGACCAAGCATATAGAGATTGATCACCACTTCATCAGGGAGAAGGTGTTGGAGGGGTCTCTGCTGGTCGGGCATGTTCGGAGTGAAGATAATCTTGCTGACATCTTCACGAAGCCGCTGTCGAAGGGGCCTTTTGAACGCTTGCGCAGCTTGCTGGGCTTGGTCACCACTTCTCACTTCAAGGGGGAGTGTTGAAATTTGTGAAGTGGAAGTGGGTGACGGGACAGGCCGCGCGGCCTGTGCGGACAGCTTTGGCGGACTGGGCGGACTGGGCGGACTGTGGGTTGCGGCCTGGTGAGAAGTCTGGTGGAAGCCGGCTGTGTTCTGAGCAGGTTGTTGCATGGAGTCCGCGGTTTGGTGCGGCCTGGTATCTGCGGATAGAGAGGCTTGCGGACTGGTGCTTTGCTCAGTGGTCGCGGGTGCAAGTTTGCGCTGTTGGCGGGATGGTTCGAGTTCGCGGGAAGCCTTGCGGACTGGTGTGTCCGCGGTTGGGGCTGTTGCGGACTGAGCCTTGAGCTTGGCTGAGGCCTTGTCGAGCTCAGGTGTTACAGCAGGTCTTGCTGTGGAGACCGGTTGGCGGACTGATGTTTGGAGTCCGGCTTGGTGCTGCTGCGTTGGACAAGTGCGAGGAGCTCGCGGACTGGTTGCGGTCTGTGCTAGGGTGTTTGGCGGACGGGACTTTGTGTCCGCCATGCTCGCACTGGCCCTTGATGGTTTTGGACTTGGTCACACTTGGTGTCAAGTTCATGGTGTCCGCCGTATCCGCCAAGTCCGCTGTGACCGGGCGGACTGTTGCTGTTTGCCTTTGGTCGTAGACTTGTGGCGGATTGAGGTGTGGGTCTTGCGGACTGCCTCGGGTTGGTGCGGACTGCCATTGAAGAGGGTGCTGTCC
Source organism: Platanthera guangdongensis (assembly GCA_039583875.1). NCBI lineage: Eukaryota > Viridiplantae > Streptophyta > Magnoliopsida > Asparagales > Orchidaceae > Platanthera > Platanthera guangdongensis. Next base: position 132,418,819 of record CM077165.1, read on the forward strand.
TGAAGCAGTTGGAGCTTTGCGGGCTGGTGCCTTGTCCGCTTAGCTTGGGCGGACTGGAGAGGGTTCGTCAATGGTTGCTTTGCTCCTGGCGGTTTCCCTTGGTGACTGGCTAAGTCCTCGCGGACTGAGCGGACAGTCGTTTTGTGTTCGCGCGGGCTGGGGCGGTGTCGCTATCTCATGGGCGGTGACCACACTCCTCACCTGGCCTATAAATAGGACCCCCCTGGCACATCTACAGTAACCAGACGTAACGTGAGTGAACAGTAAATTGGGTTGGGCGAGTGCTGCGGTCTGTGTTTTTCAGTCCGCGCGGATTGTTTCAGGCTGACGGTTTGCTGTGTGCAGGTTGCGCGGATAACTTCAAGGAGCCAGGAGTTTGGCTGTGACTTCGGTCAGTGCTTGTGCGGTCTCTGCGGACTCAGCAGGAGGTCGCTCTGCGGCTTGTCAGTTCTGTTTCAACTTTCCCAGCTCCAATAACCTGTCCGCCGGCTTCAGGCGGGTAGGGGAGTTCCTCAGTTCGGGTTCAGCAGGAGGCGAATAACGGTCTGTCCGCGCGGCCTCGCGGTCTCGGCGGACTCCGTGGTATTCGGCGGATTGCAGCATAGCTTGGGCGGTCTCGGCGGTCTCGGCGACCTCGCGGTCTCGGCGGACTGGAGTTCTGTCCGCCCGGCTTGTTTTTGGTTCTTTCTGTTTACAGCTGTAATACTAGCGAAATCATGTCTCGCTATGTAAGCCTCGGATTGTAATGAAGTGAATGCATAATAAGATCTTCTTGTGCTTCCATTGTTTTGTTGGGTGCAACCTCTAGTCCTTGGGTTTCCGCAGGTTCAGCGTGCGAACTGGGTAGTTCCGAAGATATTAATTTGGTGTTTGGGCTATCTTGCTGACCACGTTGAGAAAATTTAACATTACATACTGAAATTGAAGCATTAACGCATTCTAAATCAGAGTTGCATTCTAGCGAAAGATTTTAAGTTAAGAAGAACCCAATCACTAGGAATGTCCACTAATCATACCAAAGAAATGTTACTAAAATACACAAAGTGTTTTGTCCTTAAGGTCTTACAATCTGTTCTCTTCACAAGAGTATATTGCATACATCAGCACACAGACCGGCCATACATGAAAACAGTAAAATACGTTTCACTTGGCATTCGCGGGCCACCATACCTCAAAGGGGATTCATCCCTCTACCTCTTGTTCGGCTCTCCAGCACCTGTATAGGGGCAATCCACCAAAAGGTGGTGAAACAAGACAATGGTCAGCTTTAGCTAACCAAATTATAACGACCACACCCCTTCCTCGGGGCGGTAGTGCTACTTTACTGCAGGTAAACAACATGTATATCTCATGGCATCAAAACGTGCAATCCAAGCACTATTCACCATAGACGTTGAATCGTAAGGCCACACGTCTCGTGCACTCAGGGCACATTAACTTTATGTACTGGATTCCCAATCCCACAATCATTGTCACTCCGAGACAGATGGTAGATCAATGATCTTTCAACGTCAAGGCCACCATGCCTTACGGACTATCCCAAAGTCAAATGGTGCACTAACGGGCAACCTCTTCACTAACCGTAAGGGATGAGTTCGGATAGGCTTTTCCCGTGCTCATATCATCGGAGTCGCGCAGGCATGATGTGGGTATAGCTTTTCCTCGACCCGTATCTGATAACCAACGTTATCCATCACTGGCCGACTCCCATGGCCACCGAGCTAGGCACTACTAGCATAGTAGCTTCTTTTTCGACCCACTTTGTTCCCAGGACTTGGGCCCACAATCTCAAATCTACTCACTAGTAGTTATCACCAGTAGTAGCACTACTGCGGTGCGATAATGATAGAGACACAACATCTATCCTTCGGCGAGGCACAATAGGCCTTCAAGTTGTCTGATGCTATGCACCCCATCCCTAGGACTTGGGCTTCACATCCATCATAATCAGCTCGCTGGAAACAACTAGGAGCTGCCGTCAGCGGTAACATTACTGTGGCGTAGTACAAATTGAACTTTTATTCTGCTACAATCAGGGGTGTTTTCATGTAGCACATCTCTCAAGTACTTTTTGCAGCAACCTGCAACAACCCAGACTTCATAATCTACATATTTATCCACTGAGGCTTCTCAAGCATGCAAATAAATCCTAGCCAATCCAGACCAACCTGTCTTGATGGGCTTCACACAGCATGCCTATTTTGTACTTCAATTCTGGATTCTATATGCAAGTTTTATACGAGAATATCAACGATCAACCTGTTGGAAATCTCTCGATCCTCACCAATGGTGAGGATTTCCAAGTACATGCCAAATACGGGCTTCACTTGTCCAAGAAGGAAGGTTGTTACCCTTGTAGATCGCTTAGGAGCCATGAACATGGATTTTGTCTGGATGGAAAGGATTGTCTTGCCTTTCTCTTCTCAGATTTAGCCTCAGATTGCAAAACAAGCCGTAAGAACTCTTTCAGCAACTCTCCAAAGATCTTCCTCCAGCCCTATTCCTCCTTTCTTCTTTTCTTCCAAGGTTGAAGAGAGAGAGAGAGAGAGAGAGAGAGTGAGAGAAAGAGAAATTAGTTTCTTTCCCCCACTCCTCTAACTAAGTAGACACTAGATTAAACCCAGCCACAAGATCATTTCCTCAAAAGGAACGAAGGGCCACGATTTCAGCCACAAAAATTAAAATAATGCTATCGTCGGGCGATATCCATTATCACGGCGCGATAGCTCCAGCGGTGACCGCTTGACCTAGTCAGCGTCGCCCAATGGTTGTTTTGTCGTCTGTCAATATGTGGATGATTTCTACGTAGCACGCTATCGCCTGGTGATAGCAAGCAAACGCCAACGATAGCTACAAAGACAAACTTTTGTTGTTTTCATTCCAGGAAACATGGGTGATACAAATCTCCGCTCCTTTATGAAATTTAGTCCTTAAATTAGACATATCAAAAAATAACATATAAGTCCAAAATATACATTTTATGTATAGCCCATTGAAACAGCTCAGGAAACTCCTCTCTCATGGTTTGCTCGCGCTCTCATGACAGTTCATCGCGGACACAATTATTTCAGCATACTTTGACCATCCTGATTGCCTTGTTCCATAATTACTTGATTTCTGTGTCTTCGATTCGAATGAGCTTGACTATCATCGTCAACACACTATTGAATGACACTTGATCTGCAACAACCTTTTGTGCAGGCTCTTGCACACTCCTTCGCATTACCAATATATGAAACACAATATGGAAACTACTAAGTTCATCTAAAAGACTCGGGCGATAGGTAGCTTCACCAATCCGCTCAAGTATTACAAACGGCCCAAGGTATCTCAGACTCATCTTTTTAAGCGTTGAATCCTCGATACGCCCTTGAACAACATTATCTTGAGATATACTCAACCACCCATTGCAAAATTTATGTTTCAGTGTTTGGCATTGTAGTAATTTGTTTGCCTATCTTGAGTAACCAATAGCCACTCCTGAATCAAACATATCGTCAAATTTGCATCTTCGACATTTTTGTGCTTATAAAGCTTCGATTCACATGATTCTACCCAATCCAATTGAGTACATTACTTCCTACAGTATAAGTCCACGAAGGGTCCCATCTAAATACTCGTTTGGTAGTTATTGTTGTAGGCAAATTCGATCATATAGAGATGGTCCTCCCACCTCTTCCCAAAATTCAAGGCGCACATGGGAATCATATCCTCCATCATTCTATTTACCCTCTCGGTATAACCATCCATTTGAGGATGAAAGGTCGTGCTGAATTTCAGCTTGGTACCCAACAATTGATGAATATGCCTCCAATCATTTGACATGAAACACTCATCTCGGTCATTAACGATGCTACGAGCCACACCATGCAATCGTACGATCTGTTCAACAAAAAGTTTGGCCAACTTTTCCATTGAATCGTCCCTACTGTTCAGAATGAAGTGTGACACCTTTGTCAAGCGGTCAATGATCACCCAAATGGCATCGTTCCCTTTCTGCGATCTCGACAAGCCGTGCACGAAATCCATAGATAGTTTCGTCAAATTTCCACTCCGGTACAGGTAACGACCTCGGGAAACCACCAGATTTCTGACATTCAGCTTCTACTAGGGCGTCAGTATGACACTTTGTCACATAAATATCTATGTACTTCTTCAAACTTGACCACCAAAACAGCAATTTCATATCCTTGAACATCATTGTGCTCCCGAGTGGATTGAGTACATTGTAAAATATACCTCGTACATCAATTCCTCCCATAATTTGGACACATTCGGGACACACAACCGATTTTCCTTCCATAAGAGACAATCTTCAAAAGTAAACTGGGCATATGACCCATCCTTGGTTTCTTCTAAATAGCGTTTCATTCTCTTATCAAGCTCCAACGCCTGATGAATCCTGTCCGCGAGGTCATATTACACCTCTGTCCAGTTTAAACATGTATTTGCACTAGAGCTTCTATCAAAAGAAGTGATATCCAAAGCCACCAAGTCCTAAATAAGACGTTCATCATTCATGTGCATCCAGTTGGCCAACACTGGAGCCCTGTGACTCAACGCATTTATGATAATATTTCCCTTCCCGGGAACATAGTGTATCTCAAATGTATAGTCCCTAAGAAACTCCATCCACCTCCTATGTAGCATATTCAAATCCTTTTTGTTTAACAGATACTTTAGGCTCTTATGATCCATAAAGATGTCAATCTTAACGCCATATAAGTAATGCCGCCACAGCTTCAGGGTGAATATCACAGCCTCTAACTCCAAGTCGTGGACTGGATAGTTCCTTTCATGAACCTTCAGCTAGAAAGAGCCATAAGCTATAACATTCCAAAACTACAGAAGAATGTAGCCTAAGCTGCTCCTTGTGACATCGTTGTAGATCTCATAGCCTTCTGCACCACATGACAAACAAAAAATAGGCATTGTGGTCAGATGAATCTTCAAATCCTCAAAAGCTCGTGTGTAGTCTAGCATCCAAATGAACTTTTGATCATTCCTTGTCAACATAGTGAGAGGTAAAGCTATCCGTGAAAAGTTCTTTACGAAGCACCTATAGTAGCCAGCAAGTTCAAGAAAGCTCTTGACTTCCGCCATAGTAGTCAACACAGGCCACTCTCGTATCACAACTACCTTTGTTGGATCTATGACAATACCCTCTCCACTAACCACATGACCAAGAAAAACCATTGATGATAGCAAAAACTCACACTTGAAGAACTTGGAACAAAGTTGATTCCTCCTCAGGGTATGCAAAACCAATCGCAAATGATTTGCATGATCCTCTTCTGACTGAGAGTATACCAAAATATCATCAATAAAGATGATTAGAAATCAATTCAGATACACTCGAAAGATCTTGTACATCAAGTCCATGAATATCGATGGTGCATTTGTTAAACTAAACGGCATCACGGTGAACTCATAATGGTCATAGCTTGTACCAAACGCTGCCTTGGGAATATCACTTTTCTTGATCCACAACTGATAATAGCCGTACTTCAAATCCAACTTCGAATAGACAGTTGATCCAACCAGCAGATCGAATAAATCATCGATTCTTGGAATCAGATACTTATTCTTTTTTGTCAACTTGTTTAGTTCACGGTAGTCAATGCATAGACACAAGCTTCCGTCCTTTTTCTCCGCAAAGAGCACTAGTGCACTCCAAGGTGAGACATATATAGCCTTGCACTAGTAATTCATGTACCTAAACCTTTAATTCTTCCATCTCCTTTAGTGTTATACGATACCGTGAGCATGACAAAGGCTTCGCACCTGACACCAACTCAGTAGGGAAGTCGTTCTCTAGCTGAGGTGGAATCCCAAGGAGATCTTTAGGGAACACATCTACAAACTCTGACATAATAGGAACGTAGGTCAAACTGGGCTTCGGCCCTACAACCTCCAATAGCATAAAGAATAACTCCATGCCCTTCTGAACCAGCTTGACCACTTGGAGAGCAGACATCAATATCTTGCTCGATCCTCGCATACTAGCGAACTTATTCTCATGTTCGGTGTTCTGCCTTAGCATGACTTCCTTTGAGTTGCAATCAATACAAGCATGTTACTCTAAGAGCCAGTCCATGCCAAAGATCACATCAAACTCAGAAATCAGCAACACAGATACTTCCAATCCAAAATCACGACCCGCACCTGAACACAACAAGCTTTATTCATGCGAATCAGACAGCTGTTAAGAAGTAATATATACAATCTATCTTTCGATAAAATAGAAGGCACTCTGATATGCAACACGAAGTACTCACATAGAAAGGAGTGAGAAGCCCATGTATAAAACATTGCTCTCTCCGTATAGTCCAAAATCATGACAAAGCCTAAATCAGACAAGTTAAGCAAGGCACAAGATAACAAGTATATAAAGTAGTAAAAGTTGTATACTAGACCATACCTGTCACCACATTCCTTTGTTTTATGGCCTCCTACTAGCCAAGATTGTATACTTTGGGCTGGGCTGGAGCATAATGGGAGGTAGAGCCCAATGTTAGAAAGCCCTGCATCATCGGACCTGAAATAAGTAGCCTCAGATTGTCATGCAGACATTCATAGAATCTATTTTTCTTGTGCTCCTCATCAGCAAAGGTAGACCCACATACCACCCTAATTATATAAACACATGCAAGTAGTCATTAATACAACTCTCACCCTAAGTTAACCTCTGGAACTGATTCTCTATAGCAATCCTTTGTGCTGATGGGAGATACCTTGCCATAAAAATCATCAAGAAATACTCCATCGTGATCTCAGACAGTTGTCTTCCAGTAAACTGATTTATTTCTAGATCATCCCACCAGAGTCTTGCCTCTCCCTCCACAAGAAAGGAAACCATAAAAACTTTCTGCCTTTCCTCCATCTCTGCCGCCGTCAGGGTTCCTTTTAGTCTTGAGAGGCAATCTTTGGCCTGAGTGGGGGATCCAGTTCCCTGCCACGTTGGAGGATGGAAGCTCATAACAAGCTTCAATTGCTTTTTCGTCGCTCGCCGCATTACCAATGGCTCATCTGGCACTAGCCGCATAGCCACTGGCTCAACTACGTGAACCTGCACTAGGGAAACCACGGGGTGGGAGGTTGTACTAGACCTCCTGCCTGCACATTGATCATTATGAACACGGTGTCTATAACCAATTGTATTGTTTCAGCAGAAGGAGGAGGTGTAGGAACCTCAGTTGGTACACTACTCTTTGCTGAGAGCTGGGGTTGAGACTGCCCCGCACCGCTTCTAATCACTTATAATTGTGAAACACACAATTAAGCGACCAAACATAATGCAAAAAGCAATTATAGGAACATGCAGATTCCAAAAACATGTGTATTTCCATTCCTAAGTGAACATTCATGGGTTCTTTCATATTATAAAGGTAACGCTCATACATGTGCTCATCACCCCTTAAAAGAATTCGACCATAAATTCGAAGAAGGAAAACTGACACTAGATTTTGATACCAAATTATAACACTTCTATCCATCACGTATAATATAATAGAAGGTTCGGTCGGGGCCCCATGTCATATTCCATAAATAGCTAGTGGAGTTAAATATTGAAACTGAAGTATTAACGCCTCCTAACTTTGATGTTCATTTTAGCGGAAAATTTTAAGTTAAGAAGAACACAATCACCAGGAATGTCCACTAATCATACCAAAAGAATGATAATAAAATACACAAAGTATTTTGGCCTTAATTCTTTACAAATTGTTCTCTTCACAAGATTATATTACATACATCGGCACATAGGCTGGCCATAGATGAAAATAATAAAATACACTTCGCTTGGCCTTTGAGGGTCGGCATAGCTCAAAAGGGCTTCAACCATCTACCTTTTATTTGGCTCTGCAACACCGGTATATGGACAATCCACCAAAAGTGGCAAAACAAGGCAATGGTCATCTTTAGCTGACCAAATTATAACGACCCCACCCCTCACTCAGTGTGGCGGTACTCCTTCCCTGCATGTAAACAACATGTATATTTCATGGCATCAAAACGTGCAATTCAAGCACCATTCACCACAGACGTTGACTCGTAAGGCCACACATCTCGTACACTCAGGGCACATTAACTTTGTGTACTAGATTCCTAGTCCCACAGCCATTGTCACTCCTAGATAAATGGTATATCATTAAGATTTCACCGTCAAGGCCACCATGCCTTACTGACTATCACAAAATTAGATGGTGCACCAATTGTCTTACTCTTCACCAACCATTAAGGGATGGGTTTGGATAGGGTTTGCCCGTACTTATATCGTTGGCATCGCACATGCACGACATGGGCAAAGCTTTTCCTCAGCCTGTAACTGATAGCTAATGTTATCCATCAATGGTTGGCTCTCATGGACACCAAGCTAAACACTACATGAATGTTAGAACATGAGATCGGGCAGTTAGTCTTTCTAGTCGCAGCGGTCTGGCAGTTTGGACCAGCGGCCTGTCTGGTAGCCTTCCCAGTGGCTTGTTAAGAGTCCGCAGTAGTGGCCTGGTAGCTGTCCACAGCAACGGCCTAGAGGTTAGTCGCAGCTGTGGTCTGGCGATTTGCCGCAACAGTAGTCTGGAGGTTAGCCGCAGCGGCGGTCTAGTCGTTAGCCGCAGTAGCGGTCTGGAGGTTAGCCGCAACAGCGGTCTGGTGGTTAGCCACAGTAGCGATATGGAGGTTAGCCGCAGCAATGGTCTTGTGGTTAGCCGCAACAGCGTTTTAACGGTTAGTCGCAGCTGGTGTTCAGAGGCATCCCAGGAGATTGTATTTGTTGTATAGTCTGGCGGTTTGACAGGGTAAAACCATCCAACCCGCGCGGCTTGTATTTAGTCTCACATCACTTGTTGTATTCTCTCATCTCTCCCATTTCTATAAATTAGGGGGCATACCTATGTAATTATTATCTTTTTAGAGCAATAAAATTTTCCTTTATTTGGCTCTTTTTTTACATGGTATGAGAGCTAATCGGTCATTTTCTCCAATTTGCTCGCGATTTCTTTTCTAACCGCGTCTGGTTTTCTTCTATTCGTGTGACTTCTTCTGTTGGCGCGATTTTTTTCCCGCCCTGCCCTCCCTTTGCTTACTTTTTTGTTTGTGCGGCTTTGCTGGTGTTCATGCGATTTCTTTCTTCTTCTTTTTCTCCTTCACGCGGTTTGTTTGGTTGAACCGTGTGGCTTTTTATTGTTCTCTGTGGACACTCCATCTTCTTCTTCCATTTTGTCCGCTCCTCTCTCTCTTTCTTCTAATTTTACTTTCGGTAATTTGGTTACTTCTTCTAAGCCTACAGACCCAAATTACCCTGATTGGAGTGTGTTTTTTTTTTTTCTGTTGCGCTCTCAGCGTAGGCGTCATCATTTGGCTGATGATTCCCCTCCTTTTAGCTATACTTCTTTTAATGATTGGGATGCTACTGATGCCTTGGTTTGCACTTGGTTGGCCAACAATTTGTCTGATGAGTGCCTTCCTGTCATTAGACATGATCAGACGGTCAAGGCTGCCTGGAATCATCTAGCTGCTTTGTACTCCAAGGGAGATCAAACTTCGCTTATTTATACATTATATGCGGATCGTTTTGCTCGACCTGTCATGGCTCTTGCCACTGCTTATCTGGAGGTTCAAACTTTTGGCATTGAACTTCTTCAACATCGACTTTTTTCTAATGATCTCATTGAGCAACATTAGCACTTTCATGAGCTTCTTGTGGTTTGCTACTTACTCCGTCTACCTGACTCATATGATATGATTCGACAACAAATCCTAGGAGAGGCGAATACTACGACTCTGGATGCTATTACTGCTCACATTTCCACTGTTGCAACTCTTCTTCAGCGTCCTTTGCTTCCCTCTCCTTCTCCTGATATTGTTGTTCATCCAGCTCAACATGAAAACTCGAGTACTCGAGGTGGTCGTACTAGTGGTTGTGGTTTTTCTAAGTTTCTTTGCTCTCATTATGGCAGAGTTGGTTACTTGGTTGATCATTGCTGGACCAAACATCCTCACCTTTGTCCTGCTTCAGCTGAGTCTGCCAAGAAGTCTACTTCTTCTCTTGCTACTTCTGGTACTGCTCAGTTGGCTATTACAGGTAGTTGGCTCATTAATTCTGGTCCTACTAATCATATGATAGGGAATTTTCGTCTTTTCTCTTCTCTTGATAAGAGTAACTGGTTACCTCCAGTTCTTATTGTTGATGGTTCTCCTTCTCCAGTTCATGGGTCTGGCGCGGTGCATGTTACTGATGACTACTTTTAGTCATTGGTTTTTGGGTAGTTTAGTATTCATAATTCCTAGTTTATTTATTTATTTTAAGTATTTTTATGCATGCTTTGTTTTATTTCTTTTAATGTCTTTCATGTTTTGTTGTTATTATTTCTAGTTTTATTATATGTGTTTTGTATTTTTGTTCTTGTTTAATAAGTTATATTATGTTTTATTTTTAATAACTAATTAATAGTATGTATGTTATGTTTGTAGTGTTTAGTTTTATTTGACTAATGCTTTGTTTTGATTTGTTATATTTTGTAGGTTCATGCTATCAAGTGCAGCCCACATGTTCATGTGCAGCCCACTTCTTCACCATGGAGCAGCCCGGCCACTTATGGTGCAGCCCACATCATGATGCAGCCCCCCTACATGCTACCCAAGCCCTCAAGTCATGGTGCAGCCCTTGTACATGGTGCAGCCCTTCTACATGATGCAGCCCATGGCCGACCTTCCCCAACATGGAGCAGCCCGGTACCACAAGAAGCAGCCTTTGGAGCAGCCCTCTTCCACCAAAACAGCCCACATTTGCAAGAGCAGCCCTTACCCAAAGCCCACTACAAAACAGCCCATTTATCTATGCATGGCCGGCCACCTCATGCCCTCTCTCCCCCTCATTAATTTCCATATGCATGCACCTTGCCACTATACATGGCCGGCCACTCTCTTTCCCCCTCTCTTATTTCTCTTTTTTATTCCACATTCATCCCCCTCTCTATTTTATATTTGCCACTTTCATTTCCATTAAATACTATGCATTGAACTCCACCTCTTTCTTCCCCTTTATTTAATGAAATGCATTCCCCCTCTCCAAATACATGGCCGGCCACCCCTTGTCTCCCCTTGATCTAGAACCTTCTTCCTCTCCTATAAAAGGAACCCATGTCTCATGCATTTGAAGGTTGGATTGGAGAGAGAGCAAGTGAGATAGCTAGTTCAAGTGCAAGTTTTCTTCTTTCTTTGTTGTTAAGTAGATTTCTTTTTCTTGTTATTGTAATTTCTTTTATTAGCATAATCTTGTCTCTTTCATTATCTTGTACCCCTTTTTATATATCAATGAAAATGAATTTCTTTTATCTTTTCGTGCTTTCTTTCTTAACCATGCGTAGCTAATTTTCCGTTAGCGTTCGATCATGAGGATCCATGAAATGAGATGAGTTTTCCCTTATTTTTTTAGTTTTATTTTTGTCTAAATTATTTTCGATCCTTCTTTGATTTTTATCGAGTCGACTCCGTATTTCCGTTATACGGTAGTAGGCATTTGATCTCATTTCATAGAAGTCGAGAGACTCGTTGATTTGAAAGATCACTCAAAGAAGGAAGGAGTTGCACGCAATCCTAGAGATAGGACGACGTAAATCCTCCAGATTGGAGTCAAATCCAATAGTGCGGATCACTTCGGCAATGCGACTTTATGCCATTTTGACTTATAAAGAGATTTCGGTCGAAACGTCTATAAGTTAGGGGATTTAATGCTCTAGCGAGATTATTTCCTAATATCGGATCCGTCACGGTCGAGTTTAATTTGCAAAGATAAAACTATACCTTTTTCCGTCTTATCTCATTTCATGGTGAATCATTGATCGAATGCTAGTTTTTTAATCATAAGTTTTCGTTTCAAATTATCTTTAGTTTTAATTTTAAAAATCCAGCAATCTTTCGGTAGGATAATAGTAGAAGCGTGAGTAAGAGTAGTTGACATCCCCGAGTTTAAATACGACCTTGGTACTATAATTTGATAGGTACACTTGCCTGTTCGGGTTGATAGCAATCAATACACCAAGTTTTTGGCTTCGTTGCCTGGGACCTTCTTCGTCAATATTTTGAAAACGCTTTCACTATTGCTTCTACAAAATTTTAAAAAAAATCTAATCATTTTTCTTTTCTTTCTTCAAGTTTCTATTTCCATTCTCCTTCATTTTTTAGTGCATGACCCGCACGAATCCGTCGCTACTTGTTGATTTGGACCCAGAAATCGAACGCTCCTTTCAGAGACAACTACGATTTGGGGCTTCCACTTCTCAAACAACGGTTGAGGATTCCGACGGTGATTGTAACTTCAACTCCGAAATGGGAGACCCTAACCCAGCGTTTGCCCAGTAAAGGACGATGTCCGATTATGCTCGGCCCAACCTGGAGGGTACAGAAACAAGTATTGTTCGACCTGCAATTGCGAACAATAACTTTGAGCTTAAGTCTAGCATCAAACAAATGGTGCAGCAATATGTACAGTTCGACGAATTACAAGATGAAGATCCGAACTTACATATTGCCAGTTTTCTTGAGATCTGTGACACCTACAAAATAAATGGTGTCTCAGACGATGCTATTAGGCTAACACTCTTCCCCTTCTCTTTAAGGACAAAAGCCAAGGAGTGGTTGAGTTCTCTTCCAAGAGGATCAATCACTACTTGGAACATTTTAGTCGTTAAATTTCTTGTTATATATTTATCCCCCTGCTAAAACTGCTAAATTAAGAAATGATATAACTTCTTATTCTCAAATTTCTTCTGAGACCCTCTATGACACTTGGGAGAGGTTTAAAGAACTTTTGAGAAGATGCCCTCATCATGCTCTACCTGTATGGTTACAGGTTCAGACATTTTATAATGGGCTAAATCAAGAGACTAAGCAAATGATAGATGCCGCTTCCGCTGGTTCTTTGGACCGCAAAACTCCGGAAGCTGCTTTTGAGCTTATAGAGGACATGGCAATGAACACTTTTCAGTGGAACTCGCCTAGGACTCGCCCAAATAAACCTGCAGGTATCTATGAGGTGGACTCGGTTTCGCAACTAGCATTGCAAGTGGAAATGCTAAACAAGAAGATTTCGGAGATGACTGCTTCCTCCGTCGCTAAGGTATATGAAAGTGCGAATGCTGTTGCTGCCGAGCAGGTGGATTATCTTGGGAATATACCCAGGCCTGCTCAAAATAATTCTGCCAATAATTTTTCTGCTTTTTCTAATTTTTCTGCTCCGCCTGGTTTTAATTCTTCTTCAAACCCATATCACCCTAGATGGCGTAACCATCCAAATTTTTCTTGGAGTAATCCCGCGAATGCCGCACGTCCACCACACGATTTCACTCCACCACCACCACCACAACATCAAAACCAAAATTTTCAAAAACCTCCCCCTTTGGAGGAGATCCTTTTTAAATATATAAGCTCGAACGAAGCTAATATTAGAAGTATAACTGGGTCCGTGAAAAGTTTAGAAAACCAGGTCGGGCAACTTGCCAAGGCTTTTTCCGAGAGACCACCTGGAACTCTTCCCTCGAACACTGAACCTAACCCAAGGGAGCACGCAAGTGCGATTTCCCTTCGGTGCGGTAAGGTTATTAACAAGCCCACCATAAGGGAAGAGCCAAAGGTGATTGTCCCTCCTGCTGCGAAACAATTATCCCCACGGAAAATGATAAATCAACTTTTGGAAATGAAAAATCTACTTTTGATAAAGAAAAAGATATTTCTGTTTTTGAAAAGGATAATGCTGATTTTGGAAAAGTAAATGATGACGTTCAAAATAATACTCCGGTTGTTATAAAGGAATTCCCGCCACCTCCTTATCCGGCTCGACTTAGGAAAGAAAAACTAGACGATCAGTACCAGCGCTTCCTTGAAATGTTTAAACAAATTCACATCAATTTGCCATTTCATGAAGCGATTAGTCAAATGCCTAAGTATGCTAAATATCTTAAGGATTTATTAACGAACAAGACGAAATTGGAAAATTTATCGCATGTAACCTTAAATGAAGAGTGCTCGGCGGTTATTAAAAACTCTAATCTTCCTAAAAAGATAAATGATCCGGGTAGTTTTTCGATTCCTTGCGTTTTTGGTGATCTTTTTGTAAAGCACGCACTAGCGGATTTAGGAGCGAGCATCAACTTGATGCCTTTTTCATTGTTTAAAAAGCTAGGATTGGGCACTCTCAACCCTACGCGTATGAGTATTCAATTGGTTGATCGATCGATTAAGAATCCGTTAGGTATCATTGAGGATATGCTCGTGAAGGTCGACAAATTCATCTTCCCGGTGGATTTTGTCATTCTTGATATTGAAGAAGACGTCGAGGTCCCCCTTATCCTTGGTCGTCCCTTCCTAGCCACCTCTCGTGCGATCATCGATGTAAGTAACGGAAAACTTTTGCTTTGTGTGGGAGATGACGAGGTGACGTTTTCAATAAATCAATCGATGAAAAATTCTTTAAAAATGACGACTCATGTTTCTTCCTTGATGTTTTAAATGAATACTCCTCTCTTTCTCTTTCAAATGTTTCTTCCAACGATTTTTCTTCCTCTTTTTCTGATTTTTTTACAAATGTTTTTGAAGACACGGTTATGTCTGCGCAAGCCAACTTTGCAAATGAACCAGTGTTTAGACAAAGAAATTATGAAAATATTGTTTTTGAGAATGAAAAAGTTTTAAAGAACTCTTACGATGAACCACCCAACTTAAAACTAAAACCCCTTCCCGAACATCTCAAATATGTCTTTCTTGAACAAAATTCTAAATTGCCCGTTATAATCTCGGCTTTGCTTTCTCAATCCGAAAACGATCAATTGATCGAACTACTACAAAAGCATCGCCGAGCTATAGCGTGGCAAATTTCTGATATTCCTGGCATAAGCCCCTCCTTTTGCACCCACAAAATATTTTTTGACAATAATTCTAAGGGTGTAGTCCAACCTCAACGTCGTATTAATCCTAATATGAAAGAGGTTGTGAAGGGTGAGGTTCTTAAGTTATTAGATGCGGGGCTAATCTATCCTATTTCCGATAGTAAGTGGGTAAGTCTGGTTCAGGTTGTGCCTAAGAAGGGTGCGGTCACGGTAGTAACAAATGAAAATAATGATCTAATTCCAACTCGGACGGTTACGGGATGGAGGATGTGCATCGATTACCTTAAATTAAATGATGCCACTCGTAAAGATCATTTCCCCCTTCCCTTTATCGATCAAATTTTAGAACGCTTATCCGGGCATAGTTTTTATTGTTTTCTCGACGGTCTTTCGGGATACTTCCAAATCCCTATCGCACCCGAGGATCAAGAGAAGACAACATTCACTTGCCCTTTCGGAACATTTGCCAACCGTAGGATGCCTTTCGGGCTATGCAACGCACTAGCTACCTTTTAGCGGTGCATGCTGGCCATTTTCGACAAATATGTAGAAAACATTATGGAAGTGTTTATGGACGACTTCTCGGTTTTTGGCGACTCATTTGAGTTATGTTTAAAGAATTTAGGAAAAGTTTTAAAACGCTGCGAAGAAACAAATCTAGTTTTAAATTGGGAAAAGTGTCACTTTATGGTACGTGAAGGCTTAGTCCTTGGCCACAAAATTTCCGCTAAGGGAATTGAAGTGGACAAGGCAAAAATCGAAGTAATTGAAAAGTTACCACCGCCTACGAATATCAAACCGATAAGAAGTTTTTTAGGGCATGCGGGTTTTTATTGAAGATTTATTAAGGACTTTTCAAAAATTACTAAGCCTCTCACCCACCTTCTCGAGAAAGACGCCCCTTTTGCTTTTGACGATGCTTGTTTAGCGGCGTTCGACTTAATTAAATCCAAACTTATAAATGCTCCGATTATGATCGCCCCAGTTTGGGATTTACCTTTTGAAATTATGTGCGACGCAAGTAGTTTTGTGGTCGGTGCGGTATTAGGACAACGTAAAGCTAAGAATTTCCACCCAATCTATTACGCTAGAAAACGCTTAATTCAGCGCAAGAAAATTACACTACAACTGAAAAGGAGCTCTTAGCTGTCATTTTTGCTTTTGATAAATTCTGACCCTACATCACTCTTTCTAAGGTTATCATTTTTACGGATCATTCCGCTTTGAAGCACCTCCTTTCTAAACCGGATGTCAAGCCGTGTCTTATTCGTTGGATCCTATTACTTCAAGAATTCGACTTGGAGATCCGGGATAAGAAAGGAGCGGAAAATTTAGCGGCTGATCATCTTTCACGCATAGAAAATCCTGAAATTGATATTTTTGATGAAAATTTACCTATTGATTCTTTTCTGGATGAAAAAATTTTAAACGTTTCGTCTTCTACCCCCTAGTTTGCCGATTTGGTCAATTATCTAGTGGCCCGCGTCCTCCCAAAAAAATACACCTGTCAGCAAAAGAAGAAATTCTTTTCTGATTTGAAGTATTATTTTTGGGAGGATCCATTTCTATTTCGCACTTGTGCGGACCAGGTGGTAAGAAGATGTGTCTCCCGGGAAGAAGGTCAACAAATTTTAAAAAAAGTTCATGAAGGTCCGGCTGGTGGGCACTTTCAAGCAAACCGCACCGCAGGCAAAGTACTTAGTGCTGGCTTCTATTGGCCAAGCATATTTAAAGATGCACAAATCTTTGTGGGCAGGTGCGATCGGTGCCAGCGGACTGGAAACATCTCTAATAAAAATGAAATGGAACAACATTATTTTCTCGAATGCGAAGTTTTTGATTTGTGGGGCATAGACTTTGTCGGCCCATTTCCCTTAAGTTTCGAAATAAATACATTTTAGTCGTCGTAGATTACGTCTCTAGGTGGGCGAAGGCCCAAGCTTTACCAAGTAATGATGCTCGCGTAGTCATAAATTTCTTAAAAAAATTATTTTCTCGTTTTAGCTAAGGTTTTAATTAAAAATGGCGTTACGCATAAATTATCCACCGCTTATCACCCCCAAACTAACGGTCAGGTCGAGGTAGTCAATCGAGAACTAAAAAGAATTTTGGAAAAAACTGTTTCTACTTCTCGTAAAGATTGGTCCTTAAAATTAGACGATGCTCTTTGGGCCTATCAGACAGCGTACAAGACCGTCATCGGTTGTACTCCTTTCCGATTGGTCTATGGAAAATCGTGTCATCTTTCGGTCGAAGTATAACACCGAGCGTATTGGGCGATAAAATTTCTTAATTTCGATCCGCACTCGGTCGGCGAGCATAGGAAAAATCAATTGAATGAACTCGGTGAATGGAGAGCGTTCGCTTACGAAAACAACAAACTTTATAAAGAATGCACGAAACTTTATCACGATAAGAACCTGCGCCACCCTAAAACGCTTAAACCACGCGATCAGGTTCTTATTTTTAATTCGCGTTTACGTCTCTTCCCTGAAAAACTGAAATCTCGTTGGTCTGGACCTTTTACGGTCAAACAGGTTTTTCCTTATAGCACTGTGCTACTCTCGCACCCGGATAAGGGTGACTTTAAAGTAAATGGTCATCGCTTAAAGTTATTTTTTTCAAATGATTATGTACTTCCTGCTGCGGAACAACTTTTATTTATATCGTAATGTTTTCTTTCATGGAACTTTCTTTAATGTTAGACATTTCGTTTTATTCTAAGACTTTTATTATTATTATTCGAACTTTAAATTGTTGTAATAAAGAACAGTCTTGGGCACCTGCCCACGGACTCTATTTTTCTGCTTTTATTTTGCTGTTCCTTCCGGAGGCCAACCAAGCAAGTTCGTGATCGCCGCTCAAACGTTGCTGATATCAAAATGGATTAAGTCGAGTCTGCTGATGATCAAGTGATGTAAAGCACAAGCATGGGGGAGCAACATCCACATTCAGCCTCATAACCCCGGGGAAGTCCTGTTCTTTTTATTTAATTTACTTTTTGCATTTTTCTCTCCTTCTCAGTCACCTTCTCTTTCTCGTCTTTCTTTTTGTTTCTTTCATTGAGGACAATGAAGAATCTAAGCATGTGGGAGGGTTTAGTTGTCTTAAAATCACAGAAATCGCAAAAAAGTTAAGTATAGTTATATTAAGCCTTTTAGGAGTATTGTTTTTATTTAACTATATCAAAAATCCAAAAAAAAACTAGAAAATTCAAAACCCAAAAAAGTATAAAATCAAAATCCAAAAAACCAAAAAATGCTAAAATATATTTGAAAAACAAAATCGAAAATTATTTTCATCTTTATTTTTATGTTTCTTCTAGTGATGTGTGGGCCCGTGCGGTTTTGTAGTTCTAGATAGATTTCTTTGAAAAGGTCTGCTAAACTTATCATTTTAGCATAACTTAGTTTTACAAGTTTCTAGTTCTTAAATATAGGCATCTATTTTCTCATTATAAGTTAGCAATTTGTAGTTGCTCTTCTTATTCGGTTAGTTACGTACGAATGGTTGCTAGGTAATATTAGCTCTTTTTCATTTATGGGGTAGTCTTTCTTGGTGTCTAGAACTTGTCCCTAGCTACTCTCGAAGCATGTGCGTCATTTTTACGTACTTTAGAAATGATTTAGGCCACCCTTTGACTCGTTTGAGCCTTTTTGCCCACCAAAAAATGTCACCGTTGCAAAACAAATTTTGGGCCTTTTTCCATGATTCTTTGTTTTTAGCTCCACCTTTCATTTCATCATTTCACCAAAGCCAAAATGTCTTTCCTATTTCACAACAAACTTTGAGCTTAAATATTATGTTTTTGAAGGGTGATTATCTTTGAAAATGAAAAGGGAAAATCATTAGTTTGCATTTGGATCTCTCCTTTATGAAAAACTGTTATTGTCAAAATGTTATCAAAAAAAATGGAAAAAAAGAAGAAAAATGAAGATTATTTGCGGCCAATTTATTAAAGTAAAAAAATTTTATGGCCTTTTGTTTGTTTGTAGTACTTATCATTTCTCTTCATGTTTTTATGTTTATTTTTGAGCTCAACCTCGGTTTAGTGTTTAATCCCTCATGTTTATCCTTGTTTTCATTTCCTAATCATTTACCTAAGCCATGTTTTAACACCTATTAGAAGTCCTATTAATCTTCAGAACGTAAATTCGCGTAGTAGAGAAAGTGTGAACGGACAAGCCTCTGGCCACCATCATTGATGGATTTCTTTGGAGGTTACCTTGAGGTGTTTTAGAGTAAATTTTTATCTAGCAACCTAGTGGTTCGTTAATGCGCCATTTATTTAGATATTCTATTTTTGTGTATCTTATTTTCATTAATTTTGGATACCTTGTTTTAGGAATTTTGAAATTTGTAATTCTTCTTTATGTTCTAATGATAATTTTAGGTTTCCACTTTCAAGTTTTCTATTTTGCACTTCTCACCCCACTAGTTGATAACATAGGAATTAGGATGGTTTAATTTTTCATGTTTTGTTTTTTATATTCATGCAACCTAAAAATGTTTTGTTTTCTTTTTATTACTCCCAAGTTCTTAAATGATATTTGCTTGAGGGCAAGCAAAAAATCTAACATGGGGGAATTTGATGACTACTTTTAGTCATTGGTTTTTGGGTAGTTTAGTATTCATAATTCCTAGTTTATTTATTTGTTTTAAGTATTTTTATGCATGCTTTGTTTTATTTCTTGTTAATGTCTTTCATGTTTTGTTGTTATTATTTCTAGTTTTATTATATGTGTTTTGTATTTTTGTTCTTGTTTAATAAGTTAAATTATGTTTTATTTTTAATAACTAATTAATAGTATGTATGTTATGTTTGTAATGTTTAGTTTTATTTGACTAATGCTTTGTTTTGGTTTGTTATATTTTGTAGGTTCATGCTATCAAGTGCAGCTCACATGTTCATGTGCAGCCCACTTCTTCACCATGGAGCAGCCCGGCCACTTATGGTGCAGCCCACATCATGATGCAGCCCCCCTACATGCTACCCTAGCCCTCAAGTCATGGTGCAGCCCTTGTACATGGTGCAACCCTTTTACATGATGCAGCCCATGGCCGACCTTCCCCAACATGGAGCATCCCGGTACCACAAGAATCAGCCTTTGGAGCAGCCCTCTTCCACCAAAACTTCCCACATTTGCAAGAGCAGCCCCTACCCAAAGCCCAATACAAAACAGCCCATTTATCTATGCATGGTCGGCCACCTCATGCCCTCTCTCCCCCTCCTCATTAATTTTCATATGCATGCACCTTGCCACTATACATGGTCGGCCACTCTCTTTCCCCCTCTCTTATTTCTCTTTTTTATTCCACATTCATCCCCCTCTCTATTTTATATTTTCCACTTTCATTTCCGTTAAATACTATGCATTGAACTCCACCTCTTTCTTCCCCCTTCATTTAATGAAATGCATTCCCCCTCTCCAAATACATGGCCGGCCACCCCTTGTCTCCCCTTGATCTAGAACCTTCTTCCTCTCCTATAAAAGGAACCCATGTCTCATGCATTGGAAGGTTGGATTGGAGAGAGAGCAAGTGAGATATCTAGTTCAAGTGCAAGTTTTCTTCTTTCTTTGTTGCTAAGTAGATTTCTTTTTCTTGTTATTGTAATTTCTTTTATTAGCATAATCTTGTCTCTTTCATTATCTTGTACCCCTTTTTATATATCAATGAAAATGGATTTCTTTTATCTTTTCGTGCTTTCTTTCTTAACCATGCGTAGCTAATTTTCCGTTAGCGTTCGATCATGAGGATCCATGAAATGAGATGAGTTTTCCCTTATTTTTTTATTTTTATTTTTGTCTAAATTATTTTCGATCCTTCTTTGATTTTTATCGAGTCGACTCCGTATTTCTGGTATACGGTAGTAGGCATTTGATCTCATTTCATAGATGTCGAGAGACTCGTTGATTTGAAAGATCACTCAAAGAAGGAAGGAGTTGCACGCAATACTAGAGATAGGACGACGTAAATCCTCCGGATTGTAGTCAAATCCAATAGTGCGGATCACTTCGGTAATGCGACTTTAGGCCATTTTGACTTGTAAAGAGATTTCGGTCGAAACGTCTATAAGTTAGGGGATTTAATGCTCTAGCGAGATTATTTCCTAATATCGGATCCGTCGCGGTTGAGTTTAATTTGCAAAGATAAAACTATACCTTTTTCCGTCTTATCTCATTTCATGGTGAATCATTGATCGAATGCTAGTTTTTTAATCATAAGTTTTCGTTTCAAATTATATTTAGTTTTAATTTTAAAAATCCAGCAATCTTTAGGTAGGATAATAGTAGAAGCGTGAGTAAGAGTAGTTGACAGCCCCGAGTTTAAATACGACCTTGGTACTACAATTCGATAGGTACACTTGCCTATTCGGGTTGATAGCAATCAATACACCAGTTACTCGTTCTCTTCAGTTTCAGGACACTCTCTATGTCCCGAATTTTCCGTGCAATATTCTTTCTATCACTGATCTTTGCAAATAGTTGAATTGTGAAGCTATTTTTACTGCCTCTACTTGTGCTTTTCAGGTTCCTCACTCCAAGGAGACGATTGCTACTGGGACTGAATGTAGTGGCTTGTTCTACCATGATACTTCTTCTGCCTCCTCTTCTTTACTTTAGTGTCATCTTCGGCTTGAAATCCTCCTCCTCATATTCTTTATCAACTTTTGCCTGATTTACCTCGAAGAGATTCTTCTCTTCATTGTGAGGCTTGTAAGTTTGGCAAACATCACCGGTCTGAATGCTCCAGTTCTCATAGTTCGTCTTCGTCAACTTGGGAACTTGACACGGTATAACATTTATCATCTTCATTGTTTCGATCCTTTTAACTCTTCTGAGTTACTATCAAGGTTCGCAACCTCCCCTTGATACCACTGTTGGAAGCGATCAAAGTGGGCACAACACAAGAAAGGAGCAAACACCTTTTTCAATTATAACAACACGAGATTACAAAGAAAATATAAGACTTGATTCACAAGTAACAACTCAACACAAGCAACACATTCACAGTACCCAAATTTGGATATTACAAACATCACTCCTAGACACTTCTAATCATGGAGCTACTGTCCGCAAGCAACTTCAATAAAGGGGGAGATCGCAAAAGCTATTCGTAGGTTGTTGTTCGCCAACACGGAAGCAGAACCAACTGTCCGCCAAAATCCTTGTCTGCATGACAAAGCTCGCACAAAACTGGCCACAACTAGTGCTCCTCTTCACGTGTTCTGCACTTCTGTGATTAATCAATAGGAGACTGCAAATCCTATTCACGAAACCATGCTATGATTCTGCACACTCCCCGCCTTCAATCCTTGCACGTCTATTTATAGGTATTTCAAACTAATTGAGGCAAGCAACCTGTCCAGCATTCACACCAATTCATTTTTTTCTTCCGCCAAGATGCATGCTAATTCCAAAACTACCATATTTATCTTTTGACATTGGTCAACGTACATTTAATACACATATATTCATATATTTATATTGATATATATATATATATATATATATATATATATATATATATATATATATATATATATATATCAAAAGCAAGCCTTTTGACTTCGGTCAAAATGGAAAATTAATGTCAGCAGGGTCAAGTTCCTATCTTAATGAACACAAACTATGAGAACTAGAGTATCCAGATGAGAGTGTTGCTAGCCTCAAAAGAGTTATAAGAAATCGTGGAGGATGGATATGAAGAGCTAATTGCTAAAGCAGAGACGACATTGACTAACACATAGAGGACGACATTGAAAGAGGTAAGGAAGAGAGACAAGAAGACTTTGTTCTTGTTATATCAAGGGGTTGATGAAGCAAACTTTGAGAAGATCACGGATGCTTTGGGTTCTAAAGAAGCAAGGGAGACCTTGCAATGCTCCTTGAAAGGTGTTGATAAGGCAAAGAAGATGAAGCTGCAATCTTTCTCGGCAGAGTATGAAGTTATCAAAACACAGAACTCTGAAAAGGTTGGTAACTATGTGACTCGTCTGCGGACGCTTGCAAACAAAATGAAGCATAATGAAGAGACGCTTGATGATGTGAGTTTCATGGAGAAACTTTTGCGTTCTATGTCGAAGAAGTTTAATTATATAGTATTAGCGATAGAAGAGTCGAAAGATCTCACTTAGATGTCTATTGATGAACTCATAGGCTATTTGCATGCTCATGAATATTGCATGTTACAAGATGAAAAGTCAAGTGGTTTAGAGAAAGAACTTCAGACTCAACTGAATTTTGAGAGAACTCGGGAAGAGGAGGTTGCCAGCGAGGTCGAGGCTACCAAGGCAGAGGAAGAAGAGGAGGAAGATAACAGAACTTCCATAGAGAGGTAGACCAACCTCAAGATAGAGAGCAGGAAGGAAGAGTGTTGCAGTATGGAGACCGGGCGGTCTGGCGGTTTGGAGATCGGGCGGTCTGGCAGTTTCACTCTGGCGGCTTGGTAGCCGGGCGATCTAGCCGCTTCTCTCCAGTGGCTTGGTAGCCAAAATGTTGCTGATTAGAGACCGGATGGTCTGGACGTTTGACGCAAACGAATTTATTGGATCCCTAGTTAGATTTGGGCTAGGCTCACTAACTAGGATGATTGACCCAACATGTATAGCCAGGGTCATGTCTGTGCCCTAGAGTTTAGGCTAAGTCCTTAGATTCAACCCTACATGGACCAGTCAACAGAATACAACAGAAGACTCAAGACTTGGAAGAAAATCAAGTTCAGAAAGTGAGTACGACGTTCGTCGAACTCAACTAAACAATAATC
Source organism: Platanthera guangdongensis (assembly GCA_039583875.1). NCBI lineage: Eukaryota > Viridiplantae > Streptophyta > Magnoliopsida > Asparagales > Orchidaceae > Platanthera > Platanthera guangdongensis. The sequence goes on from CM077165.1 coordinate 132,442,473, forward strand.
GTGCTCCGCTCGACGAACTCAGATTAAATTCTCTTAGTTGAGCTCGAAGATATTCGAGCTCAGGTCGACGAACTCTGACAGTTCAACTTCAATACATTATGTCCAGAATACTTTCTCTGAACTCAGGTCGATGAAGTTATATTATCAGCTCGACGAAGTTGGTGCACAGAATTGGGAAGTTTTTCACAGAAAGCAGTTAGCTGAACTCAGGTCGATGAACTTGGTTCTCAGGTCGACGAACAAGAATTCTCTGATCAATGAACATGATTTCTCTGGTCGACGAACTTTGATCTTAGGTGGACGAAATCTGTTCTCTGGTCGACGATTTCTGTGTAGTTCTAGACTTAGAAATTTGCCTCAATTTCTGTTCTTATTATGTTTTATCTAACAATATTTTCCTGAGTAATTAATGCATATATTCTCTGAATATAGCCGTTAGTGGCAGCATTGATTATGGTCTTCATCATGTTAATTACTTGCTCTTTTTAATGGGACGGTTGGGGAAATTCATTAATGAAATTATTTTCCAGCAGTATTTCATTCTCCAGGTAGTCAGCATTCAATGCAATGGAATTCAAAATTAAAAGGAGAAATCGACTGAAGATATAAAAGAGTTTTTCTTTACAGTCTGGAGATACAACACAAGGAATATAGAGACAAAAAGATCTACAACAAAAACATTCTGAATCTTCTCTGTACAAAAAATAGTTTGTTTTCTCTTTGACCTTGCTGAAGAAGAAGAAGAACATCAACTACGATTCAAGAGTCTTCTTCAACCTTCACTCTAGGATTCTTCAAGGACAACATATTCATATCAGTCAGAAGTTCCTGGATCAACATTTTCAAGGCTGAAGACTGAAGACCTACACCATGTGCAAGACTCCAAGTGATATTGAAAGGAGTCCTTGACAATAGAAAATCCACTTGTCTTCTCTATTGAATAGAGAAAGAGAAGACACCATCAATCTCTCTCCCCCCTCTGTATAAAGGGTTTATTAACTTCCTTCAAAAGTTTATTTTGTTTTTTGAGCACCTGATCAAAAGCTCACTGGTGGCAGTCATCTGATCAAAACCTGCTAGTGGATTCCTACCAGGGTGTTTTATGTATAGTCGGTTGTAATATTGTTTATTTGTCTCACATTGCTTATTTGTAATCTTTCATATCTCCTCCATTCTATAAAAGGGAGGTTATACCTTTATAATACTCACTTTTTGGATAATAAAAATTATGTTATTCCAAATTTCGGTCTGTTTCTTTCTTGTCTGCACATGCTATCAGAGTACTCGATCTTTTCCTCCTAATTCTCCTCGTGCGACCCGTCTCCATTATGTTCGTGCGACCTGTTTTCTATTCGTGCAACCTGTCTTCGCAGTTTTTCTTCACGCGACCCATCTTCGCGCGGTCTTTTATCTTCTGTTCGTGTGGCCTGCGCGCTATCTGTCTTCGAGCGACCTATCTTCACGCAGTATCTTCTCTTTATTTGTGCGGACTGTCCTCGTGCGATCTGTCTTTGCGACCTTGTCTCTTCTCCTTGATCGTGCGACCTATCTTCTGTTTGCGCGGTCTCTTCTGTTCGCGCGGTGTCTTCTCCTTGTTCGTGCGACCTGCCTTCACAGCCTTGTTTTTACTCTCTTCTCTTTTATGGCTCTCTCTGATACCTCTACCACTACTACTCTTGTGGCCCACCCTCCTCCTCCTCCTACTCCTTCAGGCAACCTTGGCAACGTTTCCAAACTCATAGGTTCCAACTACCCAGACTGGAGTGTCTCCTTCACCTTTCTTCTTCGCTCACAACGCAAATGTCATCATTTTGACGATGACCCACCTCCTCCAGAGTCTGATCTCTTTGATGATTCGGATGCTAGTGACGCTCTTATTCGCCCTTGGCTGGCTAACAGCCTTTCTGATGAGTGCCTCCCTATCATCCGTCATGATGAAACGGTCAAGGTTGCGTGGCTTCATCTTGTCACTCTCTACTCAAAAGGGGCTCAGACATCTCGCATCTAGACTTTGTATACGGACATCTTTGCACGTCCTTTCATGTCTCCTGTTGCTTTTACCAACAGGTTCAGGCTCTCGGAGCCGAGATTATCCAGAATTACCACTTCTCTGTGGATCTGGTTGAGCAACGCAAGCACTTCTAGGAGCTTCTGGTTGTGTGTTATCTTCTCCGACTTCCTGAGTCTTAGGACATGATCCGTCAAAAAATCCTCGGCAAAGCGGACTCTCCCACCTTGGATTCCACTACTGCCTGCATCGTCGTGGTTATCTATCAGCTTCAACATCCGCTGTTATCCTCCCCTCCTCAACCGGACAACTATGCTCACCAGACTCAACAGAGTGGCTCTAGTGGTCGCAGCCACCAATCCAGCGGGTGTGGTCCTTCCCGCTTTCTCTGCTCTCAATGTTGTCGCACTAGCCATACGGTTGATCACTGCTAGATGAAACATCCACATCTTTGCCCCTTTCGGGATGCTTCCACCTCCTCTTCAAAGCAGTCTGCCTCCGTGGCCACGTCTTCAGGTAGTGTCCATGTCATTACTCAAGGTAAATGACTGATTGACTCTGGTGCTACCAATCATATGACCGACAATCCTCGGTGTTTTTCTCTCCTAGAAACACAGGGTCAGTTGCCCCCTATCTTTATTACGGACGACTCTCCCTCACTGGTCAATGGGATAGAAGTGGTTCAAGTCACTTTGTCTCTTCGCTTGATAGATACTCTCTACGTGTCAAAGTTTCCTTGCAGTTTATTATCTGTAACCTCTCTATGCAAGCAACTACAGTGTTCTATCACATTCACTCCTACTTTGTGTTCTTTTTAGGATCTGGGCTCCCAATGAACGATTGCTACTGGGACTGAGAGCGGCGGCCTCTACTTCCTTGACAATGTTTCGGCTCTGTCCGCCTTCTCCTCCTCTTCTATAGACCTTCTGCAATGGCATCTTCACCTTGGTCATCCTCCTCCACGGCTTCTTCGTCAGCTTCTGCCCCACCTCCCTCCGCACAATCCTCCTCTCAACTGTGACGCATGTCAGCTTGGCAAGCATCATCGCTCCTCCTTCCCACCAAAGTAAGGTTATGGATCTTCCCGCCTGTTTGACCTCGTTCACTCTGATGTCTGGGGTCCTGCTCCTACCCTCATAATAGGTCGTGGTAGTTTATATTTTGTAACCTTTATTAATGATTTCTCATGTTGTACGTGGGTATATCTTTTAAAAGATTGCTCCGAGTTATTCTCTATATGGACATCCTTTTATTTTATGATTAAAACTCAGTTTGATGTCTATATTAAAGTCTTTCGCTCTGATAATGCTAAAGAATATCTTAGTCATGATTTTTCTTCTTTTTGTACGCAAAATGGGATTGTTCATCAAACTAGATGTGTCTATACCTCACAGAAAAATGGTGTGGCGGAACACAAAAACAGTCACCTCCTTGATGCTGCTCGCATTCTGATGACACGAATGTAGGTTCCTCGCTCCTGTATGGGCTATGCCGTTCTCATCTCCTGGTATATCATCAATCACATTCCCTCCATGTTTCTCCACGGTCAAACCTCATTATCCATTCTCTATCCGGGTAAGGGTCCATTTTATCTCCCTTGTGTATCTTTGGGTGCATGACTTTTGTACATACCCCCTCCGTCACCCGTGATAAACTCTCCCCATGTGCCACCAAATATGTCTTTCTGGGGTTACTATACAACTTAGAATGGTTATTATTGTTTTGACCCCGTTCTTCGCAAGCAGTTCATCTCCGCAGACGTAACCTTCTTCGAAAATGCAAACTATTTCTCTAATGACTGCTCCTTTCTTCCTGATGTTCCTACTTCTCCTACGATCTCCTATATCCCATCTACACTTACTGAGATATCTTCTCCTCCACTGTGTCCACCTTCTCCTTTTGTCACTCCACCCCCGATATCTTCCTCTTCTCCGTAGTCGTCTCTCTACTCCCGAACTAGCTCTCTCCACCACGGATGCACCGGATATCGAGGAACACGCCGACCTGGATCTTCTCATTGCTCTTCGCAAAGGGGTGCAGACATGTACCCAACACTCACTTGCTGCTGTTGTTTCTTATGCTCGTCTTACTCCTTCTCACATGACTTTTGTGTTGGCTATCTCTGCCACCACCCCTCCCCGCACCTACCGGGAATCCCTTGTTGTTAGTCATTGGAAGGCAGCCATGGATTAGGAAATTGTCACCCTCACTAAGTGGTGTACATGGACCCTTGTTCCTCCTCCATCGGGCACCGATGTTGTTGGCTGTCGTTGGGTGTTTGTTGTAAAGTTCAGTCCGGAGGGCAGTGTGGATCATTATAAGGCTAGCCTTGTCACCAAAGGATTTACTCAGACTTATGGTGTTGATTATTTTGACACCTTCTCTCGTGTTACTCGTCTCAGCACTATTTTGGTGCTCCTCTCTGTGGCCGTCAACAGGGATTGACCCATTTCCCAACTAGATGTCAAGAATGTCTTTCTATATTGTGATCTTCAGGAGGTTTTCTACATGGAGCAACCTCCTGGGTATGTTGCTCCGGGGGAGACACAGGTATGTAGGCTGAAGAAGGGCATCTATGGCCTAAAGCAAAGCCCACGGGATTGGTTTGACAAGTTAAGCAGCATTGTGGCAGCCGTGAGTTTTAAAAGAAGTTTTGTCGATCACTTATTGTTCATTCGCAAAACCTCCATGGGTCTGTTGGTTCTTATCGTATATGTGGATGATATTCTTCTCGCTGGAGATGAACAGGCTGGGGTAGACTTGATAAAGAAACATCTCCGTCAACACCTAGTCACGAAGGATATGGGCTCTCCAAAATACTTTTTGGGGATAGAAATCTCTCGAAAGCCCAACTCCTTGGTCCACTCTCAATGTAAATATGCTCTTCATCTTCTAAAGGAAACCGAGTTGACTAGGGCCAAACCTGTCTAATGCCCTATGGCCACTGAAGATGATAAAACCTGGACAGATGACTCGCCTCCTCTATCGGATGTTACGAGGTTTAGACGTCTGGTAGGCAAAATCATTTATCTCACGATAACCAGACCCGACATCTCCTACGTTGTAGGCAAGGTTAGCCAGTTCTTGCAAGCTCCTAGGGAGTATCATCTACAATCTGCCCTGAGGATATTGGAATATATTAAAGTCACGCCAGGTAAAGGACTACTATTTCAGAAGAATGGTCATTTAAAGATTGAATTGTACTTGGATTCTAGATATGCTGATGATAAAGGAGATCGTAAGTCCACATCGGACTTTTGCACATTTGTGGGGGAAACCTTGTGAGCAGGAAGAGTAAGAAACAGTCTGTCGTCTCTAGGTCTAGTGCAAAGGCAGAATATCGAAGTATGGCGTCGACCATGTCTGAATTAAAGTTGTTACGGGCTCTCATGCTTGACTTAGGAGAGGTTTACACCCATCCTTTACCTATGTTCTACGACAATAAGGACGTTATATATACCTTCATGAAAGATAGGGGTTAGATCTGATTTACTCTAGAGGGGGTGAATAGAGTAATAAAACTTTTTGGCTATTTAAGATTTTTATCAGAGTAAAAAATATGTGATACCAATAATAACAAAAAGGGAAAACAGTCTAAGTTATTCTACTCTAACACAACACAGAAATATATCACTGCACAGCTAGCCTATCACAGCTACAGTAAGAACAACAAGAAAAAGGGCAACCATACAACACACGAAATTTTATAGTGGTTCCCCAATCTGGGTACATCCACTCTTCTACCACCCTGGAAGGAATCCACTAGCAGGTTTTTGATCAGGTGACTACCACCACAAGATCTATTTTCAGGGAGATCTCACAACCCTTTGAGCTTTTGATCTGGTGCCCAAAAACTAAATAAACTTTTGAAGAGAGTTAATAAACCATTTATACAGGAGGGGGGAGAGATTTGATGGTGTCTTCTCTTTCTCAAACAATTGAGAAGACTAGTGGATTTGCTGTTGTCAATACTCCTTCAGAATCACTTGGAACCTTGCACATGGTGTAGGTCTTCTGCCTTGACTTGAAGTAATCCAGGAACTTCTGACTGATATAATGTTTGTTGTCCTTGAAAGCTCCTGGAGTTGAAGTTGAAGAAGACTCTTGATAGTGATTGTTGTTCTTCGTCTTCTTCAGTAAGATCAAGGTGAAAACAGGATGTTTTCTGCACAGAGAAGGTCTGAGAGATTTTCTGTATATTCTTTGGTTCTGTATTACTGTCCTTATTACTATCAACTGAAAAGAGAAATATCTATTTTATATTCTCTATCAAAAATTTTCTTTTAAATTTTGAATTCTCTGCATTAATTGCTGATGGCATGGAGAATGAAAATCGGTTGGAAAATATTTCTTTAATGTGTTTCCCCAACTATCCCAATAAATTAATCAAGTAATTAACCTGATGAAGACCATAATTAATGCTGCCAATAACGACTATATTCAAAGAATATGAGCATTAATTACTCGGGAATTACTGCTAGATTATATTGAATAAGGACAGAAAAGAGGAAAAATTCTAAGTCTAGAACTGCAACAGAAATCGTAGACCATAGAACAGATTTCGTCGACCTGATATCCAAGTTCGTCGAGCTGAGAAATACTATTCATCAACCTGAGAAAACTTGTTCGTCAACCTGAGATCCAAGTTCGTTGACCTGAGCTCAGTGACCTGTATTCTGTGAATAACTTGCCAATTCTGTAGTCCAAGTTTGTCGAGCAAACATTCTGTCTTCGTCGAGCTGAGTTCGGAGAAAATATTCTGGAATGAATGTGTTGAAGTTGAAATCCAGACTTCATTGACCTGAGATCGAATATCATGAAGCTCAACTCAGAGAATTAACTCTGAGTTCGTCGAGCGGAGCATGACTATCGTCGGGCTGAGTTCGACGAACGTCGAATTCAGATACTGAACTTGAATTTCTTCTAAGTCTTGAGTCTCCTGAAATCTTTTTCTGGCTTGTTCATGTAAGTTGAACCTAAAGATTTAGCCTAAACTCTATGACTCAAAACACATGACCCTGGATATATATTATGGGTCAGACATCCTAATTAGTGAACCTAGCCCAAATCCAACTAGGGATCCAACAATCTCCCCCTATTTGGGTGAGGTCACTAATATAAATGAAAGAAAAATATTCACAAAGTAGAATAAATATATCTGGCAAGCAATCTGTCCAGCATTCACGCCACTTCATTTTTTTTCTTCCTCCAAGATGCATGCTAATTCCAAAACTACCATATTTATCTTTTGGCATTGGTCAACGTACATTTAATACACATATATTTATATTGATATATATATATATATATATATATATATATAATATATATATATATATATATATATATATATATATATATATATATATATATATATATATATATATATATATATATATCAAAAGCAAGCCTTTTGACTTCGATCAAAATGGAAAATTAATGTCAGCAGGGTCAAGTTCCCAACTTAATGAACACAAACTATGAGAACTGGATTATCCAGATGAGAGTGTTGCTGGCCTCAAAAGAGTTATAAGAGATCGTGGAGGATGGATATGAAGAGCTAATTGTTGAAGTAGAGACGACATTGACTAACACATAGAGGACGACATCGAAAGAGGTAAGGAAGAGTGACAAGAAGGCTTTGTTCTTATTATATCAAGTGGTTGATGAACCAAACTTTGAGAAGATCTCGGATGCTTTGGGTTCTAAAGAAGCAAGGGAGACCTTGCAACACTCCTTGAAAGGTGTTGATAAGGTAAAGAAGATGAAGCTGCAATCTTTCTGGGCAGAGTATGAAGTTATCAAAATGCAGAACTCTGAAAAGGTTGGTAACTATGTGACTCGTCCGTGGATGCTTGCAAACAAAATGAAGCATAACGAAGCAATGCTTGATGATGTGAGTTTCATGGAGAAACTTATGCGTTCTATGTCGAAGAAGTTTAATTATATAGTATTAGCGATAAAAGAGTCGAAAGATCTCACTCAAATGTCTATTGATGAACTCATAGGCTCTCTGTATGCTCATGAATATTGTATGTTACAAGATGAAAAGTCAAGTGGTTTAGAGAGAGCACTTCAGACTCAACTAAATTTTGGAGAGAACTCAGGAAGAGGAGGTAGCCAGCGAGGTCGAGGCTACCAAGGCAGAGGAAGAAGAGGAGGAAGACAACAGAACTTGCAGAGAAAGGTAGAGCAACCTCAAGATAGAGAGCAGGAAGGAAGAGTGTTGCAGTATGGAGACCGGGCGGTCTGGCGGTTTGGAGATCGGGCGGTCTGGCAGTTTCTCTCTGGCGGCTTGGTATTCCGACGATCTAGCGGCTTCTCTCCAGCGGCTTGGTATCTGAAATGTTGTTGATTAGAGACCGGACGGTCTGGAGGTTTGATGCAAACGACTTGATGATCGGGCGATCTAGCAGTCTCTCCTAGCGGCTTCACTTCTCTTTATATTAGTTGTCGGGCGGTTAGCCTATTCGTCTAACCGCGCGGCTTGTGCGGTCTGATTTTATGTATAGTCGGTTGTAACATTGTTTATTTGTCTCACATTGCCTATTTGTAATCTCTTCCCTCTCCTCCATTCTATAAAAGGAAGGTTATACCTTTGTAATACTCACTTTTTTGGATAATAAAAATTCTGTTATTCCAAATTTTGGTCTATTTCTTTCTTGTTCGCACATGCTATCAGAGTACTCAATCTTTTCCTCCTAATTCTCTTCGCACGACCTATCTCCATTGTGTTTGTGCGACCTGTTTTTGTTCGCGCAACCTGTCTTCGTATTTTGTCTTCAAGCGACCCGTCTTCGCGCGGTCTTTTCTCTTCTGTTTGTGCGGTCTGCGCGCGATCTGTCTTCGAGCGACCTATCTTCGCGCGGTCTCTTCGCATTGTTCGTGCGGCATGTCCTCGTGCGATCTGTCTTTGCGACCTTGTCTCTTCTCCTTGTTCGCCCGGCCTATCTTCTGTTCGCGCGGTGTCTTCTCCTTGTACATGCGACCTGCCTTCGCAGCCATTTTCTACACTCTTCTCTTTTATGGCTCTCTCGGATATCTCCACCACTACTATTCTCGTGGCCCGCCCTCCTCCTCCTCCTCATTCGGGATACCTTGGCACCATTTCCAAACTCATCGGTTCCAACTACCCAGACTGGAGTGTCTCCTTCACCTTTCTTCTTCGCTCACAACGCAAATGTCATCATCTTACCGATAACCCACCTCCTCCAGAGTCTGATCTCTTTGATGATTGGGATATTAGCAACTCTCTCGTTCGCACTTGGCTGGATAATAGCCTTTCTGATGAGTGCCTCCCTGTCATCCGTCATGATGAAACAGTCAAGACTGCATGACTTCATCTAGTCGTTCTCTACTCAAAAGGGGCTCAGACATCTCGCATTTATACTTTGTATATGGACCACTTTGCACGTCCCTTCATGTCTCTTGCTATTTCTTACCAACAGGTTTGGGCTCTCGGAGCCTAGATTCTCCAGAATTGCCTCTTCTCTGTGGATCTTGCTGAGCAACGCAAGCACTTCCAGGTGCTTCTGGTTGTGCGTAATCTTCTCCGACTTCCTGAGTCTTATGACATGATTCGTCAACAAATCCTCGGCGAAGCGGACTCTCCCACCTTGGATGCCACTGCAGCCTACATCGTCGTGGTTATCTATCTGCTTCAACATCCGCTGTTATCCTCCCCTCCACAACCGGACAACTATGCTCACCAGACTCAATGGAGTGGCTCTAGTGGTCGCAGCCACCAATCCGGCAGGCGTGATCCTTCCCGCTTTCTCTGCTCTCATTGTGGTCGCACCGACCAAACGGTTAATCACTACTGGATGAAACATCCACATCTTTGACACTTTGGGTATGCCTCCACCTCCGCTTCAAAGCAGTCTGCCTCCGTGGCCACATCTTCAGGTAGTGCCCACGTCGTTACTCAAGGTAAATGGCTAATCAACTTTGGCGCTATCAATCATACGACCATCAATCCTCAGTGTTTTTTCTCTCCTAGAAACACATGATCAGTTGCCCCCTATCTTTATTATGGACGGCTCTCCCACACCGCTCAATGGGACGTGAGTGGTTCATGTCACTCTATCTATTCGCTTGATAGATACTCTATACATGCCAAAGTTTCCTTACAATTTATTATCTGTAACCGCTATATACAAGCAACTACAGTGTTCCATCACATTCACTCCTACTTCGTGTTCTTTTTAGGATCTGTGCTCCCAACGGACGATTGATACTGGGACTGAGAGTGGCGGCCATGTCACAACATGCATTTTTTCACAACATAAAATATCAGAGCACGAGAAAATACATGTCGTGATGCCACGCCGTGCAGGGGATAACTGCACGCGCTCAGGCAAAACCCAAACTCGCATTTGTTGAATAAAATCATAAGTTCATATGCAAGAAAACCAGTTGCAGTTTGATAGTCGTATCCCTCGGCACCGTGGATAAGCTAGTCCACATGAAAAACTATACGTTATATGCAGTGAAAATACATAGTTAGTTAAGGTAAGTTGACATCCTACATTAGTGGAATCGTCCCCAAAGGACCTCTCATGGAATGCAGGACTCTAGGTGACTTATAATATATGGAAAATAGCTTTTTGTACATACTCGAGAAATAGTGAGTTAGTGTTTAAAAACATGTCATGAATGAGATACATATACTGGTACTTTAGGGTTTAAAATATCTAATGTGCAATCTAGCATAAAACATTCCCAGAAGCAAGTAAACAAACTCCAAAAAAGGTAAAACTAGCAGTATTTAGTTCATATAGTACATCACTAAAAGAAACCATCAGTGGGTCAGCAACCTGACACGAACCCACTAGTGGGTGTGTATGTCTGTACAGAAAGAAGATAAAAACTACCTCGCCACAATGAGGAAAACAAACCTCAGCGGCCACAAGCAAGCTCCACCAACGAACACTAGCCGTTCACTCGGCTACCACCTGGACCTGAGGCATTCCAAAGAAAGAATACCTCAGCAAGTATATAAAGAAATAAAAATGGAGCATTGTCTCATCCATATCAAGAAAAGAAACTTCACCAAAAAGTAATACACTGCCCAAGGCAGGATTAAGATGCACTAAGTGCAAGAGATATCAACATAGCCTGCTAAAACCTGCAGGAGCAATAAGGCCACATGAAAAACTATACGTTATACACAGCGAAAATACATAGTTAGTTAAGGTAAGTTGACATCCTACATGAGTGGAATCGTCCCCAAAGGACCTCTCATGGAATGCAGGACTCTAGGTGACTCATAATATATGGAAAAATAGCTTTTTTGTACGTACTCGAGAAATAGTGAGTTAGTGTTTAAAAACATGTCATGAATGAGATACATATACTAGTACTTTAGGGTTTAAAATAGCTAATATGCAACCTAGCATAAAACATCCCCAGAAGCAAGTAAACAACCTCCAAAAAGGTAAAACTAGCAGTATTTAGTTCATATAGTACATCACTAAAAGAAACCATCAGTGGGCGTCAACAACCTGACACGAACCCACTGGTGGGTGTGTATGTCTGTACAGAAAGAAGAAAAAAACTACCAAGCCACAATGAGGAAAAGTAACCTCAGCGGACACAAGCAAGCTCCACCAACGAACACTAGCCGCTCACTCGGCTACCACCTGGACCTGAGGCATTCCAAAGAAAGAATACCTCAGTAAGTATATAAAGAAATAGAAATGGAGCATTGTCTCAACCATATCAAGAAATGAAACTTCAACAAAAAGTAATACACTGCCCAAGGCAGGATTAAGATGCCTAAGTGCAAGAGATATCAACATAGCCTGCTAAAACCTGCAGGAGCAATAAGGCCAACATATGCCAAAATACCAAAAGAACGAACAGATCTACATTGTGATGCATTAACAGTGGTAGAGTCATTACTCCAGGGTTAAAAGGTGGCAGCCCTTAAGGTGGAACACACCAACAAAAACATCCCATTATCCGGGGCCAAAAGGTGTTCTCGACACCACAAAACAACAGCCCATTATCCGGGGCCAAAAGGTGTTCTCGACACCACAAAATAACAGCCTATTATCCGGGGGCAAGAGTGCCCACCAGGCTTTACACCACACCACCCCTTACAGAGCCATCAGACAAACCACATGCCAAGCTTCACGATTCAATCGGCAAAACACGCCAAAACACACCAATAACCCGAAATCCCGACGTAACCAATAATCTGAAAGTTCATCCTAAACAAGTACGCAACATGATCGAAGTTCCTACTTTCATATGTCTACCTTCAACCAAGATTTATTCCAATTACACCTTAACCATAGAACCATAAGGAATGAAAAGCAAGGAAAACTTGGCAAGGGTAAGAACACCACTTGCCTCAACCTTCAAGCACAACAGTTGTTATCACAGCTTTAGCCCAACTAGGAGAAAACCTGAGGTGAACAACATAGGAGAAAAACAACTAAGAGAGTTGACAACCTATCAGTTTTTTTCTACTAATCCAAGAGCAAGAAATGTTCCCTAAGGGGCACTCCAAAGCAGCTGGTCTCTCTTCCCTTTTTTTTCCTTGGACTCTCCCTCTTTGGAAATGGGGAATGAGAAGAAGAAGAAGAAGAATGAACCAAAAATAAGAAGGAAAGAGACTTTAATCTCGGCCTGATTCCCAGTGAAGAAGTTTGGTCCCTTGGATTAAAACAGGAAAGGAATTGAACGGCAGCAAAATTTGCTGAAATCTCAAAATTCGGCCTTGACACGGCCTGGCACACGGCCGTGTCACAGGTCGTGTCACATAAGCAGTGGCCAACCGCCTTACCTCCAAACAGTACACGGCTTGGGACACGGGCGTGTCCCAGGCCGTGTCACTTCCTACACGGCCGTGTCACTCATCGTGACACAACACCTAGCTCCCAGTCCACCAACCCGAGCAGGACACAGCTTTGGGACACGCCCGTGTCCCAAGCCATGTCACCCCATACTCGACAATCGTCGAGCGAAATTCGTCGAGAGCGGGACATGCCCTGTGACATACCTGTGTCACAGGCCGTGTACCCTTCTCTCGACACTCGACACTCGACACTCGTCGAGCGAATTTCGTCGAGCGAAGTTTGTCGAGAGCGGGACACGCCCTGTGATATGCCTGTGTCACAGGTCGTGTACCCTTCTTTCGACACTTGACATTCGTCGAGTAAAATTCGTCGACCGAAATTCGACGACCGAAATTTGTCGACCACACGGGACACTCCATGTGACACGCCTGTGTCACAGGCCGTGTACCCCGACACGTCCTGGGACACGCCCGTGTCCCAGGCCGTGTCACCCAAATTAGCTCCAGGTCTCGACCTTTTACACCTCTCTCCTGCTACAATAAACAACAGCCATAATTTTTGGCACCTAGGGGAAAAACCAATAACCAAGATAGCATAAAGTCATATCCATATGTTCTTACTTTTTAAGCATGCTATTCTCGAGCCAAACGATCCGGGTTCGAGCAAACTACCTCAAAATGTAACGCAATTCACATGGCAGCTAACTACCCAAGCTACGGCTCTAGTGGCGGAGTCGAAACCAGCATCCAATAAACAAAAATTTGGGCTAACCTTGCCCGAAGCCAAAACACAAGCATTCCTGAAGAGGCATCACCGAGTCACCAAAACAGACTCTAGCTTGCTAGGAATCTTGCAAAACAGGCTATCAACCAAGCCACTAAGGCCTAAAGAGCGAGATTAATCTCTAACAACAGCAAAGGCCAACGTAATGCCAAACAACATAAAAAAATCGGGGGCGTTACAGTCACTCCCCCTAAAAGAAAGTTTCGCCTCGAAACTTTACACAACAAGGATATAACAAGCAAAGAGGTACATGGAAGAAACTATACCAGACAAGCTCAAGGAAACAGCTGAGGGTGAGCCGCCCTCATAGCCGACTATAATTCCCAAGTAGCGCTTTCCACGTCTTGGTTACTCCATAACACCTTCACCATAGGAATCTTCTTTCTTCGCAACACCCGATCTTATGAATCCAAAATGCGGACAGGCACCTCCAGATAAGAAAGATTTGGTTTTAATTGAGGCACAGATTCTAACACCTGCCTGTCATTTCGCACACACTTGCGGAGTTGGCTTACATGAAAAACATCATGAACACCGGGAAAAGTTGTGGGCAATTCCAACTTATAAGCTGATACACCCACCCGCTCAACAATCTTGAACGGTCCCACAAACCTTGGGTCCAATTTCCGATCTTTCCCAAATCTCTTTATGCCAACCATCGGGGAAACTTTAAGGAACACCAAGTCCCCCACAACAAACTCCAAATCTGATCTCCGCCGATTGGCGTTCTTCTCATATCGTTCTTGTGCTATCCGAAGCTTTTCTCGAACATGCTTTACAGCAACTTCCATTTCCTCTAATGCATCAGGACCCAATAAAGGTGTCTCGCCAACCTCAACCCAAAAGAGAGGAGTTCTGCAACGTCGCCCATACAGGGCCTCAAACGGAGACATTTGCAAGCTTGCTTGATAGCTGTTATTATACGCAAATTACATCAGCCGCAAACGTTCATCCCATGCTCCTCCGTGGTCTAAGATATAGCATCTAATCATATCCTCTACTATCTAATTTACTCGCTCTGTTTGACCATTCGTCTGTGGGTGGTATGCGGTAGAATATCTCAAATCCGTACCCAAACCCTCTTGTAAACTCTTCCAGAAGCGAGATGTAAAGCGAGAATCTCGGTCGGAAATGATATTGCGGGGAACACCATGCAAGCGGAGAATTTCATTCACATATAGTTCAGCTATCTTCTTCATCGGATAAGTAATCTTATAAGGTACGAAGTGAGCACACTTCGTTAATCGATCCACGATCACCCACACGGAATCATACCCTCTAGGAGATCTTGGTAGACTTGTAATGAAATCCATCGAAATACTTTCCCATTTCCAGGTTGGAATTTCCAATGGTGTCAACTTGCCACCAGGCCTTCCATGATCGGCCTTCATACGCTTACACGTATAGTATTCCGACACAAATTTAGCTATGTCTCATTTCATCCCGTCCCACCAGGCAATTGGCTTCAAATCATGATACATCTTTGTAGACCCTGGATGGTAAGCAACGCTCGAATCATGAGCTTCTCGGCATAACGTATCTCGGAGTTCCATAACAGCAGGAATACAAAATCTGTCGCGGTAATTTAACGTACCCGCAGCATCAATCGAGAAATCAAGTAACTCTCCTTTCTTCGTTCTCTTACATAAGTGCAGCAAATCTGGATCATCTTTCTGATGAAGTCGCGTCAGCTCAATCCAAGAAGGTTCTGCTGCCACCAAACTACTCTGCAAATCACAGCACCCTAGAGAAATATCCATCAACAAAAATTCTTCCACTAATCAGTCGGCGGAGAGATTAAAAATCTTTCCCGTCTTCCGACTTAGGGCGTCGGCCACTATATTAGCCTTGCCCGGATGGTACTGGATTTCCACATCATAGTCGGCAACATACTCCAACCATCGCCGCTGGAGCAGATTTAATTCCTTTTGGGTGAATACATACTTTAAACTTTTATGATCGGAAAAAATCTTGCACTGCACCCCATACAGTAAATGTCTCCATAATTTCAACGCAAAAATAACAGCTGCAAACTCTAAATCATGTGTAGGATATTTCTTTTCATGAGTTTTCAATTGTCGAGATCCATATGCAATCACCTTGCAGTCTTGCATCAATACTCATCCAAGTCCAACATACGATGCATCTACAAAAACATCATAGCCTAAGCCCTCCGTAGGCAGAGTCAAAACAGGAGTGGTACACAACGATTCTTGAGTTCAAGGAATCCTTCCTCACACTTGTCATTCCTGTTGGAACACCCTATTACTAATTTGGGTCAGGATCACTATGTCTCTAGGATTTTATGTTTTGACCTTCTGTATAGATTATAGGTCAATTAGAATTGAGTCTAAGGGATCAGGAGTCTAGGTTTGGAAGCTGCCCTGAAGACCCAAGTTTTTCTGGAGACTAAGTCCAAATCGTCGAGCTCAGCACGACGTTTCGTCGAACTCCGGTCGACGATCGTCTAGCTCAACTTTGACAGATCGTCGATCTCCATTCGACGATCGCTGAGCTCAACTTCTTAATATCGTCGAGCTCTGGTCGACGATCGCTGAGCTCAACTTCTCAATATCGTCGAACTCCATTCGACGATCGCTGAGCTCAGGTCGACGATTTTGGCTCTGCACTGGATCCTTATCTCTGAGCTCAGTTCGACGATCTTTGAGCTCAGATCGACGACTTCTTTGCTGCTTGTTTTTTTTCAATTCGCTGAGCTCAGCTCGACGATAGCAGAGCTCAGTTCGACGATTTCAGTTATCTTTCAGAATTCAAATTCAAATCAGATAGAAGTTATTCTGCATTTAATTCAGAAGATCTGCCAGCCGTTTTCATTTACTTCTGGAGCAAGTTTCAAGGGATTTTTCAAGGAATAATTCAGTGGACTTTCCTTCAGAACATTTTATGCAATTAAGGCTGTAATTAATTCAGACCAACGGCTATCTTTGACAGAGCAATTTTCTATTCAGACTCAGAGAATAAAAGATAGAATGTTTTTGAATCAGACAGAAGATAGACAAGAACAAGAGAATAGAGATAGACAAGTAAAGGACACCTCTCTATACACAGAGACTCTCTCAATCTTCTGTCAACAAGAATTCAGAAGAACACTCATCAAAAAGAGATCAAGCTTTCAAACATTCTTCAGATCTCTTCAGCTCTCAAGTGTTCAAGGCCAATATCATTTCAAGACTCCAGACACTCAACATTTCAGCTTGCTGAAATCATCTTCTGCTGGAGATCTATCTTTGAAGGCCTATCACCCTCAGCAAAGCTCATCTTCCTGAAGATTTCAAGGACTCAGGGGGAGCTTTGACAACATCACTGAATCCACATAGTCTTCTCAGTTGCTTGAGAAAGAGAAGACTGCCATCACTCTCTCAACCCTATTCTGTACAGGGTTTTTCAAACTCCCTTCAAAAGTTTGAATCTGGTTTTTGAGCACCTTGTCAAAAGCTCATTGGTGGCAAGACACCTGATCAAAAAATCTGATTTGGTTTTTGAGCACCTTATCAAAAGCTCATTGGTGCCCAGGACACCTGATCAGCTCATCCTGCAGTGGATTCCTACCTAGGGTGGTAGAAGAGTGGATGTACCCAAGTTGGGGAACCACTATATTTCCTTGTGTCATCTGGTTCTGCATGTTTTCTTTTGTTTCTGCCTAGATTTTCTTGTGCTTAATATCTGCATAGCTTAGTTTTATTTCTGCTTCCCTGCTTACACTCATTACAACAATTGTTGTAAAGCTTTGCAAAAGTTTTCTTTGTGTTTTCAAAAAGCACCATATACTCTATTCACCCCCCCCCTTAGAGTATATCAGATCTAGTTTCCCCTTTCAATTGGTATCAGAGCGAGGTTGGTTAAACATACCATATCTGTTTGGTTGTACAGGCTAACACCTGAACCCCAAGATCCCAAACTAGATCCTTCTTTTATATTTTATTATTAGATTTAGCTTGCACAAATCATGGCCCAAAACAAAGACTATGCTAGCACCAGACCTCCAGTGTGCAATCTGTCAAAGTTTGCACTTTGGAAAGCAAGGATTAGATTATACATGAACTCTATTGACGAAGATATTTTTAATTCTGTCTTAACAGTGTGTCCAAGACCTCCAGAGAGCACAAGCACAAATGCTGTTCCACCTCCATCAGGAACAGATGCTGACATCAAAAAGTGGAAAGTAGCTGATGCCAAGGCAATGAACATTCTAGCTCAGACAATGTCAGATGACATTTTTCAGAAGGTAGCTGAATGTAATTCAGCCAAGGAGATCTGGGACAAGCTTTCAGAAATTGTCTCTGGCTCAGCTGATGAGAGAAAGGACAGAAGATCTCATCTCATCTCCCAATATGAGAACTTCAAGAAGGGAGAAACTGAGTCAGTGGGAGAAATGTACAACAGATTGAGTCTAATTGTCAGTGAACTGAGGACATTAGACAAAGAAATCTCACTGACAGAACTCAATGACAAGATCCTAATGTGCTTCCCCAGCACTTGGGATTCAAGAATCTGGCCAATTAAAGATGCCAGAAGCCTAAATGAGATTACCACTGAAGCCTTGTTGGGTAAGCTCAAATCTTATGAGCTACTCATCAAGAACAGAGAAGAAGAACAAAAGGCTGCTTCTCCAGCCACAAGAAAGGAGAAGACTATTGCATTCAAGGCAGCTGAGGATCTGCCTGAAGAAAAGGCACAAGCAATGATGAACTTCTCAGCCTGTTGGCCAAAAGATTCTATAAGATGGCCAGAAAGGACTTCAGAAGAAGATCATACAAGGAGCAAGATAAGCCAAGGTATGACAAGTCCACTGGCAATAGCAAAGACATTATTTGCTTTGGTTGCAGGAAACCAGGGCATATGGTTCCTGACTGTCCAGAAAACAAGAACAAGGACAGGAGGGACAGAAAAGAAAGAAGAAAGGAGAAGGACTCCAAAAGGCATGGAAGTAACAAACCTTCCACCAGCAAAAATAAGCACACAAGGAAAGGATTTGTTGCTGAATCCTGGAGTGAGACTGAAGAGGAGTCACAGGCCTCTTCCAGCTCAAGTGATGATGAGGATGATGCAGAGGAAAAAGAATTCTGCATGATGGCAATCAATGCCTCTCAACACAACTCAGAGGAAGAGGAGTCAGAGTCAGACTCAGAAACTCAACCTGAAGAAGATCAGGTAATCAACTCTTTTGATTTCACTTCAGAAGATTTTAAACTTGAATTTAAAGCACTATGTTTAGACCTGCTAAAGTCTGAGAAAGAGATCATCTCTCTCAGAAATCAATTGTCTGAACACAATGCTTTAAAATCAGAAAACCTCAAGCTCTCTCAGGAGTTGGAGAACCATAGGGAACAGATAGCTTCACTGAAGAGTGAACTCTCTGAGGCCAAGAAGCTTGAAGAATCTCTCAATGGGAGAAGCATCAAGCTGATGGACATCACAAGCACAGTGAACTCAAGATTAACAGTACACTGGGCTTGGGTGCCTCATCCAGCCAACCTATTGTTCTAACAACCCCTATCAAGTTCATTTCTGACAAGGGAAAGGGAGTTGTAGAGGTTGCCAGGAAAAATTCTGATCTGCCTCAGAAAACTAAAGTCCAGTACAAATCGTCGAACGGAGATCGACGATCGCCGAATGAAGATCGACGATCGCCGAACGCAGCTCGACGATCTCAGGACAAATCGTCGAACGCTGATCGACGATCTAAGCCAAGATCGTCGAACGCTGGTCGACGATCCCATATACCTGACCTCAGCCATAGTCGACCGTCGAACGGAGCTCGACGATCTGACCCAAGATGTCGAACTCAGCTCCAAGATCGTCGAACAGAGGTCAGAGCTCTGGAAATTTTTTCAATGGCAAGTCAAAATTGAATCCTGAGGGTTCTTCATCCCAAACATTTAACCCTTATACTGAATGGATTTTACCTCCAAGGAGATATCATCCTGAAGGATATAAGAGTCAGCCAGGGATGTCTTTCATTTCTGAATTTAAAGGTTATCAACCTAGGCCCAAGGTAAACTGGGTCAAAAACAAGTGAATTGCTTAATGTGCAGGTGAAGACCTATCCAACATCTAACCAGCAATGGTATTTGGATAGTGGGTGCTCCAAGCACATGACAGGGAACAAGGACAACCTCAATTCCTTTAAAGCCAAGCTTGGACCCAAAGTTATCTTTGGTGACTCCAACTTTGGACAAACTAAAGGATATGGAGCAGTCCAGATTGGTTCTGTAACCTTCAAGAAGGTAGCATATGTGGAAGGACTGAAGCACAACCTAATCAGTATCAGTCAGCTATGTGATGAAGGCTACCAGGTGACCTTCAGCAAAACTCTATGCAAGATCAAGTCAGAGGACAACACCACTGTGTTGACAGGTAAAAGGAAAGGTAACATCTACCTTGTAGATTTTCTTTCAACTTCTATAGATATCTGCTTATTCAATTCAGTTTATAGACCAAATGTTTTATGGCATAAGAGACTAGGACACCTAAACCTTAGAACTATTGCTAGGCTCTCCAAGGACAATCTTGTTAGAGGACTACCTTCTGGCCCCTACAAGAAGGAAGGACTCTGCAAGGCTTGTCAATTAGGCAAGCAAACTAAAAACAGTTTTAAGTCACTTAATAAGAGTGATTCACCTAGGATATTGTATCTGTTACACATGGATCTATTTGGACCCATCACAGTACAAAGCCTAGGAGGGAAATCCTACACTTTGGTGATTGTAGATGACTTCTCTAGATTCACTTGGGTGTTCTTTCTAAGGAAGAAGTCTGATAACTTTAAGTGTCTGACAGAGTTTCTCAAATGTGTAAAGATTGAGTTCAATACTCACATTGCCCTGATCAGAAGTGATCATGGGACAGAGTTTGATTCTCTTCTTATGCAAGAGTTCTGTCAGAGTGAAGGGATCAGGCATACTTTCTCAGCTCCTAGAACTCCTCAACAAAATGGGGTAGCTGAAAGGAAAAATAGAACCCTTATTGAATCTGCCACTACATTGTTGTCAGATGCTCATCTACCTCTATCCTTCTGGGCAGAGGCAGTGAACACCTCCAACTATGTGCTGAACAGAAGCCTGATACATAAACTGAAGGGAAAGACTCCCTATGAATTACTCAAAGGGAAGAAACCTAAAGTTGACTATTTCAAAATTTTTGGTTGCATTTGTTATATTCACAATAATGATAAGAAACATCTAGCAAAATTTCAAGCCAAAGCTGATGAAGGAGTGTTTCTGGGATACTCCATGATCAGCAAGGCCTATAGGGTATATAATAAATCATCATTAAAAATTGAGGAATCTGTTCATGTTTCTTTTGATGAAACTAACATGTCTTTCAAGGAGAAGATTTCTTCTACCATAGAACCTTGCAGGAACACTCTCTAGTTGAAGATATGAACAAGCTACAGGTTGCTCAAGAAGATGAAAGCAGTGAAGATGAAAGCAATGCTCAACATATTGAAGCACAACCTGAAGAGCCAGTTGTTGTACCACAAGAGGAAACAACAACACAGGTTGGTGAACAATCAACACCCCCTGTTGATTTAGTAACATCAAGAGACCATCCAATTACCCAAATAATTGGAGAAATCTCAGCTGGTGTGCAAACCAGAAATCAGGTCAACCAAAACCTGTTGCACACCTGCTTCCTTTCTCAAATTGAACCTCAGTCCATTCAAGATGCAGAGCAAGATCCACACTGGATCATTGCCATGCAAGAAGGAGTTGCATCAATTTGAGAGGAACAAAGTATGGGAACTAGTGCCAAAGCCTAAGGATCATTCCATTGTTGGAACAAAATGGGTATTCAGAAACAAACTGGATGATCAAGGAGTAATAATAAGGAACAAGGCAAGGCTAGTTGCCCAAGGATATTCTCAAGAAGAAGGAATTGACTACGACCAGACCTTTGCACCTGTTGCAAGATTAGAAGCCATCAGGATATTCTTAGCTTATGCAGCTCACAAAGGCTTCAAAGTTTATCAATGGATGTCAAGAGTGCCTTCTTAAATGGAGACATCAAAGAGGAAGTCTATGTCAGACAACCTCCAGGTTTTATCTCTCCAACTCATCCTGATTTTGTTTTTAGATTAAATAAAGCATTATATGGTCTCAAGCAAGCTCCTAGAGCATGGTATGAGACCCTAGCATGCTTTCTTCTGGAAAATGGTTTTATAAGGGGTAGAGTAGACCAAACTCTTTTCATTAGAACCCATAAGTCCCATACCCTACTAGTACAAATTTATGTAGACGATATCATTTTTGGTTCTACTGACTCAAAACTATGCAGAAGGTTTTCTAACTTAATGCATTCTAAATTTGAGATGAGTAGCATGGGTGAGCTATCCTTCTTCCTAGGATTGCAAGTCAAACAACATGCTGAAGGCATCTTTATTTCTCAAACCAAATATGCTAATGAGCTGGTTAAGAAATTTGGCATGTCTGAGGCATCTTGTATGAAAACACCCATGCCTACCAATGCTGTATTGGATGCTGATGAACATGGGAAACCTGTTGATCAGACAACATATAGAGCAATGATTGGCTCTTTACTGTATCTTACAGCTAGTAGACCAGATATAATGTTTGCTACATGTATATGTGCTAGATTCCAAGTTAGCCCTAGAGAGTCACACCTCACATTAGTAAAGAGGATTCTCAGGTATGTTAAAAGTTGTCCAAATCTAGGTCTCTGGTATCCAAAAGATTCAGCATTTGAGTTAACTGGATTCTCTGATGCTGATTATGCTGGATGCAGAATTGACAGGAAAAGCACCAGTGGAACTTGTCAGTTCCTTGGTGATAGACTTGTCTCTTGGTTTTGCAAGAAACAAACATCTGTGTCAACTTCAACTGCTGAAGCTGAATATATGGCTGCAGGCAGTTGTTGTTCACAAATACTGTGGATTCAAAATCAACTCCTAGACTATGGTTACAACTTAGAGAAGTCAAAAATCTTTTGTGACAATACAAGTGCTATCTCCATAGCTCAAAATCCAGTCCTCCATAGTAGGACAAAACATATAGAGATTAGGCATCATTTCTTAAGGGATAATGTTGAAAAGAACAAAATTGAATTGCAGTATATCCCAACTGATTTACAAAGGGGAGATATTTTCACCAAGCCTTTGGATGAAAAGAAACATACTTTCTTCCTAAATCAGTTAGGAATGTTAGATGGAGGAAGTCTTAAATAATACTCAAGATTTTGAAAGCTAAAAATGGACCAAGACTAGGCAAAATTCTGATTTTCCTTAGTGTCTAGGATTTCTCTGATCTCTGAACTGCGCTCGACGATTTCCCCACAGATCGTCGAACGGAGTTCGACGATTTCCAGAATCGTCGAACGGAGTTCAGCGCTCCTCAGATAGTATGAACTATCTCCTCTGGTCAACGATCGTCGAACGGCGCTCGACGATTTTGTTCACTGAACGATCGTCGAACGGAGCTCGATGCCTTTCCAGATCGTCGAACGGAGATCGACGATTTTGGAGTCTCTTCAGATTCCTTTAGAAACTCGATCGTCGAACTGAGTTCAACGATCTTTCCTTTTCTGCGTCGAACCCTAATATAAAACTCTTTTTTTCGTCGTCGTTCTCTCTTGCGCTTTCAATTTCTCTGCAAACTTTTCTTCCCTCCAAGCAGTTCTACACTTGGTCGTTTTGTCTGTTGATTTTTTGCAGGTACCATGGCCGTTTCTGTTGCTGTGCTCGCCGCCATGAAATTTGATGCCGGCTTTGACATCGATTTCGACTCCTTCAACACAACCGATCAAATCTTCCAAGACATTCTCAGCTTATTCAAAGATCAGCAATTATCTGCCCTGATGACAACCAGAATCAAACTAGCATCTGATGAGATTAAAGAATGGGTATACACTGCCCACAACCTGGACAACAATACCATAGTTGGTTCCATTGGTGGCACCCAGGTACCTATGACTCCTGCAGTATTGACAGAGGTTTTTGGTTTAAGGAATGGTGAAGATTCTGCTGACCTTTCTGGAGAAGAGTTTGCTGATGTACTTGCCAGGATGGGTCATCCTGAGGGGAACCCTAGCAAGCTGTTTAAAAGGAAACCTGTCGGTGGAATACAGGTTTCTGGCTGATGTAGTAGGCAAGGTTCTCTTGGCCAAGCATTCTGCTCATGACACAATCTCCAGATATCAGCTCTGCCTTATGGGAGCTCTGGTAGATAGAAAAAGCTTGAACTGGGGAGAAGTATTCTTTGATTTGTTGAAGAAAAAGATCAACAAGACATTTGTGAACTTTGGAAGAATTCTGGGAATCTTCCTCCAGGCTAAGTGCCCTGCCCTGCTAGTCTCCTCTGGAGTGCACATCAATGCCTCCAAGAGACTCACCTGTGCCCTTTTTGGGAAATGGGACAGGCAAATCTCCAAGCCCAGCAGGCCCTCTTCTTCTGGCCCTCCAGGCACCAGGACTCTAAGAGTCACTCCACCCCAGGCATCTGCCCCTGCAGAGGACCTGCCTGCTAGTGCTGCTGCTTCTCCTCCTCCAAGCTCAACCCTACCTCCACTTCCATCCACCTCTCCAGCCACCTCCACAATTACCATCTCCAGCCCATCTCCAACATCTACTCCATCTCCAGCAACAATTTCCTCTCCACCAGCAGACCACCTCCATCCCCTTTTCTCCTATCCACCTCCAGATGTCACCTCATCCCCATCCCTTCCAACTTTCACTCTCCTGGATGAATCCTACATGGTTGATTCCCCCTCTTCTCCTCCAGATTTGCCATCCTCCTCCACATCTTTCCAAGACCTTCTCCACCAGATTCTTGATCAACCCACCTTCACTCCCTCCATTTCCATCCCTCTATCCTCCATCTCTACTATACCCTCTCCTGAGCCATCCCTTCCACCCTTCAGCCCTCCTCCTCCAGCTCCCTCAGCCATCCCTGTACCCTCTCCCTCTGCTCCCCTTGAGCATGTAGATCTCCCAGCCCTTGCTGATCAGTTGTATGAGCTCCTTGCACCTAGACTCTCCCTTCTCATGGAGGCCTCTTTAGCTCCTCTACAACAATCAGTGGCAGCTCTCTCTGCCAGGCTGTCCTCTTTCCTTACTCCTATAGCAGCACCCCCAGCAGTGTGCCTTGATGCACAGGTCTCTGCATCCAGGCAGGGGGAGATGCCCTATGAAGCCAGCTTCCATGCTGCTGTTGCTGCTGCTGCTCCTCCTATTGTTGTCTCTCATGCTACTACTACTGCTGCTGCTTCTGCTTCTGCTACTGCTGCCATTCCAGTCATAGCAATAGACCTAAGGTCTCTGCTATCTATTTTTGACACTGCTTACTTCTGCTGCCTCCCAGAGCCATATCCTGTCCAGCCTCCAGAGGCTCTTGCTGCCCAGTCAGAAGATTTGTCCAGGGCTCTAGTGCCCTTCTCCTGCTGTGACCCCAGAATCATCTCTGATTTTATTCAGTCAGTGACTGCTGCTTCTGATGTTACTGCTGCTGCTGCTGCTGCTGAAGACAATGCTGTGTCTACCTCTGAAGTTATATCTGTTGCTGTTGAGCCCTCATCTCAGGATGTTTTGATGACAGAGGCTGTTGATTTTGAGCCTGCTGTAGAAGTTGGTGTTTCTAAAGCTGCTGCTGTCTCTCCTGAAGTTGCTAGTGCTGTTCCTGAAGCAATATCTGTTGTAACTTCTGCTGCTCCAGTACCTATAGTTACATCTGCTGCTGCTCCTGTTGCTCCTCCTGCTTCTGTATCTGTTGCCCCATCAACTGCTGTTAAACTGAAAGAGGATTTGATGAAACAGCTTGATGCATTGTATGATGCACAAAGCTCTGAATCTGAGGATTATAATACTGCTTCTGATGACTCATCTTGCCACAATTGCAAAGAAAAGAAAAGCAAGAAGTAAGGCCTTGAAGAGAGTTCCTCCTGCCAAAGTCAGAGATGATAATGATGTTCCATACTATATTCTGCATAATTGCCCAATCACTGAGCATTGGATGCAATACTCTAAGAATCAGTTAAAGGCTATGAAAAAGAAGAGGAAATATGAAAAAGATTCCACTCAGTTCAAGCACCCTCATCCTCCTCCACCACCTCCACCTGATGCAGGTGCAGGTGGCAGCTCTGCAAGATCAGGCCCTGCTAGAAGCCAGGCTCCCTACCAACCTCATGCAAGAACTTATCAAAGGGAAAGCCAGTCTAGGGGGTCTTACTCTAGAAGGGGAGGATATAGGGGAAACCAAAGAGAAACTCAGGTTTACTCTAAAGGACACTCCAGGCAGCATCCTTATTCTAGGGGAGGACATGTTTCTGCTGATACATCTTCTGGTCCTTTTCCCTACAAGCTCAAAGATACAGTGACTGCCAGGACTCCTCAAGAAACTACTTCCAACAGGTATGAGCCACCTGTTCCATTTGAGGATCCTGAGAAAAATCCTATGGCTTGGACTGCAAGGATGAAAGAACTGGCTGCTTTGGATCAGATAAAGAAAGCAAAAGAACAAGGGCTAGACACTTCCAACATATCTACAATGTCAGAACAAAGGCAAAAAGAATTAGAGAGATATGCCTCCAGCAAATTTTTTTGATGCAGACAGGTACATGGAGTTGCATCAGCTGCAGTGGTTCCCAGGGCTTCAAAGCAACTTTATTTGGGTGCAGCTGATGATACCAGATCCAAACAACAAGCCTTAGATCCCAACAGAGAAATTAAAATGGTAAAAGGCAAAGAAAAGGAGTAACTCTGTAAGGTGACAACCTTTGGTTCTTCTAACTGCTATCTGGATATCACATATATATATATCTCTGTGATGGTTCTGCTCTGTGTCTTGTTATTGTTGTTTTTATGTTTTTCTGACTGTATGATGTTGTTTGTTTTTCAAAATCTGTAAATAGTTTTCCTAACCCAAATAGGGGGAGATTGTTGGAACACCCTATTACTAATTTGGGTCAGGATCACTATGTCTCTAGGATTTTATGTTTTGACCTTCTGTATAGATTATAGGTCAATTAGAATTGAGTCTAAGGGATCAGGAGTCTAGGTTTGGAAGCTGCCCTGAAGACCCAAGTTTTTCTGGAGACTAAGTCCAAATCGTCGAGCTCAGCACGACGTTTCGTCGAACTCCGGTCGATGATCGTCTAGCTCAACTTTGACAGATCGTCGATCTCCATTCGACGATCGCTGAGCTCAACTTCTTAATATCGTCGAGCTCTGGTCGACGATCGCTGAGCTCAACTTCTCAATATCGTCGAACTCCATTCGACGATCGCTGAGCTCAGGTCGACGATTTTGGCTCTGCACTGGATCCTTATCTCTGAGCTCAGTTCGACGATCTTTGAGCTCAGATCGACGACTTCTTTGCTGCTTGTTTTTTTCAATTCGCTGAGCTCAGCTCGACGATAGCAGAGCTCAGTTCGACGATTTCAGTTATCTTTCAGAATTCAAATTCAAATCAGATAGAAGTTATTCTGCATTTAATTCAGAAGATCTGCCAGCCGTTTTCATTTACTTCTGGAGCAAGTTTCAAGGGATTTTTCAAGGAATAATTCAGTGGACTTTCCTTCAGAACATTTTATGCAATTAAGGCTGTAATTAATTCAGACCAACGACTATCTTTGACAGAGCAATTTTCTATTCAGACTCAGAGAATAAAAGATAGAATGTTTTTGAATCAGACAGAAGATAGACAAGAACAAGAGAATAGAGATAGACAAGTAGAGGACACCTCTCTATATACAGAGACTCTCTCAATCTTCTGTCAACAAGAATTCAGAAGAACACTCATCAAAAAGAGATCAAGCTTTCAAACATTCTTCAGATCTCTTCAGTTCTCAAGTGTTCAAGGCCAATATCATTTCAAGACTCCAGACACTCAACATTTCAGCTTGCTGAAATCATCTTCTGCTGGAGATCTATCTGTGAAGGCCTATCACCCTCAGCAAAGCTCATCTTCTTGAAGATTTCAAGGACTCAGGGGGAGCTTTGACAACATCACTGAATCCACATAGTCTTCTCAGTTGCTTGAGAAAGAGAAGACTGCCATCACTCTCTCAACCCTATTCTGTACAGGGTTTTTCAAACTCCCTTCAAAAGTTTGAATCTGGTTTTTGAGCACCTTGTCAAAAGCTCATTGGTGGCAAGACACCTGATCAAAAAATCTGATCTGGTTTTTGAGCACCTTATCAAAAGCTCATTGGTGCCCAGGACACCTGATCAACTCATCCTGCAGTGGATTCCTACCTAGGGTGGTAGAAGAGTGGATGTACCCAAGTTGGGGAACCACTATATTTCCTTGTGTCATCTAGTTCTGCATGTTTTCTTTTTGTTTCTGGCCTAGATTTTCTTGTGCTTAATATCTGCATAGCTTAGTTTTATTTCTGCTTCCCTGCTTACACTCATTACAACAATTGTTGTAAAGCTTTGCAAAAAGTTTTCTTTGTGTTTTCAAAAAGCACCATATACTCTATTCACCCCCCCCCCCTTTAGAGTATATCAGATCTAGTTTCCCCTTTCAATTCCAATCAAAAGCCACATTTTTCTGAGTTAATCGAGTCAAAGGTGCAGCCAAAGTACAGAAGCCTTCCACAAATCTTCTGTAATAGCCGGCCAACCCCAAGAAGCTCCTGATCTCCTTGGGAGTATCTGTAACACCCCAAAGTCAAGATAATCATTTTGAGCAAAATCGGGTTCAGGCATGGGTGACACGGCCTGGGACACGGGCGTGTCCCAGGGCGTGTCAGCTGACACGGCCTGCGACACGGGCGTGTCGCAGGGCGTGTCGAGGTTGTGTCGACGATCGGGCTTGGTGTCGACGATTTTCGCTCGACATCGTCGAGAGGGGGCACACGGCCCAGGACACGGCCGTGTCGGATGCCGTGTCGAACGCTCGACGAGTGTTACGCGACGATCGTCGAGTATCGGGTTCCCGTGAGGACACGGCCTGTGACACGGGCGTGTCACAGGGCGTGTCAGTGGGCGTCGAACTCAGCTCGATGTCTCGGGTTGGGGCGTGTTTGCGGGACACGGGTGTGTCCTGGTGCACACGGCCATGAACACAGGCGTGTGCCAAGCCGTGTGCCAGGCCGTGTGAGGTCTCGGGTTGATTTGGGATTATTTCTGTTGCGGTACACGGCATCAGACACGGGCGTGTCTGAGGGCGTGTCGGGTACACGGCCGTGACACGGGCGTGTCACACGGGCGTGTACTGGCTGGATTGAGTCGGTTGTCTGCCGCTTAGGGGGACACGGCCTGTGACACGGGCGTGTCACAGGGCGTGTCAGGCCGTGTTCAGGGTTTTCTGGCCAGATCTGAGCCATTTGTTTCCCTCTTCCTGGATCCAGTGGCTGGGCTTTGTCCAGGTGTTGGGAAGGCCGAGAATTTGAAGATAAATGCTATTATCTTCTTCTCCTTCTTCTTCTTCATTTCCATTCCAAGGGAGAAAGAAGAAAGGCCTAAGGGAGAGAGAAGGGAGGAGTCTTCCAGCTGCTGTAGGAGCTGCGGAGTGCGGAGCGAAGATCCGAGAGCGGATTCGTGAAGGCAGAGCCGAGGCGGTGCTTTCCATCCGGCTACTTCATGGCGCCGAAGCGATCTTCAAGGGTAACGACCTCCTTCTTGGACATCGAAGTCCTTCCTTTATTCATGTGCTTGGAATCCTCCACTAAGAGGTGGATTTGCGGAAGAGATTCCTTTGTTGTGTCTGCATTTAGAGCCGGAAATATGGAGTACGGCGTAGGCATGCTGTGTGAAGCCCATCTGGACCGGTAGTCTGGATTGGTGATGTTCATGGGTAAACCGGAGATGACTCCGTGGCTTTGATGATGTGCAAAACGGATTTCTGTTGTGATGAATGTATGGCTGTGTTGAATGTGAGGAGGCTTTGGCAAAGCTCCTGGTTATGAGATGATCAATTGGTAACATGACTGGGGAGCTCGTGTTAAACCCGACTGTTACACCACCTGTGTGGGTTGATCTAGTTAGGAAGGGATCGATGGGTGGCAATGCTAGGGGAGCCGAGTTAAACCCCGGGTTGCTGCACCACATAGTGTGGGTCGATCGGATTAGGAGGGGGTCGATGGGTAGACATTGCCTGGGGAGCTTAGATAAACCCGGCGTGCTACACCACATGTTGTGGGTTGACCTACTCTGTTTGTTGGATGCTGTGAGGGTGTACCTCTGTGTGGTTTGGGCAGGATGTCGCCAGCTTGTGAGATTGGTGGACTAGGGCCGGTCAACCAACAAGTTAAAACCTCGAGAGACAGCGGTGTACGACGGTGGATTCCGGTACGCCAAGAAGGTGCCCTGAGTGCACGGAGCGTTGGTGGACTCCAGCGTTTGTGATGTGATGTGTTTGTTAGTAGCATAAAGAGAATGATCTATCTATGATGTGATTTGGTGATGTTTGATGATACTTGATGAGCACTGTATACAGGGAAGGAACCACTACCCCGGGTAGGGGGTAGGGTCGTTATAATGGGTCAGCAATGCTGACCGTTACTTTGTTTTCTGTGTTGGCTTGGATATGAATTGCAGGTGTTGCGGCTGGAAATGCATAAGAATGACTAGCTTGATGAGGCCTTTGAAGGCCATGCGGAGAGTGTTGTTTGGATTTCATGTGTGGCCGGCCTGCGTGCCGATGTACGAAATTGTTGTTGTGTAAAGAGGAACTTGTAAGGCCATAAGGCCGGTGTGTGTGTGTTGTATACATTCCTGGTGTTGGTATATATAAATGTGATTTGTATATATGGTGGACATTCTGGTTTGAGTTCATGTTAACAAGAAAAATGTTGCGCTAGAATGGAATGAGTTAAGGATACGCGTCGATTTTGATTTCCACACGTGATTCCGTCTCTTTGTCTGTGAGATATGGCGTGGGGCCCCGGCCGGACCCACCGTTATATGTCATGTGACAGGTGGGGGCGTTACAAAGTGGTATCAAAGCCAGGTTTAGATTGTTTGGGAGGAGAGAACATAATTGAACTCATAAATGTCCACTAGGAATGTATGTCATGCACATGATGTGCGTGAGTGTGTAGTCAATGTTGCAGTACCGTTATGATTTGAAGAATTTAATGGTGTTCTGTACATTGATAGGTGGCGAGGGATGGAGCTGGGCCGTCTGAGCCCCAGCGGTCGGCTGAGAGTGCAGCACCCGTGGAAGCGCCGATGCCTCCCTCGGCAGAGGCCATACGGGTGGTGGCGGATACAGTGCTTGCAGTGTTACAAGCACAACCAACTGGACAGGCAAGACCTGGTGGAAGGCAAGAGCATGCTGCTGAGGTGGTGGAAGGGCAAGCAAGTGACGACGCATTGTCACGTTTTATGCACTTTCACCCACCGACGTTTGGTGGAGCGCTTTCACCAACGCAGGCAGAAGATTGGTTGGCACGAGTAAAGAGGATCTTAACTGCAATCAGGACGGTAGAGGAACAGAAAGTGATGTTGGCCACTTTTCTGTTGGAGGGTGATGCGCGATTGTGGTGGGATGAGATTGAAATACATCACTTGGCAGGTCGAGGTTTAACGGAGGTTTCCATGGATGAATTCTCTCAAATATTCCTAGCCAAGTATGTTCCAGTGTCGCAGAGGATTGCGATGGAAAATGAGTTTCTCCGCTTGGTGCAGGGTGAGCAAGATATTGATACCTACCTGCATGAGTTTACAAGATTAGGGAGATATGCGGGATCTACATTTGCGGAGGAAGCGCGAAAGACAAATCGGTTTTATGAAGGCTTGCGGGATGAATTGAGGTTGGCACTTCGAGTTCGGTGAGCCAAGGCTTTCAGGCGTTGGTCGATACAGCTCGTGCCTTGGAGAAGGATATGAAGCGAGTACGAGAGAATAAGAGACTGACAAGGGAAAAGTCAGAGTTTAAAATGTCACCACCGGATCAATCGGAGTTTCGACGACAAGAGAAGAAAAGATTTAGGCCGGCGGAATCAGCTCCGTCGACTGTTTCTTCGGGGACGACTTATGGGTCAGGACGTGTGGATACACGTATATGTTATAATTGTGGGCAGCAAGGACATATCGCAAGGTTTTGTCGGAATGCCCCTCCAGGGAGTGAGAAAAAGATGGGTGCGTCCTATGAAGAAAAGGGAAAAGCAGTGGCCGAATCATCTGCACCCCGGACGCAATCTCGCTTTCATGCGATGGAAGTGCAAGAGCCGCAAAGCTCAGTTGGTGAAATTCAGCCTCGAGCGGTTCATTTATCTTTAAATCGCGAATTTCAAAATCGGGAGGCTGAGCGGAAGTGAAGTGTGAGGTGAAGATTTTTGACTAAATCGAACCTTGATGGATGCGGTGTATGTACATGATGTGTATATATATCTAGTGGTATGTAAACTCTATTGAGAGATGTTGAATAAAATCGTGATGTTGGTGCACGTGTGATGGTAAGGTGATACAATCTTATGTTGTTTTGTTTTGAGGTTTTATGTGGCTGCATGTGCACAGGTGGAAGTTAGGGATGTTTGTTGTGTTGTCTGTTTGGTAGTGTGTACGGAGGCTACGATTTTGTGATGTTGTGACGGTTTGGTTGTTTGGCGTCAAATTTCGAGGACGAAATTATTTGAAGGGGGGGAGGATTGTAACACCCCAAAGTCAAGATAATCATTTTGAGCAAAATCGGGTTCAGGCATGGGTGACACGGCCTGGGACACGGGCGTGTCCCAGGGCGTGTCAGCTGACACGGCCTGCGACACGGGCGTGTCGCAGGGCGTGTCGAGGTTGTGTCGACGATCGGGCTTGGTGTCTACGATTTTCGCTCGACATCGTCGAGAGGGGGCACACGGCCCAGGACACGGCCGTGTCGGATGCCGTGTCGAACGCTCGACGAGTGTTACGCGACGATCGTCGAGTATCGGGTTCCAGGGAGGACACGGCCTGTGACACGGGCGTGTCACAGGGCGTGTCAGTGGGCGTCGAACTCAGCTCGATGTCTCGGGTTGGGGCGTGTTTGCGGGACACGGGTGTGTCCTGGTGCACACGGCCATGAACACGGGCGTGTGCCAAGCCGTGTGCCAGGCCGTGTGAGGTCTCGGGTTGATTTGGGATTATTTCTGTTGCGGTACACGGCCTCAGACACGGGCGTGTCTGAGGGTGTGTCGGGTACACGGCCGTGACACGGGCGTGTCACACGGGCGTGTACTGGCTGGATTGAGTCGGTTCTCTGCCGCTTAGGGGGACACGGCCTGTGACACGGGCGTGTCACAGGCGTGTCAGGCCGTGTTCAGGGTTTTCTGGCCAGATCTGAGCCGTTTGTTTCCTCTTCCTGGATCCAGTGGCTGGGCTTTGTCCAGGTGTTGGGAAGGCCGAGAATTTGAAGATAAATGCTATTATCTTCTTCTCCTTCTTCTTCTTCATTTCCATTCCAAGGGAGAAAGAAGAAAGGCCTAAGGGAGAGAGAAGGGAGGAGTCTTCCAGCTGCTGTAGGAGCTGCGGAGTGCGGAGCGAAGATCCGAGAGCGGATTCGTGAAGGCAGAGCCGAGGCGGTGCTTTCCATCCGGCTACTTCATGGCGCCGAAGCGATCTTCAAGGGTAACGACCTCCTTCTTGGACATCGAAGTCCTTCCTTTATTCATGTGCTTGGAATCCTCCACTAAGAGGTGGATTTGCGGAAGAGATTCCTTTGTTGTGTCTGCATTTAGAGCCGGAAATATGGAGTACGGCGTAGGCATGCTGTGTGAAGCCCATCTGGACCGGTAGTCTGGATTGGTGATGTTCATGGGTAAACCGGAGATGACTCTGTGGCTTTGATGATGTGCAAAACGGATTTCTGTTGTGATGAATGTATGGTTGTGTTGAATGTGAGGAGGCTTTGGCAAAGCTCCTGGTTATGAGATGATCAATTGGTAACATGCCTGGGGAGCTCGTGTTAAACCCGACTGTTACACCACCTGTGTGGGTTGATCTAGTTAGGAAGGGATCGATGGGTGGCAATGCTAGGGGAGCCGAGTTAAACCCGGTTTGCTGCACCACATAGTGTGGGTCGATCGGATTAGGAGGGGGGTCGATGGGTAGACATTGCCTGGGGAGCTTAGATAAACCCGGCGTGCTACACCACATGTTGTGGGTTGACCTACTCTGTTTGTTGGATGCTGTGAGGGTGTACCTCTGTGTGGTTTGGGCGGGATGTCGCCAGCTTGCGAGATTGGTGGACTAGGGCCGGTCAACCAACAAGTTAAAACCTCGAGAGACAGCGGTGTACGACGGTGGATTCCGGTACGCCAAGAAGGTGCCCTGAGTGCACGGAGCGTTGGTGGACTCCAGCGTTTGTGATTTGATGTGTTTGTTAGTAGCATAAAGAGAATGATCTATCTATGATGTGATTTGGTGATGTTTGATGATACTTGATGAGCACTGTATACAGGGAAGGAACCACTACCCCGGGTAGGGGGTAGGGTCGTTATAATGGGTCAGCAATGCTGACCGTTACTTTGTTTTCTGTGTTGGCTTGGATATGGAATTGCAGGTGTTGCGGCTGGAAATGCATAAGAATGACTAGCTTGATGAGGCCTTTGAAGGCCATGCGGAGAGTGTTGTTTGGATTTCATGTGTGGCCGGCCTGCGTGCCGATGTACGAAATTGTTGTTGTGTAAAGAGGAACTTGTAAGGCCATAAGGCCGGTGTGTGTGTGTTGTATACATTCCTGGTGTTGGTATATATAAATGTGATTTGTATATATGGTGGACATTCTGGTTTGAGTTCATGTTAACAAGAAAAATGCTGCGCTAGAATGGAATGAGTTAAGGATACGCGTCGATTTTGATTTCCACACGTGCTTCTGTCGCTTTGTCTGTGAGATATGGCGTGGGGCCCCGGCCGGACCCACCGTTATATGTCATGTGACAGGTGGGGGCATTACAGTATCCGATCTTCTCCACTCCATTACTGCAGCTATCTTTTCTGGATCAACTGAAATACCATGCTTATTGATCACATGGCCTAAAAACAAAACCTGAGGTAACCAAAATTCGCACTTACTCAATTTGGCGAACAATCTATGGTCCCTCAAAGCAGACAAAACCAAACGCAGATGCTGATCATGCTCCTCAGCATTGCGGGAATAGACAAGAACATCATCAATAAACACCACCACAAACTTATCCAAGAAGTCTTTGAACACTCGGTTCATCATATCCATAAAGGCTGAAGGTGCGTTGGTCAAACCAAATGACATGACTAAGAATTCAAAATGCCCATGCCTTGATCGAAAAGCAGTCCGTGGAATATCTGACTCACGGACCTTAAGCTGATGATAACCATAACGAAGATCAATCTTAGAGAACACTGAGCTACCGCGCAGTTGATCAAACAAATCGTCAATCCTTGGTCGGGGATACTTGTTCTTAATAGTGACTTTATTTAGTTCTCGGTAATCAATGCAAAGCCGCATCGACCCATCTTTCTTCTTAACAAATAGAACAGGTGCACCCCAAGGCGACGAACTTGGTCTAATAAAACCCTTTCTTAACAACTCATCCAGCTGGTTATGCAACTCTGCCAGCTCTCGAGGGGCCATCCGGTACGGCTCCTTTGCAATAGGACGTGTACCTGGCTCCAACTCTATCACAAATTCAACATCTCTATCGGGCGGAAGGCCAGGAAGATCATCAGGAAAAACATCGGAAAACTCGCACACAACAGGAATCTCTGCTAACCGCAGCAAACTACCAACAGTCTCCAAAACTGAGACTAAACAAGCAAAATAGCCGGAACCTAGCAACGTCCCAGCACATACCGCAAAAATAGCCGGAGAATCCTGGCGCAAATCACCATAAACAATCCCAGGCTGACCGTTGTCCTTTCTGAAGTCCAAGCTCTTACCCTTGCACTGGATCACAGCATCATACTTTGACAACCAGTCCATGTCTAAGATAACATCAAAATCTTCAAGGTCAAGCACCTTCAAATCTGTCGTAGCAATGAAATCTCCCAACACAATCGGACAATCCAAAAGACCCCAATCGGAAACCACAGAATCACCAGAAGGAAACTTGATGCAAAAGGCATCCCCCACTCGAACTGGTTCCACATGATATCGGTCCACGAAGGCTCTAGCCACAAACGAGTGGGTAGCGCCAAAATCGAAAAGAACACGCGCCCAGCAGTTCTTTAACTTAAACTTTCCTAAAAAGGTACACACTAATCACATATCGACGAAAACAAATGAAAGACGATAATGACAAACGAAATAGGATAACTAGAGAGGAATCTAACCTGATACAACCTGAGTAGAAGTCTGAGCGTCTTTAGAAGTAATCACGTTAAGCTTTCCCTTGCCTTTATCCAATCGCTGAGGAGGTGGCAACGCCTGGAGTGGCACTGGCAGAAACACAGGTTGCATTTGCGGGCACTGAGTCTTGATATGCCCCTTTTGTCCACATTGATAACACACTTTCTTTGACCAACAATGGGCAGCATCATGCCCCTTCCTCATACAGATCGTACACTCCAAGTCCCTCTGAGGAGCACCCTGAATCGCATGAACCTGCTCCTTCTTTTGAACACCTAACCTCTTGAAACATCGCTCGAAGGGGTGACCTGACCGGCCACAGAAACTACAAACTTCTTTGCTCTTCTTCCTTCAAGAAGCATCAAGCACTTGAGGGCTCTTCCCTTAGATTACCTTCCTCTTGTCCTTCCTCATCCCCTGTCCTTTTTGCTTAGCCTTTTCAATTGCCTCAACTTTCAAAGCAGCTTCTACTAAGGCAGCATACGTTGTTGCTCCATAAGCACTTGTTAACTGCTGCACCTCATTTCGTAAGCCACCAAGAATGCGCTTAACTCGATCCGCCTCGGAAGTTACCATGCCGGGGGCAAACCGACTCAGTTTACTGAACTCAATTTCATACTCACTCAATGTGAGCTGTCTCTGTTTCAAATGTAAAAACTCATTCATCAAATGGTCTCGCTCGACCGAGGGTAGAAACTTTCTTAGGAGCATCCCCTTAAACGACGCCCAAGGGCATCCTTCCATCATACTCTCCTTTTCTCGCAACCAACAACTCTTTGCTAATCCCTTTAGCCGATATGCAGCAATCATCACTCTCTGATCATCAGTGACGCTAGAGTAAGAAAGCATTTCTTCCATCGCTATCAGCCAATCATCCAACACCATGAAATCCGCTTTGCCATCATATGTAGGTGGTCCAAGTCGCTGAAACTGAGAAATAAAAGTCATCTCGGGTGGAACCACTACGGGAGGCACCAACGGAGCAGGAGGGGAAGGAACAGCTGGACCCACAACAGGGTCCTGCACCCTCGAATCAAGCCCAGACATCATGGAAAACATAGACTAAATCTGGGACTACACATCCACCATTTGCCTTACCAAGGCCTCATTACTCTGTCGCAAACTTTCCATACTTGAATTATTCTGGGCACCCGAAGACTCGCCCTCAGACTGTTGAGTCTGCCTCGTCACAGGACGCTTTGACATCCTATATCCCAATCGAAACGAATCAAGAACTAGCCCAACCGCTAGCATAAAACAACTCTGTACAGACACACATACACATATGAACTTTAACTGCTAACTTGCTCTGGGAGTGTTAAATGATGTTATGCCTAACCTACGATGAGTCACCCTCATCACACTAACTCATGTGCCTATACCATGCATGTATGAAGTTATATTCCTTTTGACTCAAAATCATGTGTGTACAGGCATCATCATGTCAATCTTTAGCGTGGCACGTTGTGCTTATGCAATGGTATGCTATGCATGTTTTGCGATGCATTCTAAAAAGGCCTTAATGGATTCCATGGGCAGCATACGCATGAAAATGTTATGCATCCCATACTACACAACATTCTCATGCAATGAAAAAAACATGCTAGTTGCATCCATGTGGTGAGGTTATGCATCCCATACTACATAACATTCACATGTTGCTCCTATGGTGGATCCATATACAGACACATAGTATGCATCCTTTACTACATACTATGCCCCGTATATTTCATGTTATGCTATGAGTGAAGTGCTCGTGCTTCAACCAAGACGGACAGATGACACCTCGGTATGTGTATGATATGCCACTGCCTGACCCAATGCCAAGCCAAACCTGCCTCTGATACCAACTGTCACAACCCGCATTTTCTCACAACATTTACATAATATCAAAGCACGAGAAAATACGTGTCATGATGCCACGCCGTGTAGGGGATAACTGCACGTGCTCGGGCCAAACCCAAACTCGCATTTGTTGAATAAAATCATAAGTTCATATGCAAGAAAACTAGTTGCAGTTTGATGGTCATATCCCTCGGCACCGTGGATCAGCTAGTCCACATGAAAAACTATACGTTATACGCAGCGGAAATACATAGTTAGTTAAGGTAAGTTGACATTCTACGTTAGTGGAATCATCCCCAAAGGACCTCTCATGGAATGCAGGACTCTAGGTCACTCATAATATGTGGAAAAATACCAAAAGAATGAACAGATCTACATTGTGATGCATTAACAGTGGTAGAGTCATTACTCCAGGGTTAAACGGTGGCAGCCCTTAAGACGGAACACACCAACAAAAACAGCCCATTATCCGGGGACAAAAGGTGTTCTCGACACCACAAAACAACAGCCCATTATCTGGGGCCAAAAGGTGTTCTCGACACCACAAAACAACAGCCCATTATCCGGGGCCAAGAGTGCCCACCAGGCTTTACACCACACCACCCCTTACAGAGCCATCGGACAAACCACATGCTAAGCTTCACGATTCAATCGGCAAAACACGCCAAAACACAACAACAACCCGAAATCCCGACGTAACCACTAATCTGAAAGTTCATCCTAAACAAGTACGCAATATGATCGAAGTTCCTACTTTCATATGTCTACCTTCAACCAAGATTTATTCCAAATACACTGCCCAAGGCAGGATTTCCCGGTGAAGAAGTTTGGTCCCTTGGATTAAAACAGGAAAGGAATTGAACGGCAGCAAAATTTGCTGAAATCTCAAAATTCGGCCTTGACATGGCCTGGCATACGGTCGTGTCACAGGCCGTGTCACATAAGCGGTGGGCAACCGCCTTACCTCCAAACAGTACATGGCATGGGACATGGGCGTGTCCCAGGCCGTGTCACTTCCTACACGGTCGTGTCACTCGTCGTGAAACAACACCCAGCTCCCAGTCCACCAACCCGAGCAGGACATGGCTTTGGGACACGCCCGTGTCCCAAGCCGTATCACCCCATACTCGACAATCCTCGAACGAAGTTCGTCGAGAGCGGGACATGCCCGTGTCACAGGCCGTGTACCCTTCTCTCGAGGCAGGATTTCCCAGTGAAGAAGTTTGGTCCCTTGGATTAAAACAGGAAAGGAATTGAACGGCAGCAAAATTTGCTGAAATCTCAAAATTCGACCTTGACACGGCCTGGCATACGGCCGTGTCAAAGGCCGTGTCACATAAGCGGTGGGCAACCGCCTTACCTCCAAACAGTACATGGCATGGGACACGGGCGTGTCCCAGGCCGTGTCACTTCCTATACGGCCGTGTCACTCGTCGTGATACAACACCCAGCTCCCAGTCCACCAACCCGAGCAGGACACGGCTTTGGGACACGCCCGTGTCCCAAGCCGTGTCACCCCATACTCGACAATCCTCGAACGAAGTTCGTCGAGAGCGGGACACGCCCGTGTCATAGGCCGTGTACCCTTCTCTCGACACTCGACACTCGTCGAGCGAATTTCGTCGAGCGAAGTTCGTCGTGAGCGGGACACGCCCTGTGACACGCCCGTGTCACAGGCTGTGTACCCTTCTCTCGACACTCGACATTCATCGAGTAAAATTCGTCGACCGAAATTTGTTGACCACACGGGACACGCCCTGTGACACGCCCGTGTCACAGGCCGTGTACCCCGACATGCCCTGGGACACGCCCTTGTCCCAGGCCGTGTCACCCAAATTAGCTCCAGGTCTCGACCTTTTACACCTCTCTCCTGCTACAATAAACAGCAGCCATTAATTTTTGTCACCTAGGGGGAAAAACCAATAACCAAGATAGCAT
The DNA here is from genome assembly GCA_039583875.1 of Platanthera guangdongensis. NCBI lineage: Eukaryota > Viridiplantae > Streptophyta > Magnoliopsida > Asparagales > Orchidaceae > Platanthera > Platanthera guangdongensis. The sequence goes on from CM077165.1 coordinate 132,482,072, forward strand.
AAAGTCATATCCATATGTTCTTACCTTTTAAGCATTCTATTCCCGAGCCAAACGATCCGGGTTCGAGCAAACTACCTCAAAATGTAACGCTATACACATGGCAGCTAACTACCTACGCTGCAGCTCTAGTGGCGGAGTCGAAACCAGCATCCAACAAACAAAAATTTGGGCTAACCTTGCCCGAAGCCAAAACACAAGCATTCCCGAAGAGGCATCACCGAGTCACCAAAACAGACTCCGGCTTGCTAGGGAATCTTGCAAAATAGGCTATCAACCAAGCCACTAAAGGCCTAAAGAGCGAAGATTACGCTCTAACAATAGCAAAGACCAATGTAGCGCCAAATAACATAAAAACAACCGGGGGTGTTACAGTCACTCCCCCTAAAAGAAAGTTTTGCCTCAAAACTTTACACAACAAGGATATAACAAGCAAAGAGGTACATGGAAGAAACCATACCAGACAAGCTCAAGGAAACAACTGAGGGTGAGCCACCCTCATAGCCGACTCTAATTCCCAAGTAGCGCTTTCCACGTCTTGGTTCCTCCATAACACCTTCACCATAGGAATCTTCTTTTTTCGCAACACCCGATCTTGTGAATCCAAAATGCGGACATGCACCTCCACATAAGAAAGATTTGGTTTTAATTGAGGCACAAATTCTAACACCTGCCTGTCATTTCGCACACACTTGCGGAGTTGGCTTACATGAAAAACATCATGAACACCGGGAAAAGTTGTGGGCAATTCCAACTTATAAGCTGATACACCCACCCGCTCAACAATCTTGAACGGTCCCACAAACCTTGGGTCCAATTTCCGATCTTTCCCAAATCTCTTTATGCCAACCATCGGGGAAACTTTAAGGAACACCAAGTCCCCCACAACAAACTCCAAATCTGATCTCCGCCGATTGGCATTCTTCTCATATCGTTCTTGTGCTATCTGAAGCTTTTCTCGAACATGCTTTACAGCAACTTCCATTTCCTCTAATGCATCAGGACCCAATAAAGGTGTCTCGCCAACCTCAACCCAAAAGAGAGGAGTTCTGCAACGTCGCCCATACAGGGCCTCAAACGGAGACATTTGCAAGCTTGCTTGATAGCTGTTATTATACGCAAATTCCATCAGCCGCAAATGTTCATCCCATGCTCCTTCGTGGTCTAAGATATAGCATCTAATCATATCCTCTACTATCTGATTTACTCGCTCTGTTTGACCATTCGTCTGCGGGTGGTATGCGGTAGAATATCTCAAATCCGTACCCAAATCCTCTTGTAAACTCTTCCAGAAGCGAGATGTAAAGCGAGAATCTCGGTCGGAAATGATATTGTGGGGAACACCATGCAAGCGGAGAATTTCATTCACATATAGTTCAACTTTCTTTTTCATCGGATAATTAATCTTATAAGGTACGAAGTGAGCACACTTCATTAATCGATCCACGATCACCCACACGGAATCATACCCTCTATGAGATCTTGGTAGACCTGTAATGAAATCCATCGAAATACTTTCCCATTTCCAGGTTGGAATTTCCAATGGTGTCAACTTGCCACCAGGTCTTCCATGATCGGCCTTCATACGCTTACACGTATAGCATTCCGACACAAATTTAGCTATGTCTCTTTTCATCCCGTCCCAGCAGGCAATTGGCTTCAAATCATGATACATCTTTGTAGACCCTGGATGGTAAGCAACGCTCGAATAATGAGCTTCTCGGCATAACGTATCTCGGAGTTCAATAACAGCAGGAATACAAAATCTATCGCGGTACTTTAACGTACCCGCAGCATCAATCGAGAAATCAAGTAACTCTCCTTTCTTCGTTCTCTTATATAAGTGCAGCAAATCTGGATCATCTTTCTGATGCAGTCGCATCAGCTCAATCCAAGAAGGTTCTGCTGCCACAAAACTACTCTGCAAATCACAGCACCCTACAGAAATATCCATCAACAAAAATTCTTCCACTAATCGGTCGGCGGAGAGATTAAGAATCTTTCTCATCTTCCGACTTAGGCCGTCGGCCACCACATTAGCCTTGCCCGGATGGTACTGGATTTCCACATCGTAGTCGGCAACATACTCCAACCATCGCCGCTGGCGCAGATTTAATTCCTTTTGGGTGAATACATACTTAAAACATTTATGATCGGAAAAAATCTTGCACTGCACCCCATACAGTAGATGTCTCCATAATTTCAACGCAAAAATAACAACTACAAACTCTAAATCATGTGTAGGATAGTTCTTTTCATGAGTTTTCAATTGTTGAGATCCATATGCAATCACCTTGCCGTCTTGCATCAATACACATCCAAGTCCAACATACGATGCATCTACAAAAACATCATAGCCTAAGCCCTCTGTAGGCAGAGTCAAAACAGGAGCGGTACACAATCGATTCTTGAGTTCAAGGAATGCTTCCTCACACTTGTCATTCCAATCAAAAGCCACATTTTTCTGAGTTAATTGAGTCAAAGGTGCAGCCAAAGTAGAGAAGCCTTCCACAAATCTTCTATAATAGCCGGCCAACCCCAAGAAGCTCCTGATCTCCTTGGGAGTATCTGGTCTTCGCCACTCCATTACTGCAGCTATCTTTTCTGGATCAACTGAAATGCCATGCTTATTGATCACATGGCCTAAAAACGGAACTTGAGGTAACCAAAATTCGCACTTACTCAATTTGGCGAACAATCTATGGTCCCTCAAAGCAGACAAAACCAAACACAGATGTTGATCATGCTCCTCAGCATTGCAGGAATAGACAAGAACATCATCAATAAACACCACCACAAACTTATCCAAGAAGTCTTTGAACACTCGGTTCATCATATCCATAAAGGCTGAAGGTGCGTTGGTCAAACCAAACGACATGACTAAGAACTCAAAATGCCCATGCCTTGATCGAAAAGCAGTCCATGGAATATCTGACTCACGGACCTTAAGCTGATGATAACCAGAACGAAGATCAATCTTAGAGAACACTGAGCTACCGCGTAGTTGATCAAAAAAATCATCAATCCTTGGCAAGGGATACTTGTTCTTAATAGTGACTTTATTTAGCTCTTGGTAATCAATGCAAAGCCGCATCGACCCATCTTTCTTCTTAACAAATAGAACAGGTGCACCCCAAGGCAACGAACTTGGTCTAATAAAACCCTTTCTTAACAACTCATCCAGCTAGTTACGCAACTCTGCCAGCTCTCGAGGGTCCATCCGGTACGGTGCCTTTGCAATAGGACGTGTACCCGGCTCCGACTCTATCACAAATTCAACATCTCTATCGTGCGGAAGGCCAGGAAGATCATCAGGAAAAACATCGAAAAACTCGTGCACAACAGGAATCTCTGCTAACCGCGGCAAACTACCAATAGTCTCCAAAACTGAGACTAAACAAGCAAAACAGCCGGAACCTAGTAACGTCCGAGCACATACCACAGAAATAGCCGGAGAATCCTGGCGCAAATCACCATAAACACTCGTAGGCTGACCGTTGTCCTTTCTGAAGTCCAAGCGCTTACCCTTGCACTGGATCACAGCATCATACTTTGACAACCAGTCCATGCCTAAGATAACATCAAAATCTTCCAGGTCAAGCACCTTCAAATCTGTCGTAGCTATGAAATCCCCCAACACAATCGGACAATCCAAAAGACCCCAATCGGAAACCACAGAATCACTAGAAGGAAACTTGATGCAAAAGGCATCCCCCACTCGAACTGGTTCCAAATGATATCGGTCCACGAAGGCTCTAGCCACAAACGAGTGGGTAGCGCCAGAATAGAAAAGAACACCCGCCCAACGGTTCTTTACCTTAAACTTTCCTAAAAAGGTACACACTAATCACATATCGACGAAAACAAATGAAAAACGATAATGACAAACGAAACAGGAGAACTAGAGAGGAATCTAACCTGATACAACCTTAGTAGAAGTCTGAGCGTCTTTAGAAGTAATCACGTTAAGCTTTCCCTTGACTTTATCCAATCGCTGAGGAGGTGGCAACGCCTGGAGTGGCACTGGCTGCAACACAGGTTGCACTTGCGGGCACTGAGTCTTGATGTGCCCCTTTTGTCCACATTGATAACACACTTTCTTTGACCAATAATGGGCAGCATCATGCCCCTTCCTCATACAGATCGTACACTCCAAGTCCCTTTGAGGAGCACCCTGAATCGCATGAACCTGCTCCTTCTTTTGAACACCTAACCTCTTGAAACATCGCTCGAAGGGGTGGCCTGACCGGCCACAGAAACTACAAACTTCTTTGCTCTACTTCCTTGAAGCAGCATCAAGCATTTGAGGGCTCTTCCCTTCGATTACCTTCCTCTTGTCCTTCCTCATCCCCTATCCTTTTTGCTTAGCCTTTTCAATTGGCTTAACTTTCAAAGCAGCTTCTACTAAGGCAGCATAGGTTGTTGCTCCATAAGCACTTGCTAACTGCTGCACCTCATTTCGTAAGCCACCAAGAAAGCGCTTAACTCGATCCGCCTCGGAAGTTACCATGCCGGGGGCAAACCGACTCAGTTTACTGAACACAATTTCATACTCACTCACTGTGAGCTGCCTCTGTTTCAAATGTAAAAACTCATTCATCAAACGGTCTCGCTCGACCGAGGGTAGAAACTTTCTTAGGAGCATCCCCTTAAACGACGCCCAAGAGCATCCTTCCATCATACTCTCCTTTTCTCGCAACCACCAACTCTTTGCTAATCCCTTTAGCTAATATGCAACAATCATCACTCTCTGATCATCAGTGACGCCAGAGTAAGAAAACATCTCTTCCATCGCTATCAGCCAATCATCCAACACCATGAAATCCGCTTTGCCATCATATGTAGGTGGTCCAAGTCGCTGAAACTGAGAAATAAAAGTCATCTCAGGTGGAACCACTACGGGAGGCACCAACGGAGCATGAGGGGCAGGAACAGCTGGACCCACAGCAGGGTCCTGCACCCTCGGAGCAAGCCCAGACATCATGGAAAACATAGACTGAATCTGGGACTGCACATCCACCATTTGCCTTACCAAGGCCTCATTACTCTGTCGTAAACTTTCCATACTTGTACTATTCTGGGCACCCGAAGACTCGCCCTCAGACTGGTGAGTCTGCCTCGTCACAGGACGCTTTGACATCATATATCCCAATCGAAACGAATCAAGAACTATCCCAACTGCTAGCACAGAACAACTCTGTACAGACACACGTACACATATGAACTTTAACTGCTAAATTGCTCTGGGAGTTTTAAATGATGTTATGCTTAACCTACGATGAGTCACCCTCATCACACTAACTCATGTGCCTATACCATGCATGCATGAAGTTAGATTCCTTTTGACTCAAAATCATGTGTGTATAGGCGTCATCATGTCAATCTTTAGCGTGGCACGTTGTGCTTATACAATGGTATGCTATGCATGTTGTGCGATGCATTCTAAAAAGGCCTTAATGCATGCCATGGGCGTCATACGCATGAAAATGTTATGCATCCCATACTACATGACATTCTCATGCAACGAAAAAAAACGTGCTAGTTGCATCCATGTGGTGAGGTTATGCATCCCATACTACATAACCCTCACATGTTGCCCCTATGGTGGATCCATATACAGACACATAGTATTCATCCCATACTACATACTGTGCCCCGTATACTTCATGTTATGCTATAAGTGAAGTGCTCGTGCTTCAGCCAAGACGGACGGATGACACCTCGGTGTGTGTATGATATGCCACTGCCTGACCCAATGCCAAGCCAAACCTGCTTTGATACCAACTGTCACAACCCGCATTTTCTCACAACATTTACAGAATATCAGAGCACGAGAAAATACACGTCGTGATAACACGCCGTGCAGGGGATAACTGCACGCGCTCAGGCAAAACCCAAACTCGCATTTGTTGAATAAAATCATAAGTTCATATGCAAGAAAACCAGTTGCAGTTTGATGGTTGTATCCCTCGGCACCGTGGATCAGCTAGTCCACATGAAAAACTATACGTTATACGCAGCGGAAATACATAGTTAGTTAAGGTAAGTTGACATCCTACATGAGTGGAATCGTCCCCAAAGGACCTCTCATGGAATGCAGGACTATAGGTGACTCATAATATATGGAAAATAGCTTTTTTTGTACGTACTCGAGAAATAGTGAGTTAGTGTTTAAAAACATGTCATGAATGAGATACATATACTAGTACTTTAGGGTTTAAAATAGCTAATGCTCAACCTAGCATAAAACATCCCCAGAAGCAAGTAAACAACCTCCAAAAAAGGTAAAACTAACAGTATTTAGTTCATATAGTACATCACTAAAAGAAACCATCAGTGGGCGTCAACAACCTGACACGAACCCACTGGTGGGTGTGTATGTCTGTACAGAAAGAAGAAGAAAAAACTACCTCGCCACAATGAGGAAAATCAACCTTAGCGGCCACAAGCAAGCTCCACCAAACGAACACTAGCCGCTCACTCGGCTACCACCTGGACCTGAGGCATTCCAAAGAAAGAATACCTCAGCAAGTATATAAAGAAATAAAAATGGAGCATTGTCTCATCCATATCAAGAAAAGAAACTTCACCAAAAAATAATACACTGCCCAAGGCAGGATTAAGATGCACTAAGTGCAAGAGATATCAACGTAGCCTGCTAAAACCTGCAGGCGCAATAAGGCCAACATATGCCAAAATACCAAAAGAACGAATAGATCTACATTGTGATGCATTAACAGTGGTAGAGTCATTACTCCGGGGTTAAGCGGTGGCAGCCCTTAAGGTGGAACACACCAACAAAAATAGCCCATTATCCGGGGCCAAAAGGTATTCTCGACACCACAAAACAACAACCCATTATCCGGGGCCAAAAGGTGTTCTCGACACCACAAAACAACAGCCCATTATCCGGGGCCAAGAGTGCCCACCAGGCTTTACACCACACCACCCCTTACAGAGCCATCAGACAAACCACATGCCAAGCATCACGATTCAATCGGCAAAACACGCCAAAACACACCAACAACCCGAAATCCCGACGTAACCACTAATCTGAAAGTTCATCCTAAACAAGTACGCAACATGATCGAAGTTCCTACTTTCATATGTCTACCTTCAACCAAGATTTATTCCAATTACACCATAACCATAGAACCATAAGGAATGAAAATTTCAACTACACCATAACCATATAACCATAAAGATTGAAAAGCAAGGAAAACTTGGCAAGGGTAAGAACACCACTTGCCTCAACCTTCAAGCACAACAGTTGCTATCACAACTTTAGCACAACTAGGAGAAAACCTGAGGTGAACAACATAGGAGAAAAACAACTAAGAGAGTTGACAACCTATCCGTTTTTTTACTAATCCAAGAGCAAGAAATGTTACCTAAGGGGAACTCCCAAGCAGCTGGTCTCTCTTCATTTTTTTTCCTTGGACTCTCCCTCTTTGGAAATGTGGAATGAGAAGAAGAAGAAGAAGAAGAATGAACAAAAAAAGAAGGAAAAAGACTTTAATCTCGGCCTGATTCCCAGTGAAGAAGTTTGGTCCCTTGGATTAAAATAGGAAAGGAATTGAACGGCAGCAAAATTTGCTGAAATCTCAAAATTCGGCCTTGACACGGCCTGGCACACGGCCGTATCACATGCCGTGTCACATAAGCGGTGGGCAACCGTGTTGGAACCCAAGGTTGGATTTGGGTAATGATCACTATTAGGGTTTATTAGATTGACCCAAAATGTATAGTCATGGGTCATAGAATTATTTCCAGGTTTGGTCATTTAGAAAAATTCCAGAGAAGTTCAGATTTGAAGTTTAGAAAATTGCTGGAAGAAAATCTCTGAACTCAGTTCAACTATCTCTGAGCGGAGATCAACTATCTCTCAACCCAGTTTGAAGAAGCTTTAAAATTAAGATGCAGTTCAAAATCTCTGAACTCAGTTCAACTATCTCTGAGCGGAGATCAACTATCTCTGAACCCAGTTTGAAGAAGCTTTAAAATTCAGATGCAGTTCAAAATCTCTGAACTCAGCTCAACGATCTCCGAGCTGAGTTCAACGATCTCCTAACCCAGTTTGAAGAAGCTTTAAGATTCAGTTTGGCGATTTCCTATGCCGTTTTTCAGACCTTCTTATTTACAGCTGGTAGATTTAATTAAGGCTTAACTGCAGGCATTTATAGCTCTCGGATTTAATGCTATCAAATATAGTCGTTTGAATGACAGTATAAAATATGGCTTATTACAGAGATTAAATGCCAATTGATTTCTCAAGACATATTCCATTCTCGGGAATTGATTTAGCCATTCCAAATAGAAAGAATTCAAATGCTTGAATTCTTCAGGCATTAAATATACAGATATTATATCTTACAGAGAACATAAGAAGAGTAATATAGCACTAGACAGAATAGAAGAGATAGATAGAGAATATTCAAGAAGGCTTTTTCTCTCAGCAAGGAAGAACTTAGCTACAAGTTTTCTTACAGCAAATCAACATCATCTTCTTCATCTGCTTCAGGCTTTCAAGAGACAATCAATTCATATCAGTCTAAAAGCTTGTTGGAGAGCAACATCAACTTGAAGGCCTACACCCTACAACAAAGCTTCATTTCCTGAACATCTCAAGAACTCAGGGGGAGCTTTGACAACATCAATATCCACATAGTCTTCTCAGCTGCTTTGAGAAAGATAAGACTTCCATAACTCTCTCATCCCCACCTCTGTAAAGGGTTTTTCAAACTCCCTTCAAAAGTTTGTGTTTGGTTTTTGAGTACCTTATCAAAAGCTCATTGGTGGCAAGACACCTGATCTAAAAATCTGGTTTGGTTTTTGAGCACCTTATCAAAAGCTTATTGGTGCCCAGGACACCTGATCAACTCATCCTGCAGTGGATTCCTACCTAGGGTGGTAGAAGAGTGGATGTACCCAAGTTTAGGGGAACCACTATAGCTCCTTGTGTCTTCTGGCTTGCTTGTCTTTATTTTTGTTTCTGGCTGTGATCTGTGATTAGTTTCTTTTGTAGATTGTAATTAGATAGCTGATGTGTTTAGATTTGCTATTTGCTTCCCTGTTCACTCATATTACAACAACTGTTGTAAAAAGTTTTTAAGCACTATACTTTATTCACCCCCCCCCCCCTCTAGAGTATATCAGATCCAGCTTGCACTTTCAATTGGTATCAGAGGGAGGTTGGTTAAAAATACCACATCTTCCAGGTTGGTTAAAATACCACACCTTAGTGGTTGTACAGGCTAACAACTGAACCAAAATGATCTGATAGATCTTAAATTTCTTGAGAGTTTTTCATGGCACAAAATGAAGAATGTTCAAGCACTGGACCTCCTAAGTGCAATCTGGATAAGCTTGCACTATGGAAGACAAGGATTAGGCTTTTTATGAACTCTATTAATGAAGCCATTTTCAATTCTATTTTGACAGGTCCTTATCAACCATTGGAAACAACAAGCATGAATGCTGCTCCATCACCTCAATGGACAGAAGCTCAAAAATTGCTAAAGATTGCTAATGCAAGAGCAATGGACATCTTTGCTCAATCAATGTCTGATGACATTTTTGAAGGAGTTATTGAATGTACTTCAGCAAAAGACATCTGGAACTCCCTCACAACAATGGCTGCTAGATCAACAAAAGAAAAAACATTAAATACTGAATCTTGGAGTGACTCTGAAGCTTCATCCTGTACAACTAAAGATGAAGAAGAGTCAAGAGCAAGAGAGTTTTGCCTAATGGCAATAAATGCTTCATGCAGCAGACATGATGAAGAATCAGTCTCTGATGAAGAATCAGAATGTGAATCAGAAGAGTATCAGGTTATCTCTTCCCTTGATTTTGACAACATTACTGAATTTTTACCAAAACAAATTAAAAAATTTCAGAAAATTTATGTTCAACATAGTTCGTCGAACGGAGCTCGACGAAAACTACACTCTTCGTCGAACTCAGGTCGACGATCTCGGAACAGAGATTTCTGGTCAGAAAATCTTGATCGACGAAATAAATACCCTTTGTCGAACCGAGAACGATGAACGTCGAACTCAGATCGACGAAAATATTTTTTGTCGAACTCAGAATTTCAAAACAGAAATTTTAATTCTTTTATTTCAAATTATTATTGTGAAAGAAAAATAGGACCCAAGGTAATCTGGGTCCAGAACTCCTAACCTCTCTTTTCAGGAAATGCAGAGGATACAGTAGTAGCTGTATAGGGGGAGATTGTCAATTTTATGTGTAAAGAAAATTGCTTATTATGATTCTCTAGTAATTTTTTTCATGTATTTTATTTCTCAAAGTACCCTTGTACATCTGCTGAAAAACTTTTAAATCAGGCAGATTATTTTTGCTTTGTGTTTTATTTTATGTGAATAGTGTCCTCACCCAAATAGGGGGAGATTGTTGGAACCCAAGGTTGGATTTGGGTAAGGATCACTATTAGGGTTTATTAGATTGACCCAAAATGTATAGTCATGGGTCATAGGATTATTTCCAGGTTTGGTCATTCAGAAAAATTCCAGAGAAGTTCAGATTTGAAGTTCAGAAAATTACTGGAAGAAAATCTCTGAACTCAGTTCAACTATCTCTGAGCGGAGATCAACTATCTCTGAACCCAGTTTGAAGAAGCTTTAAAATTAAGATGCAGTTCAAAATCTCTGAACTCAGTTCAACTATCTCTGAGCGGAGATCAACTATCTCTGAACCCAGTTTGAAGAAGCTTTAAAATTCAGATGCAGTTCAAAATGTCTGAACTCAGCTCAACGATCTCTGAGCTGAGTTCAATGATCTCCGAACCCAGTTTGAAGAAGCTTTAAGATTTAGTTTGGCGATTTCCTATGCCATTTTTCAGACCTTCTTATTTACAGCTGGCAGATTTAATTAAGGCTTAACTGCAGGCATTTATAGCTCTCGGATTTAATGCTATAAAATATAGTCGTTTGAATGACAGTATAAAATATGGCTTATTACAGAGATTAAATGCCAATTGATTTCTCAAGACATATTCCATTCTCGGGAATTGATTTAGCCATTCCAAGATAGAAATAATTCAAATGCTTTAATTCTTCAGGCATTAAATATACAGATATTATATCTTACAGAGAACATAAGAAGAGTAATACAACACTAGACAGAATAGAAGAGATAGATAGAGAATATTCAAGAAGGCTTTTTCTCTCAGCAAAGAAGAACTTAGCTACAAGTTTTCTTACAGCAAATCAACATCATCTTCTTCATCTGCTTCAGGCTTTCAAGAGACAATCAATTCATATTAGTCTAAAAGCTTGTTGGAGAGCAACACCAACTTGAAGGCCTACACCCTACAACAAAGCTTCATTTCCTGAACATCTCAAGAACTTAGAGGGAGCTTTGACAACATCAATATCCACATAGTCTTCTCAGCAGCTTTGAGAAAGAGAAGACTTCGATAACTCTCTCATCCCCACCTCTGTAAAGGGTTTTTCAAACTCCCTTCAAAAGTTTGTGTTTTGTTTTTGAGCACCTTATCAAAAGCTCATTGGTGGCAAGACACCTGATCAAAAAATCTGGTTTGGTTTTTGAGCACCTTATCAAAAGCTCATTGGTGCCCAGGACACCTGATCAACTCATCCTGCAGTGGATTCCTACCTAGGGTGGTAGAAGAGTGGATGTACCCAAGTTTAGGGGAACCACTATAGCTCCTTGTGTCTTCTGGCTTGCTTGTCTTTATTTTTGTTTCTGGCTGTGATCTGTGATTAGTTTCTTTTGTAGATTGTAACTAGATAGCTGTTGTGTTTAGATTTTCTATTTGCTTCCCTATTCACTCAGATTACAACAACTGTTGTAAAAAGTTTTTAAGCATTATACTCTATTCACCCCCCCCCCTCTAGAGTATATCAGATCTAGCTTGCACTTTCAAACCGCCTTACCTCCAAACAGTACACGGCTTGGGACACGGGCGTGTCCCAGGCCGTATCACTTCCTACACGGCCGTGTCATTCGTCGTGACACAACACCCAGCTCCCAGTCCACCAACCCGAGTAGGACACGGCTTTGGGACACGCCCGTGTCCCAAGCCGCGTCACAGCATACTCGACAATCCTCGAACGAAGTTCGTCGAGAGCGGGACACGCCCTGTGACACGCCCGTGTCACAGGCCGTGTACCCTTCTCTCGACACTCGACACTCGATACTCGTTGAGCGAATTTTGTCGAGCAAAGTTCGTCTAGAGCGGGACATGCCCTGTGACATGCCCGTGTCACAGGCCGTGTACCCTTCACTCGACACTCGACATTCGTCGAGTAAAATTCATCGACCGAAATTCGTTGACTGAAATTTGTCGACCACACGGGACACGCCCTGTGACACGCCCGTGACACAGGTCGTGTACCCCGACACGCCCTGGGAGACGCCCGTGTCCCAGGCTGTGTCACCTAAATTAGCTCCAGGTCTCGACCTTTTACACCTCTCTCCTGCTACAATAAACAGCAGCCATAAATTTTTGGCACCTAGGGGGAAAAACCAATAACCAAGATAGCATAAAGTCATATCCATATGTTCTTACTTTTTAAGCATGCTATTCCCGAGCCAAACGATTCGGGTTCGAGCAAACTACCTCAAAATGTAACGCAATACACATGGTAGCTAACTACCCATGCTACGACTCTAGTGGCGGAGTCGAAACCAGCATCCAACAAACAAAAATTTGGGCTAACCTTGCCCGAAGCCAAAACACAAGCATTCCCGAAGAGGCATCACCGAGTCACCAAAACAGACTTCGGCTTGCTAGGGAATCTTGCAAAACAGGCTATCAACCAAGCCACTAAAGGCCTAAAGAGCGAAGATTACACTCTAACAACAGCAAAGGCCAACGTAACGCCAAACAGCATAAAAACAACTGGGGGCGTTATAGGCCTCTACTTCCTCGACAATGTTTTCGCTTTGTCAGCCTTATCCTCCTCTTCTACAGGCCTTCTACAATGGCATCTTTGCCATGGTCATCCTCCTCCACTACTTCTTCATCAGCTTCTGCCCCACCTCCCTCTGCACAGTCCTCCTCTCAACTGTGATGCATGTCAGCTTGGCAAGCATAATCGCTCCTTCCCACCGAAGTAAGGTTATGGATCTTCCCGTCCGTTTGACCTCGTTCACTCTGATGTCTGGGGTCCTGCTCCTACCCTCACAGTAGGTCGGGGCAGTTTATATTTTGTAACGTTTATTGATAATTTCTCATGTTGTACGTGGGTGTATCTTTTAAAAGATCGTTATGAGTTATTCTCTATATAGAGATCCTTTTATTTTATGATTAAAACTCAGTTTGATGTCTCTATTAAAGACTTTCACTCTCATAATGTAAAAGAATATCTTAGTCATGATTTTTCTTCTTTTTGTATGCAAAATGTGATTGTTCATCAAACTAGCTGTGTCTATCCTCACAGAAAAATGGTGTGGCGGAACACAAAAAACGTCATTTTCTTAATGTCGCTGGCATTCTGATGACATAGATGTAGGTTCCTCGCTCCTATAGGGGTTATGTCATTCTCATATCCTGCTATCTCAACAATCACATTCCCTCCACAGTTCTCCACGGTCAAACCTCATTCTCCATTCTCTATCCGGGTAAGGGTCCATTTCCTCTCCCTCTATGTATCTTTGGGTGCACGACTTTTGTACTTGCTCCCTCCGCAACCCGTGACAAACTCTCCCCACTGCCACCAAATATGTCTTTCTGGGTTACTCTACCACTTAGAATGGTTATTGTTGTTTTGACCCCGTTTTTCGCGAGTTCTTCTCCACAGACGTAACCTTCTTCGAAAATGAGTCCTATTTCTCTCGCGACTACTCCTTTCTTCCTGATGTTCCTGCTTCTCCTACCATCCACTCTGTTCCATCTACACTTACCGAGATATCTCCTCCTCCACTGTGTCCACCTTCTCCTCCTCTCTCTCCACCTTCGATGTCTTCCTCTTCCCCGCAGCCGCCTCTCTACTCCCGCGCCAACTCTCTCTGCCACGGATGCACCGGATACCGAGGAACACGCTGACCTATATCTTCTCATTGCTCTTCGTAAAGGGATGGAGACATGTACCCAGCACTCGCTTATTGTTGTTGTTTCCTATGCTCGTCTTACTTCTTCTCACAGGACTTTTGCGCTGGCTATCTCTGCCACCACCCCTCCCTACACCTACCAGGAATCCCTTGTTGTTAATCATTGGAAGGCGGGCATGGATGAGGAAATTTCCACCCTCACTAAGCGGGGTACATGGACCCTTGTTACTCCTCCATTGGGCACCGATGTTGTTGGCTGTCGTTGGGTGTTTGTTGTGAAGTTCAGTCCGGACGGCAGTGTGGATCGTTACAAGGCTAACCTTGTCGCCAAAGACTTAACTCAGACTTATGGTGTTGATTATTTTGACACCTTCTCTCTTGTTGCTCGTCTCAGCACTATTCGGGTGCTCCTCTCTGTGGTTGTCAACAGGGATTTACCCATTTCTCAACTGGATGTCAAAAATGTCTATCTCTATGGTGATCTTCAGGATAATGTCTACATGGAGCAACCTCCTGTGTATTTTGCTCAGGGGGAGACACAGGTATGTAGGCTGAAGAAGAGCATCTATTGCTTAAAGCAAAGCCCTTGGGCTTGGTTTGACAAGTTTAGCGGCATTGTGGCAGCTGTGGGTTTTAAAAGAAGTTTTGTCGATCACTCATTGTTCATTCGCAAAACCTCCCTGGGTCTGGTGGTTCTTATCATATATGTGGATGATATTTTTCTTGCTGGAGATGAACAGGCAAGGGTAGCCTTGACAAAGAAACATCTCCGTCAACACCTGGTCACAAAGGATATGGGCTCTCCAAAATACTTTATCAGGATAGAAATCTCTCGAAAGCCCAACTCCTTGGTCCTCTCTCAATATAAATATGCTCTTGATCTTCTAAAGGAAACAGGGTTGACTAGGGCTAAACTTGTCTGATGCCCTATGGCCACTAAAGAAGATGAAACCTGGATAGATGACTCGCCTCCTCTATCAGATGTTACGAGGTACATACGTTTGGTAGGCAAAATCATTTATCTCATGGTAACCAGACCCGACATCTCCTACATTGTAGGCAAGGTTAGACAGTTCATGCATGTTCCTAGGGAGTGTCATCTACAATCTGCCCTAAGGATATTGAAATATATTAAAGTGGTGCTAGGTAAAGGACTACTATTTCAAAGAATGGTCATTTAAAGATTGAAGTGTACTTGGATGCTAGATATGCTGATGACAAATGAGATCGCAAGTCCACATCAGGCTTTTGCACATTTATGGGGGGAAACCTTATGAGCTGGAAGAGCAAGAAACAGTCGGTCATCTCTAGGTCTAGTGCAGAGACAGAATATCGAAGTATTGTGTCGACCACATCTGAATTAAAGTGGTTGCGGGCTCTCATGTTTGACTTAGGAGAGGTCTACAACCATCCTCTACCTATGTTCTACAATAATAAGGCCGTTATATATACCTCCATGAAAGATAGGGGTTAGATCTGATTTACTCTAGAGGGGGGTGAATAGAGTAATAAAACTTTTTGGCTGTTTAAGATTTTTATCAGAATAAAAAATATAGGATACCAATAATAAAAGAAAGGGAAAACAGTCTAAGTTATTCTACTCTAACACAGCACAGAAATATATCACTGCGCAGCTAGCTTATTATAGCCACAGCAAGAACAACAAGAAAAAGGGCAACCAGACAACACATGAAATTTTATTGTGGTTCCTCAACCTGGGTACATCCACTCTTCTACCACCCTGGTAGGAATCCACTAGCAGGTTTTTGATCAGGTGACTGCCACCACAAGATCTATTTCTAGGGAGATCTCACAACCTTTTGAGCTTTTGATCAGGTGCCCAAAAACCAAATAAACTTTTGAAGGGAGTTAATAAACCATTTATATAGGATGGGGGAGAGATTTCATGGTATCTTCTCTTTCTCAAACAACTGAGAAGACTAGTGGATTTGATGTTGTCAAGACTCCTTCAGAATCACTTGGAGCCTTGCGCAGGATGTGGGTCTTCTGTCTTGACTTGAAGTAATCCAGGAACTTCTGACTGATAGAATGTTTGTTGTCCTTTAAAGCTCCTGGAGTTAAAGTTGAAGAAGACTCTTGATAGTGATTGTTGTTCTTCTTCTTCTTCAGTAAGATCAAGGTGAAAATAGGATGTTTTCTGCATAGAGAATGTCTGAGATATTTTCTGTATATTCTCTGGTTCTATATCACTGTCCTTATTACTATCGACTGAAAAGAGAAAAATCTATTTTATACTCTCTGTCAAAAATTTTCCTTTGAATTTTGAATTCTCTGCATTAATTGTTAATGGCATGGAGAATGAAAATCGGCTGGAGAATATTTCTTTAATGTGTTTCCTCAACTGTCCCAATAAATTAAGCAAGTAATTAACTTGATGAAGACCATAATTAATGCTGCCCATAATGACTATATTCAGATAATATGAGCATTAATTACTCAGGAATTACTACTAAATAATATGGAATAAGGACAAAAAGAGGGAAAATTCTAAGTATGGAACTGCAACAGAAATCATCGGCCATAGAACAGATTTCGTCGACTGAGATCCAAGTTCGTCGAGCTGATAAATCCTATTCGTCGACCTGAGAAAACTTATTTGTCGACCTGAGATCCAAGTTCGTCGGCCTGAGCTCAGTGACCTGCATTCTGCGAATAACTTGCCAATTCCGCAGTCCAAGTTCGTCGAGCACAGATTCTGTGTTCGTCGAGCTAAGTTCAGAAAACATATTTTGGAAAGAATGTGTTGAAGTTGAAATCCGGACTTCGTCGACCTGAGCTCAAATATTGTCGAGCACAACTCAGAGAATTAACTCTGAGTTCGTCGAGCGGAGCACTACTATCGTTGAGCTGAGTCCGACGAACATCGAACTCATATACTGAACTTGAATTTCTTCTAAGTCTTGAGTCTCCTGAAGTCTTCTGCTGGCTGGTCCATATAAGTTGAACCTAAAGATTTAGCCTAAACTCTAAGACTCAAAACACATGACCCTGGCTATACATTGTGGGTCACACATCCTAATTAGTGAACCTAGCCCAAATCCAACTAGGGATCCAAAAATATCCCACTATTAGGGTGAGGTCACTAATACAAATAAAAGGAAAATATTCACAAAGCAGAATAAATATATCTGGCAGAAAATTGAAACATTCAGCAGATATGTACATACATAGTAGCTTTGTGACAGAAAACAAATAAAATTCAGACAATAACAACCAAACAAGATATTCCTTTCTTCTTCTGCTGCTTTTCCTTGACAGCTTTGTATTGCTTAGAAGTCTGTGTGAACTTGATTTCTCTATTAGGATTGGCTGCATCTCTTTTGGACATGGTCATGTCTGTAGCTCCAATTATATTGAGAACAGTTGCTCTGGGTACAACAGTCTCTGGATGCATGTTCATATAAGCATCTACATTGAAAAATTTGTTAGCCTTTTCATACATCTTCAACTCTTCTTTTTTGTATGATGAAATTATTGAGTATTGAGAAGGATCTCTGCTTTTAGCTTTAGCTTTATTAATCATTGATAGTCCAACTAGCTCCTGGAATCTGGCTATTCTTGAAGTTATTTACGTTTCAGGATCCATAAATGGAATAGCTGGTGATGCATGCCTTTTTGAACTTTCTGCTTTTTCAATTTTAGAAGCTTATTGTTGAATGTCTTGTTGTTGTTGATGTTGCTGTTGTCTGCTGCTGCTGGAATACCTTTGCTGGTTTCTTCCTTGAGATTTGGAAGATCTACCTTGATGTCTTTGGTAACTTTGAGCATAGGAGGTATATCTTTGAGAACTACTTCCTGAAGCACAGGCAATAGGAGGAGGAGGAGGACCTCTCCAGTTCCTTTAAGAAGGAGGAGGAGGAGAGTACCTCCTGCTTTTCATTCTGCCTTTCTGCTCATTTTTAGAAAGCCACATCCATGCTGGCATCCATGGATATGGAGTGATATTCTGTAGAATATAGTATGGAGTATCATGAGTGGGATTTGGTTTGGGAGCAGCTTTTGAAACAGCTTTTCTTTTCTTAACAATCTTCTTCTTAGCTTTAGTATTATCAGAATCATCAGAATCATCATCATTATCCTCATCATCAGAAGATCCCTAAGGATTGTCATATAGATCATCAAGTGCCTTTGAAATATCTTGGGAAATTTGTTTTTCAGCCTAAGGCTGTACTGAAGGTTTTGGAAGAGCTGGAATATCTGTCATTATAGTGCTTTCAGCAACTATTTTAATTTCTTCTTCTATGTCAGTAAGAATGATATCATCTAACTCTAGTACAGGACTATCATCCATCTTATATGTGGGAGGTGAGGTAGAATTTGGAGGGGATGATAATTTTGGTGGCTCTATTTGTAACGTCCCAATTCGCGCTAGGCTGTGCGAGTTTTGGGTCAGGAGGGCAGGCTTGAGTTCAGGAAAGTGGAGGAAAAAGGGCGGCACTTGTGGTATGGAGAAGTTGGTCCAGAGCAAGTTACACTCCCTGGGTCACGGGCGTGACCCAGGGGCGTGACTAAGGTACTCGAGTAACTGAAACTGTTACTTGAGTAGTTTTCAAATTACTCAAGAAAATTGGGTTACACGCCCCGGGTCACGGGCGTGACCCCGGGGCGTGACTAAGGTACTCGAGTAACTGAAACTGTTACTCGAGTAGTTTTCAAATTACTCGAGAAAATTGGGTTACATGCCCCGGGTCACGGGCGTGGCCCAGGGGCGTGACTAAGGTACTCGAGTAACTGAAACTATTACTCGAGTAGTTTTTAAATTACTCGAGAAAATTGGGTTACATGCCCTGGGTCACGGGCGTGACCCAGGGGCGTGACTAAGGTACTCGAGTAACTGAAACGGTTACTCGAGTAGTTGCAAGTACCCGAGTAAATTGGGTGACACGCCCTGGGTTACGGGCATGACCCAGGGGCGTGACTGAGGATACTCGAGTAACTGCCGAGGTTACTCGAGTAGTTTTCGAAATACTCAAGTATAGTGGGTTACACGCCCTGGGTCACGGGCGTGACCCAGGGGCGTGACTTAAGATACTCGAGTAGGTGTTTAATGTACTCGAGTAGGTAGTTGGTTCTAGGGTAAGAGGGTTACACGCCCTAGGTCACGAGCGTGACTATGGGCGTGACCGGGGGCGTGTTCCCCGGTCGACGATTTTAGGAGATTTCGGTGAATTCCGTTCGACGATAGGCGTCACGCCCGGGGTCACGGGCGTGACCATGGCGTGACCATGGCGTGTTCCACCGTGTCGAGTATTGAATCGGCATTGTAACCGCTTGTAACGCTTCGCCTGAGCGGGACACGGGTAAGGACACGGGCGTGTCCCTACCTGTGTCACAATATATATATAAGGATCAATGGAAACCCTAGCCGTTTTTCACTCTTCTTCCCAGCTGTAATTTTCTGAGAGAAGTCCTGTGGAGAAGGAGAGTTTGTTGGAGGAAGATCTAGGGAAGGAGATCCGCCATCGCCGTAAAGGAAAGGATGTCGTCGCGAAGGATCACAAGATCTATGGCCGGAAATGGTACCGCCGGAACCGATGTGAGTTTTCTACCCTCTCCCTTGGTGCTAGATCTGTAGTTAATTCCTAGGCGAGACATCGACTCAAGAGAGTCTTGATGGAGAGGAGTTTCCCTAGGGAAGGCCATGCTAGGACTTGTGTCTTAGGTTTTAGATCTCTTCAACCACTCTCTTCTTCTATGTGATTATAGGGGATGGTTTCGTGAAGGGTAATGGCCTCTTGAGGTTGAATAAGGGAGGATGTTTTCTGGAGTGATTTGGGAAGATCACCTTGAGGAGGAAGACGAACTGATGCAGTTCATTCCGCCTTAAGATGCGTGCAGAATCTGTATTCTGCGTGCAGAATTTGTATTCTGCGCGCAGCGAACGTCGTGGCCATTTGCAGGTATGATATGGCCAGATTTGGGCTTTCTGATGAATATGAAAGTTGTAGTCCTTGAAATTACCTTTCCAACGGATAGTTACACGATTTCAGGCGAAGTCTGTAGCCACGGGAAAGGTTGAACGAATTTGATGTTCGGCAAATCCTGCATGCAGAAATTGTGTTCTATACGCAGCGGACTTCGGGTCCGATTTCAAATAGGATAATATCAAATTTGGGTCGAGGTCTGAATATGAACGTTGTAGTCCTTGAAAATACCTTTCCAACGAATAGTTACACGATTTCAGCCGACGTCTGTAGCCACGGGAAAGGCTGAACGAATTTGATGTTCGGCAAATCCTGCATGCAGAAATTGTGTTCTGTACGCAGCGGACTTCGGGTCCGATTTCAAATAGGACAAGTCAAATCTGGGTCGAGGTATGAATATGAAAGTTGTAGTTCATGGGAATACCTTTCCATCGAGGGGTTACACGTCTTCACCGGATTCATGAAGCTTCGGGAATCTCTGGTTGAAGTTGCTGTCCAGATTATTCCTGCATCTAAAAATCTGGGTTTATAACATATGGATTTGGATTCGGTGAAATTAATACCGCAGGTAATCTTGAGGCTTAGATAAGCTCTTATGAATATTTAATTACGTTGCATAAATGATGAAGATTATTAATCGGATTCCATGTAATCGAATTGTAAGTTGGTCTACTTGAATGATTTGTCTTGTTAGAAGTTAGTAGATGGTTATACACGTGCAACTTGATATATTATGTTTCAATCACTTGAAATGGCATATAGAAGGATAACTCATGGCCATGTGAATGTTGAATAGTGGATTGAATTTGGTAATCCAATACTTAGAGCGTCTTCTACCTACGGGTGGTATTGTGAAAGGATGTAAGTGCGGCGTCGACCGTCACTTGTTTTGGTTGTGTTGAGATAAGGTATGGATGGATGGTTGGGCTGTGTTCTCGTGCTTACTTCCGAGGCCCCTTCCATGTTATGTTGATGTGATATTTGCATGTGGTGTGAGTCGACATGCGGTGTCGTAATCCTGGGTTAAGGATAGTGTGGCAGGTCTACGGGCTCGCCAGTCGTCACACCGACGGGAGACGACAGTTAGACTTTGGGCGGTTATGCTTGGTCCTCAGTGTTCATGTCCCGGGGCTCCTTCTGTGCCAGGTGAACGGTTGGGCTTGGTCCTCGTGCTCACTCCGATGCTCCTTCCAGATCACACAAGGTCAGTTCGGGGCTTGGTCCTCGGTGCACATCTACCCGAGGCTCCCGCTGGACCATAGTACGCATGGGCTCCGCTGTTGTGTTCTTAGCGTTGAGGCGTACGGAGGCCTAGGTGAAGCAGTGTGGAGGCCCGCCTAGTAGGTAGAAGTGCCCGTTCTACTGTCACCGCCTGGCCACGGCGGCTGATGCCTGAGAGGTTAGCTACCTGCTCGAAAAGTGGGAACTAAAGGTCTATGTCGGCATAGCGGTTGCGCGGGTTACATGGGTGAGTCATTGCATAGCATACATGGCATATCATAACATTGCACAACAAGATCCTCATCGTATAAGTTTGTATGGGCACTCTTATACGATGAGTTACTTTTATGTAACTCGATCCTTAACTTATAAGTTTGTATGGGCATTCTTATAAGTTAAGTTACTTTCATGCTGTTCTTATACTTGTTAGTTTAGTGTAGCCCTTAAATAACTACTAATTATGATACTGTTACTCTTACACTACTGTCACCTGCTTATACTTCTTTACTTGCATATTTATATATTGTACCCTTGTTCTCTCTCTCCGCCCGGTGCCGAGGAGTCGCCGGGGGAGCGGATATGAAACCACTTAGTCGTTTCGACTAACGGTTGCTACGTCTTCCTTTTTAGGAGGTCACGCCACAAGTAGAGCAGCCGCAGACCACGCAGCAGGACAGCCAGGCCAGGACGACAGGGGCTGAAGTGACGGTGTCGTCAATACCGTCGGTTACGGATGTTAGTGTTTTATTACTATGATGTAGCCCGTTTGGGCAATGCATAGCTGTACTCTGATATATTGTAGAAGCATGTTTTAGCTTCTCCATTATTTATGGATGTTTTTGACATTATGCTTAATGTGGATTTTGACTTCTCTTTTTATATTTTATGGTTGGGTTGGCATGATGTGTTAATATTATGGTAGCCGGCGGAATAGGTGTCTTGTGGTACAGGTTAGCCCATGTGCTAATGCTATCCCAAGGCGGCTGTTCCGGGCATAAGACTCCCCCTTTGTCCCGTGTTTTGGGATCCGGGAGGGGGGTCTTACAAATGGTATCAGTTTGCCACGATCCTCAACTAAAGAAGTCATTCAACAATGGAACCACCCCCGGTCGATTAGTCAGTTTGCGGACAAACTGACTTAGCGGAAGCAGTGGTGTGCCCATATGTAATTCTCATTAAGTTGTCCAACTTTGACCTTAAGTTTAGCCAACTTGACCTCAAATTGTCTTGTACGTGTAGGTTCCTCTGCATGTCGAGCCGGTGGGGGGCACTCCTACCCCTCCCATACCCACTCAGTTCCAACAGTCTGAGTTGGGGTAGACGCTCACCGTCATTCTTGATGCTTTTAAGGCGCAACAGGCCCCGGTGCAACAACAGGCCCCGAGCTCCAACTGGCTGAGCACATTCTGGGCTCTCTCCCCTCCCGTCTATCTTGGGACGGAGTCAGCCGTACGTATAGAGGAATTGCTAGACACAGTACAGGAGTTGTTGGCTGGTATCCGTTGCCCGGCCAACATGGCAGTGACATTGGCAGTGTCCGTCTTGGACTTACATGCGAAAGGTGGTGGAAGTCCCTCATGGGCTCTACCTTCCAAGGCCGGGTCTACACAGAGATAAGTTTGAGTGAATTCTCGGGTATTTTCTTTGGGCATTTTATCCCTACATCGGCCCGGGACGAGCTTGAGCAGATGTTCCTTCTACTAAAGCAGGGATCAAAGTCAGTTACGGAATACTAGCGGGAATTCCAGCATCTCGCAAGATTTGCTGATTCTTACGAGTTGGATGACAGAGGTTATACCAAGCGCTTTTACAAAGGACTGCGGGATCCCCTAAGGCAGTCCCTTTTGTTTATAGCGGACGGTAGCTTGGCAGAGATCATCGATATGGTGAAAAGATTGGAGGCGGATCAGCTGGGATGTAGTAAGAGGCCTGCAGAGGAAGTGATGGAAGCCGGCCACGAGCAATATAAGGAGGTGGGACTTCAGAGGAGGAAGACGATATCAAAGAGGTGGAGGGTGTGTCCACCGAAACTATAGGGTGGAGCATCCGGTTCCGCAGCCGCCTGCGTTGCCTCCACCACCACAGCAGCAGCAATACCGACGACGTGAGGAGCGTCGTGGGTTGGTGTGTTTTGAATGCAATCAACCGGGCCACATTAGACACTACTGCCCGCAGCTGTATGGGAACGTCCCTCCTGCTCTCCCTCTAGCAGCCCCACGAGGATGGTGACATATGCGTGGTAGAGGACGAGGACCGCCAAGAGGAAACCCCGGCCCTGTCCGGGATCAGGTGTATGCGCTGGACATGGCGCAAGAGCGAAATCCCCAGGAAGTTATAGCTGGTATGTGCAGTTAACCTTCTCAATTTTCATTGTCTAATTTAAAATGTTTAAGACATACTAGACGCCTAGTGGTTGAGTTTGGTTGTTGGTACCTAGGCACCGTGGTAATCGGTGGGAGAACGGCCTATGCGCTGTTCGATACCGGTGCTTCACACTCTTTCGTGTCCGAAGATTTCATTAAAGGTATGGAGGGCGTACAATACTTTACTGGAATAGCCCGACGAGTGCGTCTCCCGGACGGCTCGGAGATGATCGCTACCGCCAAGTGCGAGTTTGAGATATTTATTGAAGGAAGGGCCTTCGATACGCCTGCCACGGTCCTGAAGATTCCGGAGTTCGACATCATTTTGGGCATGGCAAGGTTGAATTGGCATTTCGCGAGGATCGACTGCGCGGAGAAGAAGATTTGCTTGAGACATGGGGACACCGATGTTATTTTCCAAGGTATTAATTTCGCACCCCATGTGCTCTTATCTTCAGTTCAGGCTGTAAAGGCCCACATGAAAGGGGATGAGGTCTACATGATCTGGTTTGAGTTGAAGGAGGTAGCATTGGAGGTGAAAGATGTTCGGGTAGTGCGAGACTTCCCCGAGGTGTTTCCAGAGAAACTACCAGGATTACCCCCTCATAGAGAGGTCGATTTCCGGATTAATCTCGTGTCAGGTGCCAAGCATGTATCCAAGGCCCCTTACCGAATGGCCCCAAAGGAACTCGCAGAGTTTAGAGTTCAATTACAAGAATTGGTGGAGTCAGGGTTCGTTCGCCCCAGTTCGTCACCCTGGGGAGCCCCTGTATTGTTTGTGAAGAAGAAGGATGGGACAATGCGCTTGTGTATAGATTATCGGGAACTCAACTGGCTGATGGTACAGAACACTTACCCGCTACCTCGGATCGACGAGTTGTTCGATCAATTAGTGGGAGCGCATTGGTTTTCTAAGCTGGACTTGCGCTCGGGTTACTATCAGTTGAGGATCTAGGAGGAGGACATACATAAGACGGCCTTCAGCTTAAGATATGGGTTGTATGAGTTCACGATAATGCCGTTTGGGCTCACAAATGCCCCTTCGGCTTTCATGAGCCTGATGAACAAGGTATTCGAGCCCTATTTGGATGTCTTCGTCATTGTCTTCATCGACGATATTCTGGTTTACTCAAAGACGGAGGAACAGCATACCGAGCACCTAGCCTTGGTTCTGAAGAAGTTAAAAGAGCATGCCTTGTTCGCCAAGTTCAGCAAATGCGAATTTTGGCTCAAGGAGGTTGCCTTCTTAGGCCATGTAATCAGTGGTGCTGGACTAGCAGTGGATCCGGCCAAGGTGCGTGCCGTGAAGGAATGGTCTCCCTTGAAATCGACGGCCGATGTACGGAGCTTTCTTGGACTTGCTGGATACTACCGCAAGTTCGTAAAGGGATTCTCCAAGATTGCCCTTCCTCTTACCTCCTTGACGAAGAAGGGTGTGCCATTTGAGTGGACACCTCAATGTGAAGCAACATTTCAAGAGCTGAAGGATAGGCTTACCTCTGCCCCCATCCTTGCACTTCCGTCTGGGAAGGAAGGATTTCAATTTTACACGGACGCGTCGTATCAAGGGATGGGAGCGGTATTGATGCAGCATGGGCATGTGATCGCCTACGCCTCAAGACAGTTGAAGAAACATGAGGTCAACTACCTGGTGCATGATTTAGAGTTGAGAGCAGTGGTGTTCACCTTGAAGGTTTGGAGGCACTATCTATACGGCGTCCACTGTGAGATATTCTCAGATCATAAAAACCTGAAATATGTCCACACTCAGAAGGAGTTGAACCTGAGACAACGGCGGTGGTTGGAATTTCTATGCGACTACGAGTTCACCATGAACTAACACTCCGGGAAAGCAAACTCCGTTGCCGATACATTGAGTAGAAAGGTGCCAGGCTCTAGCCCAGAGTCTCGGTTGATGAGTATGGAGTTGGCTCGGATGATTGAAGAGATCGATATTCCATTGGTATTCAAGGCTCCTTCAGCAGAGTATGCGGAGTATTTGGCAAGCATGAGCATAGTCTGTGACATCCGGGACCGGATTCGGGTGGAGCAAGGAATGGATGCGGCCTTGGCCCCGAAAATCAAATCAATTGAGGAAGGAACTACCGACGAGTATACACTCAAAGACGGCCTCGTTTACTTTCACGGCCGGCTCTACATACCCAAGGGCGATAAAATCCGGGAGGATATATTGAGAGAGGCACATAACTCTCAATATTCAGTGCACCCGGGTATTGCTAAGATGTACGCCGATTTGCGGAAGACCATGTGTTGGCCGGGAATGAAGAAGGATGTCCGGAACTACGTTACTCATTGTGAAGCCTGTCAAAGAGTGAAGGCTGAATGCAGAAGACCCGGTGGTTTGTTGCAGTCATTTCCCATTCCCGAATGGAAGTTTGAGGATATCTCCATGGACTTTGTCCATGCGCTACCTCGCTCACGCTCCGGGAATGATTCGTTGTGGGTTATTGTTGATCGGCTGACAAAAGTAGCCCGGTTCATTCCCATGAAGAAGGAAGCACATGTGGACGTTTTGGTACGCCTTTTTGTGGAGCAGTTCGTACGGTATCATGGCGTTTAGGGTGGAAGGCGGTACAGGCATATCTGGGCTCACGCCTAACCTTCAGTACTGCATTTCACCCTCAGACGGACGGGCAGTCTGAGCGGACCATCCGAACACTGGAGGATTTACAGAGGTTGTGTGTGCTGGACAGAGGAGAACTGTGGGAAAGACTCATGCCGCTGGTGGAATTCTCCTACAATAATAGCCATCAAGCGAGCATCAGTATGGCGCCCCATGAAGCCCTTTATGGAAGAAGGTGCAGGACTCCCTTGTCTTGGGTGCAGGATGAAGATCCGAAGGCATTCTGAAATGAATATATAGAAGATACTGACGCGGCGGTCAGATTGTTACGGGATCGCATGTTGGAGGCTCAAAGTCGGCATGCGGAGTATTATAATGAAAAGCACCGGATGGTGGAGTTTAAAGTGGGAGATAAGGTGTTCTTGAAGGTCCGGCCGATGCATGGAGTGTCGCGGGTTCGTGGAGTGAAAAAACTCAGCCCGAGGTATGTTGGGCCTTAAACTATTTTGGAAAGAATTGGCCCGTTGGCCTATCGGTTGGAGTTGCCGCCAGAGCTGGAGAACCTCCATGACGTATTCCATGTGTCGTCGCTTCGGAAAGCACTGTTGCGGCCCGACCAATATATTCCCACGACTAGTGGTGCAGTGGCGTCAGATAGGTCTGTGCGACTAGAGTCGGTGCGGATTGTTGACAACGAGAAAAGGACATTGCGCCGCAAAAGTGTCCCCTTGGTGAAGGTCCTATGGTCCAACCATGGGAAGGAGGAGTACACATTGGAGCCAATGGATTTGATGCAGCAACGCTACCCGGAGTTGTTTGCTCAAGGTAATCTTATTTAAAAGCTGTGTTAAATTTCATGTTATGCTTTCCTCCCCATAGCCTAAGCCTGATTTCGGGGACGAAATCTTTTATTTTGTTTATAGGATTTGTAACGTCCCGATTTGCGCTAGGCCCCGTGCGAGTTTTGGGTCAGGAGGGCAGTCTTGAGTTCAGGAAAGTGGGGGAAAAAGGGCGGCACTTGTGGTATGGAGAAGTCGGTCCAGAGCAAGTTACATGCCCTGGGTCACGAGCGCGACCCAGGGGCATGACTAAGGTACTCGAGTAACTGAAACTGTTACTTGAGTAGTTTTCAAATTACTCGAGAAAATTGGGTTACACGCCCTGGGTCACGGGCGTGACCCAGGGGCGTGACTAAGGTACTCGAGTAACTGAAACTGTTACTCGAGTAGTTTTGAAATTACTCGAGAAAATTGGGTTACATGCCCTGGGTCACGGGGGTGACCCAGGGGCGTGACTAAGGTACTCGAGTAACTGAAACTGTTACTCGAGTAGTTTTCAAATTACTCGAGAAAATTGGGTTACACGCCCTGGGTCACGGGCGTGACCCAGGGGCGTGACTAAGGTACTCGAGTAACTGAAACGGTTACTCGAGTAGTTGTAAAGTACCCGAGTAAATTGGGTGACACGCCCTGAGTCACGGGCGTGACCCAGGGGCGTGACTGAGGATACTCGAGTAACTGCCGAGGTTACTCGAGTAGTTTTCGAAATACTCGAGTATAGTGGGTTACACGCCCTGGGTCACGGGCGTGACCCAGGGGCGTGACCCAGGGGCATGACTTAAGATACTCGAGTAGGTGTTTAATGTACTCGAGTAGGTGGTTGGTTCTCGAGTAAGAAGGTTACACGCCCTAGGTCACGGGCGTGACTATGGGCGTGACCGGGGGCGTGTTCCCCGGTCGACGATTTTAGGAGATTTCGATGAATTCCGTTCGACGATAGGCGCGGCGCCCGGGGTCACGGGCATGACCATGGGCGTGACCATGGCGTGTTCCACCATGTCGAGTATTGAATCGGCTTTGTAACCTCTTGTAACGCTTCGCCTGAGCGGGACATGGGTAAGGACACGGGCGTGTCCATACCCGTGTCACAATATATATATAAGGATCAGTGGAAAATCCTAGCCATTTTTCACTCTTCTTCCTAGCTGTAATTTTCTGAGATAAGTCCTATGGAGAAGGAGAGTTTGTTGGAGGAAGATCTAGGGAAGGAGATCCTCCATCGCCGTAAAGGAAAGGATGCCGCCGCGAAAGATCACAAGATCTATGGCCGGAAATGGTACCGCCGGAACCGATGTGAGTTTCATACCCTCTCCATTGGTGCTAGATCTATAGTTAATTCCTAGGCGAGACATCGACTCAAGAGAGTCTTGATGGAGAGGAGGAGTTTCCCTAGGGAAGGCCCTGCTAGGACTTGTGTCCTAGGTTTTAGATCTCTTCAACCACTCCCTTCTTCTATGTGATTATAGGGGATGGTTTCGTGAAGGGTAATGGCCTCTTGAGGTTGAATAGGGGAGGAGGTTTTCTGGAGCGATTTGGGAAGATCGCCTTGAGTAGGAAGACGAACCGATGCCGTTTATTCCGCCTTAAGATGCGTGCAGAATCTGTATTATGCGCGCAGCGAACTTCGTGGCCATTTTCAGGTGTGATATGGCCAGATCTGGTCTTTCGGCTGAATATGAAAGTTTTAGTCCTTGCAAATACCTTTCCAACGGATAGTTACACGATTTCAGGCGAAGTCTGTAGCCACAGGAAAGGTTGAACGAATTTGATGTTCGGCAAATCCTGCATGCAGAAATTATGTTATGTACGCAGCGGACTTCGGGCCCGATTTCAAATAGGATAATGTCAACTCTGGGTCGAGGTCTGAATATGAAAGTTGTAGTCCTTGACAATACCTTTCCAACGAATGGTTACACGATTTCAGCCGACATCTGTAGCCATGGCAAAAGCTGAACGAATTTGATGTTCGGCAAATCCTGCATGCAGAAATTGTGTTCTGTACGCAGCGGACTTCGAGTCCGATTTCAAATAGGATAAGGTCAAATCTGGGTCGAGGGCTGAATATGAAAGTTGTAGTCCATGAAAATACTTTTCCATCGAGGGATTACATGTCTTCACCGAATTCCTGATGCTTCGGGAATATCCGGTTGAATTTGCTATCCAGATTATTCCTGCACCTAAAAATCTGGGTTTATAACAGATGGATTTGGATTCGGTGAAATTAATACCGCAGGTAATCTTGAGGCTTAGATAAGCTCTTATGAATATTTAATTACGTTGCATAACTGATGAAGATTATTAATCGGATTCCATGTAATCGAATTGTAAGTTGGTCTACTTGAATGATTTGTCTTGTTAGAAGTTAGTAGATTGTTATACACGTGCAACTTGATATATTATGTTACAATCACTTGAAATGACATATAGAAGGATAACTCATGGCCATGTGAATATTGAATAGTGGATTGAATTTGGTAATCCAATACTTAGAGCGTCGTCTCCCTACAGGTGGTATTGTGAAGGGATGTAAGTGCGGCGTCGACCGTCACTTGTTTTGGTTGTGTTTAGATAAGGTATG
This sequence comes from Platanthera guangdongensis, assembly GCA_039583875.1. Lineage (NCBI taxonomy): Eukaryota > Viridiplantae > Streptophyta > Magnoliopsida > Asparagales > Orchidaceae > Platanthera > Platanthera guangdongensis. Next base: position 132,511,639 of record CM077165.1, read on the forward strand.
GATGGATGGTTGGGATGTGTTCTCGTGCTTACTTCTGAGGCCCCTTCCATGTTATGTTGATGTGGTATTTACATGTGGTGTGAGTCGACACGCGGTGTCGTAATCCTGGGTTAAGGATAGTGTGGTAGGTCTACGGGCTCGCCAGTCATCACACCGACGTGAGACGACAGTTAGACTTTGGGCGGTTGGGCTTGGTCCTCGGTGTTCATGTCCCGGGGCTCCTTCCGTGCTAGGTGAACGGTTGGGCTTGGTCATCGTGCTCACTCCGAGGCTCCTTCCGGATCACACAAGGTCAGTTCGAGGCTTGGTCCTCGGTGCACATCTACCCGAGGCTCCCGCTGGACCATAGTACGCATGGGCTCCGCTGTTGTGTTCTTAGCGTTGAGGCGTACGGAGGCCTAGGTGAAGCTGTGTGGAGGCCCTCCTAGTAGGTAGAAGTGCCCGTTCTACTGTCACCGCCTGGCCACGGTGGCTGATGCCTGAGAGGTTAGCTACCTGCTCGAAAAGTGGGAACTAAAGGTCTATGTCGGCATAGCGGTTGAATGGGTGAGTCATTGGATAGCATACATGGCATATCATAACATTGCACAACAAGATCCTCATCGTATAAGTTTATATGGGCACTCTTATACGATGAGTTACTTTTATGTAACCCGATCCTTAACTTATAAGTTTGTATGGGTATTCTTATAAGTTAAGTTACTTTCCTGCTATTCTTATACTTGTTAGTTTAGTGTAGCCCTTAAATAACTGCTAATTATGATACTGTTACTCTTACACTACTGTCACCTGCTTATACTTCTTTACTTGCATATTTATATATTGTACCCTTGTTCTCTCTCTCCGCCTGGTGCCGAGGAGTCGCCGGGGGAGCGGATGTGAAACCACTTAGTCGTTTCGACTAACGGTTGCTACGTCTTCCTTTTTAGGAGGTCACGCCGCAGGTAGAGCAGCCGCAGACCACGCAGCAGGACAGCCAGGTCAGGACGACAGGGCCTGAAGTGACGGTGTCGTCGATACCGTCGGTTACGGATGTTAGTGTTTTATTACTATGATGTAGCCCATTTGGGCAATGCATAGCTGTACTCTGATATATTGTAGAAGCTTGTTTTAGCTTCTCCATTATTTATGAATGTTTTGGACATTATGCTTAGTGTGGATTTGACTTATTGCTTATTTTATTTGGTTGGGTTGGCATGTTCTTTTGATATTGTTGTAGCCGGCGGAATAGGCGTCTTGAGGTATAGGTTAGCCCGTGTGCTAACGCTACCGCAAGGCGGCTGTTCCGGGAATAAGACTCCCCCTTCATGCCGTGTTTTGGGATCCCGGAGGGGGGGTCTTACACTATTCTAGCAAAGCTGGCCTTGAGTTGCTTAGCAACTGTGGGGCTTATTGGTGAAGTGTATGGTACAGTAGCCATAGAAGGCTTTGGGCAGACTACTGGAAGAAAGTTCAAATGAATTATATTAAAAGAATTTAATAAACTGAACAAATCAACAGTGGGATTGACAATATAATCACCAACAGTTATTATTTCTGCAATAACTGTGTCATCCATCTCTGTATCAGAATCAATTAAATCAATTATATCTGCAGGAAGGGTTGTCTCTGCTGAATCATCAGTCATCTCAGAATCTACTGTTGTTACTTCTGTTGTTGTACAGGGGGGACTGGAGCTTCTTCATGGAACATCTCCCCCTGACTGGTTTCAGGGGGTCCTGAAGCCAGTCCTCCAGAAGAAGGGCTAGAGGACAGAGCAGCAACTCTGGAATAAAGAGAGGTGATTGTAGCAGAGAGAGGAGCTATAACAGCAGTTATAAGCTTCTCAAGAGTGGGAGAAATAAATGCTAGAAGGTCTTTAGCTATATCAGAAATGTTGAGATACAGGGGTTCAGGAGCAGAGGAGGAATATGGAGTATGATGTCCACAATTTGAACATATAGAGAATGCATTTGAGAAATCTATATGAGTGTAGTCTAGAGCAGTAGATGGTATGTCAGTATGGAGGACTGAAGGGATATCAGTTGTAGAAGGGATTGGTTCCTGAGGGGGAGAATTTTATGCAGATGGTTGAGGAGATAGAAGATTGAAAGAGGGTTGGGAGATAGATGGAATTTCAGGTTGAATTTCAGATATATTAAGTGGAGGAGGATGAGAATGTGGAGGTGGAGATAGAGGTGGTGTGGTATGTTCTGGAGATGGAATTGGTGTTGGAACTGGTGAGGGTTGATGTTGTTGTTGAGTTGGTGGAATACGTGTTGGAGAAGAAGATGGTTGTTGTTGTGGATGAGGTGAAGAAATGTTAATGGAAGGAAGAACATCTTCTGGAGGTGGAGGAGTGGCGATCACAGCCCTGGTGCTCTCAAAAGTCCTGAAAGACGAAGAAGCCTTGGATGTCTTGTGGATGGTCCTCTCCCATCTTCCAAATAAGGCACAAGTCAGCCTCTTGGAAGCATTTATGAATATGGTCTGGGAGACCAGTGATTCAGATGCTTTTGCTTGAAGGAATATGCCTAGTATTTTTCCAAAACAAATCTCTTTCTTATTATTCTTTTTCTTTATCAAATCAAACAATAACTTTCCCCAGTTTACTCCTTTCTTTTAAACCAGAGCACATATCACCAAGAACTGGTGCCTGGTAATATAGTCGTGAGCAGTTTGTTTTCCCCGCAAAACTTTGCCAACTACATCAGCTAAGAACTCATACTCTGGAGACAAGTTTTTCTTTAGTATTTTATTTGGGTTCTCTCCAGAGTGACCCATTTTTATCAACATATTATCATACTCATCACAATCCATTTCTATATCTTTGTTTCCATTAATCAAACCAAAAATTTCAGTCAAAACAGCGGAGGAAAGAGAAATTGGTTACCGGATATAGTCCTGGTCATGATATCTGCGTCTGGTGTAGTGGAAGAAAATACCCATTCTCTAATCTCGGTTGCTGCGATCTTGATTATGTGGGACATGAAGTGCTTCAGATGTTGTTCTTCAAACAATTGTAGTATGTCCAAGAAGATTTGGTCTGAGTGCTGGAAGGAATCAAAATCAATGTCAAAGCCCATGTCGAAATTCATTGGAGCAAGGGAGGTCGCCGGAATCGCCATTAGTTCGCTTGCAAAAGAAAAACAGGGATCAAGTGCAAGGGAACAAAAAGTTTGGGACGGAGCTCGAAGAAAACCTAGATATATGGTTTTCTGTCCGACAAAAAGTAAAAATTCTTTGATCTGGGTTCGACGAAATATTTTATTGACAAGAGAATTCGTCGATCTCAGTCAGAAGAAGTGAAAACATTTCGTCGAGCTCAGTTCGAGGAAAAGTTTTTGAAGCAATATCATCGATCTCCGTTCGACAAATAGAACTTCACACACAGAGAGTTCGTCATTCTCCGTTCGACGAATTTCTCAAGAACTTCTCTCAGTTCGTCGATCTCCGTTCGACGAATTGAGGCAAATTCTTTGACTGCAGACAAAAATTTAAATTAAGGCTTCTCCATTGATCATACCAAGATGATTTATGAAGAACAGATGGTTCCTTTCATCCAAGGGTTTGGTGAAGATATCTGCTCTTTGCAAATCAGTGTAGATGTAGACAAGCTTAATTTTATTTTTGTCCACGCACTCTCTAATGAAATGATGCCTAATATCTATGTGCTTAGTTCTACTGTGATGGACTGGATTTTGTGCAATAAAAATTGCACTTGTGTTGTCACATAGTAAGGTTGAATTATTTACGTTGAAGCCATAATCTAAGAGTTGGTTCTGAATCCACAACATCTGGGAATAACTACTGTCAGCTGCTATATATTCTGCTTCAGCAGTTGAGGTAGACACAGATGACTGCTTTTTGCAAAACCAAAACACTAGTCTCTTACCAAGGAACTGACATGTCCCTGAGGTACTTTTTCTGTCTACTCTACATCCAGCATAGTCAGCATCTGAGTATCCAGTCAACTCAAACTCTGACTCAGTTGGATACCAGAGTCCTAGACTAGGACAACTCTTTATATATCTTAAAATCCTTTTTAAGAAAATAAGGTGAGATTCTTTAGGTTCACTGGGAACCTAGCACAAAGACATGTAGCAAACATTATATCTGGTCTACTTGCTATAAGATATAGCAGGGACCCAACAATGGCCCTATATAATTTCTGATCAACAAGTTTCTCATGTTTATCAGAGTCAATTACAGCATTTGCTGTCATAGGTGTTTTTTTGGCTGAGGCATCTGACATCCCAAACTTTTTGATTAGCTCCTTAGCATACTTAGATTGGGATATAAAGATGCCATCAGGTAGCTGCTTCACTTGGAGACCAAGGAAGTAGGAGAGCTCACCCATGCTACTCATTTCAAACTTTGAATGCATGAGGTTATAGAACCTCTTGCATAGTTTGGAATCTGTAGACCCAAAAATAATGTCATCTACATAGATTTGTACTAATAAAATCTGATCCTTATGATGTCTAGTGAATAATGTCCTATCTACAATGCCCCTAGAAAATTTATGCTCAATATGAAAGCTAGCTAAGGTTTCATACCAAGCTCTTGGCGCTTGCTTTAAACCATAGAGAGTCTTATGCAATTTAAAGACATAAGCGGGATAAGTAGAAGAAATAAAACCTGGAGGTTATTCTACATAAACCTCTTCTTTAAGTTCACCATTGAGGAATGCACTCTTGACATACATTTGGTATACTTTGAACGTTTTGTAGGTGGCATATGCAAGGAAAATTTTGATTGCTTCCATCCTTGCAATAGGTGTGAATGTCTTGTCATAGTCAATTCCTTCCTCTTGCCTATAGCCTTGAGCAACCAACGTTGCCTTGTTTCTTATTATAATGCCTTGGGCATCTAGTTTGTTTCTAAATACCCATTTAGTTCTAATGACTGGGTAGTCTTTTGGTCTTGGAACTAAATCTCAAACTCTGCATCTCTCAAATTGGTTGAGCTCCTCTTACATTGCAACAATCCAGTGGGGATCTTGCTCTGCATCTTTAATAGATTGGGGCTCAATTTAAGATCTGAAGCAGGCACGCATCAAGTCTTGGTTGAGTGGTCTGCATACCAACTGAAATGTCTCCAATCACTTGAGATACAGGATGATCTCTAAGTGTGACAAAGTCAGTAGGTGGAGTTGGTTGAGCAATAGCTTGGGGAATAAATTCCTCTTGTGGAATTATGGTAGCTGTTGTTGGCTCTTCACTGATTTGAGTGTCTTCATCTTCACTTTCTTCAGCAATGTGTGGAGAAGGATGCCTAACTGCTTCATTGGTGAGGGTTAATTCATTTAACTTCTCCCATAAATTTTATTCCTATAAAGAATTACTGGTATAAATTTCTTTCTCCTTGTAAAACCTGAAACCTTTCATCACATAACTAACTTATGGAAATAAGGTTATGCTTCAGTCCACTTACATATGCTACCTTCCTGAAGGTGACTTCTTTAATCTGGACCTTTCCATAGCCTTCAGTCTGGACACAGTTTGAGTCACCAAATATTACTTGGGGTCCTAGCTTTGACTTAAAGTGAGTTAGGTTGTTCTTGTTTCCAGATATGTGTTTAGAATAGCCACTATCCAGATACCACTGTTGCTCTGTGATGGGATAGTCTTTCACCTGCAAAGAAACAGATTAGCTATTCTTGACCCAGGTTATCTTGGGTCCTTCTTTCTTCACATAATTAAAACTAGAGATATAGGAATATTCAGGTTGATATTTGTAACCTAAAGGGTGATATCTTCTAGGTGTTATAATCCATTGATTAAATTGATTAAAAGAAGATCTTGGTTGATTATAAGTTTTAGAAGAATTAAAGTTTCTGTTAATTTGAACTGGGTTCGACGAATTCAAGTGAGTTCGTCGATCTGAGTTCGACAAATGGGGGTGAGTTCGTCGAACTACATTCAGTGAATGAGAATATCCATTCTCTGGGCCCTAAAATCGTCGATCTCTGCTTGACGAACTGTACTGGTTTCGTCGATCGTAGTTCAATGAATAGTTATAGTGAAAGTTTGTGTTCGGAGTTCGTCGATTGGAGTTCGATGAACTGTACACATTTCATCGATTGGAGTTCGACGAAATCTGTTGAACATTGTTGTACTTAGGATTTTTCTTATTATGTTTCCTTTTCTTATTCTTTGGTTTTAACTCAGTTTGTTTAACACTATTTCTATCTTTTTTTTTCCTTTTTCAGACACAAATTATATAAGTGCAGTTAAGATGTTCTTCTGAATTACTGGGGTTTGGCTTGATGAAGCACCTAAGCCCAGCTTGCCATTTAGCCTGGTATTTACTTTGCTTGTGATGTCCATCAACTTGATGCTTCTCACATTTAGGGATTCTTCAAGTTTCCCGGCCTCAGCTAATTCAGATTTTAATGATATTATTTGTTCATTTGCTAAAGTCAACTCATCTTTTAATTTAATATTTTCTGAAACAAAGTTTTCATGATCAGTTAATTTCTCCCTAAGTGTTTTAATTTCTTTTTCAGAGTTTATTAAATCTATACACATGGATTTAAATTCAATTTTAAAATTATCAGAATTGTAATCAAAAGATGATAATACCTGATCTGCTTCTGATTCAGATTCTTCATTGTCTGACTCTTCTGTTTGTTCCTCAGCATCTGATGCGTTGCAAGAGGCATTGATAGCCATAAGGTAAACTTCCCTTGCCTTAGCTTCTTCTTCCTCTTCACTGGAGCTAGAAGATGAGGATTCATCTTCAGTGTCACTCCAGGTCTCAGCCACAAAGCCCTTCTCTTTTCTCTTGTGCTTGCTGGAAGAAGGCTTATTGTAGTGATGCTTCTTGGTTTCTTTTTCTCTTCTTTTCTCCTTCTTCTGATTTTCTAGACACTCTGAGATGAAGTGTCCTAGTTTCCTGCAGCCAAAGCAAACAATTTCCTAAGTGGGTGTCTTCTCATATCTAGGTTTGTCATCCTACCTGGATGACTTTCTCCTGAAGTCCTTTCTTGCTATCTTATAGAATCTCTTGGCTAAGAGACTCAGGAGTTCATCATTTGTTGTTGGAGCTTCAGTTTCTTCTACAGATTTAAAAGCTATGTTCTGTTCCTTCCTTGTTATTGTAGGAGTCTTCTATTTTGCTGCTTCTTTGGACTTAATCAATTGCTCATATGATTTGAGCTTTCCCAGGAGAGATTCTGTAGCGATCTCATTCAAGCTTCTGGCCTCCTTAATTGGCCATATCCTGGAATCCCAAGTGCTGGGGAAGCACATTAGGATTTTGTCATTCACCTCAATGAGAGAGATGTCTTTGTCCAAGGTCTTCAGCTCACTGATAATTGAACTTAATCTGTTGTACATGACACTAACAGATTCAGTTTCTTCCTTCTTGAAGTTCTCATACTGGGAGATGAGAATTGATTTTCTATCCTTTCTCTCATCAGTTGAACCAGCAACCATCTGGTTTAGAGAGTCCCAGATTACTTTTGCAGATGTGCATTCAGCCACTTTCTGAAATATGTCATCTGACATAGTCTGAGCCAATATATTCTTGGTATTTGCATCTGCAATCTTTGCCTTTTTCTGAGCATCTGTCCACTCAGGTGGTGGAACAACATGTGTGCTTGAAGTTGAAGTAGATGTAGTAGAAGTTGTTGGTTGATGAGGACCTGTCAAAATAGAATTATATATGTCCTCATCAATAGAATTCATATACAGCCTGATTCTTGCCTTCCAAATTACAAATTAATTCAAGTTGTAGACTGGAGGTCTGGTGCTTGCATAATCTTTGTTCTGTTCTATGCTGTGAAATAATCAAAACTAGGAGAAATGAAGATCAGATCTAATAAAGGATCTTTTGGTTCAAGTGTTAGCTTGTACAACTAAAGAAACACCCCTCTGATATTAATTGAAAGATAGGGGTTAGATCTAATTTACTCTAGAGGGGGGTTGAATAGAGTAATAAAACTTTTGGGCTGTTTAATATTTTTATCGGAGTAAAAAATATGTGATACCAATAATAACAGAAAGGGAAAACAGTCTAAGTTATTCTACTCTAACACAGCACAGAAATATATCACTGAACAGCTAGCCTTTCACAGCAACAATAAGAACAATAAGAAAAAGGGCAAACAGACAATACAAGAAATTTTATAGTGGTTCCCCAACCTGGGTACATCCACTCTTTTACCACCCTGGTAGGAATACACTAGTAGGTTTTTGATCAGGTGACTGCCACCACAAGATCCATTTCCAGGGAGATCTCACAACCCTTTGAGCTTTTGATCAGGTGCCCAAAAACCAAATAAACTTTTGAAGGAAGTTAATAAACCCTTTATATAGGAGGGGGGAGAGAGATTTGATGGTGTCTTCTCTTTCTCAAACAACTGAGAAGACTAGTGGATTTGCTGTTGTCAAGACTCCTTCAGAATCACTTGGAGCCTTGCACAGGGTGTAGGTCTTCTGTCTTGACTTGAAGTAATCCAGGAACTTCTGACTGATAGAATGTTTGTTGTCCTTGAAAGCTCCTAGAGTTGAAGTTTAAGAAGACACTTGATAGTGATTGTTATTCTTTTTCTTCTTCAGTAAGATCAAGGTGAAAACATGAAGTTTTCTGCACAGAGAATGTCTGAGAGATTTTCTATATATTCTCTGGTTCAGTATCACTATCCTTATTACTATCGACTGAAAAGAGAAAAATCTCTTTTATATTCTCTGTCGAAAATTATCCTTTAAATTTTGAATTCTCTGCATTAATTGATGATGGCCTGGAGAATGAAAATCGGCTGGAGAATATTTTTTTAATGTGTTTCCCCTGAAAGTGAAGGTTAGATCAGAAATACTCTGGAGAGGGGTGAATAGAGTATTGTGGTCTCTTAAAAAAACTTTACAACTTTTGTTGTAATCCTAAGTGAACAGGTAAGCAAATAAAGTAATAAGCGCAGCAACCTAATAAATCACAGAGCACAGCCAAAACAAAAGAAAAAGGGCAATCAGACGACACAAGAAATTATAGTGGTTCCCCAACCTGGGTACATCCACTCGTCTACCACCCTGGTAGGAATCCACTCAGATTTTTGATCAGGTGCCTAACACCAAGGAGTTTTTGTTCAGGTGCTCAAAAACCAAAACCTCAAGTCTTTTGGTAGGAGACTTGCAACTAGGAATAATTTTGAAGGGACTTAAAACTCTATACAGAGGATGGAAAAGATGATGGTGTTTTCTCTTTCTCAATAACAACTGAGAAGACTAGTGGATTGATTTCAGCAGATTGCTCCCCTTGAGATCTTGAATGGATCAAGAAATCTAGAGCACTGCTTCAGGGTGACAGGTCTTCAATAACTTGATTGTCTTGACCAGAGATTGCTTCAGGAACTTCTTTGACAGATAGAGTTATTGTTGTCCTTCTGAAGTTGTCATGTAGGGTTGAAGAAAGAAGACTCTTGATTGAGATTGTATGTTCTTCTTCTTCTAGATGATCATGTTCTCTGGCCTGGGCTGATTGTAGTGTCTGTGACTTTTGATTTCTGTAAAACTTCTATTTTCACACAGTCTGCCTTGCGTGTCTTTTTTTTTCTTTAGTTGAAAAACTGACTAAAAGAAAACATTTGAAATCGAAATCTTGAGCAGTAAATGCAGTCGGCCTGGGAAGGAAGTGACAATGAATGAATTCCCTAACTGTCCCGTGGAAAACCAGCATGGAATAATCGATGATCAATGCTCGTTCTAACGGTAACATTCCGAGAAGATTACGCATTAATTACTCAGGAATCATTGCCAAAAAGGAGGGACGGAAAACTGGAGAAGACCTAGTCTGGAATCGTTGAACGAAGAACAAAAATCGTCGACCTGAGTTCACAGTTCGTCGAGCTGATCTGATGAGTTTGTCGACCAGACAACAGCAATTAGTCTTCAAGGGAATTTTGTCAATTCTGCTACAATTTTCGTCGAACTGATAATCTTCATTTGTCGAACAGACAATCATCATTCGTCGAACAGAGAATCAATTTTGTCGAACAGAGAATCAAGTTCGTCGAACAGAGAGTCCAAATTCGTCGACCAAAGAATGATTGTGGACTTAGAAAATATCTGAAAAGTCTCTAGCTGAGAAGGATTTAAGTAGAAGATCGGAAATAGTCGACCAAAGAATATGATTCATCGAGCTGAGATTCTTTCATCATTCGTCGAGCTCAGATTCTCGTTCGTCGACCAAAGAATATGATTCGTCGAGCTGAGATTCTTTCATCATTCGTCAAGCTCAGCTTCTAGTTCGTCGACCAAAGAATGAAGTTGGACTTAGAAAAATCTAGAGTTATCTTGATTTTAGCTTGTTGAAGAATCCCAGTTTTCGTCGACCAAAGAACGAAGATCCTCGAGCTCAGATCAGTGCAATATATAAAATTCGTCGAGCTGAGAACGCCTTTCGTCGACCTGAGTTCGACGAACTTCGAACTCATTTCCTTCAACTGAAAATATCTCTAAGTCTTGAGTTTCTCTGGCAGTCTAGAGGATGGCTGGTCCACAGGATGATGTTCTAAGGACAAACCCTAGACTCTAGGACACAACCAATGACCCTGACTATACAAGGTGGGTCAAAATATCCTAGGTTAGTGAACCTAGCCCAAATCAACTAGGGATCCAACAATCTCCCCCTATTTGGGTGAGGTCACTAATAGACTCAAATAAAAACATGAGAATAAACAAAGCAAGAAAAAGATATATCTGGCAGAGAATTACTAATGCATGCATCAGATATATATATACATAGGCTTTGTTTAAACAAATAACATAGTTTGAAAGTAAATGCTGAAGGAAATTAAAATAAAGTAAAAATTACTTCTTCTGCTTCTTCTCCATGGACTTGTCTTCTTTTGTCTTCTCTCCTGTCTTTGTGAATTTGATCTCTCTGTTTGGATTAGCTGCCTGAGCTGCAGTCATAGTCATATCAGCAGCCCCAAGAATCTTCAAAGATATGGCTCTAGGGACCACTGCTTCTGGGTGCAGCTTCATGTAATCATCAACATTGAACAGTTTGTTAGCTTTATTAAATCTTTTAAGTTCTTCTTTTCTGTATTTTGACATAGTAGAGTATCCAGAAATGTACTTACCTTCAGCTTTTTCTTTATTAATCAATGAAAGACCAATGAGTTCCTGATATCTAGCCATTCTGGTTGTATTAGCAGTTTCAGGATCCTCAGGAGGAGAATATGGTCTTTCAGGAATGTTGGCCTTCTATTCAATAGATACATTTTGGTGTTGTTGATGTTGTCTGCTTGAAGATTGTTGTTGCCTCTGCTGGTAACCTCCTGAATACTTGCTCTGATGCCTTTGGTATGTTTGTACAGGAGCAGGCTTTAAAGTTGAGGAACTGGAAGTACCAGCAGCCGGAGGCGGAGGAGGGGGTGGATCTCTTCTATATCTCTGAACGGGTGGAGGAGAGTATCTCCTACTTATTTTCCTTTCCTTCTGCTGGTTCTTAGACAACCACATCCATGATGGCATTCCTTTGTAAGGAGTTATATTCTGAAGGATGTAGTATGGAGTGTCATTGTTTGAGCTTGGCTTAGCAGCAGCAGGAGGAGGGGCTTTCCTTTTCTTAGATAAAAGTTTCTTCCTTTTCTCAGTAGCTTCTTCATCTGAATCTTCTTCATCATCATCTTGATCTTCATCAGATGATCCAATATCATAGAGAGCATCAATCTCTCTAATCATTTCTATGGGAATTTCCTTAGCAACAGGAGAAGGGACCACTTTAGCAATGTCTGCTTTAGTTTTCATAGCGAGGTCTTGAGCAAGGATGTCATCAAGACTGGGAATGGGACTATCATCCATAATATAGGATGGCCCAGGAGGGCTAGATGTCTGATCATCAGGATGAACTGTTGGAGGAACTACCAGACTTGCCTTAAGTTGACCAAGAGCGTTAGAAGTTTCTGGAGTTGATGAAATAACTGCAGAGGTTGGAGCATAAAATAGAATTACAAAACTGTCACAGAGTTGCATAGCAACTGCTGGACTAACAGGAGAACTATAAGGCACAATAGCCAACTGTGGCTTAGTGAATGTTGCTGGAGAAGGATGCATATATACAGTATCAAAAGTTGTCAGCAATTCTTGTAAATTAATTGTGGGATTGATGATAAAATCACCAACAGTGTCATCAATGTCCATATCAGTATCAATAAAGTCAATTAAATCAATTAAATCAATTAAATCTGTATCTATACAATCTATATATGCTGCTGTGGGGACTGAAGTATCTGCTGGTGCTGGAGCTGAAGTGTCTGAAGCTATGGCTGCTGCTTCATCATCAGGCATCTCCCCCTGCCTGGTTTCAGTGGGAACTGAGGCCAGGCTCCTGACTGAGGAGGGGGCAGCAGTAAGAGCAGAGATTTGAGTAGATAGAGATTGAGTGGAGGTAGCAAGAGGTGTAATGGCCTCTGCTATAAGGGATTTAAGATGGGAGTGATGGTGGTGATGATAGAGGATATGGTAGAGGGATCCAGAGAGAAAGTGGGAGATGGTGTGGTAGTGGGTGTGGAGGAGGTGGCAACTAGTGATGGAATGGAGGGTGGAGCATCAGGTATGTGAAGAGTTGATGGTGATGAGGATGGAGGGGTGACATCTTGCATCAAGGTGTCTGTGGGTAAGATATAAGATGGTATGGAGGATAAATGTGGGGGAAATTGAGACTGTGGTGGTGTAGTAATGTAGGTGTCTTGAGGTGATTCAGGAGGTGTTGGTTGTGGATTTTCTTGAAGAAGGGTAAATGGAATATCAGCGATGTCAAGTGGTGGAGATGGAGGTGGAGTAGGAACATGTGTAAGCTGTTGTGAATGGGGTGTTGAAGAAATAATAGGAGAGGAAGGGAGTTGTGGTGCTGGAAGGGGTGCTGGAAGAGATGGTGGAGTGGGATGTATCTCCTCAGCAGGTGTCGGAGTGGCTGTAACAGCCCTGGTGCCTTCAGAAGCTGGGGTGGATTAGGTAGAAGCTTTAGTGGGCTTTGAGATTGTCCTCTCCCACCTGCCAAATAAGGCACAGGTGAGCCTTTTACTGGCATTGGTGAATATGGTCTGGGAGACCAGTGATTCAGCAGCCTTTTCCTGGAGGAAGATCCCTAGTATTCTTCCAAAACATACTTCCTTCTTAGTATTCTTCTTCTTTATCAAATCAAACAGAAGTTGTGCCCAGTCTATTTGCTTCTTATTGATAATTGCACACATAACCAGAAACTATTGTCTGGTGATGTAGTCGTGTGCTGAGTGTTTGCCTAGTAGATCCTTACCAACTAAGTCTGCTAAGAATTTATAAGGCGCAGATAAATGTTTCTTCAGGATCTTGTTAGGATTTTCGCCGGTATACCCCATGAGGTTCAACATCTTATCGCATTCCTCTGTTTCAAGTTCGATGTCCTCTTCTCCATTTATCAATATGAAAATCTCAGTTAAGAGAGCGGGGGTTAAAGAGATGGGGTTCCCCGTTATGGTGCTCGTCATGATGTTCTCTTCAGCGTGCGATTGGGTGTAGACCCATTCCCGGATTTCTGTGGTATGCAGCTTAATCCTTCTGGACATCAAGGGTTTAAGGTGTTGATCTTCAAGAAGTTCCAGAATATATAGAAAGATGGGATCTGAGTGCTGAAACGAGTCAAAATCTACGTCAAAGGCAGTATCAAACTTCATCGCACCCAAAGCTCCCGCTAGAATTGCCATGAAAGCACCTGCAAGAAAAAACACGAAAACGGCGATCAAGTGCGAGAGAACAGAAAGCGCGGGATGGAGGTCGAAGAAAACCTAGATATAAGGTCTTCAAGAATGTGAATCGACAAACTCTGTTCCACGAAAATAAAAACAGTTCTCCGAACTGAGATCAACGAAATAAATTATAGATAAATAATTTGTCGATCTCATCCAGAAGAAACGAAAACAGTTCGTCGAACTCCGTTCGACGAAATATCTTCTAAAGCAAAGTTCGTCGATCTCTGGTCGACGAAAATTGTTTCCACATAGAGAATTCGTCGATCTCCGTTCGACGAGCATCTCTCAAACTTTCCCTAATTTGTCGAATTCCGTTCGACGAACTCTGGAAAATTCGTCGAATGCAGACAGAAACTAATTTAATTCTTCTCCGTTGATCATTCCCAGTTGATTTATGAAGAACAGATGATTTTTCTCATCCAAGGGTTTGGTGAAAATGTCTGCTCTCTGTAAATCAGTAGGAATATGGATTAGATTAATTTTCTTTTTGTCTACATTATCTCTAATGAAATGATGCCTTATATTAATATGTTTAGTCCTACTATGGTGAACTAGATTCTGTGATATAGCAATAGCACTAGTGTTATCACAAAATAATGTTGAATTATTTAAGTTGACACCATAGTCTAGGAGTTGGTTTTGTATCCATAACATTTGTGAATAGCAGCTGCCAGCAGCCATATATTCTGTTTCTGCAGTTGATGTAGACACAGATGTTTGCTTTTTACAAAACTAAGAGACAAGTCTCATACACAAGAACTGGCAAGTTCCAGAGGTACTTTTCATGTCAACTCTACAACCAGCATAGTCAGCATCTGAGTATCCAGTTAACTCAAACTCTGACTCTACAGGATACCAGAGTCCTAGATTTGGGCAACTTTTTTATATATCTCAAAATTCTTTTTTAAGAAAATAAGGTGAGATTCTTTGTGGTTCACCTAAAACCTAGCACAAAGGCATGTGGCAAACATGATATCAGGCCTGCTAGCTGTTAGGTATAATAGGGATCCAACAATTGCCCTATAAAGCTTCTGATCTACAGGTTTCTCTACTGCATCAGAATCCACAACAGCATTGGTAGTCATAGGTGTTTCCATTCCTGAAGCATCACTCATACCAAACTTCTTAATAAGCTCTTTAGCATACTTAGCTTGGGAGAGGAAGATACCATCAGGGAGATGCTTCACTTGGAGACCAAGGAAGTAGGAAAGCTCACCCATGCTACTCATCTCAAATTTGGAATGCATGAGGTCAGCAAACCTCTTGCATAATTTGGGATCAATAGACCCAAAGATGATGTCATCCACATATATTTGTACTAATAAAATTTGGTCCTTATGATGTCTAGTGAAAAGAGTTTTATCTATGGTTGCTCTTATAAATTTATGCTCTAAAAGAAAGCTTGCTAAGGTCTCATACCAAGCTCTTGGAGCTTGCTTTAAACCATAGAGAGCTTTATGTAATTTAAACACAAAAGAGGGTTGAGTTAGAGAGATAAAACCCAGAGGTTGTTCCACATAAACCTCTTCTTGAAGCACACCATTCAAAAATGCACTCTTGACATCCATTTGGAAAACTTTGAATCTCCTGTTAGCTGCATAGGCAAGGAATATTCTTATGGCCTCTAACCTTGCAACAGGGTCAAAGGTTTGGTCATAGTCAATTCATTCCTCTTGCCTGTAGCCCTGAGCAACAAGCCTAGCCTTGTTTCTCACAATGCTTCCTTGAACATCCAGCTTGTTTCTGTAGACCCATTTGGTTCCAATAACTGGGTAGTTATGAGGTCTTTGAACCAAATCCCAAACTCTACATCTCTCAAATTGTTTCAGTTCCTCTTGCATTGCAATGATCCAGTGGGGATCTTGCTCAGCTTCATGGATGGAGGGAGGTTCAATCTGAGAGAGAAAACAGGCATGCATCAAGTCTTGGTTGAGTTGATGCCTTGTCTCTACACCAGCTGAAATGTCTCCAATCACTTGAGATCTGGGGTGATCTCTAAGTGTGACAAAATCAGTGGGTGGAGTTTGTTCAGCAACAGCTTCTATAATTAATTCCTCTTGAGGAATGTTATTAGCTGTTAAGGGAAGTACAGCCACTTCCACTTGATTTTCTTCTTCACTGTCTTCAGCAACCTGTGGAGAAGGATGGGTTGTTACCTCTTGGGTAAGATTTAGTCCATCCATAGACTCACACAGTTGTGGAACCTACAAAGAGCTATTGGTAGAAATTTCTTTCTCCTTATAAGACATGTTACCTTCATCAAAAGATACATGGACTGACTCTTCAATTTTAAGAGTGGATTTATTAAAGACCCTATAAGCCTTGCTTACTTGGGAGTATCCAAGAAAAATCCCTTCTTCAGCCTTAGCCTCAAATTTTCTAATGTATCTTTTGTTGTTTGTGTGAATATAACATATACAACCAAAAACTTTAAAATATATGACTCTAGGTTTCTTTACTTTAAGCAATTCATAAGGGGTCTTATTTTTCAGCTTATGTATGAGGCTTCTGTTCAGGACATAGTTAGCAGTGTTTACAGCTTCTACCCAAAAGGATAGAGGCATGTAAGCATCTGCCAAAAATGTACCTGCAGCTTCAATGAGTAGCCTATTCTTCCTTTCAGCTATCCCATTTTGTTGGGGAGTTCTAGGGGCTGAGAAGCACTGCATGATACCTTCCTTCTCACAGAACTCATGCATAAGAAGAGACTCAAACTTTGTTCCATGATCACTTCTAATCAATGCAACATGAGTAGAGAACTCAATCTGTATGGTCCTGAGAAAATCTGTAAGAACCTTGAATGTATCTGACTTAGTTCTCAGAAAGGCCACCCAACTGAATCTGGAGAAGTCATCAACAATTACTAAAGTGTAAGACTTCCCTCCTAGGCTTTGTACTGCAACGGGCCCAAATAGGTCCACATAAAGCAAATACAAAATCCTAGGTGAATCACTCTTATTAATGGATTTGAAACTAGTTTTAGTTTGCTTGCCTAATTGACAAGCACTACAGAGACCTTCCTTCTTGTAGGGATCAGAAGGTAAGCCTCTAACAAGGTTGTCTTTAGATAACCTAGCTATATTTTTAAGGTTTACATGACCTAATCTTTTATGCCACAACTCATTTTGGTTACTAGTGATATTGAGTAAACAAACATTAGTTTTGGCAGAAATAAAATCTACTAGATATATGTTACCATGTCTAGTTCCAATTAAAACAGTTTTGTTTTCATTATTAATAATAGAACAGGAGGTAGAGTTAAAGTGTACCTGATAACCTTCATCACATAATTGGCTTATGGATATTAGGTTATGTTTGAGTCCTCTTACATATGTTACTCTCTTGAAAGTAACTGTTCCAATCTTTACTGCTCCATATCCTTCAGACTGGCCACTATTTGAATCATCAAAGATCACCTTTGGTCCTAGCTTGGACTTGTAATTTGATAGATTGTCCTTGCTGCCTGTCATATGCTTGGAGCAACCACTGTCCAAGTACCAGGTCTGACTCACCCTTAGACAGCTCTTCACCTGTAATGAAAACATAAATTAATTGTTCTTGACCCAGGTTACCTTGGGTCCTTTATTTTGTTGAAATGAAAAGCTGGATATAACTGACAAAGTAGGTTGAGATTTATAACCTAAGGGGTGATATCTCTTAGGTGGAATAACCCAATCAGCTACTGGATTGAATGGTTTATTAGGTGGCTTAGAATTTCTGTAAGAGAAATGATTTATGTTTGGTCCTCCTGGGTTCGACGAATTTCTGTAAGTTCGTCGACCAGAGTTCGACGAATAGTGTTGAGATCATCGATCTTGGCTCAGAGAATGACAATAGTCATTTTCTGCGCCGCATGTTCGTCGACCTCTGCTCGACGAACCATACAAAGTTCGTCGATCGCAGTTAGATGAGTTGTTATTACTGAAGTTTGCGTTCAGCGTTCGTCGATCCGGGTTCGACGAACAAGCCACATTTCGTCGATCTGAGTTCGACGAATGCTGCTGAACCTTGTTTTTATTAACTATTTTCTGATTTTTATTGTTTTTGTCTATGGGTTATGGATTGTTTTCAGACATTGGTTTGTTTATTATCTTCTCTTTTCCCTTGACAGAAACAAATTTAATGGGTGTAGTAAGGATATTTTTCTAAATTATGGGGGGTAAACCTGATGATGCACCCAAGCCCAGCTTGCCATTTAATCTGGCATTTACTGTGCTTGTTATGTCCATCAGCTTGAGACTTCTTCCATTGAGAGATTGCTCAACTTGTTTAGCCTCACATAAATCAGATTTTAATTTAATTATCTGCTCATTTGCTAAAGTTAGTTGATCTTTTAGTTTAAGATTTTCTGAGTTAACAGATTCAAGGTTTCCTAGTTTTTCTCTAAGGGTTTTTATTTCTTTCTCGGAACTAATTAAATCTAAACACAAAGTCTTGAATTCAATTTTAAAAGAATCAGAATTATAATCAAAACTTGAAAGAACCTGATCTGCCTCTGACTCTGAGGCTGCCTCATCTTCAGATTCATCTTTTGATCCTGAACAGCTCCTAGAGGCATCAATTGCCATAAGGTAAACCTCCTTGTTTCTTGCTTCTTCCTCTTCTTCACTTGAGCTGGAGGAAGATGATTCTTCTTCAGTATCTCTCCATGTTTCAGCAACAAAGCCTTTGTCTCTCTTTTTGTACTTGCTGGAGGAGGGTCTGCTGCTGTGTTTTCTCCTAGAGTCTTTTTATCTGCTTTTCTCCTTCTTCTGGCTTTTTGGACATTCAGAGATGTAATGTCCAGGCTTTCTACATCCAAAGCATACAACCTCCTTGGTTGGAGTCTTGCCATATTTGGGCTTATCATCCTTCCTGGATGATTTTCTTCTAAAGACCTTTTTAGCCATCTTATAAAATCTTTTTGCAAAGAGGCTCATTATTTCTTCATTAGATGTTGAGGTCTCACTTTCCTCTGATGCCTTGAAAGCTATATTGTGATCTTTTCTCACTGGAGTTGTTGATTTCCGTTCAACTGCTTCTCTTGATTTAATCAACTGCTCATAAGATTTTAGTTTGCTTAGCAGAGATTCAGTTGATATCTCATTTAAGCTTCTGGCTTCTTTGATAGGCCAGATTCCTGAGTCCCAAGAGCTAGGGAAGCACATCAAGATTTTGCCATTCACCTCTGTAAGGGTGATATCTTTATCCAAGGTTTTAAGCTCATTAATGATTGAGCTCAACATATTGTACATTTCAGCAACTGATTCAGCCTCATTCTTCTTAAAATTCTCATACAGGGATATGAGATTTGATCTCCTGTCTTTCCTTTCATCAGCTGAACCAGCTACCATTTGGTTGAGGGAGTCCCAAATGGCCTTGGCTGAGGTACACTCAGCTACCTTCTGAAATATATCATCTAACATTGTCTGAGCCAAGATGTTCATTGCTTTTGCATCTGTAATTTTGGCTTTCCTCAGGGCTTTAGTCCACTCAGGTGGTGGCACTGTTGTTGTGCTTGAAGATGTTGCAGAAAATGTGAAGACTTGAGGGGGACCTGTCAAAATAGAGTTTTAGATATCTTCATCAATAGATTTCATATATAATTTGATTCTTGCCTTCCAGATGGTAAATCTGTTAAGATTGCATACTGGAGGTCTGATGTTGCATAATCTTTGTTTTGAGCCATTCTGTGATGAAATAAATCTAATAACGGAAAAAAAACAATCAGATCTTACAAGAGGGATCTTTATGGTTCATGTGTTAGCCTGTGCAACCAACAATAACCAACCAGTTAGGTGATTTAACCAACCTGTTAGGTGATTTAACCAACCTGGTAGGTGATTTAACCAACCTGGTAGGTGATTTAACCAACCTGGTAGGTGATTTAACCAACCTCCCTCTGATACCAATTGAAAGTGAAGGTTAGATCTGAAATACTCTAGAGGGGGTGAATAGAGTATTGTGGTCTCTTAAAAAAACTTTACAACTTTTGTTGTAATCCTAAGTGATTAGGTAAGCAAATAAAGTAATAAGCGCAACAACCTAATAAATCACAGAGCACAGCCAAAACAAAAGAAAAAGGGCAATCAGACGACACAAGAAATTATAGTGGTAACCCAACCTGGGTACATCCACTCTTCTACCACCCTGGTAGGAATCCACTCAGATTTTTGATCAGGTGCCTGACACCAATGAGCTTTTGTTCAGGTGCTCAAAAACCAAAACCTCAAGTCTTTTGGTAGGAGACTTGCAACCAGGAATAATTTTGAAGGGACTTAAAACCCTGTACAGAGGATGGAAAAGATGATGGTGTCTTCTCTTTCTCAATAACAACTGAGAAGACTAGTGGATTGATTTCAGCAAATTTCTCCCCCTGAGATCTTGAATGGATCAGGAAATCTGGAGCACTGCTTCAGGGTGACAGGTCTTCAATAACTTGATTTCCTTGACCAGAGATTGCTTCAGGAACTTCTTTGACAGATACAGTTATTGTTGTCCTTCTGAAGTTGTCCTGTAGGGTTCAAGAAAGAAGACTCTTGATTGAGATTGTATGTTCTTCTTCTTCTAGATGATGATGTTCTCTGGCCTGGGCTGATTGCAGTGTCTGTGATTTTGATTTCTGAAAAACTTCTATTTTCACACAGTCTGCCTTGCGTGTCTTTTTTTATTTAGTTGAAAAACTGACTAAAAGAAAACATTTGAAATCGAAATCTGTAAATGCAGTCGGCCTGGGAAGGAAGAGACAATGAATGAATTCCCTAACTGTCCCGTGGAAAACCGGCGTGGAATAATCCATGATCAATGCTCGTTCTAACGGTAACATTCCGAGAAGATTGCGCATTAATTACTCAGGAATCATCGCCAAGAAGGAGGGATGGAAAACTGGAGAAGACCTAGTCTGGAATCATTGAACGAAGAACAGAAATCGTCGAGCTGAGTTCACAGTTCGTCGAGCTGATCTGATGAGTTCGTCGACCAAACAACAGCAATTAGTCTTCAAGGGAATCTTGTCAATTCTGCTACAATTTTCATCGAACTGACAATCTTCATTCGTCGAACAGACAATCATCATTCATCGAACAGAGAATCAAGTTCGTCGAACAGAGAATCAAGTTCGTCGAACAGAGAATCCAAATTCGTTGACCAAAGAATGATTGTGGACTTAGAAAGAATCTGAAAAGTCTCTGGCTGAGAAGCATTCAAGTAGAAGACTGGAAATCATCGACCAAAGAATATGATTCATCGAGCTGAGATTCTTTCATCATTCGTCGAGCTCAGCTTCTCGTTCGTCAACCAAAGAATATGATTCGTTGAGCTAAGATTCTTTCATCATTCGTCGAGCTCAGCTTCTAGTTCGTCGACCAAAGAATAAAGTTGGACTTAGAAAAATCTGGAGTTATCTTGATTTTAGCTTGTTGAAGAATCTCAATTGTCATCGACAGAAGAACGAAGATCGTTGAGCTCAGATTAGAGAAATATCTCAAATTCATCGAGCTGAGAACACCTTTCGTTGACCTGAGTTCGACGAACGTCAAACTCATTTCCTTCAACTGAAAATATCTCTAAATCTTGAGTTTCTCTAGCAGTCTAGAGGATGGCTGGTCCACAGGATGATGTTCTAAGGACAAATCCTAGACTCTAGGACACAACCAATGACCCTGACTATACAAGGCGGGTCATAATATCCTAAGTTAGTGAACCTAGCCCAAATCAACTAGGGATCCAACATCCCCAACTGTCCCAATAAATTAAGCAAGTAATTAACCTGATGAAGACCATAATTAATGCTGCCAATAACGGTTATATTCAGAGAATATGAGCATTAATTACTCAGGAATTACTACTAGATAATATGGAATAAGGACAGAAAAGAGGGAAAATTCTAAGTTTGGAACTGTAACAGAAATCGTCGACCATAGAACAAATTTCATCCACCTGAGATCCAAGTTCGTCGAGCTGAAGAAATCCTATCCGTCGACCTGAGAAAACTTGTTCGTCGACCTGAGATCCAAGTTCATCAACCTGAGCTCAACGACCTACATTCTGTGAATAACTTGCCAATTCTGCAGTCCAAGTTCGTCGAGCACAGATTCTGTCTTCGTCGAGCTGAATTCAGAGAAAATATTCTGGAAAGAATGTGTTGAAGTTGAAATCCAGACTTCATAAACCTGAGCTCGAATATCATCGAACTCAACTCAGGGAATTAACTCTGAGTTCGTCGAGCGGAGCACGACTATCGTCGAGCTGAATTCGACGAACGTCGATATCATATACTGAACTTGAATTTCTTCTAATTCTTGAGTCTCCTGAAGTCTTCTGTTGGCTGGTCCATGTAAGTTGAACCTAAAGATTTAGCCTAAACTCTAAGACTCAAAACACATGACCCTGGCTATACATTGTGGGTCAGACATCCTAATTAGTGAACCTAGCCCAAATCCAACTAGGGATCCAACACTCCAAAAATCTGGTCTTCCATGAGAGAACAAAGCACATCAAAGTGGACTGCCATTTCATTAGAGAATAGATCTTAAAGAAATGGATTTGCACTCTATTCGTTACTTCATACAACGAGTTGGTAGAAATCTTCACCAAGCCTGTGTCCGCTTTCTTTTTTCACATTTGCGACAAGCTGGGTATGATTGATATATATGCTCCAGGTTGAGGGGGAGTGTTACAGTATGTAGACCGGGTAGTCTGGCGGTTTGAGTTTGGAAGGTTGGAGAACGGGCGATCTGGTGGTTTCATTATGGTGGCTTGGTAGCCGGGAAGTCTAGCGGCTTCTCTCCAGCGGCTTGGTAGCCGAGATGTTGCTAATTAGAGACCGGGCGGTCTGGCGGTTTGTCACAGACGACTTGATGACCGGGCAGTCTAGCAGACTCTCCTAGCGGCTTCACTTCTCTTTATAGTAGTTGTCAGGCGGTTAGCCTATTTTTCTAACCGCGCGGCTTGTGCAGTCTGATTCTATGTATAGCCGGTTGTAACATTGTTATTTGTTCCACATTGCTTATTTGTAATCTCTCTCCCCTCCTCCATTCTATAAAAGAGAGGTTATACCTTTGTTATACTCACTTTTTTGGATAATAAAAATTCTATTATTCTAAATTTCAGTCTGTTTCTTTCTTGTTCACACAAAGAGGAAGAGGACATGGAAGAGGTCGAGGAAGAGGCCGTGGTGAAATGGCCCAAGTCCAATGTTATAACTATAACAAGTTTGGGCACATGAGCTATGACTATAGAAGACCGAGGAGGACAAAGGAAGCTAACCACTATGCAAAAGCAAGAAACACAGGTGGTGATCCAATGATGTTCTTGACTTATAGAGGTACCGAAGGAAGAAGAAATGAAGTTTAATATTTGGATACAGGAACTAGCAACCACATGTGTGGTGAGAAGGATATATTCACTAATCTCGAACTAAGTGTTGGTGAGGTTAGCTTTGGTGATGCTTCAAATATCTTTGTAGAAGGTAAATGGTTGATAGTGGTCATACTCAAGATGAGAAGGTGCATCTCAATGCTGTGTTCTGTCACAGGCTTGAAGAGTAACATCTTAAGCCTTAGACATTTGGGGGAGAAAGGTTACTGCATTTAGTTGAAGGATGGTTCGTTGGCTATGCAGAACCATCAAGGATAAGTGGCAATGAAAGTAAATATGACGACGAATCATCTCTTTACATTAAAGATTGATGTCGAGGAGACGACATGTCTAGCAAGAATTGGGGAGGAAGAAGAATCTTGGTTTGTGGCACCACAGGATGGGTCACTTAGGCTTCAGTGGTCTGAAGCTTCTATCACATGCAAAGATGGTGGAAGGTTTTCCTAAGATCTTGCCACCACAGAAGATATCTGAAGCTTTTATTAAGGGCAAGCAGAAGAGACAAAGTTTTGAAGGAGAAAAGTCTCAAAGAGCAAGGAGATAGCTTGAGCTGGTTTACTAAGACATTGCTGGTTCATTTGATATTGCTTTGGTTGGTGGAAGTAAATACTATATCACATTCATTGATGACTTTAGCCGTAAGTGTTGGGTTTACATCTTGAAGGAGAAGTTTGAGGTCTTAGACAAGTTCAATGTGTTCAAGGTAATGGCTGAGAAGTAGAGTGGACAATATCTGAAGGTGCTTAGAACTGAACGAGGTGGGGAGTACACCTCAAAGTTATTTGATGCTTTCTGCAAATAGCATGAAATTGCTCATCAGTTGACAACAACATACATGCCGCAACAGAATAGAGTTGCTGAGAGAAAGAACTTGACGATTTAGAACATATCGAGAAGTATGGTAAAGGGCAAGAAATTGTCAAAGATGTTCCGGGATGAGGCAATACAATGTGATGTGTACTTGTTGAACAGATGTCCAACAAAGAGTGTGAATTTCAAGACTCCATACGAGGCATGGAGTGGATGGAAGCCTACTATTCTACACTTGAGCATGTTTGGGTGTGTAGCTTATGCACACATACCTGAACAAAAGTGGAAGAAATTGGATGACAAGAGTGAGAAGTGTATATTTGTGGGCAACGCTCCGATGAGTAAAGCTTTCAAATTCTATTTGTGAGCTACTACTTTTTTCTCATCTTTTGAACTCATAGGCGGAATGATTGCTCGACCCATTAGTGTTCTCGCATCATGGTCTGGTATAGCCCACGAGGTCTAGTTATTGAAAAAGTTAATCCCCTTTGTTGGGGACCTTTCGCCAATACATGAGTCAGAGAAGAAAGAACGACTATAGCTTCCATCGTGACATACAATCTGACTGAATCTCTATGTGCAAGCAAACAAGCGAGCGAAGCGAAGTTGGCTGTTAATCTGCCCAAGACATCATCTCTAGAGATGTAATGTTTGAAGAAGATAGCTATTAGTGCTGGGATAAAAAGGAGAGAAACTTCAAAGGAATGTTCTATGACGATGATTAAGTAGAAGGTGGTCATGAAGCTAAAGCTACAGATGGTGGAGATGAACTACCATCACCACCGAGCAGAGATTCAGGGGGAGCTTCAACTCCCTACTCTAGTGAAGTAAGTACCAACAGAAGCAGTTCTAATGGAGCAAGCACAAGCAGGAGCAGCTTTAAAAGACCTCAATCAATGACGAGAAGGTTGGAGGAGATCTACGAGAAGATGAAGCTGATTCATGTTAACTTTTCTTTATATTATCTTTTAATAGATTGTGAGTCATACTTGTATGATGAAGCTGCTCAAGATAAGACATGGAGGAAGGCGATGGATGAAGAGATAGCATCCATCAAGAAGAATGATACTTGGGAGTTAGTCACTCTACCTGCAGGTCGCAAGCCCATTGGTGTGAAATGGGTGTATAGAGTGAAGACAAAAAGGATGGAGAAGTGGAGAAGCACAAAGCAAGACTCGTCGTGAAAGGATACTGATAAGTCCAAGGTGTGGACTACGACGAGGTCTTTGCTCCAATGTTATGGATTGATACTATCAGACTGATCATTACACTAGCCGCTTAGTATAAGGGAAAGATTTGTCAGATGGATGTTAAGTCCATATTTCTGAATGGTTATCTGGAAGAAGATGTGTATGTATAGCAGGCGCCTGGATATCAAGTGAAATGCCAAGATAAGAAAGTCTACAAGCTGAAGAAGACGTTGGATGGGTTGAAGCAAGCGCCTCATGTGTGGAATGAAAATATAGATGGATACTTTCAGAATAATGGGCATATGAAGATCCCATATGAGTATGCATTCTACACGAAGGTGGAGAAGAATAGTGATTTCATGGTCGTATGTTTGTATGTTGATGACATGATATTAACTGGCAATAATTCTCGCATGTTCGAGGCATTTAGGAGGACGATGAAGAAGGAGCTTAAGATGACAGATCTGGGTGAACTCACTTATTTCTTGGGCATAGAAGTATAACAGAGCAAAGATGGGATCTTCATTTCTCCGAAGAAGTATGCTAAGGAGATTCTGAAGAAGTTCCAGATGGATAATAGCAAGGCTATCTTAACTTTTGTAGATCCGGGAATGAAGCTGAGAAAGGATTCTAAGGAAGAAGCAGTTTAATCTACGTTGTTCAAGAGTCTTGTGGGAAGTCAACGCTACCTGACTTTCACTAGGCCTGATATCATATTTGTGGTTGGAGTTGTTAGTTGATATATGGAGAAGCCAAAGAAAGATCACTTCATAGCAGCGATGAGGATCTTAAGGTATGTCAATGGTACGAGAGATCATTGTCTGATGTACTCTACTGCAGTGGAGTTTAACTTGTTCAGGTACTCCGATAGTGATTATGGAGGATACGTGAATGATCGGAATAGCACTTCTAGGTACGCTTTTCATGTAGTAATAGTTGTGTTCTCAAGGAGTTCGAAGAAGCAGGCTACGATTGCCTTATCTATTTATGAAGCTGAGTATATTGTAGCGGCAGCCTGTACGTGTCAGGTGATTTGGCTGAGAAATCTCTTGCAAGAGTTGCATCATCCACAGAAGGTTCTTGTGACAGTATATGTTGATAACATGTCTGTGATTCAACTTGCAAAGAATCCAGTGTTGCAAGGGCACAACAAGTATATTGAGATAAAGTATCACTTTCTTTGAGAGCAGATACATTAGAAGGTGGTGAAGTTGGTATATTACCCCCGCAGGATAGTAGATAGCAGATATATTAACGAAGGCGTTGAAGACAAAAACATTCCTGAAGTGCAAAAGCAAACTCGGTATGTGCTTCCATGCTTAAGGGGGAGATTGTTGGCATTTGACCGATCTTAATGGGCTGTATTTACACACACACAAACACACACACACACACGCGCGCGCACACACACACACACACACACATATATATATATATATATATATATATATATATATATATATATATATATATATATATATATATATATATATATATATATATATATATATATATATAGTGGCGGAACTATGATTTGATTGTCGCCCGGACACAATAAATTTGAACATATATTTTATTAAAAGTAGAAGAAGATAGCAGAACATTAAAAAACTTACAGATCAACAAGCGACTTTACGTTGACACATGCTCTGAAAATATGAAATAATTTCTTCAGTTGTAATTGTATCTGCAACGTCTTTTTTAATGTAAGCCATCAAACAATCATTCATCCATTCATCTCTCATTCTGTTTCGTAGACGATTTTTTATTATCTTCATTGCAGAAAATATTCTTTCAATACTAGCTATTACAACTGGTAAGAGGCAGCCAACTTTAACAATCTGAAAACTAGTTGGTAATTATCTTGTTTTTTAATTACACTATTTTTTGAAGTAGTCCATTGATTCCCTTAACTTCCAAAAATATATCTGGTGATTAAAATTTAAAAGTTAAGATAACTTATAACATTGTGTTTGTCATACCTCTTTGGTTTCTATCTGCCCCATCAATTACAACAATCTCTAGTACATCAACAATCGATGAAAACATACAAATAAAATTTAAAATTGTCACATAATGCGATCCCCATCTCGTGTCTCCGACACATTTTAGCTCTGATGGTTGATTCAACCCTTGACCACTTTCCAACTCCACGCAACCAAGCTCTCTAGCAACCCGATCAACTTCCAATGCTCGAAGAGAATCACGTCGTTTACAAGAACCACCAACAACATTCAAAACAGTGCTAATAAGTGTGAAAAGCTCGACAATATCAGAATTTCCTTCAGCAACCGCTACTAGCACCAATTGTACTTGATGTGCAAAATAATGAACATAAAAAACACAACTATTTTTATTCAAAATCAAAGCACCAATTGCACCCGCTACTAGCACCAATTGTATGCTCACAACCTCTTTAGGGGAAAATATAACAGTAAAGGCAAAATGCTGCATCTTTTTCCTTACTATATTCTAACCAGCCTTTAAACTCATTAAACAAATTCTTATTAAAGCGTCGAGCTTTTTTCCGATTTTTGTTTGGGGAAAAATTTCTAACTGAGGTTGACGAGGTCATTTCTTCAAATAATATCTTCGTACTGACTCTTGAACATTTGCACCATAGGAATTTATAGGATGTCTTAAGCCAGGATCTGAAGGTAAATCTTCTATTTTAAACTCTTCTACGCAACTTCTTTTGTCAGTTAAAACTAACTCCTGAGAATCTATCAAACTTTGACATGTTCGTTTTTTAGAAAAAAATTCTCCATTGCACTAACTAAACACGCTGCATAAAATCAATGGGACATTCCCGTTAGCGCAACTAGGGTTAATCGTTATTCACATCACAAACATCACCTATCCGGGCTTACCGCCACGGGTAGGCTTCACATAGCATGCCTAAATCTAAACTCACATGTCAGATCAATAATGCATAAAAATATGTCGGGGACGGACACAATCGACCCGGAGGTTCGCAATGAACCGAAGGAAACACACACCACATCCAATTAATGGTGGGTGGCCCTCCTAAGCAAAGTAAAAGAGGAAAACTACATCGGGGTTGCAATCCCACGCCCTGGCAGAGTCCCTGCACTCCATCGCATAGTGGGTGAGGGACTATTCGTGCAGCTCACACATCAAAATTCATCGGGGTCGCAATCCTACGCCCTGACTGAGTCCCCATCCTCAACTGAAATGGCGTGAGGGGACTCTCAATTTTTCTTCTGATCAATTCAAAATTAATTTCAAACTATTATGTAATGATTTAATTAAATTTGAGAAGAAAATTAAACTTCTCAGAGAAAAATTAAGTGAATTTGAAAAAGTTTCTTCAGAAAATTTAAAACTTAAAAAAGATTTGCAAACTGCTAATAATCAAATATCTTCTTTAGAAAACAAATTACAAGAGGCTAAGCAATTTGAAAAATTCCTAAATGGGAGAAGCATCAAATTGATGGAGATCATAAGCACAGTACATGACAGACTTAATGGCAAGCTGGGCTTGGGAGCTTCATCAAGTCAGCCTCCTATTGTTCAGAAAAATATTTTATCAACACCCATAAATTCATCTCTACTAAAGGAAAAGAAAAGGAAATTTTACAACTCACATACAAAGATACTAAAGTTCTACCAAAGACTAAATCAAGACAAAATAAAAATTCACAAAAAAATCATGTTCAACAAAATTTGTCGAACTCAGATCGACGAAAACTGTATTATGTGTCGAACGGCGATCGACGAACTCTGAACCCAGAATTTGGGTACAATTACTCATTTGCGGGTGCTAGACGAAATCAACATGTTTCGTCGAACGGAGATCGACGATCGTGGAATGCAAGAAATGAGTATAATCATTCTGTGAACCGAGATCGACAAAATCAATACTTTTCATCGAACTCAATTCGACAAACTCAATTAAATTATCGAATTCAAATATTGAAAACAGAAATTTTAATTTCTATCAAACTAATAATCAGAAACCTAAATTTGTTAATCATTTTACTTAATGGATAATTTCTCCTAGGAGATATCATCCATTAGGCTATAAGGATCAACCTAATTATTCTTATATTTCTAGTTATTCTTACGAAAGATATCAAGGACCCAAGGTCACCTAGGTCAAGAACAACTAATTTTATTTTGTACATGTGAAGAACTATCCTATCAAAGAGTAACAGTGGTATCTGGATAGTGGCTGTTCAAAATATATGACAGGAAGTAAGGACAATCTAACTGATTACAAAGCTAAGCTTGGACCAAAGGTGATTTTTGGAGACTCCAGCTGTGGACAGATAAAAAGCTATGGAAATGTCAATGTTGGAGCTGTTACCTTCAGGAAGGTAGCATATGTCAGTGGTCTCAAGCATAATCTTATATCCATAAGCCAGTTATGTGATGAACATTATCAGGTATCATTTAATTAGTCATCTTGCTTTATTACTTTAATAAAAACAAAATTGTCTTAACTGGTACTAGACAAGTAAACATATACATAGTTAATTTCAATTTAACTAAATCAAAAATTTGTTTATTCAATAAAATTAGCTCTATAAATGATATATGACATAAGAGACTAGGTCATGTAAACTTTAGGAATATTGTTAAATTATCTAGGGATAACATTGTTAGAGGACTTCCTTCTGGTTCCTACAAGAAGGAAGGACTCTACAGCGCTTATCAGTTAAGCAAACGAACTAAGAATAGTTTTAAATCTATTAATAAAAGTGATTCACAAAGAATTTTGTACTTGCTACACATGAACCTTTTTGGCCCTATTGTTGTACAAAGTTTGGGAGGAAATTCATACAACTTAGTTATTATTGATGACTTCTCTAGATTCACTTCGGTGTTCTTTCTGAGAAACAAGTCTGATAACTTTAAAGTTCTTACAGATTTTCTTAAGAACATACAGATTCAGTACTCTACTCAGGTTGCATTGATCAGAAGTGGTGATGACACCAAGTTTGAATCTCTTCTCATGCAAGAATTCTATGAGAAGGAAGGTATGCGACATTATTTTTCTACTCCTAGAACTTCTCAGTAAAATGGGGTAGCAGAAAGGACAAATAGAACACTTATTGAATCTGCTGGGACATTGCTTGCAGATGCTTATTTGCCCCTATCCTTTTGGGCAGAGACTGTGAGCACAGCAAATTATATTCTAAACATAAGTTTAATTCATAAACTTAAGGGTAAGACTCCTTATGAATTACTTAAAGAGAAGCAACCTAAAGTATATTATTTTAAAGTTTTTGGCTGTATGTGTTACATTCACAATAATAACAAAAAACACCTTAGAAATTTTGAAGCAAAGCCTGCAGAGGGAATTTTCCTTGGATATTCCCAAATCAGCAAAGCTTATAGGGTATTTAATAAGTCAACTTTAAAAATGAAAGAATCTGTACATATTTCCTTTGATGATGCTAACATGTTTTACAAGGAGAATGATTTTTCTACCATAGAAACTTTGCAGGTACCCTATCTATGTGAGAAGTTGGATGATTTAAACTATACCCAAGAGGTTACATTGCATCCTTCTCCAGAGACTGATGAAGAAATTGAAGAAGAAATGGCTAAAGCAGCTGAACCAACAACAGCAACTATAATTCTGTTAGTCAATGCAGGCTCTAACCAGATGGCTAACTACTGCTCTCAGAGCCACTCTTGAATATTCACCCCAGTGTGATGATGATAACACAGCTGAGTCAGGAATTCAAGCTACTTACAATGAAGGGGCTCAGCAGGAAGTGGCTCAACTCAGTTATCCACCTGCTGACTTTGAAGGAATTGAAGCTCTGACTTTGAAGGAATTCAAGTTGTTGTTCAGCAAATGTACAGTCCTCTACAGGAGGTTCTGAATGTGGTTATTGAGAAAGTTGAGATGTCTGAATCAGCCTTGAAAATAGAGCAAGATGCTCAACTTTCTAAGAAAAGAAAGAAAGAAGCCTTACATTATTTTGAAAGGCAAAAAGTTATGGCTGAAGAGCTTAAGAAAAAGGCTGAAGAGCTTAAGAAGAAGGATCTTAAAGAAGCCAGCTGAAGGCACTGAACCTAGTGTATAAGCAAGGATTCAGTCTGGCAAAGGCATTATAATCAAGGATCTTGATCAGCCCTAGAATAGATTGACTAGATTTTAGAACATTGTAATCTTTAATTTTTTAAAATCTATGTAATCTGTTGTTGACAAACTTTTTGTAGTTTAAACAAAACATTGATTCATGCTTACTATGTTTGTATCATATTCTGTGATGATATAATATACATGTTTTGTTTATATGTTACCCTATCATTTAATACTTATATACATCATATTGTTTGTTTTATTATAAGTGATGTATATCATTGACTAAGGGTTATGACTTATCCAAATAGGGGGAGATTGTTGGGTACATTGGAAAATGTGTACCAGATTTGGAGAAGCCTCACCTAACTCAATGATATTCATCAAGGCGTATTTGATGTTGTGTTGAGTTTAAATGTGCAGGTTAAGAAAATGGAGAAAAAGATTCTACGTACAAGTGTCGACACTTGAGAAGCATTGTGTCGACACATGGGAAAGGCTATATCGATACAAGGAGCCAGATTGCGTCGACACCCAGAATTTGTGTCAACACACTGAGAATCTGTCGATAACTACTGTGTGGACACAAGGAGGCAGATTGTGTCGACACCCAGAACTTTTGTCGATACACAAAGATTCAGTCGACAACATCTGTGTCGACACACATGACTTGTGTTGACACACAGAAGGCTTAGTCGACAGCAACTATGTTGACACACAGGACTTGTGTCGATACACAGAAGGCTCAGTTAACAACAACTGTATCGACACCCAAGACTTGTGCCGACACACACCAGAATCTTTGTTAAAGGCAATCATGTCAAGACAAGAAGTGATTGTGTCGACACACAGGACTTGTGTCGACACATTCTGCAGAAGCTATGTCAAGAAGACAGAGAAGTGCTGTGTCAACATTATGCAAGTTGTGTCGACATCACCAAGGATTGTGTCGACACATGAACTATTTGTGTCGACACATATGCAGTATTGTCTCGACACTTTACTGCTGAGCTGAAGTTTATTGAAGTATCAGATATGATGACTGGAGACTTGACAGTTGTCATGATCAACACAGCTATTGTATCTGTCAGAGCTTTCAGAAGGTTGTTATAAACCGGAACAGCCGGTTACCTCGGATGAAGGCTATATAAAGACAAGTTCTATCAACAATTAGAATAAGTGTGTATGCGTAAAGCAAGTGAATTACAGAGAAGTACAAGGAAGATGGTTCGAAGTGGAAGGAAGACAGAGAGAGGTCTTCATCCAGAAATCGACAACTTTCAGAGAGGGCAGATCTTGAACTATCTGCAAGAAGAAATCAGAATCATATCTGATTAAGAACTGGATCGAGGATCATCCCCAACTTCAAGAAAGGGTAGATGTTGAACAATCTGTCAGAAGAATTCAGATTCAATCCTGAAGGAGAAGGAAGCTGATTAAAGATCAACTCCAACAAGAGAAGGCAGATCCTGAACAGTCTGCCAGAAGAATTCAGATCAATTCTGAAGAAGAATTCAGATTAATTTCTGAATAAGAAGGAACCTGATTAAAGATCAACTCCAACACCAAGAAGATCAACCATACTTTGTTCAGATTCAATAAGCTTTGAAGAAGCTAAGACAGGTTAATCCTTAAGTAATCAGTTCTATCAAGAACTGATCAAGAAGCCTTCAACCAATTCTCTCTCCATCTGGTTGAAGAAAATATCACTTTTCATCATCAATTTCTGTAGGATCTTTTATAGATCTGAGTTGTAAGCCTAAATTATAAAGGCTGAGGTAGGGCTGAGTGCCTGAGGTAGGAGATTAAGTTCTCTGAGTTGTAGGCTTAGGAATAGTCTGAGGTAGGGCTGTGTGCAAGAAGAAATCAGAACCCTTAGTCAATGATATACATCACTTGTAATAAAACAAACAATATGATGTATATAAGTATTAAATGACAGGGTAACATATAAACAAAACATGTATATTATATCATCACAGAATATGATACAAACATAGTAAGTATGAATCAATGTTTTGTTTAAACTACAAAAAGTTTGTCAACAACAGATTACATAGATTTTAAAAAATTAAAGATTACAATGTTCTAAAATCTAGTCAATCTATTCTAGGGCTGATCAAGCTCCTTGGTTACAATGTCTTTGCCAGACTGAATCCTTGCTTATGCACTAGGTTCAGTGCCTTCAGCTGGTTTCTTTAAGATCTGTCTTCTTAAGCTCCTCAGCCTTCTTCTTAAGCTCTTCAGCCTTAACTTTTTCCTTTCAAAATAATGATAAGGCTTCTTTCTTTCTTTTCGTAGAAATTTGAGCATCTTGCTCTCTTTTTAAGGCAGCTTCAGACATCTCAATTTCTCAATAACCACATTCAGAACCTCGTGTGGAGGACTGTATATTTGCTGAACAACAGCTTGAATTCCTTCAAAGTCAGAGCTTGAATTCCTTCAAAGTCAGCAGGTGGATAACTGAGTTGAGCCACTTCCTGCTGAGCCCATTCATTGTAAGCAGCTTGAATGCCTGACTCAGCTATGTTGTCATCATCACACAGGGGTGGATATCCAAGAGTGGCTCTGAGAGAAATAGTTAGCCATCTGGTCAAAGCCTGCATTGACTAACACTCTCTCCCCCTTTATGACTTCTCTTTCTACGTGGTCTTGCAAATCATCATTTTGACATCTCATCTGGTCAGCAGCTTCCTGCTGAGCCACTTCCTGCTGAGCCCCTTTATTATAGAATGACCTAAATTTCAGCAGCTGATTAGAAATTACCTTCTGAGAGGCCTGAATAGCAGTTAAATTTGCTTTGAGTTGTTTATCAAAAGCAGTCTTGTCTGTATTCTTAAGTTGAGTGACAATCACACTATGAGATTCTGTAAGATTGTCATTCATTCTTATTTGATTTTCCAAAACATAGCCTTGTTTGAGTGCTATATCATTTAGATGTGTTTTGCCTTCCACTTGTTGGTTGGCTAAATAAACTACTGCATTACCTCCCTTATGGAAGAAATCTGTCATCTCTTGTTTATGCTGATGAACTTCAAATCTGATAGATTTGATATATTGAGCCAAAGTAAATTTATGGCTCTCATCTACATATTTCTTAATTGCCGCTCCTTGCTTATCCATCTTAACTTGCAGTGCCACCAATAGTGAACTGAAGTCAACTACTGGAGTTGGTGGTTGAGAGATAGTCTGCAAGGCTTTCTTATAGCTTGAGCTCTTCTTTTTGTAGACCATCAACTTCCTCTTCTTTACATTGGAAGCTTCTTCATCATCAAAATCTGATGAGCTTTCAAAGTCCACTGTATCTTTTGGAGTAGGGTCAATGATTTGCTGATCCTTCTTAGTACTTAGCAGTTCCCCCTCAGACCTTGGCAGCTCCCCCTTAGTCCTTGGCATCTCCCCCTGAGTCCTTGGAAGCTCACCCTCAATCCTTGGCAGCTCCCCCTCAGTCCTTGTTTCTTGTAAGCCAGGAACCAACTCTTCTATGGTGAATTCTTGCTGCATTTGAATAGGAGGAATATCTTGCTCTTGTGCAGTAGATGGAGTGTCATCTAATGTAGAGATGTCATCCATTATAACATCTTGTGCTGGGACATTGTCTTGAGTAGTCTCAAGTATAGTCTCAGTGACTGTGTCAGTCACTAGTTTAGCTGACTTAGTCTCATGAGCATCCTTTGAAGGTGATGGAACTTGGGTAGCAGGAACTTGAAGAGGCTCCCCTGGAATTGCTCCATCAGCTCCCCTGCACCTGATTATCATCTGCAGTTTCAGGAGCAGGTGATTTTCTAGCAGTCTCTGGTCTTTCCTTATCTGAGCTGAAGACCACTTCTTCTAAATCACTGGAAGATTCAGCTGTCTTGTGGGTTGTTTTTTGCTTTGGCTATATCTATTTTGTTTGTTTATGTGGTGTAGAAACATCCTTGGGCAGGACCCTTTCCCATCTAGAGAGTATTCTCTAATCCATTCTTTTTATAGGATTGATCTTAGATCCTACAATCTTATTCCTTACTTCAGGAATATTCTCAGCCAAATACAGGCTTAGTATCCTTCCCAGATTTGGTTTCTGAAACCCTTCTTTGATCTTTTCAAAGATCGCAGTAGACCAGTTGGTTTTGACCTTGAAAATGACTCTTGTCATTAAGTTGAACATATAGGCTGAGATCCTATCATGTCCTCTTGGTTTGTAGAGAATTACCTTTCCCACAATCTCAAAAAGAAATTTTCCTTAGGAGTTCATCCCCTTCCTCTGCATTGAAGATCCAATCTTGGTGGTGGAATCCAGTCCACACCATTGGAGTTCTTCCCTGGTCATGGAAGATACTATTTCATCATCTTCTTGAACCCTGGGCAAGTGTAGTAACTTCCTCAAACTCTTCAGGGTGAGTTTGAAACCTATTGTGTCGACACTGTTAGGATTGTGTCGATACAGACTACTTAAGTCTCGATAGAGAGTTATTCAACACCACTATCTAAATGATAGAACTTCTATGTGTCGACACCAAACTCTGAGTGTCGACACCACTATCTCACCACTATTTTTTTGTGTCGACACAACTTACCTTATGTGTCGACACCAACTACTATATGTCGACACAGATTTCCTTTTGTGTCGATATAGAATTACTTAGTCAGATTTACTGATTTACTCTAGGTTTAACATGCCTAATTCAATTTTGAAATAATTAAATTTAGTTTCATCTAGTGGTTTAGTAAACATGTCAGCAACTTGATTATTTGTGGTGACAAATTCCAAACAAATATCTTCTTTTTCAACATGTTCTCTAATGAAGTGAAATCTAATTTTTATATGCTTTGTTCTGCTATGTGATACAGGTTTTTTAGCAATAGAAAAAACACATGTAGAATCACAAAATAGTGGAGTTCTACTTACCTTAAGACCATAGTCTTCAAGTTGATGTTGAATCCATAAAAGCTGAGCACAGCAGCTGCCTGAAGCAACATATTCAGACTCAGTAGTGGAAATTTCCACACTTGTTTGTTTTTTACTGCTCCATGACACCAATCTACCACCTAGAAACTGACATGTTCCAGTGGTGCTCTTTCTATCTTATTTGCATCCTGCAAAGTCTGCATCTGAAAAACCAATCAGTAGAAAGTCTCTATTCTTAGGGTACCAAAGACCAAGATTAGGTGTTCCCTTAAGATATCTCAAAATTCTTTTAACTGCAGTATAATGAGATTCTTTAGGGCTTGCTTGATACCTAGTACAGACACATGTAGCATACATAATGTCTGGTTTACTAGCAGTTAAGTATAGAAGGGAGCCAATTATCCCTCAATACAAAGACTTATCTACAGGTTTTCCTGCATCATCTTTGCCTAAAGGCATACTTGTCCCCATTGGAGTTCTCATGGTGGTGGATGACTCCATACTATATTTCTTAATTAACTTCTTGGTGAACTTAGACTGTGATATAGACAAGTCATCATTAGTTTGTCTTACTTGGAGTCCCAAGATGAATTTCAGCTCATCCATACTGCTCATTTCAAACTTCCCTTGCATAAGTTTTGCAAACTTCCTATAAAGGTTGTTTTCTGTTGATCCAAAGATAATGTCATCAACATATATCTGGACTAGGATCATCTTGCCCATTGACTCCCTTAGAAATAGAGTCTTGTCTATTTTCCCCCTTGAGAATTTATTCTTAATGAGGAAGGTATACAATGTTTCATACCAAGCCCTAGGGGTTTGTTTCAGTCCATATAAGACTTTCTTAAGCCTATAAACATAATCACGATAAAGTGGATCAACAAAACCTGAGGGTTGTTCAACATAGACTTCTTTTTTTAGATTACCATTTAGTAATGCTGACTTGACATTTATTTGGTATACTTTGAAACCTTGGAAAGCAGCAAAGGCAAGGAATAGTCTTATTGCTTCCAACGTTGTCACTAGGGCAAATGTCTGATCAAAGTCTATACCCTCTTCCTACCAATAGCCTTTGGCAACCAGTCTTACTTTGTTCTTCACTATGATGCCATTTTCATCTAGTTTATTCCTGTAGATCCACTTAGTCTCAATAATGTTATGGTTCTTTGATTTTGGAACCAACTCCCATACTTTACATCTTTTGAATTGATTTAGCTCCTCTTGCATTGCATCAATCCAGTTGGAGTCTTGTATGGCTTCTTCAAATCTCTTTAGTTCCACCTGTGAAAGGAAACCTGAGTAAAGAACTGTGTTCATGTTCCTACTCCTTGTCTGGACACCATGTCTTGGATCACCAATAATTTGGTGTGCTGGATGATCCTTTAGATGTTTTGTTACTGGAGGCAATCCATCTACACCTAAATTTTCTCCAATCTTTTCAACATGTTGTATTTCATTTTACTCTTCAACATCTAGAGGTTCTTGTACTCCCCCTGGACAGCACCCATCAATTTCTTCATCCTGTCTTGCAGGTTGGTATTCATTAATGGTAAGCTTGTCCAACTTTTCTTTCAGACCCAACCCTTGATGATCCCCTTTTCAGATCCACCAAAGATTACTTTGTGTCCATTCACTATTGGAGTGTAGTCCTTCAACATCCTTCTTGGTCCAGTCATGTGCCTGGAACAACCACTATCCAAGTACCATATTAGGGTATGTCCACTTGGACTCACCTACAACAAATACAATTACCTTACCTTAGAACCCCAATGTTTATTGGGTTGTAGGTTTAAGTTAGAATGAAACTTAATATTCTTACCAGCAGCCTTCCTCACAGGTAAGCTGGCATTCTTCCTGACACTGGTGTTGTGCCAGCAATCTATGGCATAATGCCCCATCTTACCACAGCACCAGCACTCATATCTATTATACCTTTTTTAGGTATACTTTTAACAGCATTGCTGTCAGCTGTTCTTAACACTGTAGGTACAGTGGTTCTTTGCTTGAGTGCTGGAGCTACACCCTTGTCATTCAGAATATCAGGCTTGCCATGACCATGTATGATGTCATGATCATATTTGTTAGTTGGCTGCCACATTTTTCTGAAAGAAATGGGGGGTTTGAAGGCTAGTGGCTGAACTGGGGCTTTTCCTTTTCTTTTGGAATTGGCAGCCCTTGTATTACCCTTGAAGCCTAATCCTGTCTTACCCTTTTGAGAAACAAAGTCATCAATTATGGGTAAGACTGATTTTGGTTTAGAGAATTTAGCCACTAGATCCTTCTCTTTCTGAAGTCTGACTTCCAAACTCTTGATTTGATCATTCTTGAATGTGATTGTACCCTTCTGAATAAATGTTATATTTTTCAGCTTGGCAATCTCATTCATCTTCTGATCCAGTAGTTTTTCTGAATCAGATGCAACCAACTTAAGAGCAGTAATTTCCTTAGCCTGATTCTTAACCAGGTTTCTGCTTCTCTTAAGTGCCTTCAACAAATCGCTATATTCATCAATGAGTTGATGAACATCCCGTTCAGATTCCGATCCATCCACATCTCTTGATGCAGATGCTTCTGATTCTGATCCAGTGCAATAATAAGAACCTGATGATATATTGTTTACCTTACTGGGACCAAGCTGATCCAGGCAATGATCTTCATCAGTCATGGCCATCAGCACTTTACACTGATGATCTTCAGTCCCATTTATTGAGTCCAGTAATTACAAGAACTCACTCTCTTCTGAATCTTCTTCAGTTGTAAACAGACCAATATATGCCTCAGCTTCAGCTTCAGTTTCAGAATCTGATGTTGAGGAGTCTGTCCAGCTTTTCTCCTTCTTTGCAACCAAGGATTTCTCCTTCCTGCCCTTATTTTACTGCTTATTTTTTTCTTTAGACTCCTTTCTTTTATCTGGACAATCAGCAACTACATGTCCAGATCTGTTGCAGCAATAGCAAACAATCTTAGTTGAAGTTGATTTACTAGGTTTAGTGTCATGCCTGTCCTTTCTATGGCTTCAGTCTTGAAGGCCACTGACTTATCTCTGTATTCAACTTTATTGCTTTTCTCCTCCTCCTTGTGATTCTTAATGGAACTCATTTTGCCTAATAGATATCTGCCTTGGATATCTACTCAGACTGTTAAGTCTATTCTTTGAGTAACCTTCCTCTGATACCACTTGAAAGAATTGGTTTCAAGATGTCCTAAACACCTAGAGGGGGGGTGAATAAGTTCAATTCTTTTTCTTACTTAGGCAGATAGATCAATCTAATTAAGCAATCTTTTCAGCAGTTATCACAGCATAACATTCATATAAACATACTAAACCACAGATTGCACACCAGATTTATAGTGGTTCCCCAAGTGATGGGTACATCCACTTCCCCCTTCTCCTATCTAGCAGTATACTAGATTCTGCCTAACTTCCTTCTTCCTTCTCAGATCAGCAGATCTTACAGCTCAGAACCCAAGAATGGTTCCTACAACTCAGAGTGAATCCACACTCCTACAACTCGGGCACAAGCCCTACCTCAGCCTCTTTCACAGGCCTACAACGTAGGGAAGTGATTCCCCTACCTCAGAGTGAGTCCACACTACCACAACTCAGGCAATTAAGCCCTACCTCAGCCTGTTTCCAGGCCTACAACTCAGAGTGAAACCCCACTCCTACAACTCAGGCAAAAGCCCTACCTCAGCTTGTTTCCTGGCCTACAACTCAGAGAACTGAATATCCTACCTCAGGCACACGGCCCTACCTTAGCCTGTTCCCAGGCCTACAACTTAGAGAACTTAATCTCCTACCTCAGGCACTCAGCCCTACCTCATCCTTTATAATTTAGGCTTACAACTCAGATCTATAAAAGATCCTACAGAAATTGATGATGAAAAGTGATATTTTCTTCAACTAGATGGAGAGAGAATTGGTTGAAGGCTTCTTGATCAGTTCTTGATAGAACTGATTACTTAAGGATCAACCTATCTTAGCTTCAAAGCTTCTTGAATCTGAACAAAGTAGGGTTGCTCTTCTTGGTGTTGGAGTTGATCTTCAATCAGCTTCCTTCTTATTCAGAAATTAATCTGAATTCTTCTTCAGAATTGATCTGAATTCTTCTGGCAAACTGTTCAGGATCTGCCTTCTCTTGTTGGAGTTGATCTTTATTCAGCTTCCTTCTCCTTCAGAATTGAATCTGAATTCTTCTGGCAGATTGTTTAGCATCTACCCTTTCTTGAAGTTGGAGATGATCCTCGATCCAGCTCCTTCTTAATCAGATGTGATTCTGATTTCTCCTTGCAGATAGTTCAAGATCTGCCCTCTCTTGAAGTTGTCGATTTCTGGATGAAGACCTCTCTCTGTCTTCCTTCCACTTCGAACCTCTTCCTTGTACTTCTTTGTACTTCACTTGCTTTACACACACACACTTATTCTAATTATTGATAGAACTTGCCTTTATATAGCATTCACCAAGGTAACCGGTTGTTCCGGTTTATAACAACCTTCTGAAATCTCTGACAGATACAATAGCTGTGTTGATCATGACAGCTGTCAAGTCTCTAATCATCATATCTGATACTTCAATAAACTTCAGCTCAGCAGCAAAGTGTCGAGACAATACTGCATATGTGTCGACACAAATAGTTCATGTGTCGACACAATCCATGGTGATGTCGACACAGCTTGCATAATGTCGACACAGCACTTCTCTGTCTTCTTGACATAGCTTCTGCAGAATGTGTCGACACAAGTCCTGTGTGTCGACACAATCACTTCTTGTCTTGACATGATTGCCTTCCACAAAGATTCTGTTGTGTGTCGACACAAGTCCTGGGTGTCGACACAGTTGTTGTTGACTGAGCCTTCTGTGTGTCGACTCAAGTCCTGTGTGTCGACATAGTTGCTATCGACTAAGCCTTCTGTATATCGACACAAGTCCTGTATGTCGACACAGTTGTTGTCGACTGAATCTCTGTGTGTCGACACAAGTTCTGGGTGTCGACACAATCTGGCTCCTTGTATCGACATAGTAGTTGTCGACAGATTCTTAGTGTGTTGACACAAATTCTGGGTGTCAACACAGTCTGGCTCCTTGTGTCTACACAACCTTTCCCATGTGTCGACACAATGCTTCTCAAGTGTCGACACTTGTACTTAGAAACTTTATCTCCATTTTCTTAACATGTACATTTAAACTCAACACAACATCAAATACACCTTGATGAATATCATTGAGTTAGGTGAGGCTTCTCCAAATCTGGTACACATTTTTCCAATGTACCCAACAAATTCCACAAGAGGAATTAATTCCACAAGCTGTTGAACCACCAACTCCTCCTGCCTATCTTGTCACACTTAGAGATCACCCCATA
This sequence comes from Platanthera guangdongensis, assembly GCA_039583875.1. Classification (NCBI taxonomy): domain Eukaryota; kingdom Viridiplantae; phylum Streptophyta; class Magnoliopsida; order Asparagales; family Orchidaceae; genus Platanthera; species Platanthera guangdongensis. Next base: position 132,553,029 of record CM077165.1, read on the forward strand.
TCTCAAGTGATTGGAGACATATCAGTTGGTGTGCAAACAAGACATCAACTCAACCAAGATTTGATGCATGCTTGCTTCATTTCTCAGATTGAACCTCAATCCATAAAAGATGCAAAGCAAGATCCCCACTGGATTATTGCAATACAAGAGGAGCTCAATCAATTTGAGAGGTGCAGAGTTTATGATTTGATTCCAAGACCCAAAGACTGCTCAGTCATTAGAACTAAATGAGTTTTTAGGAACAAGTTGGATGCACAAGGATCAGTCATAAGAAACAAAGCAAGATTGGTAGCTCAAGGATATTCACAGGAAGAAGGCATTGACTGTGATCAAACCTTTGCTCTTGTTGCAAAACTTGAAGCAATAAGGATATTTCTTGCATATGCTGCCTATCAAAAGTTCAAGGTCTATTAAATGGATGTCAAGAGTGCATTCTTCAATGGTGAATTAAAAAAGGAAGTTTATGTTGAACAACCTCCAGGTTTTATCTCCTCAACTCATCCATCTTATGTTTTCAAACTGCATAAAGCTCTTTATGGTTTAAAGCAAGCTCCAAGAGGTTGGTATGAAACTTTAGCTAGCTCTTTTTTAGAATATAAGTTCATTAGAGCCATTGTAGATAGAACTTTATTCATTAGACATCATAAATCAAAAATCTTGTTAGTATAAATCTATGTAGATGATATAATATTTGGCTCTACTGATTCCAAACTTTGCAAAAAGTTTTCTGACATGATGTATTCAAAGCTTGAAATGAGTAGCATGGGTAAACTATCATACTTCCTTGGTCTCCAAGTGAAGCAATCCTCTGATGGTATCTTTATATCCCAGTCAAAATATACTAAAGAGCTATTAAAAAGATTTGGGATGACTGATGCATCAGCCAAGAAAACACCCATGTCATCTAGTGTTGTAGTTGATTATGATGAACAGGGCAAACCAGTTGATCAGAAAACATATAGGGCTATTATTGGGTTTTTATTGTATCTTACAGCTAGTAGGCCTGATATCATGTTTGTTACTTGCATTTGTACTAGATTTCAGGTAAATCCTAAAGAATCTCATCTTATTTTGTTAAAAAGGATTTTAAGATATATAAAGGGTTGTCCTAATCTATGACTCTAGTATCCCATTGAGTCAGAATTTGATTTAACTGGATTTTTAGATGCTGACTTTACTGGATGTAGAGTGGACAGGAAAAGCACATCAGGAACTGGTCAGTTCCTTGGTGATAGACTTGTGTCCTGATTTTGCAAAAAACAAACCTCTGTGTCAACATCAACTGCTGAAGCTGAATACATAGCACCAGGTAGTTGCTGTTCACAAATTTTGTGGATTCAAAATCAGCTCCTGGATTATGGTTTCAACTTAAATAATTCAACTATCTATTGTGATAACATCAGTGCTATTTCAATTGCACAAAATCAAGTACATCAAAGTAGAACAAAGCATATAAAAATAAGGCATCATTTCATTAGAGATTGTGTAGACAAAAATAAAATTAAACTTATCTTTATCTCTATTGATTTACAAAGGGCAGATATTTTCACCAAACCTTTAGATGAAAAGAAACATCTGTTCTTCTTAAATCAGCTAGGTATGATTAATGGAGACGCTTTAATTTAATTTTTGTCTGTGGTAGATGAACTGTTCATTTTTTTATCAAACGGAGATCGACGAACTCTGAACGCTTTGTGGAGTGTTCGTCGAACGGAGATCGATGAACTTTCCTTTATGAAACTATTCGTCAAACGAAGATCGATGAATCGGTTTCAGAAAGTTTTTTGTCGAGCAAAGATCGACGAAGCTTGTTTTAGAACAAAATTTTGTCGAATGGAGAACGACAAACTGTTTTCCACCTATTCTAACTTAGATCGACATTTTTCTTTCCTTATAAGATTTTTCGTCAAACTGAGTTCGAAGTTTTTAATGTTTCGTTGGACGGAGTTTGTTTTTTCATCTTCTGAAAACTTATAAAAAGGTTTTCATCAAACTCCAACCCGCGCTTTCTAGTTCCCGTGCACTTGATCTTTTATTTTTGCAGGCATGGCGATTTTAGCTGCGACTCTCTCAGGAATGAAGTTTGATGCAGGATTCGATATTGACATCGACTCTTTCAATCATTCTGATCAAGTCTTCAGGAACATACTCCAGTTGTTTGAAGCACCTCAATTGAGATAGTTTATGACATTAAGGATCAAACTCCCAATGCAGGAGATCAAAGAATGGGTTTTCACAGCAAACGTTCCAGATCAAATCTCCATTACTAGAACAATCTCTGGACAACAAGTTTCTCGTACCCCGGCTATTCTAACTGAAATTTTTGGATTTGTCAATGGGGAAGATGATATTGAATTATCTAGCAGTGAGTTTGAGGATAGGCTAGGTATAATGGGTCACACTCATGGAAACACTAATAAACTGCTGAAGAATAACTTATCTGCTGAATATAAGTTCTTAGCGGATATAGTTGGGAAGGTAATCCCGGGTAAACACTCAGCCCATGACTACATTACCAGACACCAATTCCTTTTGATGTGTGCCCTGGTTAATCAAAAACCTGTGAACAGGGGAGAGATTATATTTGATTTGATTAAAAAGAAAATTAGTAAGAAGGATGTGAGTTTTGGAAGAATTTTGGGAATCTTCCTACAGGCTAAGGTTCCAGAACTGTTGGTCTTCTAGACCACTTTCATAAATGCTTCTAAGAGGCTTACCCCTGCCCTCTTTGGCAGATGGGAGTGGGTTATCCCAAAGCCCTCCAGGGCTTCCTCTTCCAGGACAGCTTCTGGGACACCAGGGCTGCAATAGCCACTTCCCCAACCCCTAAAGAAGCCCCTGCTCCTCATATTTCCTTTATCAACTCCCCTTCATCTCCACATCATCTAATATTTCCTTCATCAACTCCCCTTGTTGATGTTACTACAACTCAAAAACAATCTTCAGATACACCTTCTACTTCCATCTCTTCTGTCTCACCATCCAGACCACAATCACCAATTAACATTACTGAGGAAATATTATCTCCACCTTCTCATCTCCTTTACAATCACATCAACCATCACAAGTTGATGACACACCATATACGGATCCACTGTTGTCATCTCTTAATTTTGATTTACTATCATATCTATCTCCACAACCATCTCCATCACACTCCCCTATTCAGGAAGATACTGTACACCCTAATGTCACAACCTCCACAATTCCAACAGACATTCAAACATCTTCCATCCCACAAGCATTCTGTCCAAATGCTCCATGTCATCCTCTTATATATCAGCCCACATTCTTGAGCTTATTACCCCCACCCTTAAGAAGCTGATAGCAGAAGCCATTGCTCCACTTGTTGTTACCATCTCTACACTCTCTTCACAGCTTGCCTCCTTCTCCACTGTCCCTTCTTCAAGGGGCATGGATTCAGGACTCTCTGAAACCAGACAGGGGGAGATATTCAATGAAGAAGCTCCAGTTATTCATGAAGAACCTCAAGCAACTACAAGTCCAATAGCAGCAGCAGTTAATACAGAGCAGATACAGAAATGATTCAAGTTTATACAGAAGAAGAAGAAATAGATTACTCAATTCTAGAAATAATCACTGCTGATGATTTTGTTCTCAATCCCACAGTGGATATTCATTCTTTACTTTATTCTTTTAATACAGTTTACAGTAGTCTTACAGGTTTCTCCACTTGCTCTAAAGCAATAGTCAGTTATACAACACCAATATGTCCTGAAGTATTGGAACAAATAAGGACAAGTTTTGTGGTTAAAGAAAATATTATAGAGCAAATAAGTACTACAGAGCCAAAGGCTTTTTCTCCTCCAACATTTGGCTGTGCTGAATCCCCCATGCCTAATCTTAATGATCTCATGTTTGACGATATAGATAGAGAAATAAAAGAGCCAGAAGTTCAAGTACAGCCTCAGGCTGAAGAAGAGTATGTAGTTGAATAGCCACAGGCTGAAATAATGGACACAGACATACAGCCACAGGCTCATCCTGTACTTTAGGGTCATCCTGTACTTTCTATAGAAATGCTTAAACAAATCAATGCTCTGTATGATAACCCTGCTGATGAATCTGATGATGATGATGATGTTGATGATGAATCTGATGAGTCAGATGACTCCAGTTCCAAGAGAAGGAAGTTTAAGAAGAGAAAGGCTCTAATAATGGCTGCTCCTAAACCCTGTCCTACTACTGATACACCCTACTACATCCTGCACAACATTACTCTCAGTCTAGACACTCCTCACAGGATGAGATACTCAAAGAATGAAATGAAAGCTAGGAAAAAGAGCGGGAGATACACTCCACCTCCACATTCTAGGAGAGGTCCTCCTCCTCCTCCTACAACAAGATTAGCAGGCAACATTTCTCAAGTACAAAGGTCTGCATCCTCTTATCACTCCAGACCATCTTACAGCAGCAGCAAGCATCAGCACAGCTCCAAGGGCAGTGAATAACAGTATAAGAAGCAAAGTAGCCAGCAGACATCTGAAGATAGTTAGAAAGAAAAATCAAGTTCAGAGAGACCTCCTTCTCTAGCTTATGATCCAGAATTGGATCCAAACTATAGAATGGTCAGGTTCAATGAGTTGATAGCTCTATCCCAGATAAGAAAGGCTAAGGAGGAAGGAAAAGATTCCTCTCAATTCTCTACTATGTCATCTTACAGGAAGAAAGAACTGGAGAAATATCAGGTACAAAATCTTTTCAATGTTGATACCTATATGAATTTGCATCCAGAAGCTATAGTGCCCAGAGCTGCATCTGTGAAGATTCTTGGTGCTCAAGACATGAAGATGACCCAAAGAGAAGCAGAGGATTCCAGAATAAAGATGATTTTCACAAAACCTACTTACTCTTCAGATGCTTCAAAGAATCAGTGATAACTCTCTGATTTTGCATTTTGAATTTTTATTTTTGTTATATATAAACTCAGAAGGCATATTGTTCATATCTGCTGAATGTTTTATAATTCTATCAGATATTTTTATTGCTTTGTGATTTTGTTTGTTTTTATTTTGCATAGTGACCTCACCCAAATAGGGGGAGATTGTTGGAACACTACTTGTGATTTGGGCTAGGTTCACTATTAGGATTGATGACCCACCATGTTGGATACCTAGTTGGATTTGGGCTATGCTCACTAAACTAGGATGTTTGACACAACATGTATAGTCAGGGTCATGTTTGTGTTCTAGAGTCTAGGTCATGTCCTTAGAGTCAACCTTGCTTGGACCAGCCATCAACAGACTACAGAAGACTCAAGACTTAAATAAATTTCAAAGACTCAGTAAAATGAGTTCGACTTTCATCGAACTCAGCTCGACGACAGTCGTGCTCAGCTCGATGAACTCAGAGACAATTCTCTGAGCTGAGCTCGACGAACTTAGTTCTCAGGTCGACGATTTCTGGATGCTCTACTTCAACATTCTAAGTCCAAAATCATTTCTCTGAACTCCAGTCGACGAATTCATGTTCTCAGCTCGATGAACTTGGACCACAGTCTTGACAAGGTTTATCAAGTAGCAATTAGCAGTTCTCAGGTCGACGAACTTAGTTCTCAGATCGACGATTTCTGGATACTCTACTTCAACATTTTAAAGTCCAAGAATCATTTCCCTGAGCACTAGTCGACAAAGTTAGATTCTCAGCTCGATGATCTTGATGCACAGAATTGGCAATGCTCTTGAGAAAGCAGTTAGCAGTTCTCAGGCCGACGATCTTGGATCTCAGTTCGATGAACAATAATTATTTGGTCGACGAACATAACTTCTCAGCTCGACGAACTCTGGACCCAGGTTGACAAATTCTGTTCTTCACTCGATGATTTCTGTGCAGTTCCAGACATGGACTTTCCCTTCCTTCTGTCCTTATTTTATTGCAATAATTCCTGAATAATCAATGCTTAATATTTTCTGAATATTATCGTTAGAAGCAGCATTGATTATGTCATTCATCGAGATTATTACTTGCCGCTTTTCAATGAGACAATTGGGGAAATCAATTAATACAGACATTCTCCAGGCCGACAGCAATCAATGCAGGAAGGAATTCAAAATTGAAAAGGAAAATTCCATAGAAAATATAAAAGGGATTTTTCTTCTTCCTTCACCATACACACATACGAAAGACACAGATACACAGAATAGAGAATAGGCCAAGTATAGCATGAGTCATACATAAAGCAATCATACAGCAACACAGTCAAGAAACAAGAAGCCCTATACCAGACCAGAGAAATATTAGCAAGCTGAAGAAGAAGAAGAAGAAGAACATCCATTAAAATCAAGAGTCTTCTTCATTCTTCATTCTAGGATTCTTCAAGGACAACAAAAACTCTATCAGTCAAGAAGTTCCTGGACATCTTCTGGTCAAGGCTAAAGATTGAAGACCTACTTACCCTAAAGCAAAGCTCCAACCTTCCTGAACAAATTGATATCTCAGGGGGGAGCTTTGTTAACATCAAAGATCCACTAGTCTTCTCAGTTGCATTTGAGAAATAGAAGACACCATAACTCTCTCACCCGCTCACTGTAAAAAGGGTTTTTTAACTCCCTTCAAAAGTTATTCCTAGTTGCAAGTCACCTGATCAAAAGACTTGGGAATGGATTTTGAGCACCTGATCAAAAGCTCATTGGTGGCAGTCACCTGATCAAAACCTGTTAGTGGATTCCTACCAGGGTGGTAGAAGATTGAATGTACCCAAGTTGGGGAACCACTATAAAATTCTTGTATTGTCTGGTTGCCATATTTTTCTTTTGTTCTTGTTGTGCTTGTGCTAATTAGGATTGTTGTGCCTGTGTTATTTAATTTATTATTGATGATCCTGTGGTAGATTAGCTTATCTTAGGTTAGTATTTTTATTAACAGCAAAAAGTATTAAAAGTTTTCTGATACTCTATCCTCCCCCCCCCCTCTAGAGTATTCCAGGTCTAACCCTCACTTTCAATTGGTATCAAAGCAAGATTTCTTTGGTTGTACAAGCTAACCCTTGAACCAAAAGATCCTGTGTTAGATCTGATTTTTTTATTCCTATTAGGATTATATTCACATCATGGCACAGAACAAAGATTATGCAAACACCAGACCTCCAGTGTGCAACTTAAACAAGTTTACCATTTGGAAGGCAAGAATAAAACTTTATATGAATTTTATTGATGAGTACATCTACAATTCTATCTTGGCAGGTCCTCCTCAACCATCTACATCTACAGCAACTTCCAGCACTCATGTAGTTCCACCACCTGAGTGGACTGATGCTCAGAAGAAAGCAAAAGTTATTGATGCTAAAGCCATGAACATTCTGGCCCGAACAATGTCTGATGACATCTTCCAGAAGGTGGCTGAATGCACTTCAGCCAAGGCCATTTGGGATTCTCTCAACCAAATGGTGGCTGGCTCTGCTGATGAGAGAAAAGACAGAAGATCAAATCTCATATCCCAGTATGAGAACTTCAAAAGGGGGGAAGCAGAATTTGTTGCAGACATGTACAATAGACTGAGCTCAATCATCAATGAGCTGAAGATTTTGGATAAGGACATCACCCTTACTGAAGTCAATGATAAAATCCTCATGTGCTTCCCAAGCTCATGGGATTCAACTAGTACTGCACATAAAAACCGGTCCCAGTTAGGACCGGTCCGGTCCCGGACCGGTCCGTGGTCCCTGGCAGTCCCTCCTTTAAGGGTAAAAACCGGTCCCGGTCCGGACCGGATTCGGGACCGGTCGGGATCGGAAAAGTGCCTAACGGCTCTTTTAATGAGAGCCGTTAACGGCAGGCTCATTAAAAGAGCCATTTGGCTGTTTTATAATTTATAGTTTTATTAATAAAAAATATATTTTTTTTAATTTACATCTTATAAACCCCCCCCCCCCCCCCCCGCTCCCTCATTTCCCTCTCTTACTCTCTCTCTCTCTCACTATCTCTCTCACTCTCTGTCTCACTCTCTCTCTCACTCATATTCGTGTTAAATGGCTTCCTCCTCCTCCATGTCGGCGTCCTCCTCAGCGTCCGTCGATCATGAGATCATTGAGCACAGGCATAAAGCGGCGGTATGGGATAACTTCGATAAAGTGCGGATCGGCAGCGAAATTAAGGTGAAGTGCAGAAATCGTTATTGATAGAATTTTATAACAGTGTAGAAGAATCACATGATTTAGATGCGTCAGATTGGGCTATAATTGAAGATTACGTAAATTTATTAGAAAGTTTTTATCAGGCAACAACTATTTTATCTGTAGTTTATTATCCTACTAGCTCGCTTGTTATTGAAAATTTTTTATTAATTACTGAAACGTTTAAAACTTACAAAAATTAACCCAATGTGGCGTCCGTTAATATTATTAATGGAGGCAAAGTTTTTAAAATATTATACGCATATGCCACCAATGTTTTCTTGTGCTGCGGCTTTAAACCCTTTAATTGTTGTAGACGGGGTTGAAACTTTTATAGAGGAAATTAATCGAAATTTAGAGTTAAACGAATCTTCTAGTGATTTTCACAACGTTAGTGTTTCAAAATTTAATTCTCATTTTACTCACCTATATAATTATTACGATCAACTATATGGATTGCGACCTCGCGAGAAATCCACCGCCCCTCGAACAAAAGATATTTTAAAAAATAGATTTTTAGAATTAGCTTCGAAGAAAAAACAACGAACTTCGAGTACTTTAAACGAATTAGGTTTATATAGCAAAACACAGTTTCAAGATTTTATGACCGCGTACGAAATAGAAAATTTTGATATTTTAAAATGGTGGAAAATTAAATCTAATAATTATCCTATTTTTGCCTTAATGGCCCGTGATTTACTAACCATCCAAGCTAGTACGGTAGCTTCAGAGTCTTTATTTTCTTTGAGTGGCAGGATTCTGAACGATCGAAGGAGCCGTTTGACCGAAGAATCTTTGGAGATTTGCATTTGCTACAAGGACCATTTGGACGCTTTGAGGAGGAGACAACACGTCTTGTCAATTGAAGACAGTAAGTCTGAAGTTGAAGACAATCTTAATAACTTAAATCCGGGGAGTGCCGCAGAATAATGACGTTGAAGTTGAAGACGAGTTCAAAATCAAAAGCGACTCCGGAGTTGAAGACGAGTCTAAGGCTCAACTCCAAATTTTGAATTTGTATTTTGTACTATAATTTCAAATTTAATAAAAATATTTGTATTTTGATTTTGTATTATAATTTGTAATTTGTATTTTCATTTTGTAGTTTTATTTCAAATTTAATAAAAAAATTTATTTACTTTGCAATTTTGCATTTCAAATTATTACATGTTATTTAATTAAATTATTAAAAACGAAATATTATAATATATAATAAAAATAATTAATTTAATTAATTTATTTAATTTAATTAATCGGACCCGGTCTAGGACCGGTTAGGACCGGTCCTTACGGTCCCAGGCGGTCCCGGTTTTCAAAGGAAAAACCGGGACCGGTTTGGGCAGGACCGGTCCGGGACCGGTATCCCAAAGGACCGGTCCTGACCAGGACCGATCCCGGACCAGGACTGGGGTCTTTATGTGCAGTACTAGATTCAAGGATCTAGCCAATCAAGGAGGCCAGGAGCTTAAATGAGATTTTCACAGAATTAATATTAGGAAAGCTCAAGTCTTATGAGTAGCTCATAAAGTCCAGAGAAGCAGCTGAATAAAGAACTCTTCCACCAACAAGAAAGGAGCACAGCTTAGCATTCAATGTTGTTGAAGAAACTGAAACCTCAATAGTGAATGAAGAACTGATGAGTCTCTTTGCCAAGAGATTTTACAAAATGGCAAGGAAAGACTTCAGAAGAAAATCATCCAGGCAGGATGATAAGCCAAGGTATGAAAAACTCCTACTAAGGAAGTAGTATGTTTTGGCTACAGAAAACCTGGACACTTCATCTCAGAGTGTCCAGAGAATCAAAAGAAAGAAAGAAGAAGAGAGAAGAACTCTAGAAGACAGCAAAGCAGCAGGCCTTCCTCCAGCAAATACAAAAAGAAGGAGAAGGGTTTTATAGCTGAAAACTGGAGTGACACTGAAGATGAATCCACATCTTCCAGTTCCAGTGAAGAGGAAGAAGAGGCAAGGGCCAAGGAAGTCTACCTCATGGACATCAATGCCCCCAGAAGTCAATCAGATGATGAAGATGCATCTGACAATGAAGGAGGTTCAAAATCAGAAGCTGATCAGGTAAAGAGTTGTCCAACTGTTAATCAAAAATAGTATCTGGATAATGGATGCTCCAAGCATATGACTGGCATCAAGGACAACTTAAATAATAAAGTCCATACTGGGACCAAAGGTTATCTTTGGTGATTCAAATTGGGGCCAGTTAGAGGGCTTTGGAGAAGTAAAGATTGGAGAAGTCACTTTCAAAAAGGTGACATATGTAAGTGGACTCAAGCATAACCTCATCTCCATAAGTCAACTATGTGATGAAGGATATCAAGTATACTTTAACTCAAGATCTTATATTATTTCTAATAAAGAAAAACAAACTGTTTTAATTGAAAATAGACAAGGTAACATATACATATTAGACTTTCATTCTACAACTTCAGACATCTATTTACTTAATATTGTTAGCAATCAAAATGATCTTTGGCATAAAAGACTAGGACATGTTAATATGAAAAACAATGCAAGGCTATCTAAACACAGTCTTGTGAGAGGTTTGCCTTCTGGTCCATACAAGAAGGAAGGCCTCTGCAGGGCTTGTCAACTAGGCAAGCAAACTAAACCTAGTTTTAAATCAGTTAATAAGAATGATTCACCTAGGATTTTGTACTTGCTACACATGGACCTTTTTGGACCTATTGCAGTACAAAGCCTATGAGGGAAATCTTATACCCTAGTTATTGTAGATGGCTTCTTAAGATTCACTTGGGTGTTCTTTTTGAGATCTAAGTCAAATACATTCAAAGTTCTTATAGATTTTCTCAGAACCATACAGATTTAGTACTCTACTCATGTTGCACTGATCAAAAGTGATCATGGTACAGAGTTTGTGTCTCTTATTATGCATGAGTTCTGTGAGAAGGAAGGTATCAGGCATTGCTTCTCAGCTCCTAGAACTCCTCAACAAAATGGGGTAGCTGAAAGGAAGAATAGAACCTTAATTGAAGCTGCAGGCACATTACTTGCAGATTCTTACATGCCCCTGTCCTTTTGGACAGAGGTTGTAAGCACAACAAACTATGTACTGAACAGGAGTTTAATACATAAACTTAAGAATAGGACTCCCTATGAATTGCTTAAAGGGAAGAAACCTAAAATCACCTATTTTAAAGTATTTGGTTGCATATGTTATATACATAATAATAATAAGAAATATATGAGAAAGTTTGAAGCTAAGGCTGAAGAGGGAATTTTTCTAGGATATTCCCAAGTAAGCAAAGCTTATAGGGTGTTTAACAAATCCTCTTTAAAAATTGAAGAATCAATACATGTGACTTTTGATGAAGCTAACATGTTTTATAAGGAGAAAGAAATTTCTACCAATAGCACCTTACAGGTACCTAAATTGTGTGAGAAATTGGGTGAATTAAACCTTCCACAAGAGGTTACATCACCATCTCTTCCACAAGTTGATGAAGATAGTGAGGAAGAACCTTTGGCAGAAGTTGAACTTCATTCAACAGCAAATATTATTCTACAAGATGAATTAAATCCAAATATTATTGCTGAACCAACTCCACCCACTGATCTTGTCACACTAAGGGATCACCCTAGATCCTAAGTGATTGGAGACATAACCTTAGGTGTACAGACAAGGCATCAACTCAACTAAGATGTGATGCATGCCTGTTTCCTCTCTCATGTTGAGCCTCAATCCATCAAAGATGCTGAGCAAGATCCCCACTGGATCATTGCAATGCAAGATGAACTCAACCAATTTGAGAGATGTAGAGTTTGGGATTTAGTTCCAAGACCAAAAGACTACCCAGTCATTGGAACTAAATGGGTATATAGAAACAAACTTGATGCTCATGGTGTAATTGTGAGGAACAAGGCTAGGCTTGTTGCTCAAGGTTATAAGCAAGAAGAAGGAATAGACTATGACCAAACTTTTGTACCAGTTGCAAGGTTAGAAACAATCAGAATCTTCCTTGCTTATGCTGCGTACAAGAAGTTCAAAGTCTATCAGATGGATGTCAAGAGTGCCTTTCTGAATGGAGTACTTAAAGAAGAGGTTTATATTGAATAACCTCCAGGTTTTATCTCTCCAACCCATCCTTCATATGTCTTTAGATTGCATAAAGCGCTTTATGGTTTAAAGCAAGCTCCAAGAGCTTGGTATGAAACCTTAGCTAGCTTTCTGATAGAGCATAAATTCACTAGAGGTATTGTAGATAAAACATTATTCACTAGGCACCATAAGGATCAAACTTTATTAGTACAAATTTATGTAGATGACATTATATTTGGGTCTACAGATTTCAAACTATGCAAGAGGTTTTCTGACCTCATGGATTCAAAGTTTGAAATGAGTAGCATGGGTGAGCTCTCCTACTTCCTTGGTCTCTAAGTGAAGCAGCTACCTGATGGCATTTTCATATCCCAGGCTAAGTATGCTAAGGAGCTTATTAAAAATTTTAGGATGGCTGATGCCTCAGCAAAGAAAACACCCATGGCCACTAATGTTGTAATAGACACTGATGAACATGGGAAACCAGTTGATCAGAAATTATATAGGGGCATTGTTGGGTCCCTACTATACCTTACAGCAAGTTGACCTGACATAAAGTTTGCCACATGTCTTTGTGTTAGGTTCCAAGTGAACCCTAAAGAATCTCATCTAGTTTTCCTAAAAAGAATTTTTGAGATATATAAATAGTTGTCCTAGTCTAGGACTCTGGTATCCTACTGAGTCAAAATCTGATTTAACTGGATATTCAGATGTTGACTTTGCTGGATGCAGGGTAGACAGGAAAAGTACCTCAGGGACTTGCAAGTTCCTTGGTATGAGATTAGTGTCTTGGTTATGCAAGAAACAGTCATCTGTGTCTACATCAACTGCTTAAGCAGAATATATTGCAGCTGGCAGTTGCTGTTCCCAGATGCTGTGGATTCAAAACCAACTCCTGGACTATGGGTTCAACTTAAATAATTCAACTCTCTTATGTGATAACACAAGTGCTATATCCATAACACAAAATCCAGTCCATCACAGTAGGACTAAGCATATAGACATTAGGCATCATTTCATTAGAGAGTGTGTAGACAAAAATAAAATTAGACTTGTCTATATCTACACTGATTTACAAAGAGCAGATATTTTCACCAAACCCCCGGATGAAAGAAATCACTTATTTTTTATAAATCAGCTTGGTATGATAAATGGAGAGGCTTTAATTTAATTTATGTCTACGGTCGACAAATTTTTCAAAGTTCGTCGAACGGAGAACGACGAACAGAGAAAAGTTCTAGAGAACTTCGTCAAACGGAGATCGACGAACTCTGTGTGAGTGAATTTGTTTTCGTCGAACGGCGATTGGAGAATCTGCTTCAGAAAACTTTCGTCGAACAGAGCTCGACGAAATGTTTTCAAACCTTCAGACTAAGCTCGAAAAATTATTTAACTATACAATATTTCGTCGACATTAGATCGAAGAATTCTTTTATTTTCATGGAACGGAGTTTGTCGATTCGTATTCTGAAAAATCTTATATCTAGGTTTTTCTTCGACCTCCGTCCCGCGCTTTCAGTTCCATAGCACTTGATCTCTGTTTTTCTCGTGCAGGTGCACCATGGTGATTCCGGCTACCGCTTACTCTTCAATGAAATTTGATGTGGGATTTGACATAGACTTTGATTCATTCCAGTTTTCTAATAAAAGTTTCGTGGAGATCTTGCAGTTGTTTGAAGAATAACAACTGAAACAGCTGATGATGGTTAGAATAAAGGTTGCAATGACTGGGGTTAAAGAATGGGTTTTTACTTCTACAACAACAGACGATTCCATGACAGGAACGATTTTGGGTAACTTAGTTTCTCTCTCGCCAAATGTACTAAACGACATTTTCGATCTGCTGAATGGTGAAGAAGACCTCGAACTGGATACTGAAGAGTATAATGATATGTTAACTAAAATGGGTCACTATGGTGATAACCCCAACAAACTGCTCAAGAAGAACTTGTCGGGTGAATACATGTTCTTAGCTAATGTGGTCGGCAAAGTGCTGTTCGGAAAACACAGAGCACATGATTATATAACCAGGAAGCAATTCTTAGTGATGGCTGCGTTAGTGGATAAGAAAATAATTAACTGGGGACAATTATTGTTTGATTTGATTAAGAGGAAAAACAACAAGAAAGAAGTTTGCTTTGTCCAAATACTGGGGATTTTTCTACAAGAAAAGGCTTCTGAACACTTGGTATCAACAACAGTGTTCATCAATGCCTCCAAGAGGCTCACCTCTGCTCTCTTTGGCAGATGGGAAAGGAGGATAACCAAGCCAACCAAGGCTTCCTCTTCCTCCAGGCCTTATGAGAGTACAAGGGCTGATTCAGCCACTCCCTACCCTGCTGAGGATGTCCCTCCTCCATCTCCATCACCTCCAGCCATCCAACATCCTCTCAGATAGTACATTATCTCCCCTCCACAGTTCCAACAACAGCCCATACTCCCACACCTCCATCCCACCCTGGTACACCAATTCCATCACCCCATGGTACATCATTTCCATCACCACCCTCATCTCCCTTACCCCACCATCTGGACAACATCCCCCTTTTCAATCTGCTAAATCCCCTTCCATACTCCTTCCCATCCATATGAACCAATGCAACGTTCTTTAGCTCCTCCACCATCAACTACCATCCCCACTTCTTTCTCTACTGAGACATCTTCTGCATTCCTGCCCCTGGACCCCCTCCATCATTCCACCTCTTATAGCACTTCTCACTCCCCTCCTCAAAACTCTCATAGCAGAGGCTATTTCTCCTCTTACTACCTCCATCTCTTCTCTTGCTGATAAAATCTCTGCTCTCTCTGCTCCTCCCTCTTCAGTCAGGGGTCTGGCTCTAGTACCCACTTAAACCAGGCAGGGGGAGATACTCTATAAAGAAGTAGCAGCAGTAGCAGCAGAAACAGTAGCAGCAGAAGAAAAAGCAGCAGCAGATGCAAATGCTGATGATGGTTCATTTGATTTCATTAATTTTATTGAATCTGATATGGATGTGGATGAGACAGCCTCAGAGAAAATAAAAACTGTTGGTGATTATATTATAAATCCCATAGTAGATCTGTTGAATTTGTTGAACATTTTTGATACAGTTTATTTGAATGAACTTCCAGAGCACAGCATAAAGCCATCTTTGGCTATAGTCCCCTACACCACCCCCATAAGCCCCAAGGTTGCCATGCAACTTAAGGCTAGTTTTGCTGTTCTAGAGGCTCATGTCCTACCATCTCCTCCCAGAGCTGATTCCCTCATCATTCCTTCCCCTCCCAAAGCTATTTATCCTCCAACTTTTATTATTGATGATTCTCCAATGCCTGATCTTGATGAGTTGATCATGGCTGACATAGAAGAAGAAAGTACAGTTGCTGAAAGCACTGTTGTGTATAGCTCTCCTGCTACAGCTCTAGCTCTTCCTCTAGCTCCTCCTGGGGCTGAACAGCCTATTGATAAATCTGTAATAAAAGCCATTGATGCTTTATATGACACTCCTTAAGGATCTTTTGATGATGAAGATGAGGAAGAAGATTCTGATGATGAGCCCAAGGCCAAAAAGAATATCTCTAAGAAAAGGAAAGCTCCTCCACCTCCTGCTCCAAAATCCAATCCAACAAATGACATCCCCTACTATATTCTTCAGAAAATCACACCATATAAGGGTATGCCAGCATGGATGTAGCTGTCCAAGAACAAACAAAAAGATAGAAAGAAGAGCAGGAAATACTCAACTCCTCCTTAGAGATTCAAAAAAGACTCTCCTCCTCCTCCTCCACCTGCTGCTGGTGCTTCAGGTTCGTCATCTCAGAGGACTACCCAATATCAAACATATCAGAGACATCAGGGTAGGTCCTCCCCATCTTCTGGAAGCAGCTAGCAGAGGCACTATTTGTAATGCCCCGAAACTCAAAGGAGCGACGGGGGACATTTTGGGCCAGTTTTGGGTTCTGGCAGGAGGCACACGGCCTGGGACACGGGCGTGTCCCAGGGCGTGTCAGGTGTGTGTCGACACTCAGCCGGCGAAGTCGATATTTTGCTCTTGACATTGTGTCGAGACTGGGCACACGGCCTGCGACATGGGTGTGTCGCAGGGCGTGTCGACCCGTGTCGACACTTAGCCCGCGAAGTCGACACTCTGCGCTCGACGAAGTGTCGAGACAGGGAACACGGCCTGCGACATGGGCGTGTCGCAGGGCGTGTCGACACTCGTCCCGGGGAGTTGACATTTCGCTCGACGAAGTGTCGAGACAAGGCACACTGCCTAGGACACGGGCGTGTCCGAGGCCGTGTCGTGAGAGAGACCGTGTACACGGCCCTGGAGCCCAGGCGTGTTCGATACCCGTGTGTGGTTCCAGCTGAGCCGATTTTGACGGCGAATGAGGCACACGGCCCTGGACACGGGCGTGTGCCAGGCCATGTGCAGTCCAGATTGGGCATTTCAGTCCCGAATCAAAGCCGTTCATTTCTTTAATTGATGATCCAACGGCTGGGTGTTGTTCCTGAAGGGATATACCCAGGATTGGACTTGGAAACCCTCACTTTTCATGAGTGGTTATTCTTCTAGAGCTTAGAGAGAGAGGAGAGCCAAGGAAGGAAGAAGTAGCTAGATCCGGCCATTGGAGGAGCTTCGAAGCTCCATATCGCGAGCCGACTTTGGATCCACGGAGGCAAAGCTAGTGCGGTGCTTTTCGTCCGCTTACTTTTCCATGGCGCCAAAGAAGAATGCAAGGGTAACGATTCTCTTCTTGAGCATGAGTAGCTCTCCTTCTTTGCATAGGAAGCCCGCTCTCGCGAGTTTGTGGAGAGTTGGAGGCGTTCCTACGGGTAGACATGAATAGTCCCCGTTGTGTAGAGTCCGTAAGCGAGCACGGACATAGGCATAATGTGTGAAGCCTACCCGGACATGTTAGTCTGGATCGGTGATGTTGCATTGCATAAATGCCGGAGAAGACTCCGTGCTATTGGTTGTTTTTCGGGTTTTCTACACAGTAGATTGCAACAGGGAGCCATGGGGATTAACCCAGAGGTGCACCCGGAAAACTGGGCGGATGCGTGATCTTGCCAACATGGAGGCCTGAGAGCCAACTTGAACATAACCGAGTTATGTGAAATTATGTGACGAAAATGGGACTCGGGAGAAGTTTGACCTGCGCATATGGCTTAAATTGTCGTTGCGATGTGAGCACGGGTTAGATGGAATCGTACCCACTTCTATGTCGTTCGGGTTAAAGAGACCTAAATTTACGTGGCACTTGTCGTTGGCATAGATGAGGGTCTTCGGCGGTCTATGGCTTAAATTGTCGTGATCAATGCCGGGAAGACAAATTGCTCATGAAATTGGCCGTCAAAGTGGCGATGGTGAGTCCGGAATGTCTATGGCTTTAATTGACGTGACATCGACCGGTTCACCGAGAATGTGCCATGAGAGCACGGGGCGTGTGGCCGTGCAAGCCAATGCCTGTGATGAATTGGTTATATTATATTGCTCGCTTATGCTAATGAATTGCAGGGAAGGAGCATCGCCGCCCCGAGTTGGGGGCGGGATCATTATAATTTGGTCAGCATTGTTGACCGTTGCCTTGTTTGCCACCGTGCGGTGGTTTTGTTGCTTGAAGGTGCTGCTGGACCAAGCGGTCAATAGCGGGCTAAAGCCCAATTTGCGAAGCCGGCCCTCGAAGGCCTATTTGGAAGTGTTTACTGTTTTATTCATGTATGACCGGCCTACGTGCTGAGGTTTATAAACCATGTAATATCAAGTGAACTATTTTGTAAGGCCTTAAGGCTTGTACTGGTGTATGTATAACATTCCTAATTTGGTGTTAGTGGACATTCATGCTTTAATGCTGGGTTCTTTGTTACAACTTTTATAAACTGCTCCCGCTAGAATGCTCTGTGTAGGATGTTATGATTAGTTGGATGGTTTCCATAAGTAACCACCCGGTCTGTCTGTGGTATATGGCGTCAGGCCCCGGCCGGACCTACTGCTATATGCTATGTGACGCATAGGGGGTGTTACAATTTGGTATCAGACTACTGGTTTTGGTCGGGCTTAAAATGAATTCGTGGACGAATTGTTTTTAAGGGGTGGTGAGCACATGTGTGTGCGTCATCGTTATAACAGTAAAAGAACCCATGAATGTCCACTTAGGAATGAAAATACACATGTTTGAGGAACCTGCGTGTTCCTATAATTGCTGTTTGCAATTTTATTTGGTCGCTTAACCGTGTTTTGTACCACTATAGGTGAACAGAAGTGGTGTTGGGCCGTCGGAACGCCGAGTTTCTGAGGCTAGCAGTGCACCAGATGTTGCTCCTGAAACACCTCTATCGGCTGAGAACATACGATTGGTGGCTGAAGCGGTGTTGGCCGTGATAAATGCGCAGCCTGCAAGGCAAGCGCAGCAGCCCGCTCCTGCGATGGAGCAGGAACCTCTTCAAGAGGCTGAGCCGAGGAGAGTGGAGCAAGTGGTTGCGGAACCGTTGGTGCCAAGGAGGGCAACCGAGAGACAGCTTAAGCATGTTATTAGCTTTAACCCTCCGGTATTCTCGGGGTTGGGAACCCCATCTCAGGCTGAAGACTGGCTCTCCAGGGTGAAAAGAGTCATGACAGCAATGGAGACGGAGGAGTGGCAAATGACCACAATCGCTACGTTCCTTTTGTACGGGGAAGCAAGAATGTGGTTGGAAGGATTGGAGTTGCACCTATTGAGAGGTAGGCAACTTGGTGATGTCTCGATGGAAGAGTTCTCGAGATTGTTCTTAGCTAGATACCTCCCTTTGACGCAGAAGATATCGTTGGAGAATGAGTTTCTGAAGTTGGTTCAGGGTGAGAAGAGTGTGGATGAATATCTCCACGAGTTTACTCGTCTGAGTCATTATGCTAGCTCCACTATTGTGGATGAGGAGCGCAAGACTAATCGCTTCTATGAAGGGTTGAGAGATGAGTTGAGATTACCACTCTCGGGGCCGATGACGCAGGGTTTCTTAACCTTGGTCAACACTGCCCGGTCCTTGGAGAAGGACATGAAGAATGTACAAGCAAAGAAAAGCTTGGGTGATAGGAAATCTGATTTCAAGGTGCCGACTACTTCAAAGTCCGGCTATCGAAGGTTCTTCAAGAAGCATAAGACTTCGGGTCCAGCTCCTTCTGGTGCTTCTGGGGAGACTACGGGTCGGACCCCGGGGGCATGTTTTACTTGTGGAAAGACGGGGCACTTTGCCCGTGATTGTTGGAGCGGACGCCCCAAGTCCGAGAGAAATCCGGGAGCAACTTACGAAGAGAAGGGCAAGGCGGTGGAGTCGACCGCGTCCCACTATGCTCCTGCCCAACCAAGGGTGTATAATCTTGGCCAACAGGAGGCCATTAAACAGGAGGATGTGGTGACAGGTACGGTTTAAATTATAGCAAGTCGATTTCTTTAAATACTTGTTATGAATGTGTTACCTTATCACTGCTTGTTTAGGATTTGTATTGATTTGTGAAAATCCGGCACGAGCACTCTTCGATACGGGAGCTTCACACTCCTTCTTGTCCGAAGGATTTATATCACGCATCGGAGTTCCTTCTTCGATGGCGAAAGATAAGTTGGATGTGTTGTTGCCCAATGGGTGTTCGATGCGTGCGGATAGGATCTGCAGTGTTAAGATTCGCATTGGGAATCAGGAGTTCGACCTGCAGGCGTCGTTACTTCCGTTGGTGGAGTTCGACTTCATATTTGGCATGGACTGGCTCTCGGAGCAGCAAGCCCATATAGATTGCGGTAGCAAGGAAGTCAAGCTGGGAGCAAGTCGTGAGACGACTTTTACGGGCTTAAAGGGGTCGAGCAAGTCGTTGATGTCTGCACTTCAGGTGGTGAAGGCGGGTCGTGCCAGTGCAGAACTGTTCTTTACACTAGTGGAGGCCGCAAAGCCAAAGCCCGCGTTGGATAGTATTTCAGTGGTATCGGAGTTCCCTGATGTGTTCCCTAGAGATCTTCCTGGAGCCCCGCCTCAACGGGTGATAGATTTCACGATTGAGCTAATGCCAGGTGCAAAGCCTATGTCACGATCTCCGTATCGGCTAGCGCCTAAGGAAATGGCGGAGCTGAAAGTACAACTGCAAGAGTTGTTGGATCAAGGGTATGTGCGCCCGAGTTCTTCGCCTTGGAGCGCGCCGGTCCTCTTTGTTAAGAAGAAGGATGGAAGCTTGAGGCTGTGTATTGATTATCGGGAGCTCAACAAGTTAACGGAGAAGAACAAGTATCTGATCCCCCGGATCGATGATCTTTTTGATCAAGTTGGTCGGGTCGACGGTGTACTCGAAGTTAGATCTCAAGTCTGGGTACTATCAGCTGCGAATAAGGGAGAGTGATATCCCGAAGACAGCGTTTAGTACGAGATACGGGCATTATGAGTTTACGGTCATGCCGTTTGGGCTGACTAATGCGCCGTCAGTGTTCATGGATTTGATGAACAGGACATTTAGAGAGTACTTGGACCATTTCGTGATCGTCTTCATCGACGATATTTTGGTGTACTCGCAAAGTGAGGAAGATCACTTCAAGCATCTTCATTTGGTTTTGTAGACTCTAAGGAGGAATCAGTTGTATGCCAAGTTCTCGAAATGCGAGTTTTGGCTATCCTCAGTGGCGTTCCTCGGTCATATAGTGAGTGGAGAGGGTATTGCTGTGGATCCGGCGAAGATTGTTGCGATACGGGAGTGGCCTGAGCTTGCTACGGTAGCAGAAGTCCGGAGCTTTTTGGGGCTTGCCGGCTATTATAGGCGCTTCGTAGAGAACTTCTCGCGGATAGCGTTACCTCTCACTACTTTGACGAGGAAGGAGCATAAGTTCGTTTGGACGCCGGAGTGCGCGCGAGCTTTTGAGGAGTTGAAGTGTCGGTTGACCACGGCGCCTGTGTTGAGTTCGCCGTTTGGGACCGAAGGCTATGAGATATATAGTGATGCTTCGGGCAGCGGTTTGGGTTGCGTGCTACTGCAACACGGAAGTGTGATAGCTTATGGCTCGAGACAGCTAAAAGTGCACGAGAGGAATTATCCGGTCCATGACTTGGAGTTAGCGGCCGTGATTTTTGCCTTGAAGCTGTGGAGGCACTATTTGTATGGTGTGAAGATTGATATCTACACCGATCACAAGAGCCTGAAGTATTTGATAGATCAGAAAGATCTGAATATGCGGCAGCGTAGATGGATGGAGTTCCTGGGGGACTATACATTCAAGATCCACTACGTGCCCGGTAAGGGGAATGCGGTTGCGGACGCGTTGAGTCGCCGATCCCCAGCTCAAGCCAATTGGCTATCGGTGCACGATGAGCGGTTGGTGTGGGAGTTGGAGGCGTTGGAGATTGTTTGTGTGGATAAGCAAGCAAGTGCTGAAGCAGTTTTGAATTGGACTGAAGTACAATATGACCTGGCTGATCGTATTCGGCAGGCTTTTGATATGGATGTCCATATGAAACAGTTCATGATAGAGGCTCTGGATGGGTCAAATTCCCAATTCGTTGTGGAGGACGGATTGCTTTGGAAAGACGGTCGTCTGTGCGTCCCATGTGTGGGCAATTTGCGGGTGGAATTGTTGTATGAGGCACACCATACCAAGTACTCGATTCACCCGGGGAGCACGAAGATGTACCGTGATGTAAAGAAACTGTTTTGGTGGCCGGGTTTGAAGAAAGATGTGGCACTCTACGTGGCGAAGTGCCAAACTTGCGCCTTGGTGAAGGCGGAGTGCCAAAAGCCGGGAGGATTTCTTAAGTCCTTGCCTATTCCGGAGTGGAAATTTGACGACATCTCTATGGACTTTGTGCACGGTTTGCCAAGGTCTCAAAATGGGAACGACGCCATTTGGGTGGTCGTAGATCAGTTAATGAAGGTGTCGCATTTTATTCCGCATAGGAAGGATGATCCGGTGGAGAAATTGGCAAAACTATATGTGGATAATATAGTGCGGCTTCATGGTGTGCCCCGCAGCATCGTGAGTGACCGTGATGGGCGGTTCACGTCCAATGATTGGAGGCTTGTGCAACAAATGTTGGGAACAAAGTTGAAATTCAGCACAGCCTTCCATCCGCAAACGGACGGGCAGACCGAGAGGGTCAATAGAACCATGGAAGACATGCTCCGTATGTGTCTTGGATTTTGGAAAGCAGTGGGAAGACCACCTTTGTTTGGTGGAGTTCGCATACAACAATAGCTACCAAGCGAGTATTCAGATGGCGCCCTTTGAGGCCCTATATGGTAGAAAGTGTCGCACGCCGTTGTCTTGGCTAGAAACGGGTGAGTCAAAGTTGTATAAGCGAGTAGAAGTGGAGGATGCTACTTCTTTGGTAAGAACCATTCGGGAGAGGTTGCTTATCGCTCAGGACAGGCAAGCGAAGTACTATAATGCCAAGCACATGAACGTGGAGTTCGTTGTGGGCGATTGGGTGTACTTAAAGATCAAACCGTTCAAGGGTGTCTCGCAGGTGCGGCGATTGAAAAAGAAGCCCGAGTTACCTTGGACCGTTTGAGGTTTTGGAGCGAGTTGGTGAAGCATCCTATCGGTTGAAGCTTTCAGTGGAGCTTGGTGGATTACATGATGTATTCCATATTTTGGTGCTTCGGAAGGCGGTGCAAGAGCCTTCGCAAGTGATCGCGGTTGATCAAGTGCCGGTGGACAGTGGGCTGGCGACAAAAGTCAAGCCCGTGCGGATTGAGGACTCGGAGGTCAAGCGGCTACGCAATAAAGAGATCAGGATGGTCAAGGTTCGGTGGGACAATTACGGTCGTGAGGAGCTCTCTTGGGAACGAGAGCAGACTATGCTTGACGAGTATCCGGAGTTGTTCCGTTCAGGTACACATTTTGGTTTTGTAAATGTCTTTCCTTTATTTAATTTCGTGGGCAAACTTCTTTTAAGAGGGGGAGAGTTGTAACGCCCCGAAACTCAAAGGAGCGACGGGGGACGTTTTGGACCAGTTTTGGGTTCTGGCAGGAGGCACACGGCCTGGGACACGGGCGTGTCCCAGGGCGTGTCAGGCGTGTGTCGACACTCAGCCGGCGAAGTCGACATTTTGCTCTCGACATTGTGTCGAGATTTGGCACACGGCCTGCAACACGGGCGTGTCGCAGGGCGTGTCGACCCGCGTCGACACTTAGCCCGCGAAGTCGACACTCTGCGCTCGACTAAGTGTCGAGACAGGGAACACGGCCTGCGACACGGGCGTGCCGCACGGCGTGTGGACCCGTGTCGACACTCATCCCGGGGAGTCGACATTTCGCTCGACGAAGTGTCGAGACAAGGCACACGACCTAGGACACGGGCGTGTCCGAGGCTGTGTTGTGAGAGAGACCGTGTACACGGCCCTGGAGCCCAGGCGTGTTAATGTGACACGGGTCCGGACACGGGCGTGTCCAAGAACCTGTGTAGTTCTCGGGTTGTTTTCGGGGAAAAAATGATGGGGGTACACGACCGGCTACACGGCCGTGTCAGGTGGAACACGGGCATGTCAGGTCGAACACGGGCGTGTTCGATACCCGTGTGTGGTTCCAGCTGAGCCGATTTTGACGGCGAATGAGACACACGGCCCTGGACACGGGCGTGTGCCAGGCCGTGTGCAGTCCAGATTGGGCATTTCAGTCCCGAATCAAAGCCGTTCATTTCTTTAATTGATGATCCAACGGCTGGGGGTTGTTCCTGAAGGGATATACCCGGGATTGGACTTGGAAACCCTCACTTTTCATGAGTGGTTATTCTTCTAGAGCTTAGAGAGAGATGAGAGCCAAGGAAGGAAGAAGGAGCTAGATCCGGCCATTGGAGGAGCTTCGAAGCTCCAAATCGCGAGCCGACTCCGAATCCACAGAGGCAAAGCTAGTGCGGTGCTTTTCGTCCGCTTACTTTTCCATGGCACCAAAGAAGAATGCAAGGGTAACGATTCTCTTCTTGAGCATGAGTAGCTCTCCTTCTTTGCATAGGAAGCCCGCTCTCGCGAGTTTGCGGAGAGTTGGAGGCGTTCCTACGGGTAGACATGAATAGTCCCGGTTGTGTAGAGTCCATAAGCGAGCACGGACGTAGGCATGATGTGTGAAGCCTACCCGGACATGTTGGTCTGGATCGGTGATGTTGCATTGCATAAATGCCGGAGAAGACTCCATGCTATTGGTTGTTTTTCGGGTTTTCTACACGGTAGATTGCAACAGGGAGCCTTGGGGATTAACCCAGAGGTGCACCCGGAAAACTGGGCGGATGCGTGATCTTGCCAACATGGAGGCCTGAGAGCCAACTTGAACATAACCGAGTTATGTGAAATTGTGTGACGAAAATGGGACTCGGGAGAAGTTTGACCTGCGCATATGGCTTAAATTGTCATTGCGACGTGAGCATGGGTTAGATGGAACCGTACCCACTTCTATGTCGTTTGGGTTAAAGAGACCTAAAGTTACGTGGCACTTGTCGTTGGCATAGATGAGGGTCTTCGGCGGTCTATGGCTTAAATTGTCGTGACCAATGCCGGGAAGACAAATTGCTCATGAAATTGGCCGTCAAAGTGGCGGTGGTGAGTCCGGAATGTCTATGGCTTTAATTGACGTGACATCGACCGGTTCACCGAGAATGTGCCCTGAGAGCACGGGGCGTGTGGCCGTGCGAGCCAATGCCTGTGATGAATTGGTTATATTATATTGCTCGCTTATGCTAATGAAATGCAGGGAAGGAGCATCGCAGCCCCGAGTTGGGGGCGGGATCGTTATAATTTGGTCAGTATTGCTGACCGTTGCCTTGTTTGCCACCGTGCGGTGGTTTTATTTCTTGCAGGTGCTGCTGGACCAAGCGGCCAATAGCGGGCTAAAGCCCAATTTGCGAAGCCGGCCCTCGAAGGCCTATTTGGAAGTGTTTGCTGTTTTATTCATGTATGACCGGCCTGCGTGCCGAGGTTTGTAAACCATGTAATATCAAGTGAACTATTTTGTAAGGCCTTAAGGCTTGTACTGGTGTATGTATAACATTCCTAATTTGGTGTTAGTGGACATTCATGCTTTAATGCTGGGTTCTTTGTTACAACTTTTATAAACTGCTTCCGCTAGAATTCTCTGTGTAGGACGTTATGATTAGTTGGATGGTTTCCATAAGTAACCACCCGGTCTGTCTATGCTATATGCTATGTGACGGATAGGGGGTGTTACAATATTCTTCTGGCAGGCAACAGCAACATCAACATCAACAGCAACAAACTACTGAACATCAGAAAGCTGAAAGCCCAAAGAGACCTGCATCTCCTCCTGTACCTTTTAAGGACCCAAAAACAACAACGACTGCAAGGATGGCCAGATTCCATGAATTTCTTGGCCTATCCATGATCAACAAAGCAAAAGCTGAAGGAAAGGATCCCTCTCAATACTCAATCATCTCCAAATAAAGGAAGGAAGAACTCAACAGGTTTGCTAAAACTAACAAATTCTATAATGTTGATGATTACATGAAATTGCATCCAGAAGTTGTAGTGCCAAGGGCTACCTCCCCTAATATCATTGGAGCCACTGATATGACAATGACAATGACACAAGCAGCCAATCCAAATAGGGAGATCAAGTTTACTCAGCCTGGTGAAAAAGCTAAAGAGGAGAAGCACAAGGAGCAAAAGAAGAAGAAATGAATTTTGAACTGTTTTAGCTTTTCTGTTGTCTTAAAACTGCTTATCTATATCTTGATACAAAGCTCTCTGTACATATATATATGCTGCATATTTAAAATTTTCCTGCCAGATATATTTCTCTTGCTTTGTGAATATTTTGTGTTTGTGTTTAGTGACCTCACCCAAATAGGGGGAGATTGTTGGATCCCTAGTTGGATTTGTGCTAGGTTCATTACAACTAGAATATTTGACCCAACATGTATAGTCTGGGTCATGTTTGTATCCTAGAGTCTAGG
This sequence comes from Platanthera guangdongensis, assembly GCA_039583875.1. NCBI lineage: Eukaryota > Viridiplantae > Streptophyta > Magnoliopsida > Asparagales > Orchidaceae > Platanthera > Platanthera guangdongensis. The sequence goes on from CM077165.1 coordinate 132,579,120, forward strand.
CCATGTCCTTAGAGTCAACCTTGCTTGGACCAGCCATCAACAGACTGCAGAAGACTCAAGACTTAGAGAAATTTCAAAGACTTAGGAAAATGAGTTCGATGTTCGTCGAACTCAGCTCGACGAAAGTCATGCTCAGCTCGACGAACTCAGAGACAATTCTCTGAGCTGAGCTCGACGAACTTAGTTCTGAGGTCGATGATTTCTGGATGCTCTACTTCAACATTCTAAGTCCAGAATCATTTATTTGAACTCCAGTCGACGATTTCATGTTCTCAGCTCGACGAACTTAGGACCACAGTATTGACAAGGTTTATCAAGTAGTAGTTAGCAGTTCTCAGGTCAACGAACTTAGTTCTTAGGTCGATGATTTCTAGATACTCTACTTCAACATTTTAAAGTCCAAGAATCATTTCTCTAAACACTAGTCGGCGAAGTTAGATTCTAAGCTCGACGATCTTAATGCACAGAATGGTCAAGGTTCTTGAGAAAGCAGTTAGCAATTCTCTGGTCGACGATCTTGGATCTCAGTTCGACGAACAACAATTATCTGGTCGACGAACATAACTTCTCAGCTCGACGAACTCTGGATCCAGGTCGACGAATTCTGTTCTTCACTCGACGATTTCTGTGCAGTACCAGACAAGGACTTTCCCTTCCTTCTATCCTTATTTTATTGCAATAATTCCTGAATAATCAATGCTTAATATTCTCTGAATATTACCGTTAGAAGCAGCATTGATTATGGCATTCATCAGGATTATTACTTGTCGCTTTTCAATGGGACAGTTGGGGAAATCAATTAATACAGACATTCTCCAGGCCGTTTGCAATCAATGCAGGAAGGAATTCAAAATTGAAAAGGAAAATTCCATAGAAAATATAAAAGGGATTTTTCTTCTTCCTTCACCATACACACATACGAAAGACACAGATACACAGAATAAAGAATAGGCCAAGTATAGCACGAGTCATACAGAAAGCAATCATACAGCAACACGGTCAAGAAACAAAAGCCCTAGACCAGACCAGAGAAATAATAGCAAGCTGAAGAAGAAGAACATCCATTAAAATAAAGAGTTTTCTTCATTCTTCATTTCAGGATTCTTCAAAGATAACAAAAACTCTATCAGTCAAGAAGTTCCTGGACATCTTCTGGTCAAGGCTAAAGATTGAAGACCTGCTCACCCTGAAGCAAAGCTCCAACCTTCCTGAACAAATCAATATCTCAGGGGGAGCTTTGTTAACATCAAAGATCCACTAGTCTCCTCAGTTGCATTTGAGAAAGAGAAGACACCATAACTCTCTCACCCCCTCACTGTAAAAAGGGTTCTTTAACTCCCTTCAAAAGTTATTGCTGGTAGCAAGTCACCTGATCAAAAGACTTGGGATTGATTTTTGAGCACCTGATCAAAATCTCATTGTTGGCAGTCACCTGATCAAAACCTGTTAGTGGATTCCTTCTAGGGTGGTAGAAGAGTGGATATACTCAGGTTGGGGAACCACTATAAAATTCTTATGTTGTCTGGTTACCTTCTTTTTCTTTTGTTCTTGCTTTACCTGTGCTAGTTAGGATTTTTGTGCCCGTATTATTTAATTTATTATTGTTGATCTTGTGGTAGATTAGCTTATCTTAGGTTAGTATTTTTATTAACAGCAAAAAGTATTAAAAGTCTTCAGATACTCTATTCACCCCCCCCCCCCACCCCCCCCCCCCCCCCTCTAGAGTATTTCAGGTCTAACCCTCACTTTCACACCATGTATAGTCTAGGGCCATATGTTAGTTTCAGGTTTAAGGTTTATCACATTAGGTTATATTACTGAGACGTACCTTCAGAAGACTTTAGAGAATCAAGACTTAGAGAGAATGCAGTTTTGAAGATTACACAAAATGTGTTCGACGATAGCTGAACTCACCTCGATGATCGTCGAACTCAGCTTTACGAACTCAGAGTTCCTTCTCTGAGTTGAGCTCAACGAAAGTCTAGCTCAGGTTAACGAACTGTGAGCTTATATCAGGATCTCAGCTCGATGAAGTGCCTTCTCAGCTCGACGAACTTGGAGCTCAGTTTGGCAAGTACATTCTTTAGCTCGACGATCTTGGAGCTCAGCTCGACAAAGAGGAATTATCAGCTCGACGAACTTGGTGCTAAGGTTGACGAAAGTTTTACTGAGATCGACTAACTCCATCCAGGTTCTATTCGACTAAACTTCTCTGCAGATTCTCATATCGACTAAGTCAGTTTAATTTCATTAATTAAGACAGTAATATTCTGATAATTAATGCTCAATATTCTCAAGAATATAGTTGTTTCTTTGTAGCATTAATTAGGAATTTCACAGAGTTGTTACTTAACATATTTACTAGGATAGTTGAGGAAATGTATTGAAGACAAAATCAGTCGTTCCATTTCCCAGAAAATATGCAGAGGACTTCAAGGATTTTGAATTTCAAATCAGCAATCATATATAAAGAAAAAATTTCAGAATATTGCAAAAGAGAAAAAAGAATCATTATCGAATCAGTAAAAGAAGAAGAACATCTGCAACAGAGAATAAGAAATAGATACAGAGAACATCTTGTTCATCATTCTTCTTCTTTAAGCTCTTCTTCCAACAAACAAACATCATTCTGAGATCAACTTCACAATCACTCAGATATATATACTGGAAGAAGAAGTTTTCAACTTGAAGGCCTACACCCTGAAGCAAAGTATCCTACTCCTGACCTGATTTCAATAACTCAAGGAGAGCTTTGACAACAACATCAAATCCACTAATCTTCTCTCAGATTATTGACAGAGAAGAACATATTCAACCTTTTTCATCCAACTGTGTACAATGTTATAACTCCCTTCAAAAGTTAATCCTTTGGTTGTCAAGTCTCCTGATCAAAAGACTTGGTTTGGTTTTTGGGCACCTGATCAAAATCTCAAAGGGTTGCTAGATCTCCCTTAAAAAATAGATCTTGTAGTGACAGGGCACCTGATCAAAAACCTGTGGTGATAGGGCAGCTGAACAAAAACTTGTGGTGGCAGGGCACTTGATCAAAAACATGTAGTAGATTCCTACCAGGGTGGTAGAAGAGTGGATGTACGCAGGTTTATTGGGGAACCACTATAAATTTCCTTGTGTCGTTTGGTTGTGCTCTACTTTTTATTTTGTTGTGTTGTGATATATTTTCTTTTCTTATATATATATCACCTATTTTAATCTGTTATAAAAATATCTTAAAGTTTTTTAAAATACTCTATTCACCCCCCTCCCTCTAGAATTAGTTAGATCAATCCCTTACTTATAGTAGTATCAGGGTATCACATTCAATTGGTGTCAAAGCTTATCTGATATCACTTTCACACGGGTTGGAAACGAGAAGCGTTTGACTCTGCCATTTTCCCTTTCTCCGCTACATTGAGCCCGGAGCGTACCGACTGCTCTTGTCTTGGCTTATGCTCAGCACCACCTTCAGTACAGAAATGAGCTATGTGGTCTGGCTTGTCACACTTGTAGCACGAGGGTGGTCCCTTGAAGCGAGATCCCCTTGACGTCGTACTACTCTTCTCCCAAGTCTTGTAGGATGGGACTTCTTCTTCCACATACTTCCGTCAGATTTCCCTTTCGATTGAGAAGGCTTTCTTTCTCCCTTCTTGACTGCAAAACCCTTCTGACATTGGGTTCGCCCTATATCTCTCTCCAATGTCACAGGGCCTCGACCATCTCGTTGAAGCCTATTTTCTTCATAGCTATGAGGGGTTGTCTCAGATTCTCCCTCAATCCATGGTAGAAGAGGTTGTCCCCCTCCTCGTCGTCTGTCATGGTCGTCCCAGCAAAACATCACAAACGAGTGAACTCCGGGAGATACTCATCTGTTGTCTTGTCCTCTTACACCAAGTGAAAAAACTGTCTATGAAGGGCTAGCTTTGTCGACGTGGGAATATACTTCTTCAAGAAAGCATTCCCGAACTCTTCTTTGGACAGGGTGCGTCCAAGAAACTGGCGACCACTATGGCTCACCCACCACAGCTTAGTGTCACCTTCCAACATGAATGTCGCAAACTCCGACTGCTTCTCTACTGGCATCTTTGCCGCCCTTAGCAATTCTTGAATCCTCGCCCACCAGTCCTTTGCATTAGTCAGCGTGCCAACTCCCTTCTGCTAGGACACTCATGGTCTTGTGATACTCCTATGTGGATAACTTCTTAACGCAATCCGATTAGGACATTCGACCATGAATCCTTACCTAGGACACTAACCTCCCTCTGATACCAAAATTGTAACACCTCCCCTGTAATAACCGTATAATATGGGTCCGGCCGAGGCCCCACAACATACAGACGTCACAGCTTAAGTATTATTAGATGATATAAACTACCCAACTCAAAACTCAGACTAAACACAGCGGAAACAAAAGAACAAGACCAGAAGTTATCCACTAATATACTAGTGTCAATATGAACTTAACGCCTTACAACAGTTAAGAGTCCAAAACTCAAACAATAACATCAAACATCAACGTGCATAAGCACTCCTAAGCTACCTCGACATGCAAGCTGGAAACATAGTGCATTAAGTATCACATTCCACAAAATAGAGTTATTATACAACATGAAACACTTCATGAGGCTTAGGCATTTTTGGTCGGCGAGCTTGCTCCTGCTTGCAATCCTTGCCCTGTAAAAATTGGTTGTAATATGGGTCAGCAAACGGTGACCACAATTGTGTAACCAACACATATCTTCCTGTCCGTCCCTAGCGGACCACGGGGCACTCCATCACCCTTTAGGTCAGCACTTCATATGTAAATATACATGTACATTGAAATTAGTAAAACGGGTTTTGATGTCTCATACAACAAACAAGTCTCTATGTTGAACAATTAATAAAAGGAGCCTACAATGCAGCATGTACGCAAACCTGGGCTTCAACCAAGGCACCCTAAAGCGTATGCTTCGAACACATCATCAATCAGGTACTTTCAATTTCCCAATCGGCGTTGAAGCCGCAAACACAAGGGTACTTACAATTTCCCCATCGGCGTTCAAGACGCAAACATAAGGGTACTTTAAATTTCCCCCAAACGGTATACAAGCCACCACACGAAACTCTTGCCTAGGCCCCACCCGCGCATGGGTCTCAAAACCCGAGCTTGTCTGCAAGCTCTGACTTCTCATGTCAGGATTCTGTCTCTCACACAAACCAATTCTAAGAACCCTTGCTGGACCTCACCCGCTCATGGGCTTCATCGCCCGGGCTTATCCTATGCTTGGCGTTCTTGTCAGTTCCACAGAAGAAGACTTATCTCGTCGGGACACTCTCCCCACATGACTTGCACGTCACGGGCTAGCCAGTCGACCATAGAGACAATCCACGCCTTAGCACATATCAATCTCAAGCCTTTTCCCACTCTAACCCACCATTCGTACAGTACCATCCCCGCGCCCCCGCGTGTACTTTAATTTTCACCCAGTCTGGTTCTGGTTACACGTACTCACACGAGAGAGGAGGAAAAACAACATCACAAACGACGTATTGTCGCTAACGGGTTTCTAACAAAATCCTTAAGGCTCATTATGCAACATCACTGAGTCGGACTAACGATCGCAACTATGGATTCACCCACAATTCCTAATCCACTAACGCAATGGATTTCTAGTGCAATATCATGTCGGGGACGGACACAATCGACCGGGTGGCTCCTCTTGAACTGTGGTAACTCGGATCCCTCTCATTTGAGAGATCTGGTGCCTAGAATGCTTGAAAGAAAGCAATAAAAGAATACATGTCATGCACGCATCCTAAAACCGAGAGGAGACATGTCGTTACCTTACGACTCCTCTTTTTTGCCATAAGACCTTGCTTTGCACGGATGAGAACGTGCGCCTCCAAGTCCTCTTCACGGATCTGGACTCGGATCAACGATCGGGGCTCCGAAACTCTATTAATTACGGAAGAAAGCTTTCTTCTTCCTCCTCCTCACTCTCACCCAAACCCTATGTCAACTCTCAAAATGGGAAGAACTGAAGGGAAAGGGGCTCCCGGTCCTCCTTATGGCACTTGGACGAAATGTCTTGAGCCATATGATCAAATTTGAAGAGAAATCGGACGGCTAACAAACCAAATGACAGAACTGCTTCCGTCTTTTATCATCGGGCAGTAACTACCTACTGTCGGGCAGTAGCCTCCGGAGTGCTCGGCCAAGAAAATAATGTCTCCCTACCACCAGCGGTAGCACTAATGATGCATGGTAGCTCACTCAACGCCAACCACTCAACATCATCCTCTTAACGCACTCAACGCCAAGCTACCGCCGGGCGATAGATAGCTAACGTGCGCGCTAGCACTCAACGCCCTCAGAGCATAGCTACCACCGGGTGATAACTACTATCGTTGGGCGATAGCTTCCAGAGGCTGCTTTTTGGAAAACTGATGTGTTACATGTTTTATGTTTCAGGCTTAAAGAGTAACATCTTAAGACTTAGACGGTTGGTGGAGAACGGTTATTGCATTCAATTGAAGGATGGTTCGTTGACTATGCAGAATCAACGAGGAAAAGAGATAGTGAATGTAAAGATGACGATAAATCGTCTCTTTACATTGAAGATGGATGTCGAGGAGATGACATGCCTAGTAAGAGCTGAAGAGGAAGAAGAAGCTTGTTTGTGGCACCATAGGATGGGTCTCTTAGGCTTCAGTGGTTTGAAGCTTCTGTCACATGCGAAGATGGTGGAAGGTTTGTCTAAGATCTTACCACCACAGAAGATATGTGAAGCTTGTATGAAGGGCAAGCAGAAGAGACGGAGTTTTGAAGGCGGAAAGTCTCGAAGAGCAATTAGATAGCTTGAATTAGTTCATTCAGACATTGCTGGTGCATTTGATATTGCCTCAGTTGGAAGAAGAAAATACTATATTACCTTCACTTATGACTTTAGTCGGAAGTGTTTAGTTTACTTCTTGAAGGAGAAGTCTGAGGCCCTTGAAAAGTTCAAGGAGTTCAAGGCAATGGCTGAGAAGTAGAGCGGACAATACCTCAAGGTACTTAGAACTGATCGTGGTGGAGAGTACAACTCAAAGTTATTTGATGCTTTCTGCAAAAAGCATGAGATTGCTCATCAGTTGACAGCGGCATACTCACCTCAGTAGAACAGAGTTGCTGAGAGAATGAACTTGACGATTCAGAACATGGCAAGGAGTATGATAAAATGCAAGAAGTTACCGAAGATGTTCTGGGCTGAAGCAGCACAATGTGTTGTGTACTTGCTAAACAGATGTCTGACGAAGAGTGTGAAGTTCAAGACTCCATATGAAGAATGGAGTGGATGGAAGCCAAGTGTGCAACACTTGAGGGTGTTTGGGTGTCTGGCTTATGCTCACATCCCTGTTCAGAAGTGGAAGAAACTTGATGACAAAAGCGAGTAGTGTATATTTGTGGGCTACGCTCCAATGAGTAAGGCTCACAAGTTATACAACCCAGTGACGAAGAAGGCTATCATCTCAAGAGATGTCATGTTCAAAGATAATAGTTGTTGGAGCTGGTATGAGAAAGAAACATCAAGGGAATGTTTTATGATGATGAAGATGAAGAAGGTGGTCATGAAGCTGAAGCTGTGGATGGTGGAGCTGAACCACCATCACCACCGAGCAGAGATTTAGGGGGAGTTTCTACTCCCTACTCAACTGGAGTAAGCACCAACAGAAGCAGTTCTAATTTAGCATGCACAAGCAGGAGCGGCTCTGAATGTCCTCAACCAAGGACAAGAAGGCTGGGGGAAATCTACGAGGAGACAGAGCTGATTCATGTTAATTTTTCTTTATATTATCTTTTAGCAGATTGCGAACCATACTCGTATGAAGAAGCTGCTCAGGAGAAGATTTGGAGGAAGGCGATGGATGAATAGATGACATCCATCAAGAAAAATGATACTTGGGAGTTGGTCACTCTGTCGGCAGGTCACAAGCCCATTAGTCTGAAATGGGTGTACAGAGTGAAGACTAACAAAGATGGAGAAGTGGAGAAGCACAAAGTAAGAATCATCGCAAAAGGCTACCAACAAGTCCAAGGTGTTGGCTATGACAAAGTCTTTGCTCCTGTGGCGCGGATTAATACTATCAGACTGATCATTGCACTAGCCGCTCAGTATAAGTGGAAAATCTGTCAGATGGATGTCAAGTCTACATTTCTGAATGGTTATCTGGAATAAGATGTGTATGTCCAACAGCCTCCTGGATATGAAGTGAAAGGCCAAGAGAAGAAATTCTACAAGTTAAAGAAGGCGTTGTATGGGTTGAAACAAGCGCCTCGTGTGTGGAATGAAAGAATAGATGCATACTTTCAGAAGAACGGGTACATGAAGAGTCTGTATGATTATGCACTCTACACGAAGATGGAGAATAATGGAGATATCATGGTCGTGTGCTTGTATGTTGACGACATGATATTCACCGGCAACAACCCTCCTATATTTGAAGAGTCCAAGAAGACGATGAAGAAGGAGTTCGAGATGACTGATCTGGGAGAACTCAATTACTTCTTGGGCATTGAGGTACAACAAAGTGAAGATGGGATCTTCATTTCACAGAAGAAGTATGCGGAGGAGATTCTAAAGAAGTTCCGGATGGAGAATAGTAAAGCTATCTCAACTCCTGCAGATCCGGGAATGAAGCTGAGGAAGAAGCAGTTGACTCAACGTTGTTCAACAGTCTAGTTGGAAGTCTACGCTACCTGACTTTCACTATGCCCGATCTCATGTATGCAGTCGGAGTTGTTAGTAGATATATGGAGGAGTCGAAGCATAATCACTTCACAGCAGCGAAGAGGATCTTGAGATATGTGAATGAGATGAGATATCATGGTTTGATGTATTCTACTGCAGAAGAGTTGAAGTTGGTCGGATACTCCGACAGTGACTATGGTGGTGATGTGAATGATCGGAAGAGCACTTCCGGATACGCTTTTCATGTAGGAACAGCTGTGTTCTCATGGAGTTCAAAGAAGCAGGAAACGATTGCTTCATCTACTTGTGAAGCTGAGTACATTGCAGCGGTAGCCTGTACATATCAGGCGATTCGCCTGAGAAATCTCTTGTAAGTGTTGCATCATCCACAGAAGGCTCCTGTGACGGTGTATGTTCACAACATGCCTGCAATACAGCTAGCGAAGAATCCTGTGTTGCATGGGTGCAGCAAGTATATTGAGACAAAATATCATTTTTTTCAAGATCAAGTTCGGCAAAAGATGGGGAAGTTGGTATATTGCCACACAGGAGAACAGATTGCAGACATCTTCACGAAAGCGTTGAAGACTGGGATGTTCATGAATTGTAAAAGCAAACTTGGCATGCACTGCCGTGTTTGAGGGGGAGATTGTTGACGGTGAAAGTGCGAGCTAGATCTGATATACTCTAGAGGTGGGGTGAATAGAGTATGGTGCTTAAAAACTTTTTACAACAGTTGTTGTAATCTGAGTGAACAGGGAAGCAAATGGTAAATCTAAACACAACAGCTATCTTTTCACAATCTACAATAGAAACTAATCACAAATCACAGCCAGAAACAAAAATAAAGACATGCAACCAGAAGACACAAAGAGCTAAAGGGGTTCCCCTAAACTTGGGTACATCCACTCTTCTACCACCCTAGGTAGGAATCCACTGCAGGATGAGTTGATCAGGTGTCCTGGGCACCAATGAGCTTTTGATAAGGTGCTCAAAAACCAAACCAGATTTTTTGATCAGGTGTATTGCCACCAATGAGCTTTTGATAAGGTGCTCAAAAACCAAACACAAACTTTTGAAGGGAGTTTGAAAAACCCTTTATAGAGGTGGGGATGAGAGAGTGATGGAAGTATTCTCTTTCTCAAAGCAGCTGAGAAGACTATATGGATATTGATGTTGTTAAAGCTCCCCCTGAGATCTGTAGTTGTTCAGGAATTGAAGCTTTGCAGTAGGGTGATAGGCCTTCAAAAATTGATCTCCAGCAAATGATGATTTCAGCAACAGCTGAAATGTGAGGTGTCTGGAGTCTTGGATGATGATGACCTTGAACACTTGATTCAAAAGAGATCTGAAGATTTCAGATGATTGATCTCTTTTTGGTGATGGTGTTCTTGTATGAATCCTTTTAGACAGAGAATGTCTGCAACTCTTTTTCTTTCTCTTGTGTGATTGTGGTTGTGAGAGTTGTTGCAAAAGAAGATTTTCAGAGAATGAAATATTGCAGAATATGTCTCTCCTTGTTCTTCTCTTGTTGTCTTGTTGAGAGAGTTTTCAGTTCTGAAAAATCTTAACTTTTATTCTCATCTACTGAATAGAAATGATCCTTTTCCAATATAGTCGTTAGCCTGTCATTAATTTCTTCCTTTAATTTCTTTTGTCTTCTGGGGGAAAGTCCAATGAAACATTCCTTGATAATTCCTTGAAACTTGCTCCAGAATAAATGAAAACAGCTACAAGATCTTCTGAATTTATTGCTGACAGTAATTCCTTAACTGTCCAAATTTGAATCTTGAAAATCGTTGAACTCTTCAGAAAAACGTCGAACTGAGCTCTACTATCGTTGAACTGAGCTCAGCGATTTGGACTTATACAGCAACAAAGATCGTCGATCTGAGCTCAACTATCGTCGAACTGAGCTCAGAGATAGCAGAACAAACTGGAGTCAAGATCATCGAACTGAGCTCGAAGATCGTCGAATGGAGTTCGACGACCTGTTGAAGTTGAGCTCAGCGATCGTCGAATGGAGTTCGACGATCCGTCGAAGTGAGCTCAACGATCGTCGATTGGAGTTCGACGATTCGTCGTACTGAGCTCGATGAAATGACTTAGTCTCCAAACTGAAAAACCTTGGTCTTGAGGGAATCTTCCAAACCTAACTACTAACCCTTAGACTCAATTCTAATTGACCTTTAAATCTATACAATGAGGTCAAAAACAGGTTTCCTAAAGGCATAGTGATCCTGACCCAAATTAGTAATAGGGTGTTCCAACAATCTCCCCCTATTTGGGTTGGGATTACTATTTACAGAAATTGGAGAAATTAAAAACATCATACAAAGCAACAGTATAACAAACAACAACATTGCAGAATCACAGATAAAATATCTCAGACAGATCAGAAATCAGAATAATTGTCACCTTACAGGATTACTCTTTCTCCTTGCTCTTTATAAGTTTAATTTCTCTATTTGGATTAAGAGATTCCTTCTTTGATCTTCTGTCATCAGCCGCACCTAAAGAAGTTTGATGTTTAGGCCTTCGTACCACAGCTTCAGGGTGCAGCTCCATGTATCTTTCAGGAATCAAAAACTTTGTTGGAGGCATATCTTTCTAGTTCCTTCTTTCTTTGGTCTGACAAGGTAGTAAAGCTGGAGGTGTCCTTGCCTTGCTCTCTGGCTTTCTTAATCTGATCCAAGGCAGCTAATTCTTTCATCCTAGCAGTCCATGCAGTAGGATTATTCTCTGGATCCTCAAAAGGCACTGGAGGCTAATATCTGTTAGAGGGATTGTCTGGAGGAGCTCTGGAGGAGACTAATTCTTTCAGTTTATAGGGAAAAGGGCCTGAAGTTGTATCAGATGAAGCTTGTCCTTCCCTAGAGTAAGGGTGTTGCCTTGAATAGCCTTTGGAGTAGACTTGGAATTCCCTTTGGCTTCCTCTATAATTTCCTCTTCTTGATTGAGAACCTCTGGATTGGCTTCCCCTATATTGAGATCTTCCATGAGGCTGATAGGGGGTTTGGCTTCTAGCAGAAGGATGAGCAGCAGAACTACCACCTACACCTGCATCAGGAGGAGGAGGTGGAGGAGGATGATGGAATTGAGAAGATCCTTTCTCATACTTTCTCTTTTTCTTCACGGCTTTCAATTGATTCTTGGAATATTGCATCCAATGTTCAGTAATAGGGCAGTCATGAAGAATGTAAAAAGGTATGTCATTTGTATCTTTGACTTTTGCTGGTGGAACTCTTTTCATTGCCTTGCTTCTTGCTTTTCTTTTCCTTGCAATAGTGGCTGAAGAATCATCAGAATCAGTCCTATATTCATCACTTTCAGAGCTTTGCTCATCATATAAAGCATCAATCCTTTTCAGATAATCTTCTTGTTGTTGGGTTGGAGCAGTGGTAACAGTAGGGACAGCAATTGTAGCAGTAACAGTAGTAACAGCAGAAACAGAAGTTCCATGGGCAACATAACTGTTTCAGATACACTACTTTCAGATACAGTAGTTTCAGCATCAGCAATAACAGCAGTAATAACATCAACAATAACAGTAGGCTCAAAATCATATGCCTATGTTTGCATATCCTCAGAAACTGAAACATCAGCAGAACCAGCAACATTATTGTCAGCAGGAGTAGCAGCAGCATCACTGGAGACAGAAAGCTCAGCAGTATATAGGGAGGTTATATATGAGCTAATTAAGCTGGAATCACAGCTTGAAAAGGGCACAATAGCCTTGGAGAGATCTTCAGAGGGCTGGACTGCATTACTCACTGGAAGACAGCTGAAATAAACTGAATCAAAGACTGATAATAAGGACCTGAGGTCCACTGAGAAGACAGCAACTTGAGGAGTTGAGGCTTGAGTTTTAGTAACAACAGTAGCAGTAGCAGGTACTGAAGAAATGGCAGCAGCAGGAACTGAGGTAACAGCAGCAGCAAGCAATCTCACATCTTTATGAGGCATCTCCCCCTGCCTGGATTCAGAGACAGCTGGATCAAGGCACCCAAATGAAGGGATTGTCTGAGGAGGAAAGACGGAAGAGAGCCTGGCAGATAAGTCTGCAACAGACTTTAAGAGTGGAGCCAAGGAGGTCTCCAACAGAAGTGAGAGCCTGGGGGCTATCAGCTCATATAGTTTGTCAGCTAAGGCAGGAATATCTACATGCTCAGTAGGGACTTGAGCAGGGGTAGAGAAGGATGGTGGAGCAACTGGAGATGTTGGTGGAGAGCTTGTGGATGGTAGAAGGGAAGGTTGAGGTGTGGGGATTGTGGAAATGGAAGAAAGTGGTATGGAGATAGAAGGTGTGAAGGAGGGTTGAGCAATGATGTCTTGCAGAAGTTGTTGATATGATGTGGATGAGGAGGTTAGCTTAGGAGGGGATGAAGGTGAGTCATCCATGAAGGAATCATCTAGCAGATTGAAGGATGGAATGGGAGATGATGTGTCAAGGTCTGGTTGAGGGTAGGTATGTAATGGGTGGAAGATTTCTTCTGTGAGAGTAGGGATTGGAGATGGAATTGAAGTAGGAGAGGGGCTGGAAATAATGATGGTGGATGAAATTTGAATGGTGGAGGTGACTGGTGGAGATGAAGTAAGAGGAGGAGGAGGAGAAGCAGCAGGTGAGTCTTCTGCAGGGGCAGAGACTTGAGGGGAAGAGACGGTTACAGTCCTTGTGCCTGAAGTAGTGCTTGTAGAGGGCCTGCTGGTCTTCACGATCTGCCTGTCCCATTTGCCAAAGAGGGCACATGACAGCCTCTTAGAGGCATTGATGTGCATCCCAGATGAGACAAGCAGTGTAGGGCATCTGTTTTGGAGAAACAGCCCTAGAATCCTTCCAAAATTCACAAAATTCTTATTTATTTTCTTCTTAATCAGATCAAAGAAAGTCTCTCCCCAGTTTAACTGTTTCTTATCCACTAAGGCTCCCATCAAGCACAGCTGATACCTGGAGATGGTATCATGTGTTGAATGCTTGGCCAACAGAACCTTTCCCACTATATTAGGTAAGAACCTGTATTCAACAGCTAAGTTCTTTTTCAGCAGCTTGCTAGGGTTTGCATCAGAATGACCCATTCTAGCAAGTAAATCAGAAAATTCTTCTCCAGATAACTCAGCAGAATCTCTTCCAGAATTTAATTGAAAAACCTCTGTCAGAATGGTAGGTGTCAGAGGTACCTGAGTTCCAGAAATTGAACCAACCACTGTATTTTGGTCCTGGTTGAGAGAAGTATACAACCACTCCTTAATTTCATCTGCAGGTAGTTTGATTCTGGTGGACATGATGGTGACGAGCTTTTGCTCCTTGAACAGTTCCAGAATGTCTTGGAAGATCTGATCACTGGTGTTGAACGAATCCATGTCTATATCAAATCCTGCATCAAACTTCATTGCGGCTAGAACGGCAACTGAGACGGTCATTGTTACCTGCAAAAATAAACAAACAAACGACCAAGTGTAGAGATTTTTGGAGGGAAAGAGAATTTTTGCAGAGAGATTGAAAGCGCAAAAGGAGAACGACGGCCGAAAAATGAATTTTATATTAGTGTTCGACGCAGAAAAGGAAAGATCGTTGAACGCAGTTCGACGATCGGGGCTTCTAAAGGAATCTGAAAGGTCTTCAATATCGTCGATCTCCGTTCGACGATATTGGAGAGCATCGAGCTCTGTTCGACGATAGTTCAGAAAACAAAATCGTCGAGCGCCGTTCGACGATCGTTGACCTGGAGAGATAGTTGAACACTATCTGAGAAGCGCTGAACTCAGCTCAACGATTTCGGAAAGCGTCGATCTCCGTTCGACGATCTGGGGGAAAATCGTCGAGCGCAGTTCAGAGACCAGAAATACACTCTAGACACTAGAAAAATCAAGATGTTTGCCTAGTCTTGGTCAATTTTTAAAGTTTTAAAATCTTGGATATTATTTTAGACTTCCTCCATCTAACATTCCTAACTGATTTAGGAAGAAGATGTGTTTCTTTTCATCCAAGGGTTTGGTGAAAATATCTCCCCTTTGCAAATCAGTTGGGATATATTGAAGTTCAATTTTATTCTTCTCAACATTGTCCCTTAAGAAGTGATGCCTAATTTCTATGTTTTGTCCTATTATGCAGGACTGGATTTTGAGCTATAGAAATAGCACTGGTATTATCACAAAAGATTTTAGACTTCTCAAAGTTGTAGCCATAGTCTAGGAGTTGGTTTTGAATCCACAATATTTGTGAACAACAACTGCCTGCAGCCATATATTCAGCTTCAGCAGTTGAAGTTGACACAGATGTTTGTTTCTTACAAAACCAAGAGACAAGTCTGTCACCAAGAAACTGACAAGTTCCACTGGTGCTTTTCCTGTCAATTCTGCATCCAGCATAATCAGCATCAGAAAATCCAGTTAATTCAAATGTTGAATCTTTTGGATACCAAAGACCTAGATTTGGACAACTTTTAACATACCTGAGAATCCTTTTTACTAATATTAGGTGTGACTCTCTAGAGCTCACTTGGAATCTAGCACATATGCATGTAGCAAACATTATGTCTGGTCTACTAGCTGTAAGGAACAGTAAAGAGTCAATCATTGCTTTATATGTTGTCTGATCAACAGGTTTCCCATATTCATCAGCATCCAATACAGCATTAGTAGGCATAGGTGCTTTCATGCAAGATGCTTCAGACATACCAAATTTCTTAACCAATTCATTTGCATACTTGGGTTGAGAGATAAAGATGCCTTAAGCATGTTGTTTGACTTGAAATCCTAGAAAGAAGGATAGCTCACCCATGCTACTCATTTCAAATTTAGAATGCATTAGGTTGGAGAACCTTCTGCACAAATTTGAATCAGTAGAGCCAAAAATAATATCATCTACATAGATCTGTACTAGTAGGGTATGGGACTTATGGGTTCTAATGAAAAGAGTTTGGTCTACTCTACCCCTTATAAATTCATTTTCCAGAAGGAAGCATGCTAGGGTCTCATACCATGCTCTAGGAGCTTGCTTGAGACCATATAATGCTTTGTTCAATTTAAAAACATAATCAGGATGGGTTGGAGAGATAAAACCTGGAGGTTATCTGACATAGACTTCTTCTTTGATGTCTCCATTGAGAAATGTACTTTTTACATCCATCTGGTATACTTTGAAACCTTTATGTGTTGTATATGCTAAGAAGATTCTAATAGCTTCCATCCTTGCAACCGGTGCAAAAGTCTGGTCATAATTTATGCCTTCTTCTTGAGAGTATCCTTGAGCAACTAGCCTTGCCTTGTTCCTTACAATTAATCCTTGATCATCCAATTTGTTTCTGAACACCCACTTTGTTCCAACAATGGAGTGATCCTTAGGCCTTGGCACTAGTTCCCAAACTTTGTTCCTTTCAAATTGATGCAACTCTTCTTGCATTGCAATGATCCAGTATGGATCTTGCTCTGCATCTTGAATGGATTGAGGTTCAATTTGAGATAGGAAGCAAGTGTGCAACAGGTTTTGGTTGACCTGATTTCTGGTTTGCACACCAGCTGAGATGTCTCCAATTACTTGGGAAATTGGATGGTCTATTGATGTTACTAAATCAACAGGGGGTGTTGATTGTTCACCAACCTGTGTTGTTGCTTCCTCTTGTGGTACAACAACTGGCTCTTCAAAAAGTTTCTCTTCAGTATGTTGAATGTCTTATTCATCTTCACTGCTTTCCTCTTTTTGACTGATTTGTAATCTGTCCAAGTCTTCAGCAAGAGAATGTACCTGCAAAGTTTCTGTGGTAGAAGTGTTCTTCTCCTTGAAAGACATGTTAGATTCATCAAATGATATGTGAACAGATTCTTCAATTTTAAGAGATGATTTATTATAAACCCTATAAGCCTTACTGATCATAGAGTATCCCAGAAACACTCCTTCATCAGCTTTAGCTTGAAATTTTGCTAAATACTTCTTGTCATTATTATGTATATAATAAATGCAACCAAAAATTCTAAAATAATCAACTTTAGGTTTCTTCCCTTTGAGTAATTCATAGGGAGTCTTGCCCTTTAGTTTATGTATTAAACTTCTGTTCAGCACATAGTTGGAGGTGTTCACTGCCTCTGCCCAAAAAGATAGAGGAAGGTGAGCATCTGACAACAATGTAGTGGCAGATTCAATAAGGGTTCTATTTTTCCTTTCAGCTATCCCATTTTGTAGAGGAGTTCTAGGAGCTGAGAAAGTGTGTCTGATCCCTTCACTCTGACAGAACTCTTGCATAAGAAGAGAATCAAACTCTGTCCCATGATCACTTCTGATCAGGGCAATGTGAGTATTGAACTCAATCTGTATGCATTTGAGAAACTCTGTCAAACACTTAAAGTTATCAGACTTCTTCCTCAGAAAGAACACCCATGTAAATCTAGAGAAGTCATCTACAACTACTAAAGTGTAGGATTTCCCTCCTAGGCTTTGCACTGTAATGGGTCCAAAAAGATCCATGTGTAACAGATACAAGATCCTAGGTGAATCACTCTTATTAAGTGACTTGAAACTATTTTTAGTTTGCTTGCCTAATTGACAAGCCCTGCAGAGTCCTTCCTTCTTGTAGGGGCCAGAAGGTAGTCCTCTAATAAGGTTGTCCTTGGATAGCCTAGCAATGGTTCTAAAGTTTAAATGTCCTAGTCTCTTATGGCATAAAACATTAGGTCTACAGACAGAATTAAACAGGCAAATGTCTACATCTGTTGAAAGAAAGTCTACTAAATAAATGTTACCTTTCCTTTTACCTGTCAACACAGTTGTGTTGTCCTCTGACTTGATCTTGCATAAGCCTTTGCTGAAAGTCACCTGGTAGCCTTCATCACATAGCTGACTGATACTGATCAAATTGTGCTTCAGTCCTTCCACATAGGCTACCTTCTTGAATTTGACTATGCCAATCTGGACTGCACCACGTCCTTTAGTTTGTCCAAAGTTTGAATCACCAAATATGACTTTGGGTCCAAGCTTGGCTTTAAAGCACGTGAGGTTGTCCTTGTTTCCTGTCATGTGCTTTGAGCACCCACTATCCAAATACCATTGTTGGTTTGATGTTGGATAGGTCTTCACCTGCACATAAAATAATTCACTTGTTTTTGACCCAGTTTACCTTGGGCCTAGGTTGATAACCTGTAAACTCAGAAATAAATGACATCCCTGGTTGACTCTTATAACCTTCAGGATGATATCTCCTTGGAGGTATTATCCATTCAGTATAAGGGTTATAGCTTTGGGATGTAGGACCCTTAGGATTGGATTTTGATTTACCCTTGAAATAATTTCCAAAGCTCTGATCTCTGTTCGACGATCGTGGAGCTGCGTTCGACGATCTTGGGTCAGATCGTCGAGCTCCGTTCGACGGTCGACTGTGGCAGAGTTCAGGGATTATAGATCGTTGACCTGAGTTCGATGATTTTGACTGAGATCGTCGATCTGCGTTCGGCGATCGTCGAGCTTCGTTCGACGATTTCTGCTGGAACTTGGTTTTCTTAGGCAGATCAGAATTTTTCCTAGCTACCTCTACAACTCCCTTCCCTTTATCAGAGATAAATTTAATTGGGGTTGTTAGAACTATAGGTTGGCTGGATGAAGCACCCAAGCCCAGTGTACTATTAAATCTAGAGTTCATTGTGCTTGTGATGTCCATTAGCTTGATGCTTCTCCCATTAAGGGATTCTTCAAGCTTTTTGGCCTCTGACAGCTCACTTTTCAATGAAGCAATCAGCTCCCTACAGCACTCCAACTCCTCAGAGAGTTTGAGGTTTTCTGATTTTAAGGAACTGTGTTCAGACAGTTGATTTCTGAGAGAGATAATTTCCTTCTCAGATTTTAATAAGTCTAAGCACAGTGCTTTAAATTCATACTTAAAGTCCTCAGAATTGAAATCAAAAGAACTAATTACTTGATCTTCTTCAAGTTGAGTATCTGAGTCTGAGTCTGACTCTTCTGCATCTGAATTGTGTTGAGAGGCATTGATTGCCATCATGCAGAACTCCTTCTCTTCAGCATCATCTTCATCATCACTGGAGCTGTATGAAGCTTCTGACTCCTCTTCAGTCTCACTCCAAGATTCAGCAACAAATCCCTTCCTTGTGTGGTTTGTTCTTGCTTGAGGAGGGTTTGCCATTGCCATTCTTCTTGAAGTCTTCGTCCTTTCTTCTTTCTTTCTTGTCCCTTCTATCCTTGTTTTTGTTTTCTGGACAGTCAGGCATAATGTGCCCTGGTTTCCTACAACCAAAGCAAAAAATTTCTTTATTATTTGACTTATCATACCTTGGCTTATCATGCTCCTTGTATGATCTCTTTATGAAGTCCTTCCTGGCCATCTTGTAGAATCTTTTAGCCAGTAGACTAAGTAGCTCATCATTGCCTGGGATTTTATCTTCAGGCTGATCTTCAGTGGCTTTGAAAGCTATAGACTTCTCTTTTCTTGTGGCTGGTGAGGCAGCCTTCTGCACTTCTTCTCTATTTTTGATGAGCAACTCATAAGATTTGAGCTTGCCCAAGAGAGCTTCTGTGGTGATCTCATTCAGACTTCTGGCATCCTTGATTGGCCAGATCCTTGAGTCCCAAGTGCTTGGGAAGCACATTAGAATTTTATCATTTAGCTCAGTCAATGAGATCTCTTTATCCAAAGTCTTGAGTTCATTGACTATCAGACTGAGTCTGTTGTACATTTCAGCTACTGACTCAACTTCTCCTTTCTTGAAATTCTCATATTGGGATATGAGGTGGGATCTCCTGTCCTTTCTTTCATCAGCTGATCCTGAGACTATTTCAGAGAGCTTATCCCATATTTCCTTTGCTGAATTACATTCAGCCACCTTTTGGAAAATGTCATCAGACATAGTCTGGGCTAAGATATTCATAGCCTTTGCATCTGCTACTTTCCACTTCTTGATATCAGCATCTGTTCCTGATGGAGGTGGAACAGCATTTGTGCTTGTGTTCTCTGGAGGTCTTGGACAAACTGTCAAAATAGAATTAAAAATGTCCTCATCAATAGAATTCATGTAGAGTCTAATCCTTGCTTTCCAAAGTGCAAACTTAGACAGATTGCACACTGGAGGTCTGGTGATAGCATAATCTTTGTTTTGGGCCATGATTTGTGAGGAAATAAATCTAATAACAAAATCTACAAAAAGCAGATCTAACTGTAGGGATCTTTGGGTTCAGGTGTTAGCCTGTATAACCACTAATGTGTGGTATTTTTAACCAACCTGGAAGATGTGGTATTTTTAACCAACCTGCCTCTGATACCAATTGAAAGTGCGAGCTAGATCTGATATACTCTAGAGGGGGGTTGAATAGAGTATGGTGCTTAAAAACTTTTTACAACAGTTGTTGTAATCTGAGTGAATAGGGAAGCAAATGGTAAATCTAAACACAGCAGCTATCTAATCACAATATACAAAAGAAACTAATCACAGATCACAGCCAGAAACAAAAATAAAGACATGCAACCAGAAGACACAAGGAGCTATAGTGGTTCCCCTAAACTTGGGTACATCCACTCTTCTACCACCCTAGGTAGGAATCCACTACAGGATGAGTTGATCAGGTGTCCTGGGCACCAATGAGCTTTTGATAAGGTGCTCAAAAACCAAACCAGATTTTTTGATCAGGTGTCTTGCCACCAATGAGCTTTTGATAAGGTGCTCAAAAACCAAACACAAACTTTTGAAGGGAGTTTGAAAAACCCTTTACAGAGGTGGGGATGAGAGAGTGATGGAAGTCTTCTCTTTCTCAAAGCAACTGAGAAGACTATGTCGATATTAATGTTGTCAAAGCTCCCCCTGAGATCTGTAGTTGTTCAGGAATTGAAGCTTTGCAGTAGGGTGATAGGCCTTCAAAAATTGATCTCCAGCAAATGATGATTTCAGCAACAGCTGAAATGTGAGGTGTCTGGAGTCTTGGATGATGATGACCTTGAACACTTGAATCAAAAGAGATCTGAAGATTTCAGATGATTGATCTCTTTTTGGTGATGGTGTTCTTGTATGAATCCTTTTAGACAGAGAATGTCTGCAACTCTTTTTTCTTTCTCTTGTGTGATTGTGGTTGTGAGAGTTGTTGCAGAAGAAGATTTTCAGAGAATGAAATATTGCAGAATATGTCTCTCCTTGTTCTTCTCTTGTTGTCTTGTTGAGAGAGTTTTCAGTTCTGAAAAATCTTAACTTTTATTCTCATCTACTGAATAGAAATGATCCTTTTCCAATATAGCCGTTAGCCTGTCATTAATTTCTTCCTTTTATTGCTTTTGTCTTCTGGGGGAAAGTCCAATGAAACATTCCTTGATAATTCCTTGAAACTTGCTCCAGAATAAATGAAAACGGCTACAAGATCTTCTGAATTAATTGCTGACAGTAATTCCTTAACTGTCCAAATTTGAATCTTGAAAATAGTTGAACTCTTCAGAAAAACGTCGAACTCAGCTCTACTATCGTTGAACTGAGCTCAGCGATTTGGACTTATACAACAACAAAGATCGTCGATCTGAGCTCAACTATCGTCGAACTGAGCTCAGAGATAGCAGAACAAACTGGAGTCAAGATCGTCGAACTGAGCTCGAAGATCGTCGAATGGAGTTCGACGACCTGTTGCAGTTGAGCTCAGCGATCGTCAAATGGAGTTCGACGATCCGTCGAAGTGAGCTCAACGATCGTCGATTGGAGTTCGATGATTCGTCGTACTGAGCTCGACGAAATGACTTAGTCTCCAAACTGAAAAATCTTGGTCTTGAGGGCAGCTTCCAAACCTAACTACTAACCCTTAGACTCAATTCTAATTGACCTTTAAATCTGTACAATGAGGTCAAAAACAGGTTTCCTAAAGACATAGTGATCCTGACCTAAATTAGTAATAAGGTGTTCCAACAGACGGCAATGGCATTTTGACCTAAGTTAAAAGTCAAACTTACAAATCTATTATTAATATATATATATATACAAGCAGTCGTGCACTGGGGACCCCGTGCGGGCAACATTCACCGTGGGTGCGACATTTGTCGAGAGGGCGACATTCTTCGGGGATGCGACATTTGTCTAGGGGGCAACATTTGTCTTGGGGGCGACATTTGTCATGAGGGCGACATTTGTCGTGAGGGGCGACATTGGTTGTGGGGGCGACATTGGTCATGGGAGGCGAAATTGGACATGGGGGCAACATTGGTCGTGGCGGGGACATTGGTTAGAGGTGGAAACATTGGTCGTCGGCGACAACATTTGTCGAGAGCGACGACATTCGTCGGGAGCTGGAAATTCTTCGAGGGCGGAAACATTAGTTGGTGGAAGCGTCATTTGTCGGGGATGGCAACATCCAGTAGGGAAGGTGACATCTGGCAAGGACGGCGACTTCCGGCAGGAATGGCGACATTATGTAAACTCTAACCTTCTTGGCCCTTACCTCAAAGTGTAACATAATGGGGCTCAACCTTTATGTCTAAGATCAAGTCTTAGTCCTTATAACTAATACTTTCATGCATCTAATCGTCAACACGCTAACATGGACATTTTATTTTGAAATATGTTGATCAGGATGAGGCTTTGGCCCCTTTATTGGAGTTTTTAGGTAATTACATACAATGCTTTTAAAAAACCAATTGTATATATCGAGCATATATATCTCTAAATCAACAAATGAAACTACTAAATTAGAGCTTGCTTTCCAGAGTAAGATACATTTATATTATTATCATAAAACTTAATAATATTAATTGAGAGTTGGAAATTGTAAACAAATAAAAATATTAACAACCAGCTAATCTCTTTTTATAGGCATTAAATATTATGTCACAAATATCTCTTGGAGAGCTCCTGCAAACAAATTCAAAAATGTATGAGTAAAGAAATAAAATCGTTAATTATATAACGATTTAATAGCATTTTTAGCTTTTACAAATTTTCCTAATTCACATAGAAAAGAAAAAAAAATGTTAACTTTCTTTCAATTGTTTCTTCAATCTTTCGACCTTTTCGCGTATAAACAGAAATAGATACTTTGAGATACTGCCAATTGGTCGACAACCTTTTGATTTCATCTCCTCAAATGTGTACAAAACAGTCTCTGTGAGATATAATTAGGCAGAAATCTGCATGACAATGTGTAGAAATATGCACTGTAATGTGATAAAACTTTGATTGTTGTCAAATCACTGCAAGTAATTCATAGTAAAAAAATCATTCAATGTTTGGATCTAATGAAAAAAATAATAAAGCCCAAATAACAAATCATGAATGTCCTTGATATCTAAGTATCTTGGTTGTGAGTAGTCACATTGAAATTAAAAAAATTACCATTCATACAAATTGATATTATTCACATATAGTAGCCAAAATTGATATTATTCACATACAATATCCAAAACCGTGTTGGAACCGTTCTTAAAATCAAATGAAAAAGCAAGAAGAATGTAAGGATTGGTTACTTCTTACGTTGTAATGCCAAAAGCATGCCTGAAGAATGCAACCCATGAATTGAAGATGGTCTTGATGGTGTGGCCTTAAAGCCGTGGAGAAATCCATTCTAGAGGAGCCGCGGTCAATCAAGTGGTCAAGCATGAGAGGCAGGTGGGATTTGGCTATTGATTTAGGGGACACTCCGACTAGAGCGGGAAAGAGCTTATTTTTTACCTTCTCACAATATTTGATGTAGTAGTGTAATTTCACTGTGCAAGCACAAAAAAAAAATGGAATTGCCCAAATTTTATAGTGAGCAATTTAGCAAACATCTTATGTGCAGTTTTTAGAAAATGTAGGTAAGCTTTCTTACATAAATACGTCAAAACTGAAATGCAAGAAATAGACCTTGTAAGAATAAGGTGGAGCAGACGGGGATATATACTGCATTTGCGCAAATATATAAAGCATTACCTATTTTTTTGTTTATGTTTCTTTTATGCCACTGAAAATTACCTTAACAAATCATGAATGTCCTTGATATCTAAGTACCTTGGTTGTGAGTATTCATTCACATTGGAAATAAAAATCTAACCATTCACCTCAAAATTGACACATCGCTTGAACCTTTCCCTTGATCTTGATCATGTCATAGAACAACTAAGCTCAATATCATCACAGTCACAACTATGATGACTGACATCCACAATTTGCAGTATTAGCATCGATATAAGAGAAAATGGAATGAAAGCAGAGCTCAGAATACAAAAAAAAATAAACCCGGATATAATGAAATCAAAACAACGGGCATTTGGTCTGAAATTATTCACATCTACCTCACAGGTATTTGAAAAAAAAAATTTGTTTCCATCAATTATAGCAGAAGCTCGGAATATAACCAATTGAACAGACTTTTTTTTGCCTTGGAATGATATCATAATCGTCCCAGAAGGATTAATGGAAACTGGGAAGCATAGAATGGAAATCCAAACCTAGTAGGCACAATTCTTGTACTCAAAAGAGCTTTCGAAGCCGCAATCAAAAGGGGCGATGGCCTCCATGGTATCCTTCTTCAGCTTCTGCACTTTGTCACCTCCATTTTCGCGATCTCTTGTGCGGCGGGTAGAGGTGGCATCGACCTAATAGCGAGTAGGGGGAGGAAGAGGTGAGAGGCATCGTCCATGTCATAAAGCATGAAGAGGTAAGAAATAAGAACCTAGAGAAAGATGATGACGTCGGCAACGGCACGAAGTTCTCTCCTTGCGGAAATCGTGAAGCTGCGTGAGAGCGCGAGACAGGTGTTAGAATGGTGACGGCGTGCCTATGTTGAAGATTGAAAGTGAGGATGCGGCGTGCCTGCGAAGAAGAAATTGGTGTTGGGTTACGGTATTAGGGAGAGCTGGGGGCGAGGTAATGAGATCGGGAAGGAGTTTGCGTGAGAGTGGGTATCGGGATTTTGTGGAGGATGAACAGTGGATGTCTATATTAATTAAGTCCTAATCCGCTCAGAAGACAAAAATATCATGTGCTTAACCCAGCAAAACCGGTTTTATGAGGGCATTTTTGTATTAAAATGCTACATAATATTGTACCACCTCCTCATTAGATTCTCTCTTATAGTATAAAGATATATATATATATATTATATTATATATAAAGAGAAGGAAGAATTTAATTGAAAACTGTCCTGTGAATGGTGGCGTGATTTCATGTGAATGGGAAGACACGTGGCGAGATTCTATTTGCCAACTATATCTATAAATAAGCATGGATTGTGAACAACGCTATGTATGTGTGGTAGCACTTGAAGGCTTTAGCAAAAGTTGCGGACTACATTACATGGACAGAAGTTGGCAAAATCTGCGGACAAGAATAATAGGCGGACAACAAAAAAAAATCTTTTGCGGATTGGTTTTTTGGACCCAGCGTACAGCAGTTCCTAATCGCAAAGCTTGATTGACATCAAGTTTTTGGCGGTCAAGCTCTAGTGCAACGGACAGCTTTTGTCGAGGAGATTGTGTGTGTGTGCTTGTTTAGTGAAGTGGAGTTGTAACTCATAGAGGAGTTGTATTGTAGTGTAGTCTTATAATTTTTGTTTTGTAAAAAAATAAATAAGTTATTTGCTCTCTTTATTTTGTATTGTGCCCACTGTAAACACTTCCAACAGAGATTGCATAAGACTTTTTTAGTTGAGTCAAGAGATAAATTGTCATTTAAAGTGTGTATCCAAAACATGGACTCGCCATCGAAGGAGATGCAATTTAAGAACTCAGTAAAGCACTGAAGGTTATCATGCCAAGAACCCCAAAACGTAGGTGCAAGAACTATATGGTCGTCCTTAATAATAAGATACTTGTATTTGATATAATTTGAAAAGTGAGAGTTACTGTTGCATACTTTTCAGATCTCCTAAATCTGAAACTTTTTGTGAGTGAATTTGAGGCTATAAAAGCCAAGACCACCAACAGAGATGCTAGAGCTGCAAGTTTTGTATGAAACCCAATAGTGCTTATTTTTGAGTGTCAAGGTCGTTTTAGAGGAATTTAGAAATGTATTTATCCATGGTGTCAAGAATGGAAACTGGTGTGTTGGAGCATGCAATGAGGTGAAAACATGCATGAGGACATCAGCGTAGATTTTATCAGAGTAAGCATCCCCCTCTCCCATACCAAGGAGTCGGAGCAGCCATCCGAAAACGTAGGAGTGCGGCCTAGCCACAAAAGGCTCATAATGAACCTGCCTGCTAAGGCCACGGAAAAAAGGGATTTCCAAATAAGTGAAAGGAAAGGTGTCAAGTTGGATTTTAAGCTTTTGTAGGATAATTCGTTTTCGGACTAGAGGAATTTTATTAGAGAAATAGATATTATGTTTCTACCCGTTTATCTTTTGGTCTGAACAACACTAAAATAGGGAGATAACTTTTCTAATGGATAGAATGGTGGATAGATTTCCCCTAGCAAAGATGATGGTATCGTCAGTATAGAGGCAGTGAGAGATGTGGGGTGTTAGGGCGATTTGGACGCTCAAGGTATTCTACATGTTCCTATCAAGTTTGGAATAGGTATATATAGTACCTCCAGCATAAAGTCAAGCCATAAAGCGATACAAACCCAAAACCCGTTCCGAGTCGGACCCGACACGAGCGGACATAAAATCCAATATCTCTAACATGGGGGACCCTTGAACACCTGCTATACCAGATGGCTTTCGAGAGTCGAAAATTGTTGAGTACCTTACTAAAAAAATCTTGAGAAATTAAGAAGAGTAAAGGGGATAAAGGGTCTCCTTGCTTGACTCTCCACACAGACGAACAGAAGCAGCATTATGTTTCATTTATAATTAGGGAGAACATGTTGTGGCATTGTGGCATTTTGATTAAAGATACTATTTTAGCACAAAAACTAACTTTGGCCATCACTCTAAATAAAAAAATTCCAATTCACTATGTCAAAAGCTTTTTCCATACCAAGCTTGAGAATTGTGTTGCCTCCCCACACCTTTTTGTTGATATCGTGGGTAAGATCCTTGACTACCGATATAATTTTGTGGATATCACGAGATTTGATGTAGGCACTTTGATTATGTGAAATAAAATTATTTAGGATTGGATTGAGAAGAGTGGCAATCATTTTGGAAAAGATTTTTGAGATAACATTGGATACACTAATGGGTCTAAAGTGGTTAGGGGAAGTGGTGTTTTTTTTATTTTATGGATGAGGACAATATTTGGGGAGGTGTAGAAATGAATGAGATAATTGCTTGAAAAAAATCTTGGTAAGAAACGAGAAGGTCATCCTTAATGATGTCCCAACAACACGAAAAGAAGCAATTGTTGAAGCCATCCGGACCAGGTGCACTATTTTTGTGTATCGAGAAAACAATTTTTCTCAATTATTCCAAGTTTGAAGGTCTCAACTAGAAGGTTAGATCACAAAAACCATTCTCGTTAGGGCTTAACGTTCCTGGGAGCGGGCCATAAGGACTTTGAAATAAGAAGTGCATCTATCATTTTCCCATATGGCCCGCTCCCAGGCACGTTAAACCCTAACGTGGCCTTAGTCTGAAGCAGTTGGGAGTAGTCATATATGAGCGCCAGTATAGAAGAAAGAAACTCTGGAGTGGGGGAGATATCAAAGGAAGATTCAGAAGTGGAGATAAGATTTGTGATATCAAGAATTTTCCTATTGAAGTTTTCAAATGTCCATCTATTACAAGTCTTTAAAGTGCTACGGATTTTTGTGAGTCTTTGTTGAAGGGTGATGAGCGGGTGGTGCAAGGGCCACATGGGTCATTCCAATGAGACCTAGTCAGGTAAAGGAAAGAAGGGCGACAGGTCTAGATGTTTTGGAAGGAGAAAGAGGCATTTTGAGTGGTTTTGGGATGATATTCCAGTTTAATAGAATTGGAGAGTGATCAGAAAAAATTAGTGGGGATGATTACACTAAATTAGTGGGGATCATGAGGGGTGGGCTATTGGCATCTCATCTCTCTATAAATTCTAGGATGGCCTCATCAATAATATTTTCTTAGATGTCCTCACTCCTTAATAATTAGGGTTTAGGATTTAGGATTTAGGTTTTTTAATTTATAATTAATTACCAAAACTTCCCGTCAAAGATAGCATAATTACATCTTGCACCCCTCTTATTATCAAAATTACAAAAATTTCCCCTCAATGTTACAGCACATAACATTTAACTCCCCTAAAGTTTACATTTCATAACATGGATGCACAAAATCCCAGACCCCCCTGGAATTTGGAAATTTACACCGAGGGGGGCATTTTAGTGCACATATGTTATGAAATGTGTATTTTAGATGACGTAAATGTTATGTTTTGTAATATTAAGGGGAGGTTCTTGTAATTTCAATAATAAGAGGTGTGCATTCTACAGTTTTTCTAACTTAAAGAGGAGGTCCTTGTTGTTGATGCGAGAAATGCATGCTCGAGTGAACACGTTCAAGCTGGATGAGGGGATAAGAGACGTGAAGGGCTGTTGAGTAGCTGTTTACTTTGAGTCGCGAGTGAAGAAGAGAAAATGAGGAAGAAGAGAGTTGGTCGCTAGCTTGCGACAAGACCAGACTTCGCCCGCCACGACAAATGCCTCTCTTATGGCGGGTTTTTCCTTGATTATAAACATGTATTACAACTTAAGTCAAGTTCCTTTACATGGAAAAGTAAACAAAAAGTAGAAGGGAATCTGGCGGATAGAGAGTGGAGGCTGTCGATGTAGCGTGGGTTGATCCTTCAGGTTGCCAAGTCGCGGACTGCTCCAGCTCACTCCAGGGGTTCGCAGCCAGCATTTCATCTAGCCGAGCTGATAGACACTTTTGTCTGCATGGATAGTCAATTCCATCCACACGGTAGTCGCCAGTTCTGCGGAGGCGCGGACTGCTTCCGAGTCCGCACCCACATGTCGTGCAGCTAGCGGACAGCTTTTACTCCAGGTCTCCACTAGTGGGGGGACTCTCCTCCAGGTTGCCACTAGTGGGCAGACTCTCCTCCAGGTCGCCACTAGTGGACGGACTCTCCTCCAGGTCTCCACTAGTGGGCGGACTCTCCTCCAGGTCGTCACTTGTAGGCGGACTCTCCTCCAGTCCGCTTGTAACTAGCGACCTCACTGTCCTGTCCGCAGTGGATTCCACATCAGTCCACTTGGTAGAGCGGATTATACATCCAAGCATTGAGCAGACTTGATCTCAACCAGCCCTCAGGTGCGGACTCGTTCTCAGTCTGCCAGAGATAGGCGGACTCGCTTCATCCAGTAGTAGGAGGTGAACTCCTCTTAAGTCCGCACAATAGGGTACGGACTCATTTTGCTCAGCAGGAGGAGGACTCCTCAGTCCGCGACGTAGGAGGCAGACTACTTATCAGTCCATTGGAGGTGACATCATCAAGTACTATTCTGGAAGTTTCCTCCTCGGGCCTATAAATAGACCCTCATACCTCTCATTTGGAAGAGGACGTCCAGGAGGCAACAATGGCATCCAACCCTGCGGCTATGTTTTTCTAACCGCCAACAAAACTCATGGACTGACCACCAAGTCTGGCCGGGAGGACTCCGCAGATAACCTTGGCGACCAGGCAGTCTGCATGACCTGACGACCTGAGGGATCAACCAGCGTTACCTCGGTGACCTCCACTCTCTATCTGCTAGATTCCCTTGTACTTTTCTGTTTACTTTTCCATGTAAAGGAACTTGACTTAAGCTGTAATATAGGTTTATAATTAAGGGAAAGTCCGTTACAAGAGAAGCATTTGTCGTGGTGGGTGAAGTCTGGTCTCGCCGTATGCTAGCAGCCAACTCTCTTCTTCCTCTTTCTCTCTTCTTCACTCGCAACTCAAAGTAACCAGCGACTCAGCAGCCCTTCACCTCCCTTATTCCCACAACCAGCTCGAACGTGATCACTCGAGCATGCATTTCTCGCATCAACACCAGTAAAGAGCCCTTAGTATTTAATATATTAAAATCACTTGGGTTAAAAATATCACTAAACCAAAGTGCATGAAATATTTTGTAAATATTTTAAGGAATTTTTTAAATTTGGAGCCCTTTTCTACTCATATATACTTGAATGCACCCATTGTAACGCCCCAATTTTAAATAAATTCATGGTGGGGTGTGGATAGCAAACCAGGCTAGGTTTTGAAATAAATACCAATCCTTTCCCTTTAACCTTCTCCTGGTCTTTTCTTTCTCTCCCGCTCTCGCTCAGCTAGGTCAGCAGCAAACTCAACTCTTCCCTCTCTCGTTTTCTCCCATTTTCGGTGTGGTCGTCGGCCTGGAGGAAGAGCGCCTCCCCCAACCTCTCCTTCTCTCCTCGTGCATCGGAAGAAGAGTCACCCCCTTCCTCTCTCGAATTCTCCCTTTCTCTCCTCATGGAAGAAGCCGCCTACTCCTTCTTTCCCGATTTCTGCTTTGGTTCGTCGGGGACGGAAGAGGCGAGGCCCCCGTTCTCTGTTGTCGTCGGGCAGAACCCTACCAGTCAATAAAGAGGGGGAAGCAGACTGATCTTTCCTCTTTTAAGTTCCTCCTCTTCTAGGACCCGACCGATCCTCTATTCTATTGTTGGTGGCCGACCAGGTGGAGGCAGAGCTTCCTCTGTCGTGGTTGTCGGTGCTAGTAAAGTTGTGTTGTTGAAATCCACCGTAAAAGAGGCTGATTGGAGACGCAAACCTTCGGGTGGATTGAGAGTGTGTGTAAAGGATGCCACCGTGACCGTGCTCCGTCATTTTGGTGCAAGCTCCAATGCTTCTGAAACACGCGTCAAGGGTAACGAATCTTTTTCCTCAGTCTTGGTACTGTTCTTTCTGCATTTTGTATTATGTTTATTTTCATGCAATGAGAGTCCCATCACGCCATTCCGATTGAGGATGAGGACTCCGCCAGGGCATGGGATTGCGAACCTGACGTACGTTTGTGTGTAGACTGCACGTTGATAGATCCCTCTCCTTCTATGATGTGGAGAGCGGGGACACCGCCAGGGCATGAGAATACGACCCTGGTGTAGCATTCTATTTATTTTCTGCTTAGTAGGACCACTCATCTTCAATTGGATGTGGTGTGTGTTCCCTTGGTTCATTGCGAACCTCCTGTTCGATTCTGTCCGTCCCCGGCATAAATGTGCATTTATTAACTCTGTCATTGCTGGATCGATCGGCGTGGGGTTGGAGGTAAATGGAAAAAAACGGTGATCCAATTAGAATACATTTTCGAATCCAGCTCTCGTTAATCCTTCTTTAATACACATCCACACATGCGGACACACGCACGCACACACGCCCGCGCATGCTCACACACACACACACACACACACACAGATATATATATATATATATATATATATATATATATATATATATATATATATATATATATATATATATATATATATATATATATATATATCCTACTATATATAGAAGTATGAATCGTATGAAAT
Organism: Platanthera guangdongensis; assembly: GCA_039583875.1. Classification (NCBI taxonomy): domain Eukaryota; kingdom Viridiplantae; phylum Streptophyta; class Magnoliopsida; order Asparagales; family Orchidaceae; genus Platanthera; species Platanthera guangdongensis. The sequence continues at coordinate 132,610,169 of CM077165.1, forward strand.
ATAAATTCATTGAAATGATTTTACCCCTTAGATCTGAATTCATAAAACATCAACCATCAGATCTTTTATTATTAAACAAATAAAAAACTCTAGGAATCCTAAAGCTACTCGCGGTGAAGGACAGAGAGAATTTTTTTTAAAAAAAAAACCATAGAGAGGAGGGAGGTAGAGAGGGGGCCAGAGAGGAGTGGGGAGATAGATAGTGCGGTGGGCCCACAACATTTAAGTGGAAAGAGAGAAGAGAGTGGGAAGAGGGGGCGGCGAGTGTTAATATTCAATGAATGGAGAGGGGCGATGGGAGAGAGAAACAGATGGAGAGAGAGAGAGGAGAGAGGGTGGGGAAAGAGAGGCGGATGAGAGAGGAAGAGGTAGAAGGAGGAGAGAGATAATTTATAACTAAATAATTTATGTCGGCGACCGCGGGCTTCGTTATTTTATAAATTTTTTTAAATTTAATAAATAAAGCATTTAAACTAATTTAAAAAGAATTTTTTAACAAGGCATGTGGTCCAGAGGCGTCGAGGCGGGCGGAGCCGCCGCAGGACAGGTACTGTCGCGCGGAGCCATAGGCCCGCAGTCGGATGAAGCCCGTCGAGGGGGGCGACGCCAGGGGTACTATCGTCTGGGGGCGGGCGAAGCCCGCCATCGCCGGCTCGGTACTGTGGCGCGTGGCCATCGGGCCGGAGACCCGTGCCTGTCACCCGTCTATAGATATAGATATAGATATATATATATATATTTATAAAAAGGAAGAAGTTGTATTTGGTACAGCAAAGTTCCCAAATGTAACATTATTCTTTTACTTTAATGACTTAACATATATTTAAATTAATGAAACACACAAATATATATATATATATATATATATATATATATATATATATATATATATATATCTTTTATTATAAAAAGGAAGAAGTTGTCTTTGGTGCAACATTTAAAGTTGTCAAATGTAACTTTATTCTTTTACTTTAATGACTTAACCTATATTTAAAGTAATGATACACGCACACACACACACACACACACACACACAGATATATATATATATATATATATATATATATATATATATATATATATATATATATATATATCTTTTACTATAAAAAGGAATAAGTTGTCTTTGGTGCAACATTCAAAGTTGCCAAATGTAACCTTGTTTTTTTACTTTAATGACTTAACCTATATTTAAGTAATGATGAAAATCATTAAATACTATGCACATTTATGTAATTGCACTATATCCTCAAATTAAAAATAATGATCGAAGTTCATGAATTTCAAAAGTCTTTATTAGAGCTTCTAGACCTACTATAGTAGGCTATCATTGTTGAAAATTATGAAGTGAAAGTGGGTGATGGAGCAGGCCGTGCGGTTTGAGTTTGCGGCCTTGGCGGACTGGTGTGCGGCCTGGGTGGTCTGTGGCCAGGGAAGTCTTGGCGGCTTGGGCGTCTAATGAAGTGGCCTGAGTGGACTGTATGTGGCTGTTTGATGGCGGTGTCAGCTCGGTCTGCGGTCTTGCGGTTAGCCGGTTCTTAGGGGGACCGGGCGAACTGGTGGTTAGAGTCCGTGGAGTCCGCTATTGCAGACTGGTTTTGGAGATCAGCCTTGGTCCTTGGCGTGTTCTTCAGTGATGTGGTGGGTGTTAGCCGCATTCTTTGTGGCGGACTGTCCTGGAGGTTGGCGGTCTGGTTCTTATCCGCCGAGCTCACGCTATTAGTGGTTTGGACTTGGTCACATTGTGACATGTCTAGGTTGTCCGCAGAGTTCGTTGTTGACCGGTCGATCTGCCTATTGGTCGTGGACTCTTGTGGCGGGCTGTGGCAGCGTTCTCGAGCTGTGCGGACTGTCGCTTTGTCCGCATGTAGCGTGCGTACTGACGCAGTGAATGGGACGTTACTGTGTCCGCATGCTGCTTTGTGTTCGGACTGGCGCGGTGTCCGCCTGATAGCAGACTGACCTTGACATGGCGTCTGGCGATTTTTTTGGAGTCTGGCTAAGTCCTTACGGACTCGGCAGACTGGGTTGTGCTAGCTGCGAGCTGGGGTGGTGACTCTATTCACTAGGGCGGTGACCACACTCCTCACCCCGCCTATAAATGGACCCCCCCCGACACATCTACAGTACCTGAGTGAACAGTAAGTTGGGCGTAGATCAATTGTTGCGAACTCGGTTCTCCAGGTCGCGCTGTTTGAGAATTAATTGGTTGTTGTGTGCATGTTGTGAGGCTAGCACTGTGAAGCCGGGCGTCTAGTTCTGATCAAGGTCAGGAAGTAGTGAAGCTTGCGGTTTACAATTAGTGGTTGCAATAGGTCGCGTATGGCGGTCAACCAGTTTTCTTCTCATCAATTGAAGTCTAAATTCAATAATCAAGTCGCGGTCTTCGCGGGCTTGGCAGTCTGTTCATCCAATTCGGCAGCGTCTTATTGAGCGGAAGTTAGTAGAATAACGGGTTGTCCGTGCGGTTTGTGCGGACTCCATAGAATCAGAGTAACAGCAGCGGTTTGGTGGCCTCAGGGATTTTTGGCGGACTCAGCAGTCTCCAAGTGCAGTCCGCCCAGTTTTGAAGTTTATGTTTGCTTTGTTGTTTCTCACTTTTACATGGAAAAATCATGTCTCGCCATGTATACCTTGCCTTGTAAAGTTGATAGTGGATTAATGCAGATGTGTTGTTCTTCATTGCTACTGATACTTAGCTTAGTTTATGATTGGAGTGTTCCTGCGCCTAGTTCTCATTTTCTGCTTGATCAAGTGATCAGCTTGATAGTTTTGGAAGCATTGCTTGATACCAGAACTATCAGTTGATCGACTTGTGAGATTTCAACATGGTATTAGAGGGAACAGTGGCTTGAGCAGTGAGCTGTGATCAACCTCAGATTGTGCTCGGCGCTTCTGGAAGTTTTGTGATCGGGATTGTTTGCAATGGAAGGAACCTACGGAACAGGTCTTGGCATTGAGCTTCTTACAACGACTAACTTCAAGAAGTGGAAGTCGTGTATGAATAGCTATCTCTTGGGCGAGGAGCTGTTGGAGGTTGTCGGTGGTGACGACAAGCAAGAGGTTACTGCTTCTACTGGTACTACTGAGGAAGTGAGAGTTTGGAGAAGAACTAATGCAAAGGTAGAGTTTGCTCTCAAACAGGCTATCTCACATGAGCTCTTTGATTACATCTTAGGATGTGAGTCTGCTACAGAGATTTGGACAAACATTGTTGGTTTGTTCAATAGGAAGAATGTGGCAAGGCTGCAGTTTCTACAAAATGAGTTGGCTAAGGCAACTCAAGGAGATCTCTCAGTCTCAAATTTCTTTCTCAAGATGAAGAATCTGTGCGCTGAAATATCAGCATCTGATCCTGATGAGCCCATCTCTGAAGCAAAGTTGAAAAGGCACATTGTCCGCGGGTTGCAGAAGGAATATGTTGCCTTTGTGACTTCCGTGCAAGGATGGGCAACTCAACCTTCTCTGCTAGAGCTAGAAAACTTGCTAGCATCACATGAGAGCTTGGCCAGGTAGATGGTCGGGGTTACTATCTCTGATAGAGGTAGTGAAGCTCTCCTTACTGAGAAGAAAAAGAAGAGATGGGAGAAGAAGAGATGGGAGAAGAAGAAGAAGCCTGCTGAAGAAGGGCCTTCAACCTCTTATCAGCAAGAGAGGTGCTCTGTACCTAGGAAAAACTAGAAGAAAGAGTTGAAGTGTTACAGGTGTAATCAGGCAGGCCACTTCAAGCATTACTGCAAAGTCAAGTTGCAGCCTGGACATGTTCCTGGCAAGGAGGGAACTTGTCCTAGTTCTGAGGAAGCCGGGTGTGGAGTAGCTTTCTTAACAAGCACGTGTGTTTGTACTCTTTCCACCGTTGACTACCAAGATGACTGGATAGTCGACTCGGGGTGTGGTCATCACCTCACCAGTGATGAGTCGAAGTTCTCTTCACTGCAACCATCCTCAGGTAATGAAGCAATTATTACAGCTGATGATTCTGTTCATTCTGTAGAAAAGGAGGGTGTAGTTTCTTTGGATAGTGCTCCGGGTCCGCTTACTCTAAAGAGTGTGTATCACGTTCCCGGCATGAAGAAGAACCTCTTCTCGATAACCAATGCAGTCGACGCGGGCTTTCATGTTCTGTTTGTCCCAATAGAAGCTAAGTTTCTCCGCAACGTATCAGTGGTTAAGGCTGATATTGCTCATGTAGGGAGAAGGGCAAGAGGCTTGTTTATCTTATCAACAAGCTCTTATGTTGATCGGATGAGGGAAAATGATAGCGCGGCTATCTGGCATGAGAGACTAGGGCACGTAGGAATGGACAAGCTGAAATCTATGTCAAAGAGGAGCCTGGTGAAAGGCTTGCCGAAGTTGTCCTCCTACGGAGATGGCCATGTTTGCGCAGGGTGTCGGTATGGTAAGGCTCATCGCCTTCCATTTGGTAAGTCACAGACAAGGAGCAAGGCACCATTGGAATGTATCCATGGTGACTTGATGGGGCCAACGGTTACTGCTAGTCTTGGAGGCAGCAGATACATGATGGTCTTGATTGATGATTACTCAAGATATACTTGGGTGTATTTCATGAAGGATAAGTCGGCAGCTTTCTAATTGTTTGTGGACTTCAAAGAGTTGGTTAAGGGTTGGCTTGGCTCGCGGATCAAGAAGTTCAGATCAGACAACTTTGGTGAGTTTGTCTCATCTCAGTTCACTAACTTCTACAGGAAGCAAGGGATCCAGAGGGAGCTTACTTGTGCTCATACTACAGAACAAAATGGAGTAGCGGAGAGGAAGATCTGTCACTTAACGGAAACTTGCAAGTGCTGGCTTCATGCAAAGGGCATTCCTAGGTCCTTTTGGGTGGAAGGAATGGTTTGCGCTACTTACGTCATCAATCGGATGCCTCTGAGTCCGATCAATATGAAGTCTCCTGTGGGAATGATGTTCAAGGAGAAGCTGAGTGTGGAACACCTTCGGGTGTTCGGATCAACCTGCTATGTTCATATCCCGGATGCTCAGAGGACCAGGCTTGATGCGAAGGAGAGGAAGCTTATCTTTGTATGTTATGATGAGCGGAAGAAGGGGTAAGTCCATGGATCCTACGACAAGGAAGTTCTTTGTTTCAAGAGATGTGGTCTTTGATGAGCTGACGTCGTATGGATGTGGCACTGTTGAACTACAAGAGAGCATGGTTGATGAAGGGCAGGAGAAAGCTGTTGGAAAACTTCAGGTGGAGCTGCATGTATCACCAGGAGCTCCATGTTGTTCAAGCTCTAGGGCAGAAGCTTCTGGTTCAGGAATCATGGGAGCGATGCTCCATGTGTGCCCGGGAACAGAGTTGGTGCTGAAGAAGTAGCAGAGGTGGTGAGCAAGAGCAGCCTCTTTGAAGATCAAAGAGGACAGTTAAGCCACCAGCTCGGTATTGTGAAGGAAACACAGTGAGCTTTGTTTCATGTTTCTTTGCAGGCCCCTTGGATGAGCGGGAGCCTTCAAAGTTTGAAGAGGCCACTGGAGTAAAGGAGTGGGTTGATACCATGGATGAGGAGATGGCTGCCCTCAAGAAGAATGAAACTTGGGACTTGGTGCCCAAGGTAGATGGTCTCACTCCTGTTACTTGCAAGTAGTGAAAGAATTGGTTTCAAGATAACCTAAAACACCTAGAGGGGGGTGAATAGGTTCAATTCCTTTTTAACTCTAAGGAAGAATATTAGATCAGTTAATCAAATAGAAACAAATGATTCTACAGCTATCACAGCACAGAATTTACAATATCACACACATCACAGATGGCATACTGATTTATAGTGGTTACCCAAGGTCTGGGTACATCCACTTTCCCCCTTCGCCTATCTCGCAATGTGCTAGATTCGGCCTAACTTGCTTCCTTCTCAGATCCGCAGATCTTACAGCTCAGAACCCTGAAAGGTTCCTACAACTCAGAGTGAATTCACACTCCTACAGCTCAGGCAATAGCCCTACCTCAGCCTCTTCACAAGGCCTACAACTCAGATTCTTCCACAGAATCCTACAGCTCAGAACCCAATCCAAGCTCCTACAACTCAGGCTCACAGCCCTACCTCAGCCTTCAACAATGCCTACAACTCAGAGATGAAAATCTCCTATAGCTTAGGCTCTCAGCCCTACCTCAGCCTTCAACAAGGCCTACCACTCAGAGAACTTAATCTCCTACAACTCAGCCTTTAAAAATCAGGCTTACAACTCAGATCTTAAAAAGATCCTACAGATAATAGATGTAAATCTAAATTAACCTCCACCCTAGTTGAGAGAGAAAGGATGGATGGTTTCTTGATCAAGTCTTGATGAATCTGATGTCTGAGATCAACCTGTCTTAGCTTTCTTCAAAGCTTCTTGAATCTGAACACAGTAGGGTTGATCTCCTTTGAAGTTGATCTTCAATCAGCTTCTTTCTTGAAACTCAAAAATCAATCTGAATTCTTCTTGGCAGAATTGTTCAGGATCTGCTTCTTAAGAGACTTGTTGATGTAAGTCTCTTTCTTCACTTGAATAGATGGAGCTCTCTCTCTCCAAATTCTTCTAAAGATTCTCTTGAATTCTTCTTTGAATTCTCTTTGACAAACTCTCAGTAGATCACCGCTTCAGAATGTCTTCTTAGATCTTCTGATGAAAATCTTCTTCTGTTTGTGTGTCGTGTTCTTTTTCACTTAATCATTATTTTTCATATTTTCAATGTTGATAGAATCGGTCTTTATATAGACTTCATTCATGGTAACCGGCTGATCCGATTTCTAACAAACTTCTGACAGCTCTGACGGCTTCAGTTGACTTGTTGAAAATCACAGCTGTCAAGTCTTCAGTCAATTCTTGAAACTCTATCTCTGTCAGCAAAGTGTCGAGACTGAACTTCATCATGTGTCGACACAAGTGGACTAAGCATCGATACAAGCCTTGGTGGTGTCGACACAGCTCTCATGGTGTTGACACTGCTTCTCGACCCAGCTTCTGTAGAATGTGTCGACATTAGTTCTGTGTGTCGACACAGTCACTTCTTCTGTTCACAAAAATCAACTTTGTTGAAACTCTGTTGTGTGTCCGCACAAGTCCTGTGTGTCGACACAGTTGATGTCGACAAAGTCTTATGTGTGTTGACACTGCCTCTGTGTGTCGACACAGTTGATGTCGACTATGCTTTTCTATGTGTCGACACAGCCTCTGTGTGTCGACACAGTTTCTTCTAGTGTCGACACAGCCTTTCCAAGTGTCGACACAATTGTCTCCAGGTGTCGACACAGCTTTTCTCCAGTGTCGACATAAGCCTTCATAAGTGTCGACACAGCTTCTTCTAGTGTCGACACATGGACTTAGAAACTTTTCCTGCATTCCTGCATTTTCTTAACCTGCACATGTAAACTCAAAACAACATCAAATACACCTTGATGCATATCATTGAGTAGGGTGAGGCTTCTTCAAATCTGGTACACATTTTCCAATGTACCCAACAATCTCACCCTATTTGGAGAAGTCATAACCCTTAGTCAATGATATACATCATTTATAATAAATAAACATTATGATGTATATAAACATTACATGACAGGGTAACTTATAAACAAAACATACAAAATATGTCATCACAGAATAATGATGCAAACATGATGAGCATGAATCATTGTTTTGTTTGAACTATCAATAGTTTTGTCAACAAAAGTTTACATAGATCTTTAAAACTAAAAATTACATTGTTGTAAAATCTAGCTAATCTATTCTAAGGCTGATCAGGCTCCCTGATGACTATGCCTTTTCCTGGCTTGATCTGAGCCTGCACAGTAGGTTCAGCATCAACAACAGGTTCCTTTCCTTTCAAAACTGTCTTCTTCTGTGCTTCAGCCTTTATTCTTTGCCTTTCAAAATAATGAAAAGGCTTAGGGAAGTACTTGCTAGGCTCCAAAGCATTAGCAGGTAGCTTCCCAGCTTTTGCCTTTCTTCTATATTGTAGAATGGCTTCCTGCCTTGCTTTATATTTATTCCATTCTTGCTCAGCATACCATTTACCCCTTTCGTGGGTCTTGTCCTTCACAGCCTTCCAGGCAGTCAATATAATATTTCTGGAAGTAGGACTCCACTGCTCAAAATCAGGCTTCAACTCAGCCTGTTCTCTGAACCTTTTCTTGGACAGCTGTGTGTCCTGCTAAGCTTTCAAAGTAGCTTCTGACATATCAACTTTCTCAATAATAACATTGTCAAACTCCTGTGGAGGACTGTACATTGATTGAACTTCTTGCTGAATCATAGCAAAATCTACTAGAGGGTAAATGACCTGAGCAACTTCAGGTTGATCACCTTCAAAATAAGCAGGTTGTATACCAGACTCAGCTACATTATCATCATCACATAGGGGTGGATATCTAAGAGTGGCTCTGATGCTATTTGATATCCATTTAGCATGATCTGAACCAGCTTTGACTAACACTCTCTCCCCCTTTATGACTTCTCTCTCAATATGAGCTCTGAGGTCATCTTTCTGAAATCTCACTTGGTCATCAAGATAATTAACACCATCTTTATAAAATGACTTTAACTTCAGTAGTTGATCAGAAATGATCTTTTGAGAGTTCTTAATAGTTGTTTGTACAACAACTAATTCCTCCTTTAATTGCTTATTAAAAGCAGACTTCAATGTAACAAGCTGATCAGTCCCAGTGGGAGCTTGTTTGTGAACTTTTGTCATAATTATATTGTGAGATTCTGTCAGATTGTCATTCATCCTGATCTGATTCTCAAGAAAATAACCTTGTTTAACTGCAATATCATCCACTTGTGTCTTTATTCCTTCTTGTTGCTTGGCTAGGAATACTACAGCATTACCTCCTTTGTGGAAGCAATCTTTCATTTCTCTCTTATTTTGGTTAACTTCAAATCTTATGGATTTGATATCCTGAGCCAGATCAAATTGAAGTGTCCTATGGCTCTCATCCATATACTTCTCTAGAGCTATTCTTTGCTCATCCATTTTGACTTGCAATGCTACCAACTATGAGCTGTAATCAGCTGCTGGGGCAGGTTGTGGAGGAGTTTGTAATGCCCTCTTATAGCTTTGGCTTCTTCTTTTGAAAACCATCAGCTTTCTCTTCTTAGCTCTAGTAGCTTCTTCATCCTCAGATTCTGAGGAGCTTGCTATATCAACTCTATCCTTAGGACTAGGAGGCAGTTCCTTTTCACTCCTAATTTGCTCCCCCTCAATTCCAAGCTTGCTCCCCCTCAAGTCCAGCTTGCTCCCCCTCAGTCCTTGGTATCTCTATATCAGGGAACAACTCTTCAAGAGTAAATTCCTGTTGAGGTTGGACTGGAGACACTACTATCTCTGGAGCATCAGCAGCTATAGATGTATCCTCCATGATAATATCCTGTGCTTGAATGTTGAGTTGAGGTGTCTGGTCAACATCCATGAATGGCACAGTTAGTACTTCATTCTCAGGATTTAAAGTAGGTTGAGTAATTTCGTGAATTACCTCAAGAATAGTTTGTGTATCCATTTCACTTTCCAAGTGTGTTGTCTCTTTCCTCAAAATGAGGCTCCCCCTGCACCTGAGCACCATCTGTAATGGCTTTAGCAGGTGATTTTTCATCAATCTCTGGCCTCTCGTCATTAGACATGTCCTTTGTTAGGACTCTATCCCATCTAGAGATTATCCTTATATCCATTCTTCTCATGTGGTTGATTTTAGAACCAGCAGTCTGTTCCATTACTTCTGGAATAGTTTCAACCAAGTATAGACTCATGATTCTTCCCAGATTTGGCTTCTTAATTCCTTCCTTAATCTTCTCAAAGATTACTGCAGACCAATCTGTGTTCAGTCTGAAGATAGTCCTGGTCCTCAGGCTGAACATATAGGCTGAAATCCTATCATGTCCCCCTGGCTTGCAGAGAATGACATTTACAACCACTTCTGGAAGGAATTTTCCTTACAGATTCATCTCTTTCCTGCTCATTGTAGATCCAATCTTCATAGTGGGTTCCAATCCACACCATTGAAGTGCTTACCTAGTCTTGAGTGAGGGTACTTCTACTTCTTCTTGAGTTCTTGGGAGATTAAGAGTTTTCCTCAAGCTTTTCAAGGTAAGTTTGACTTTAGCTCCCTGAACTGTAGATTTGATCTTGAGTCCAGTCGAATCTAAAGTAGCTGCGCCATAGAATTCCAATATTTCTTTCTTCCATATCTTTGTAGGTTCAGATACCAGAAATTCCAAACCATTCTCAGTAATTAGGGTTATTACTGTTTTAATCTCGGGTTCCGCATCATCAAAAGCGTTGTGAACCAGCTCATAGCCTTCGTTGACGTTATCTTCAAGCTTTGGCGCCATTGGAGTTGAGAGAAATCTTGGATTTAGAAGAGAGAGTTTGTCGACACAAGGGTTTGGTCTCGAAAATATGGAGAGTGTGTCGACAGAGTTTGTTCTTGACCTATTTATACCCTTCTAAACAAAGGAGGTCAAAAGGCGCGATAAAATTGTCTTAATGTGTCAACACTGTTGAGATTGTGTCGACACAGACTTCTAATGTCTCGAGTGAGTGTTGACTTTTATGTGCCAACAACAATTGATGATGTGTTGACACAAACGTGCTTATTAGTTTGACAAAAATTTTGTGTCGACACTAATTCTAAGTGTCGATTCTGCACTCGACGATCAGTTGATTCTGCGCTCGACGAAATCTGTGTGTTGATTCTAAGTGTCGACACAACTTCTGGATGTGTCGACACAACTTCTCTGAAGAGTCGACACCAATTTTCTAGATGTGTCGACACAACTTCTCTGAAGTGTCGACATCAATTTTCTAGACTTCTTTATGTGTCGACACCACTTCTATGTGTCGACACAGACTTCATTTTTGTGTTGACACAGACTTTTTTTTGTGTCAACACAGTTTTACTTAGCCAAATTTGTTAAACTAATTTATGTTCAACATACCTAGTTCAATTTTAAAATTATTGAATTTAGTTTCATCCAATGGCTTAGTGAACATATCTGCAATTTGAAAATCTGTATTAACAAATTCTAAAGAAATATCTTCTTTCTCTACATGATCTCTAAGAAAATGGTATCTTATTTCTATATGCTTTGTTCTACTATGAGAAACTGGATTATGAGCAATAGAAATAGCACTAGTAGAATCACATAATAATGGAGTTCTACTTACATGAATATCATAATCTTCTAGTTGATGTTGTATCCACAACAGCTATACACAGCAGCTTCCTGCTGCTACATACTCAGACTCAGCTGTGGTGATTGCCACATCAGTCTGCTTCTTCAAATCTCTTAGGTTCCTGCTGGAGGAAGTCTGTCTACAGTTTGACTTTCTCCATTTTCTTCATTCTGCTGAACTTCATGGTCTTCATCAGCCTCTTGAGTTTCTTGTACTCCCCCTGTACAGCAACTACCATTTTCCTCATTCTGCTTTGCAGTTGGATCTTCTCTGATAGTAAGCTGGTCCATCTTCTCCTGTATACCTATGGAGCTACAAGAACTACTAGGCAACTCACTGTTAATAAGTCTAGATTCATCAAATATGATATGAACAGACTCTTCTACAACTTGAGTAGCCAAATTATAGACCCTATAAGCCTTATTATTGTTACTGTACCCAACAAATATCCCATCTTGGGATTTGGCAGCAAACTTAGTTAGGTGAGACTTGCCATTGTTAAGCACATAGCACTTGCAACCAAAGATCCTAAAATAGGATAAGTTTGGTTTTCTGCCTTTCATAACCTCATAGGGTGTCTTTTGGTGATGGAAGCCCTATTGAGCACATGGCATGCAGTGTTTACTGCCTCAGCCCAGAAATATTCTGGGAGATTAATGTCACTCAATAGTGTTCTTCCAGCTTCAATCAATGTCCTATTCTTTCTTTCAGCAATGTCATTTTGCTGAGGTGTTCTAGGTGAGGAGAATTCCTGATGAATCCCAAATTCTTCACACAACCTTGTCATACTTTCAGATTTGAATTCAGTTCCATGGTCACTTCTAATTTTGACCACTGAACTATCTAATTCATTCTGAATTTGTTTGACAAAATTGCATAAGACATTTGGGGTTTCAGATTTCTGCCTCAGAAAGAATACCCATGAAAATCTAGAATAGTCATCTACAATCACAAAAGTGTAAACCTTCCTACCTAGACTATGAACTGGTATAGGACCAAATAAATACATATGCAAGAGGTATAAGCGCCTCACTGGGTCTTTTGTTTCTAGGCTATGAAAGGTGGATCTGGTCTGCTTTCCTTTTTGACAAGCTGAGCATATTCCATCCTTAAAGCACTTAACTTAAGGACCATTCCTCACTAACTCTTTACTAAAGAGTTGGCCAATAGTCTTGTAGTTAAGATGAGCTAGCCTCTTATGTTATTTGACAAAATGAGAGGTTTTCTCATCAGCCACAAGACAGATAGGAGAATTTTTATTCTCACTCTCAAAGTTTAGGCAATACACATTTCTTTTTTTATAGCCAGTCAATATGACTTTTTGATCACTTGACCTCTTGATATGACACCCATTCTTGATAAATGAAATGTCGTATCCAATATCACTCAGCTGGCTTATGCTTATTAGGTTGTGTTTCAAACCCTTCACATAAGCCACTTGAGTGATAGTGATTAAGTTGTTAGAAATGTTACCAAACCTTTTGATGACTCCTTTTTCAGAACCACCAAAGATTACTTTAGGCCCATTCAATATTGGTGAGTAGTCCTTCAGCAATCCTCTTGTTCCAGTCATATGCCTGGAACATCCACTGTTCAAGTACCATATAGGGGTATGGCCACTTGGACTCACCTGTAACAAATAATTACTTAAACTTAGGACCCAAATAACTTTTGGGTCCTTGGTTCAAGTTAGCCTGAAACTTAACAAATCTTCCTGTAGCTCTTCTAATAGGTAGACTGCTTTTCTTCCTGACACTGGTGTTGTGCCAACAGTCTAAGGCATAATGACCTATCTTGCCACAGCACAAGCACTCATACTTATTGTATCTTCCTTTAGATACAAACTTAGTTGTCTTGATGGCAGCAGTTCTCTTATTCTGTGTTGGGGCTGGTGCAGCTACAACCACTGTTTCCTTAGGAACATGGTGTATATGGACACGGGCTAACCTATTGACATTACCATCTTTATCATTCAGAACATTGGTCTTAATGTGTCCATGTGTACTGTCATGGTCATACTTGTTAGGAGGCATTTACACCTTTCTGAAAGCAATGGGGGGATTGAAGACAAGTGGCTTAACTAGGGCTTTCCTTTTTCTTTTGGATTTAGCTGCCCTAGCATTTCCCTTGAAACCCAATCCTACCTTACCCTTTTGAGACACAAAGTCATCAATTAAGGGTAGGACATATTTTGGCTTAGAGAACTTAACCACAAGTTCTTTCTCTTTCTGAAGTCTGTCTTCCAGACTTTTGATCTGATCATTTTTGAATGTGATTGTACCCAACTGAATAACAGTTATGTTTTTCAACTTGGCAATCTCATTCATCTTCTGATCCAGCATCTTTTCTGAATCAGATGCAGCCAACTTAAGAGCTGCAATTTCATTAGCCTAATTTTTGGTCAGGTTTTTGCTTCTCTTGAGTGCCTGCAACAAATCCCCATATTCATCTATAAGTTGATGAATATCTCCTTCAGATTCAGACTCATCCACATCTCTTGATGCAGATGCATCTGATTCTGACCTAGTGTAGTAATCAGAATCTACAGATAAACTTTTTACCTTACTGGGACCAGGTTGATCCTGGCACTGGTCTTCTTCAGACATACCCATCAGTCTTTTGCACTGATGGTCTTCTTGCTCATAGATAGAGTCCAGCAATTGCAAGAACTCATTCTCTTCTTATATTGCAAATAAACAAATATAGGCCTTAGCATCAGATTCAGAATCTAAAGATGATGAATCTGTCCAACTTTTCTCATTCTTAGCTACAAAGGATTTCTCCTTCTTGCTCTTGTGCTGAGACTTCTTTTTATCAGCAGACTCCTTTCTTCTGTCTGGACAGTCAGCCACAATATGTCCAGGTTTGTTGCAGTAAAAGAAAATAATCTTTGATGTTGTTAACTTGCTAGGCATTGTCCCACTCATGTCCTTCCTGGATGATTTCCTCTTCTGATAATAGTCATCCTTGGACTGGGATGAGGATGGTTTAGATTTCCACTGCTTCTTCTTTAAGAATCTCTGAAACTGCCTTGTAAAAGCAGCAAAGTCTTCATCAGAGTTACTTCTGTCTGAACTGTGACTATCAGAATTTTCTGAGATCACTTCTGCAGCATTCTTAGGAGGAGATGGAGACATCCTCCTATTCTTCCTTGTGGCTTCTACCTTGAAGGCCACTGACTTTTCTCTATTGTCAAACTTTGTATTTTTCTCCTCCTTTATGGCCATTAGCTGCATTTCATAGGACAGCAATTTGCCAAACAGTGTTGGAGGTGAAATTTCTGCCAGTCTGGCCACTTACCTTATGGCACAGATCTTTGTATCCGAATCCTTAGTCAAAGACCTAAGGAATTTGTCATTCAGCTCATATGTACTGAAAATTCTTCCATAAGATATTAGTTCATTTGCAATTCTTTAGAACTTCTTATAACATTCAGTTATGCTATCAGACTTGGCTTGTCTGAAACTCTCATATTCTTGATTAAGCATAGACTTTCTATCTTTCCTAACCTCTTCAGAACCCTCCATGTAGACAATCAATGTGTCTCACATCTCCTTAGAGTTTTTGCAGTGAATCAGATTCTGGAATGTTGAGTCATCTATGGCACTCACTATAATATGTTGTGCTCTTTTATCCATTGTAGCCAATATGATCTCATCCTTGGTCATTTCAGAAAAATCCTTAGGAGTCCTCTAATTAGCATCAAGAACAGAAACCTTCATTGGAATATATGGTCCTTCCTTAACTGTTATATAAATTCTTGGATCAGATGCCTCCATAAATAGTCTGACCATTTCCTTCCTTATTCCAAAGATTTCCTTCCTGTAGATAGGCAACTTCATTGAACCAAGTTCTTTATGGTTTTCTCCTGAACCCATCTTCTTTAACTTACTTTGCCTTACAGATCTTACTCAGACTGTTAAGTCTTTCTTTGAGCAACCTCCCTCTGATACCACTTGAAAGAATTGGTTTCAAGATAACCTAAAACACCTAGAGGGGGGTGAATAGGTTCAATTCCTTTTTAACTCTAAGGCAGAATATTAGCTCAGTTAATCAAATAGAAACAAATGATTCTACAGCTATCACAACACAGAATTCACAATATCACACACATCACAGATGGCACACTGATTTATAGTGGTTCCCCAAGGTCTGGGTACATCCACTTTCCCCCTTCGCCTATTTAGCAATGTGCTAGATTCGGCCTAACTTCCTTCCTTCTTCTCAGATCCGCAGATCTTACAGCTCAGAACCCTGAAAGGTTCCTACAACTCAGAGTGAATCCACACTCCTACAGCTCAGGCAACTGCCCTACCTCAGCCTCTTCACAAGGCATACAACTCAGATTCTTCCACAGAATCCTACAGCTTAGAACCCAATCCAGGCTCCTACGACTCAGGCTCACAGCCCTACCTCAGCCTTCAACAAGGCCTACAACTCAGAGATGAAAATCTCCTACAACTCAGGCTCTCAGCCCTACCTCAGCCTTCAACAAGGCCTACCACTCAGAGAACTTAATCTCCTACAACTCAGCCTTTATAAATCAGGCTTACAACTCAGATCTTAAAAAGATCCTACAGATAATAGATGTAAATCTAAATTAACCTTCACCCTGGTATAGAGAGAAAGGATGGATGGTTTCTTGATCAGTTCTTGATGAATCTGATGTCTGAGATCAACATGTCTTCGCTTTCTTCAAAGCTTCTTGAATCTGAACACAGTAGGGTTGATCTCCTTTGAAGTTGATCTTCAATCAGCTTCTTTCTTGAAATTCAGAAATCAATCTGAATTCTTCTTGGCAGACTTGTTCAGGATCTGCTTCTTAAGATACTTGTTGATGTAAGTCTCTTTCTTCACTTGAATAGATGGAGCTCTCTCTCTCTCCAAATTCTTCTGAAGATTCTTCTAAATTCTTCTTTGAATTCTCTTTGACAAACTCTGAGTAGATCACCACTTCAGAATGTCTTCTTAGATCTTCTGATGAAAATCTTCTTCTGTTTGTGTGTCGGGTTCTTTTTCACTTCATCATTATTTTTCATATTTTTAATGTTAATAGAATCGGTCTTTATATAGACTTCATCCATGGTAACCGACTGATCTGATTTCTAACGAACTTCTGACAGCTCTGACAGCTTCAGTTGAGTAGTTGAAAATCACAGTTGTCAAGTCTTCAGTCACTTCTTGAAACTCTGTCTCTCTCAGCAAAGTGTCGAGACTGAACTTCATCATGTATCGACACAAGTAGACTAAGTGTCGACACAAGCCTTGGTGGTGTCGACACAGCTCTCATTGTGGATGTGCGAAAATGGCACCGCCTAGTTAAAACAAGAGGAGGGGGTGTGTTCGGCCTCACAAGCTTGGAGAGGAAGAGGATGAAGGTTGCAGGGTTGAGGAGAAGAGGAAGCTTCTGAGTGCTCAATAGCGGAGCAAGCAGCTTGTTCAAGGGTTGCGGGGATAGAGGAGAGGTTTGATGAGCAGAGGAGAAGCTTGATCAACAGAGAAGGTTGATGAAGAGAGGAGGAGTTTGATCAGGAGCTGTCGAGCAGACGGTTACTCTTGACGGTTGTGCTTGTAGGTTGATGCCGAGGAAGCTGAGCTGAGCTAAAGAGAAGAGAGAAGGGGCCGCTAGCAGTGGCAACAGCAGACTTCGCCCGCCGCAGCTTAAATGTCTCTCTTGCGACAGGCTTTCCTTTGATTAATATCGAGAGTTACAGCTTAATATACACCTTTACAAGAAAGCAACAAAGGGGTACAAAAGGAAGATGGCGGCTAAGGAAGAAGTGCCAGGAGAGGTCGCGTGGACTGAGCTATGGAGGCCGGCAGACCGCGCGGCTAAGCAAAGGAAGCAGACCGTGCAGACTCGAGATCCAGGTCGGCAGGCCGCGCGCCTAGGGGCAGAGAGATGGCGGACTGGGAAATGGAGTCTGCAGGAGTTGACTGGTTGAGCTTGTGGGGGGCTGTCTTCGGGCGCGAGAGCGATCCGTCCCCCATAATGAGAAGCATGGGGGTCTATTTATAGGCCCGAGGAGGTAACGGCTTGAGGTGACGTTACCCCCGATGAGACGGTAACTTGAGCGAGAAGAGAAAGCAGTCCGTCGAGTCTGCAATAGGCCGCGCGGACTAGGAGACGAGCTGGTGCCACAGATGACGAACTGGGGGACTTTGTGGTGGATAGCCATGCTAGCCCGCGGAGTCCGCCACTGCTAAACTGAGATTTTCCGCCTACTGCAGGGAGGCGGAAGCTGGAAGCTACGTGGCGGACTGTGAGGAGTATCCACGGAGTCTGCCACTGCTGAGCTGAGATTGTCCGCCTGCTGCAGGGAGGCGGAAGCTGGAAGCTACGTGGCGGACTGCGAGGAGTATCCGCGGAGTCCGCCACTGCTGAGCTGAGAGACTATCTGCCCATTGCTAGAAAGCGGGAGCTGGAAGCTATGTGGCGGACTGCGAGGAGAATCCGTGGAGTCCGCCACAGCTGAACTGACGAGTGCGAAGGGATGCGAGCTGAGGAGTGCCCGATGAGTCCGCAGAGTCCGCATGAGGCTGCGCGGTCTGGGACTGCCTTGAGGGAGTTCTGCTTCCTGGTGGACTGCGAAGAGTATCCGCGAAGTCCGCCTCTACCGATTGAGCCCGCGCCAAGACCGCGGGATGAGGAGAAGTTGACCCTGCTGTAGAGGAGAAGCGGGTGCTAGAGATGAGGAATGGCGGGCTGCACGGCAAGTCCGCCGAGTCCGCCGAGTCCTCTGCAGACAAGTTGAATCCGCTGAAGAGGACTGCTGCTGAAGAGCTGGGAGGAATTCGCCACTACTGGCTGTCCGCGCCAAGATTGCGGACTGAGGGAAGTTGACCCTGCCGCGGGAGAAGCGGTTGGAGGCCACGGAAGGGCGGACTACCTAGCAAGTCCGCGGAGTCTGCCGAGTCCGCATCTGCTGCTAAGCTGAGTCCGCATATTGGAGCTTGGCTGCTGAAGCTATTGGGGTTCACCAATGGAGGCAAACTGGAAGTTTTGATCGCACTTCGAGTCCGTCGAGCTCGCGAGGAACTGGGTATTATTGTTGTCGATTTCTGCGAGTAGCGGTGGAGTTGGAGTCCGCACTCCTTAGGCGGACTCGCGAAGGTGGCTGCCCAAGCTGCTGGGCGACAAGGGACATGCGACCTGCCGGACTGGCGGGGCAGGCCGCGCGTGCTGGCGAGGCAGAGACAGAGGTAGCCGGCTGGCATCCTGGGGGCAGGTCTCCACCTGTACTTGGTGGTTTAGAGCGGTCTGGGCGGATAGACTTCTAAGTCCGCCAATGTTTGATGTCTAGCGGGCCAAGTAGGCGATAGCTGCCGGCCTGAGCGGACAGGAATCCGAATTCGGCAAAGGAGCACCTGTCGAGATAACTGCGGTTAGGCTGACAACGCACCCGGCCTGCAGGGGCGGACTGAATAAATAGTCCGCTGCCCCTGCTGACCAAGGGAACAAGGCGCGTGGCCTGGGCGGTCAGGCCGCTGAGACCGCCCAAGCCGTACGACCTGGGCGGACAGAAATTTCTGTCTGCCCAACCTCGGAAGCGACCTCCAGGAGGAACCTGGAGCAGGCCGCTACCGGCGAGCTGGCTTCCTTGGGAAGTATCGCCGATTTCGGGGTTAACATAATCCCCGCACTTTTTGAAGTTCAGAAGAGAACTTCGAAAAAGTTGGAGACCCAAGAAAATTATGATCCACCCCAAAGGAAAGGAAGGGGGGCAAGGAGAGATATAACCTGATGCCTCTCATTAGGAATTTGTTACTGCCTGCCATTTTTCTACAAGGAAAAAGTGAGTATAGGCATGTATGGGAGGTACACTTTGCGCGTACCTGCGTTTGCCTTTGCAAAACGAAGAAGGTATATCTTTTACTGAGTTTTACAAAATGAAGGTGAGAAAAACATAGGTGCATGATAACTTGCAAGTACCTGATTGAGGCTTGCAAACATCTGTCACCCTCTGCAAAAAGAAAGTTAGGAGTATGCAAGAAAGAAGAAACGAGCTGCAAGTACCTAAAGGGGAGCTTGCAAATGTTGGCTGCTTTCTGCAAAAGGGATGTTAGAAGTAAATATGGGATACGATAGAAGCTTGCAAGTACCTGTGAGGAGACTTGCAAGTGTCTGCTGATCTCTGCAAAGAGAAGAGTTAGAGGTAAACATATATAACAGAAGCTTACAAGTACCTGGGAGAGGGCTTGCAAGTGTTTGCTAACCTCTGCAAAGAGAAGAGTTAGAAGCAAACATATATACGAAAGAAGCTTGCAAGTACCTGTGAAGAAGGCTTGCAAGTGTTTGCTAACCTCTGCAAAGAGAAGAGTTAGAAGCAAACATATATATGAAAGAAGCTTGCAAGTACTTGGGAGAGGGCTTGAAAGTGTTTGCTAACCTCTGCAAAGAGAAGAGTTAGAAGCAAACATATATAACAGAAGCTTGCAAGTACCTGGGAGAGGGCTTGCAAGTGTTTGCTAACCTCTGCAAAGAGAAGAGTTAGAAGCAAACATATATATGAAAGAAGCTTGCAAGAACCTGGGAGAGGGCTTGTAAGTGTTTGCTAACCTCTGCAAAGAGAAGAGTTAGAAGAAAACATATATAACAGAAGCTTGCAAGTACCTGGGAGAGGACTTGCAAGTGTTTGCTAACCTCTACAAAGAGAAGAGTTAGAAGCAAACATATATATGAAAGAAGCTTGCAAGTACCTGTGAAGAAGGCTTGCAAGTGTTTGCTAACCTCTACAAAGATAAGAGTTAGAAGCAAACATATATATGAAAGAAGCTTGCAAGTACCTATGAAGAAGGCTTGCAAGTGTTTACTGTTGATGAGATAAGGTTGATATGACTAAATAGTAGAGGAAATGCCTGATGAATGCATTGGCAGAGAAAAAGCTTGATGTACTCTGCCAATCTGAACTAGATTGCAATAGCAGGGCTTGATGATCAAGGAGAATATGATTCATTGGTCAATGTTTGATGTCATTTAGCATTTGATGAGAGTAATGAATAGCTCTGTGAATCTTCATCAGATAGAGCTTAAGCAAGCAGTGAATAAAAGATGAGAGTAAAAGAGCTTATACAAGTAGAGAGCTTGTAAGTCATCATCCAATGGAGCTTTGAGCAAGCAATGTATATAGGATGAGCATAAGCAGAATGAATGCTGGAAATCCTTTTGGTAGGTCAGATTAACCTGTTCACCTGTGAAAGAGGCAGTTGATAAAAAGGGGAGGAGGTCTACACTCGGAAATGACCAAGAAGGAGTGGATGCTGCCACAGGAGATCACCTGTGGGCCTTATGCATCGCTTGCCTAAGCAAGGTCATCCCAAGTATAGTCCTACTCAAAGCGAGCTGGTCGCGCATCCTTTAGAAGGGCACACAAAAAACATGGGAAATCCTGAGAAGGATCGCTAGATACACTGCTCTCTTGCCTTGGGTTACAGCATCACTGATCAATGAGACTAGTTGCGCCAAGTGGCCTATGGATTGTCTATGGATTGATTAGTGGAGTTGTGGGAACCCGCGAAGGCACGGATCGAGAGTACCATAGAGTGTTCGGCCATTACAGTCATGAGATGATCGAAGAGACAAGACTACTCTTGGTCGCCATTGCTTGTCAAGCAAAGATCATCGTAACTGTAATGTATCCTTTGCGGAGCACAGCAGAGCTAACACATGGGGCTCCGCTAGCACACACTCTGTGTTAGATGTCGGCTAGGATCTGAAGTCCAGGATTCCTCCGCATGAGAGTTGGATATCCCCCACTACACGCATATGCGAAATATCCCCCGCGATATGTGGTCATCGTGGTCTTACGCCGGAATCCAAACTCGAGGGGGCCTATAGCAAGACTCGGTGATATCTCATTGGTGTAGTGATCTCTTTGGCAAAGAGAAAAGTGGAGGAAGAAGCATCACAAGAAGGGAACTGTGTCAGTATAAGATCCCAGATAAAAGCTTTGTTAAAAAGCAAGAATGAACACTCAGAAGTGTTTGGAAATGAAATTGTATGAAAAGAGTAAGAGCAAGAGTTGAGTTAACCCATCAAGGTTGTGAGGAGCTTTGAGGAACAGTGACGTCCCTTGTTGGCTTAGAATAACCTCCCGAGCACGCCCTTATCATCTGCATCAAAGCATTCAACAGGATTGTTGACGACGAGGAGAGGGGGCTCTTCGATTAGGCTTACACCTCTTGAGCTACCAGGAATGTCGGCAACTTCTTTGCCCTTTAAGGTTGTAGGATCAGGGCGATCATCTTTGGGAAACAGGTCACGCATCTTACCCTGCCGCAACATCTTTTGCACTAGCTGACGGAGTGCTCGGCAGTTCTCAGTCAGATGACCAGACTCTTTATGGAACTCGCAGTAAGGTTCGGAGTCTCTAGACCTTTGATCGGCTGGTCGATAAGGCTTCTTGAAGTTAGCCTTGTCTTTCATGATTTGGCTCACTTGTAGCATGACCTCATCTAGGTCGGACTCATGCAAATCATTGCCTTGCTATTGATAAACTACAGCTGCTTGAGAAGATGGAGCTGATAGTAGTAATGGATCTCGAAGATGATCTTGGTCCCGGAAGGGATATCGATGGCGTTGAAACCTTCTTCCCTTCCTTGAGTGAGTTAGAAAATCATTGTGAGGAGACCTCGGAGGCTACTTATGAGAAGGATCTTTCTCTGATATAAGCTTGGAAATGAAGCCTGGGTTGCTCTTTTCTCCTCGAATATATGAGTTGGCTAGAGCAATCAACTCTTGATATGTTCTTGGCGCTCGGACATTGGCTTCAAATTTGAGCGGCCCTTCACGAAGACCGTGAATAAGAGCTACTCTGTACATTTCTTGATCAACAATCTCAATGTCTAAGATCTCTCTTTGGAATCGATCAACGAAGTGAGACCAAGTTTCGTTGTCACGCTGCTTGATCTCAAAGAGGGCTTCAGGACCGCCCTTTCTCTTAGTTGAGGTAGAGAATCTGAGAAGAAACTCCCTTCGTAGATCAACGAAGGAGGTGATGGAGTGAGGACGAAGACCATAGAACTAGTCCCTCACTTGCCCATCAAAGGTAGTGACAAGAAGATTGCACTTAGTTGCATCTGAGAGTGTTTTGAGAGCAACGGCTGACTCAAAAGCTTGAAGATGCTTCACCGGATCAGTCTCTCCAGTGTAGATTGGTATCCTGGGCTCTCTGAAGTTTGTTGGAGTTGGTTCATGGCGAACGCTCTTTGTAAACGGTGAAGGTTCTTCTTGATCTACTACAACATAAGGAAAAAAGGGAGCATAAGTTACAGCTGTAAAAGAAGCAGGAGGATAAAAAGGAAAAGTTGTTGCAGGAGGAGCAGAAGTAGGAGCTGAAGGGTAGGGGTGACTTCCCTGAAAATTAAGAAATCTAGCAGGACTTCCCCGGGCTGCTTCCCGGAAGAAGTTTTGGCAAGCAGCAAACTCTTCATCTTGAGCTCGCAAAGGGGCTGCAGGCCCTTGCGGAAAGGTTACTGTATAAGGAGGAGGATAGACTGGCGGGCAAGCTGGAGGATAAGCTTGCTGATGTTCTAATGTTGGTGCTGGATTGATCGGAGCAGCTTGAGCTACTGCAGGTTGAGAGTCTAGCCACTGTGTAATCACAGCAAGCATTTGGTTGATCGCTTGGAACTATTGAGCATTCTCACGGCGCGACTGCTCAAAGGGTTCCCAGAGAGGATCATCTCTAGGGCTTGGAGTAAAGTTCTCGGCTGGCTGATGGTCTGACATGTCTAACTATCACTGTTCACCGTCTGAATGGATCTGAAGGCCGCGTGTTAACTGTTGATGCGCGAAAACGGCACCGCCCAGTTAACACAGGAGGAGGGGGTGTGTTCGGTCTCACAAGCTTGGAGAGGAAAAGGATGAAGGTTGCGGGGTTGAGGAGAAGAGGAAGCTTCTGAGTGCTCAAGAGCGGAACAAGCGGCTTGTTCAAGGGTTGCGGGGATAGAGGAGAGGTTTGATGAGCAGAGGAGAAGCTTGATCAACAGAGAAGGTTGATGAAGAGAGGAGGAGGTTGATCAGGATCTGTCGAGCAGACTGTTACTCTTGATGGTTGTGCTTGCAGGTTGATGCCGAGGAAGCTGAGCTGAGCTAAAGAGAAGAGGGAAGGGGCCGCTAGCAGCGGCAACAGCAGACTTCACCCGCCGCAGCTTAAATGCCTCTCTTGCGACGGGCTTTCCTTTGATTAATATCGAGAGTTACAGCTTACTATACACCTTTCCAAGAAAGCAATAAAGGGGTACAAAAGGAAGCTGGCGGCTAAGGAAGAGGTGTCAGGAGAGGTCGCGCGGACTGAGCTATGGAGGCCGGCAGACCGCGCGGCTAAGCAAAGGAAGCGAGAGCTATCCGTCCCCCATAATGAGAGACATGGGGGTCTATTTATAGGCCCGAGGAGGTAACGGCTTGCGGTGATGTTACCCCCGGTGAGACGGTAAATTGAGCGAGAAGAGAAAGCAGTCTGTCGAGTCCACAACAGGCCGCGTGGACTGGGAGACGAGCTGGTGCCACTGATGGCGAACTGGGGGACTTTGTGGTGGACGGTCGTGCGAGCCCGCGGAGTCCGCCACTGCTGAGCTGAGATTGTCTGCCTGCTGCAGGGAGGTGGAGGTTGGAAGCTACGTGGCGGACTGCGAGGAGTATCCGCGGAGTCCGCCACTACTGAGCTGAGATTGTCCGCCTGCTGCAGGGAGGCGGAAGCTGGATGCAACGTGGCAGACTACGAGGAGTATCTGCGGAGTACTCCACTGTTGAGCTGAGAGACTATCTGCCTGCTGCTGGAAAGCGGGAGCTGTAAGCTATGTGGCGGACTGCGAGGAGAATCCGCGGAGTCCACCACAGCTGAACTGACGAGTGCGAAGGGATGCGAGCTGAGGAGTGCCCGCTGAGTCCATAGAGTCCGCATGAGGTTGCGCGGTCTGGGACTGCCTTGAGGGAGTTCTGCTGCCTGGCGGACTACGAAGAGTATCTGCGAAGTCCGCCTCTACTGATTGAGACCGCGCCAAGACCGCGGGCTGAGGAGAAGTTGACCCTACTGTAGAAGAGAAGCAGGTGTTGGATATGAGGAATGGCGGGCTGCAGGGCAAGTCCGCCGAGTCCTCTGCAGATAAGTTGAATCCGCTGAAGAGGACTGCTGCTGAAGAGCTGGGAGGAATTCACCACTACTGGCTGTTCGTGCCAAGATATAGGACTGAGGTAGGTTGACCCTGCCGCAGGAGAAGCGGGTGGAGGCCACGGAAGGGCGGACTACCTAGCAAGTCCGCGGAGTCTGCCGAGTCTGCGTCTGCTGCTAAGCTGAGCCCGCATATTGGAGCTTGGCTGCTAACGCTATTGGGGTTCACCAATGGAGGCAGACTGGAAGTCTTGATCACACTTCGAGTCCGCCGAGCTCGCATGGAACTGGGTATTGTTGTTGTCGATTTCTGCGAGTAGCGGTGGAGTTGGAGTCCGCACTCCTTAGGCGGACTGGCGAAGGTGGCTTCCCAAGCTGCTGGGCGACAAGGGACATGCGACCTGCCGGACTGGCGGGGCAGGCCGCGCATGCTGGCGAGGCAGAGACGGAGGTAGCCGGCTGGCGGCCTGGGGGCAGGTCTCCACCTGTACTTGGTGGTTTGGAGCGGTCTAGGCGGATAGACTTCTAAGTCCGCCAATGTTGGATGTCTAGCGGGCCAAGTAGCGGATAGATGCCTGCCTGAGCGGACAGGAATCCGAATTCGGCAAAGGAGCACCTGTCGAGACAACTGCGGTTAGGCTGACAAGGCACCCGGCCTGCAGGGGCGGACTGAAGAAACAGTCCGCTGCCCCTGCTGACCAAGGGAACAAGGCGCGCGGCCTGGACGGTCAGGCCGCTGAGACCGCCCAAGCCGTGCGACCTGGGCGAACAGAAATTTTTGTCCGCCCAACCTCGGAAGCGACCTCCAGGAGGAACTTGGAGCAGGCTGCTACTGGCGAGCTGGCTACCTTGGGAAGGATCGCCAATTTCGGGGTTAATACTGATGGTGTCGACACTGCTTCTCGACACAGCTTCTGTAGAAGGTGTCGACACTAGTTCTGTGTGTCGACACAGTCACTTCTTCTCTTCACAAAAATCAACTTTGTTGAAACTCTGTTGTGTGTCGACACAAGTCTAGTGTGTCGACACAATTGATGTCGACAAAGTCTTCTATGTGTCGACACTGCCTCTGTGTGTCGACATAGTTGATGTCGACTAAGCTTTTCTGTGTGTCGACACTGCCTCTATGTGTCGACACAGTTTCTTCTGGTGTCGTCACAGCCTTTCCAAGTGTCAACACAATTGTCTCCAGGTGTCGACACAACTTTTGTCCAGTGTCGACACAAGCCTTCATAAGTGTCGACACAGCTTCTTCTGGTGTCGACACATGGACTTAGAAACTTTTCCTGCATTCCTGCATTTTCTTAACCTGCACATGTAAACTCAAAACAACATCAAATACACTTTGATGCATATCATTGAGTAGGGTGAGGCTTCTTCAAATCTGGTACACATTTTCCAATGTACCCAACAAGTAGATCTACAAGTTGAAGAAGAAGATGGATGGAAGCATCGAGCGGTACAAGGCTCGCCTTGTTACTCGTGGGTTTTCTCAAAAATACAGCGAGGACTATGAGGAGACATTTAGTCCGGTGGTGAAGATGAATTCAGTACGAGTGGTGATAGCTTTGGCGGCTTGTCAGGGCTAGAAGATGTGGCAGCTGGACATAAAAAATGCTTTTATTTATGGGGAGATTGACACGGACATCTTCTTGGATCAGCTGCTCGGTTATGTTTCTGAAGAACATCCGGAATACGTCTGCAAGCTCCGGAAAGCCCTTTATGGCATGAAGCAGGCTCCTCGAGCATGGTATGAGAAGATTGCAGAATACCTCTAGTTCTGTGGGTATTTGTCTTCTAACTCGGACTCGAGCTTGTTCATCAAGAAGAAGAGGGAGCTTCTTGTCCTGGTGATGTTGTACGTTGATGACATGATCATCACGGGGAATTCCAAGGAGGAAGTAGCTAGGCTCAGGGCGGAGCTAGCGATCTGATTAGAGATGAAGGATATGGGCTAACTCCACCATTTCTTTGGACTTGAGGTGGAGAGGAAGGAGAGTAGAATACGTGTTTCCCAGAAGGGCTATGCAGAACGGATAGTTTAGCGATTCGGCATGCTGGAGTGGAAGAGTTGCTCTATTCCGTTTGATTCAGGCATCAAACTTCGGCGGGATGATTGAAGGATTCTTCCGGATCCTTTGGTTTTTCGGCTCTTGTTGGGAGACTTATTTACCTGATGATTACACGGCCTGATATTGCATATGCAGTTGGCCGAGTAAATCGGTATATGGCAGAACCCAGGAAGCCTCATCTGATGGCGGCAAGGAATATCTTGAAGTACGTGAAGACCACTTCTGATATGGGTCTCCTGTATAGGAGAGGCATGGGGTTTGTTCTTCAAGGTTACTCGGATGCTGATTACGGAGGAGATTCAAACGACCGGAAGTCTACTTCCAGTTACGTCTTCTCTTGTGGATCAGGGAGTATTTCTTGGTGTAGTAAGAAGTAAGACTCAGTGTTCGTCTCTACTACAGAAGTAGAATATAAGGCTACGACCTTGGCAGCTCGGGAAGCCATCTAGCTCAGGAGATTAGTAGAGGACATCTATGAAGAAGTGCACGGTCCTACTCTGCTGAGCGGTGACAATGAGAGTGCCTTGAAACTGGTGAATAATCTAATTTGTCACGCTCGGACCAATCACGTAGAGATTGAGCACCACTTCATTCAGGAGAAGGTGTTAGAGGGGTCTCTTATGGTGCAACATGTGCGGAGTGAGGATAATGTCGCGGATATTTTCACGAAGTCGTTGCCGAAGGTCTTGTCTACACGTTTACGGGGATTTCTGGGCTTGATCACCACTTCTCACTTCAAGGGGGAGTATTGAAAATTATCAAGTGAAAGTGGGTGATGGAGCAGGCTGGGCGTTCTGGGCGGTCTGAGTTTACGGCCTTGGCGGACTGGTGTGCGGCCTGGGTGGTCTGTGGACAGGGAAGTCTTGGCGTCTTGGGCGTCTAGTGAAGCGGCCTGAGCGGACTGTATGTAGCGGTCTGATGGCGGTGCTCAGCTCGGTCCGCAGTCTTGTAGTTAGCCGGTTCTTAGGGTAACCGGGCAGACTGGTGGTTAGAGTCCGCGGAGTCCGCTATTACGGACTGGTTTTGGAGATCTGCCTTGGTCCTTGGCGTGTTCTCCGGTGAAGTTGTGGGTGTTAGCCGCATTCTTTATGGCGGACTGTCCTGGAGGTTGGCGGTCTGGTTCTTATCCGCTGAGCTCGCACTATTAGTGGTTTGGACTTGGTCACATTATGACATGTCCAGGTTGTCCGCAGAGTCCGCTGTTGACCGGGCGATCTGCCTATTGGTCATGGACTCTTGTGGCGTGATGTGGCGGTGTTCTCGATCTGTGCGGACTGTCGCTTTGTCCGCATGTAGCGTGCGGACTGATGTAGTGAATGGGATGTTACTGTGTCAGCATGCTGCTTTATGTTAGGACTGGCGCGGTGTTCGCCTGATGGCAGAATGACCTTGACTTGGCGCCTGGAGATTTGTTTGGAGTCTGGCTAAGCCCTTGCGGACTCGGCAGACTGGGTTGTTCTAGCTGCGAGCTAGGTTGGTGATTCTATTCACTAGGGCGGTGAGCACACTCCTCACCCCACCTATAAATAGACCCCCCCGGCACGTCCACAGTAATTGAGTGAATAGTAAGTTGGGCGTGATCAATTGTTGCGGACTTGGTTCTCCAGGTCGCGCGGTTTGAGAATTAATTGGTTGCTGTGTGCAGGTTGTGCGGCTAGCACTGTGAAGTCGGGCGTCTGGTTCTGATCAAAGTCAGGAAGCAGTGAAGCTTGCGGATTACAATCAGCAGTTGCAGCAGGTCGCGTGTGGCGACCAACCAGTTTTCTTCTCAGCAATTGAATTCTAAGTTCAATAATCAAGTCGCGGTCTCTGCGGGCTTGGCGATTTGTTCATCCAATTTGGCGGTAGCTTGTAGAGCGAGCGTCAGTAGAATAACGGGTTGTCCGCGCGGTTTGTGCGGACTCCGTAGAATCAGAGTAGCAGCAGTGGCTTGGCGGTCTCGGCGATCTTTGGCGGACTCAGTGGTCTCCAAATGCAGTCCGCCCGGTTTTGAAGTTTATGTTTGCTTGGTTGTTTCTCACTTGTACTTGGCAAAATCATGTCTCGCCATGTATACCTTGCCTTGTAAAGTTGATAGTGGATTAATGCAGATCTGTGTTGTTCTTCATTGTTACTGATACTTAGCTCAGTTTATGGTTGGAGTGTTCATGCGCCTAGTTCTTGTTTTCCGCTTAATCAAGTGATCATCTTGATAGTTTTGGAAGCATAGCTTGATACCAGAACTATCAGTTGATTGGCTTGTGAGATTTCAACATTCATTACACATGTCAGCGGTCTTTTCAAAAAGGCTGTCATTTGGCATATCATCAGTATTTTTGAGAAGATACCATTAAACTCATCAATTTTAAACTCATCACTTCTATTAAAATTGATTTAGCATGCATCATAATATTTGCATTAAGGTAAAATAATTAATTGTATGTTTATTTTAAGCTGTATTAATTAATTGATTAAGGCGCAGCCCCGTATATGTGTTACTAGTATCTATATACATATATTGTCTCTTATATATAAATGTATCTGTTTTAGTATTTTTATATTTTATCTAGGTGGATTGTACCTTGTATGGAGTGCGTTATTGTTGAGTAACATTGTCGCTGGTTCCTCTCTTCCTCCCGGTTCTTCTTCATTTCTCTTATCCTTGATGTTGATGCGGAAAAGCACCTATGCCACAATAAGTCAGGAATGGGGAAAGGGGGAGAAATTGTTGAGTAGCTTGTTATAGCAATTAAGAGAACGCGAATAGAAATGGCCGCTAGCAACGATAATAGCAGACTTTGCTCGCCGCGGCGAATGCTTTTCCTGCAACGAGCTTACCCTTGAATGAAAAAAAGATTGCAGCGGTTTATAAAAGAGAGCCTGAGCAAACAAGCAATGACTAAGCACTAGAATTAAGACCGCTGCCACAAGAGACTAGCTTGAGAATTCGAATCAGCGTACCTAAACAGTACTATTCACCCATATTTATAGGCTCGGGAGCCTACCCGAGTCGGCAGGGTTAAGATTACTGGTTGCCTAAGACACATGAGAAACGGTCAGCGTTGATGCGATACATGTATGTGAATAGAGAAGGTGGCAACCCAACCGCGCGGTTAAGCGGTCAGCTCTGAGTCTGATTGACGTCTCCTCGGCGGCTTTTAAGCTTAACGAGCTCTGCCTCTAGGTGGTTAAAGAGAAGCTAACTGCATGGACTTTGGAAAAATCATAGGAGCGGGTTTTGGGGTAAACACCTGTAGGCATGGTTGGGCACAAATGCTAGCATGGTATCAGAGCCAAAAGCTCGCTCCATCAAAAGATCCAGTATGGCATCTCAAATCACTGTGTGACCTATTTTCTCTGGTTTCTTCATCACATGTAGGCACAAGGTTGATCTTAAACTTTCTTTTACTCACAGGTATGGATCTCAATCATTGGAGGGGAGTCATATGACTACTGGAGCAAGCAAATGAAAAAAATTATTTTTCAAAGCCTATGTGATCTTTTTCAATATGGTTAACAGATCTTCATAGAAACATCATCGACCAGAAAAGCATCTGAGTTGAAAGGAGATTTGTGGAAAGCCCAACTTACCATGGAAACTCAGAGAAGAGATGCAAAAACACTTCTTTGTATCAAACAGGGAGTAGGCCGATCTATTATACCAGTCATCATCGATGCTGACACGGCAAAAGAATCATAGGAAATTCCCAGTGAGGAGTATAGAGGAAATGAGTGTGTCATCTCTATCAAACTAACCATTCTTTGGAGAGATTTCGAGCAGACTCCTGGGATGTGCGAGTGCTCCTCCTGGACATCACTATTAGTCGAGAGTATCGTTGTATGGTGGATACTATTTTTAGGGTATTCGAGAAACTCCTTCAAGCTTTGGTGGAACGTTTACCACAGACGGCGTCAAACTGTTGCGGCCAACTCAACCCTCCTTGTAGACCAGACTAAACTAGGCCGCCTTAGCTCGCTGAGTGGTTGAGTGTGCACACAGTCACAGAACAAGAAAAACAGAACATAAAATGATTTTAATGTGGGAAAACCCGTCAACTGGGTAAAAACCACGTGACTGGTACGGTGCTGGTCAAATTTCACTATTGGTGGTAATTTTACAAATTATCAAGGGAATCGAGGACGACAAATCGCTCTGCGTTATAACTTTTAGGTGAGAGAGATTGTAGGTGTGCTCGGTGGGAAACAAGTCGTCTCATGTGAAGCTTGTTTTTTATCACTTTTTGGCGGTGGCAGATGTCCTTGGACGCCACATGGATGTTGAGCATGGATGTGTGGCAGCAAAGCGTGTAGAGATGCATTGGAGGAGACTTGCGGAATATTGTGCACGTAGGATATTGCTTGGAGTGGTTGGTTGTCGATTGTCTTCTTCCTCAGATCGTCGTGGGATTAGACAAATTTTTGGGTGGCTTGACGGGAGGAGGATCGTAGGAGAATTTCGGCAGATCTCCGACCTGAGGAAGAAGAAAGCTGAGAGGAGAGAAAGTTAGAAATGAGAGTAGTCTTGGGGCATTTTTATAGGCTATAAGGGTGGTTACGTTAGTTATACGGCTATCCACACACCGTAGCCACCCAATTTACTAAGTGCATACTGTATTTTATGTAGTTTCGAACATATATTATTTATATAATATTTGTTATGCGCAGACTATATTTAAATAAATAATTTTTCCCTCTAACCATGGTGGTTACGTAGGTGGTTACGTGGGTGGTTACCCACGTAACGGATGGTGGTGTTCACAATAGGATGATTGGATGGTGGTGTTCACAATAGGATGATTGGATGATGGCGAGTGACCCCACAAGCGGGAGGCCAACTTGGTGATGATCGGTCGCCGGCAGAGGAGATGGGACCGGCGGAATGGCAACACTTGGCGAGAGAGGCAGCGACCACAAGAGGCAGTCGTGGGAGGTGGTCGTGGGGCAGACGCGGGATGCGGCCGCCCTTACAGGCTTGACCCCGCGGTCGTGGGACGACGGTCGCGGGGCATGGCCGCCCC
Organism: Platanthera guangdongensis; assembly: GCA_039583875.1. NCBI lineage: Eukaryota > Viridiplantae > Streptophyta > Magnoliopsida > Asparagales > Orchidaceae > Platanthera > Platanthera guangdongensis. Next base: position 132,641,517 of record CM077165.1, read on the forward strand.
TTGTGGGAGCAGCCCAGCGGCAGCGGGAGGGCGTCCACGGGAGGGCGGTTGTCCTTTACGGAACCGGACCCACTGTCGCGGGACGCGGGCGTGGCGGGGCGCCTGATTTGGCAGGGTCAGCCGAGCGCGGGCCACCCGACGCTGGTGATGGCGGGACCGACGTCCGGCTACGGTAGTTGCTTGGAAGATGCGCATAGTGGGATCCATATGTGGTTCGCGTAGGGGTGCAAGTTGAGTTGAGTCGGCTCGAAAGCTCAATGAGCCGGCTCGAAAAAAGCTCGAGCTCCACAGGCTCGAGCTCGAGCCTGTGGAGCTCGAGCTCGATTACGAGTCGAGCTCTAGCTCGAATATTAATGTTCATGAGCTCGCGAGTCGGCTCGCGAGCTTTTTATTCCAATTTTTTTAAAATATATATATAAATAAGAAAAAAATAAGAAAATAAAGCTCATGAGCTAAAAAGCTCGTGAGCAGCTCGAGCTCGAGCTCGAGCTCACGAGCTCGAAACTTGAGCTCGAGCTCGATAAGTTGGCATTGAGCTCGAGCTGGGATAAATGTGCTCGTCGAGCTCGAGCTCGAAATGAAAAGCTCGAGCTTGGAAATTTTGCCAAGCTCGACTCGAGCTCGACTCATTTGCACCCCTAGGTTCGCGTGGGGGATCAAGAGCGTCGATCGCATGCGTGGTATTTACCTTATGATTACACTAAATTAGTGGGGATCATGAGGAGTGGGCTATTGGCATCTCATCTCTCTATAAATTCTAGGATGGCCTCATCAATAATATTTTCTTAGCTGTTCCCACACCTCAATAATTAGGGTTTAGGATTTAGGGTTTAAGTTTTATGATTTATAATTAATTACCAAAACTTCCCCTGAAAGATGGCATAATTTCATCTTGCACCCCTCTTATTATCAAAATTACAAAAATCTCCCCTCAATGTTACAAAACACAACATTTACCTCTCCTAAAGTTTACATTTCATAACATGGATGCACAAAATCCCCCACCCCCATGGAATTTGGAAATGTACACCGAGGGCGGTATTTTAGTGCATATATGTTATGAAATGTATATTTAGAGAACGTAAATGTTATGTTTTGTAATATTAAGGAGACGTTCTTGTAATTTCAATAATAAGAGGGGTGCATTCTACAGTTTTTCTAACTTAAAGAGGAGGTCTCAGTTGTTGATGCGAGAAATGCATGCTCGAGTGAACAAGTTCAAGCTGGATGCGGGGATAAGAGAGGTGAAGGGCTGGTGAGTAGCTGTTTACTTTGAGCCGCGAGTGAAGAAGAGAGAATGAGGAAGAAGAGAATTGGTCACTAGCTTGCGGCAAGACCAGACTTCGCCCGCCACGACAAATGCCTCTCCTATGGCAGGTTTTCCCTTGATTATAAACATGTATTATAGATTAAGTCTAGTTCCTTTACATGGAAAAGTAAACAAAAAGTAGAAGGGAATCTGGCGGATAGAGAGTGGAGGTCGTCTAGGCAGCGTGGGTTGATCCTTCAGGTTGCCAAGTCGCGGACTGCTCCAGCTCACTCCAGGGGTTCGCAGCCAGCATTTCATCTAACCGAAAGGATAGACACTTTTGTCCGCGTGGATAGTCAATTATATCCGCACGGTAGTCTCCAGTTCTGTGGAGGCGCGGACTGCTTCTGAGTCCGCACCCACATGTCGTGCGGCTAGCCGGACAGCTTTTACTCCTGGTCGCCACTAGTGGGCGGACTCTCCTCCAGGTTGCCACTAGTGGGCAGACTTTCCTCCAGGTCGCCACTAGTGGGCGGACTCTCCTCCACGTCGTCACTTGTAGGCAGACTCTCCTCCAGTCCACTTGTAACTAGCGACCTCACTGTCCTGTCCGCAGTGGATTCCACATCAGTCCACTTGGTACAGCAGATTCTATATCCAAGCATTGAGCAGACTTGATCTCAACCCGCCCTCAGGTGCGGACTCGTTCTCAGTCTGCCATAGAGAGGCAGACTTGCTTCATCCAGTAGTAGGAGGCGAGCTCCTCTTCAGTCCGCACAACAGGGTGCAGACTCATTTTGCTCAGCAAGAGGCGGACTCCTCAGTCTGCGACGTAGGAGGCGAACTCCATATCAGTCTATTGGAGGTGACGTCATCAAGTACAATTCTGGAAGTTTCCTCCTCGGGCCTATAAATAGACCTTCATACCTCTCATGTGGAGAGGACATCAAGGAGGCAATAATAACATCCAAACATGTGACTATGTTTTTCTAACCGCCAACAAAACTCGCGGACTGACCACCAAGTCTAGCCGGGAGGACTTTGCGGATAACCTTGGAGACCAGGCAGTCTGTATGACCTAGCGACCTGAGGGATCAACCAGCGCTGCCTCGGCGACCTCCACTCTCTATCCGCTAGATTCCCTTGTACTTTTTGTTTACTTTTCCATGTAAAGGAACTTGACTTAAGTTGTAATACAGGTTTATAATCAAGGGAAAGCCCGTCACAAGAGAGTCAATCGTCGTGGAGGGCGAAGTCTGGTCTCGCCGCATGCTAGCAACCAACTCTCTTCTTCCTCTTTCTCTCTTCTTCACTCACGACTCAAAGTAACCAGCGACTCAGCAGCCCTTCACCTCCCTTATCCCCGCAACCAGCTCGAACGTGATCACTCGAGCATGCATTTCTCGCATCAACACCAGTAAAGAGCCCTTAGGATTTAATATATTAAAATCACTTGGGTTAAAAAAATCACTAAACCAAAGTGCATGAAATATTTTGTAAATATTTTAAGGAATTTTTAAAATTTTGAGCCCTTTTTTACTCATATATGTTTGAATGCACCCATTGTAACACCCCAATTTTAAATAAATTCATGGTGGGGTGTGGATAGTAAACCAAGCTAGGTTTTAAAATAAATACCAACCCTTTCCCCTTAACCTTCTCCTCGTATTTTCTTTCTCTCCCGCTCTCGCTCAGCTACATCAACAGCAAACTCAACTCTTCCCTCTCTCGTTTTCTCCCATTTTCAGTGTGGTCATCGGCCTGGAGGAAGAGCGCCTCCCCCAACCTCTCCTTCTCTCCTTGTGCATCGGAGGAAGAGTCACCCCCTTACTCTCTCGAATTCTCCCTTTCTCTCCTCACGGAAGAAGTCGCCTACTCCTTTCCCGATTTCTGCTTTGGTTCGCCGGGGATGGAAGAGGCAAGGTCGCCGTTCTCTATTGCCGTCGGGCAGAACCCTACCAGTCAATAGAGAGGTGGAAGCAGGCTGATCTTTCCTCTTTTAAGTTCCTCCTCTTCTAGGACCCGACCGATCATCTATTCTATTGTTGGTGGACGACCAAGTGGAGGCAGAGCTTCCTCTGTCGTGGTTGTGGGTGCTAGTAAAGTTGTGTTGTTGAAATCCACCGTAAAAGAGGCTGATTGGAGAAGCAAACCTTCGGGTGGAATGAGAGTGTATGTAAAGGATGCCACCATGACTGTGCTCCGTCATTTTGGTGCAAGCTCCAATGCTTCTGAAACACGCGCCAAAGGTAACGAATCTTTTTCCTTAATTTTGGTACTATTCTTTCTGCATTTTGTATTATGTTTATTTTCATGCAATGAGAGTCCCCTCACGCCATTTCGATTGAGGATGGGGACTCCGCCAGGGCGTGGGATTGCGACCCTGACGTATGTTTGTGTGTAGACTGCACGTAGATAGATCCCTCTCCTGCCATGATGTGGAGAGTAGGGACACCGCTAGGGCATGAGATTACGACCCTGGTGTAGCATTCTATTTATTTTCTGCTTAGTAGGGCCACTCATCTTCAATTGGACGTGGTGTGTGTTTCCCTCGGTTCATTGCGAACCTCTTTGTCGATTGTGTCCATCCCTGGCATAAATGTGCATTTATTAGTCCGACGTACAAGTCTGGATTTAGGCATATTGTGTGAAGCCTATCCGTGGCGGTAATCTCAGATCGGAGATGATTGTAATGTGCATTGCTACTAGCACTAGGGGCGCTGACGGGAATGTCCTATGTTATTCGTCGTAGAGATTTCCGAAATTCGTGGGCTTTGTTCCAGAATGCCTCGTACCTAGGTGGGCTCGTGTTAGGCCCAGTAGAATGACGTTCTTGTGGGCTTTCATAGGACGGATGAGTTCTCCGTCATGTTGTAGTCACATCCATAGACCCCTTAGTCTACGTCACATCGCCAGTACATTGAGAGCCTATTTAGGCTACATTGAGAAATTATTGTTCTTTAGACCGGAGGCATGTTTTCACTTCCCGTCACGACGTTCTAGGACCGGGAGTAGTTTTATAATCCCAGTCGTGCTCTTTTGGATAGTTGAATACTGTTTATCCCCACCGTTGCTCTCTTTTGGATAGTTGCAGACCATTTCTCCCCACTGTCGCGCTCTTTTTGATAGATGTGGACCGTTTTCCTCTCTTTCACACTCTTTTGGACAGATATGGACCTTGTGCCTCTCTGTCGCACTCCTTCAGTTAAATGCAAAGCATGTCCCTCTTATCGCTACGGTTGAGTACGAAAGGCGATAACACGCCTCTCGTCGTGGTACTTGAATTAAAATATTCCTAGGGTTTAACTCATTTGACTTTGAACGTCGGTGACGCGTGCGTGATAGTATGGCTACGGGGACCCCTTGTGTGCCCCTATATTTTAGGTGGGACATGGGAACGAGTACACTAAAAGCATGTCATGAGAACATGATCTGTGTGATTGTACGTGACATCGTATGTGATGTATGTGCTTATATTTGATTATGATTGGCATTTTAGTAGTTGCACCTTCCTTTTATAATAAGGAAGAAGTACCACCACCCTGTGAATTAGGTGGGGTCGTTACACTGTTGTGATCAGCTTTAGCTGACCGTTGTTTTTGTTTTTGTCTCGTCTTTGTGGATTGTCCAGGTACAGGTTGAAAGATAAATCTATGGATTGTTAATCACCTAGAGGGGGGTGAATAAGTGTCTTTAAAATTCTATGTCACTTATATTACATGTTCAGCTGATATTTGAAAAAGTAAACTTCATAAGTAGACAGCACAAACAATCCACTGAGCATAAGCACAAGCAATCCGCAGAACACAGCACAAGCAATCCATAGTACACAGAAATTGCATAGTGGTTCCCCTATCTAGGATACATCCACCTCCCCCTTCTTCCTCACTAGGAATGTGCTAGATATGGTTATATCTCCTACTCTTCAACTCATATCAAAAGATCTTACAGGCTCAGCTTCTGTTAATAAACCTACACTCAGACCAACAGGACCTATCTTAGAGATTCACCCAATATCCTACCTCAAGTCCCTCAAGAATCCTACCTCAGCCTTTATAACATAGGCTTACACCTCAGTGATCTCACACAAATCACCTACCTCAGGTCCCTCAAGAACCCTACCTCAGTCTTTATAAATCAGGCTTACAACTCAGAGAATTTATCTCCTACCCACTCAGATCTCAAAGTGATCTTACAAAATTAAGAGGTAAATAAGAAAAATAATCTCCGAAAACTACAATTCTATAATCTCACTTATTTGAGAGTTCAGATTCTTCAATTCAGTAGCATAGGATAGATTCTTAAAAAGCAAGCTGGCTGAAATGATTCTTCTCTATATCAACAAGTTCTTGATGTTGATCGGCTTGATTTCCTTGAATAACTTATAGAACAGATCCACCTAAATTTTATGATCAACTTGATGAAAGAATCTGAAGATTTTCTTGATGACCTTCGTCTTCCTTCTTCTTGGGTTACCGTCCTCCCCTGACTTGGAAGAAATTAGAAAGAGAGATTTGATTTGTTGAAACACCTTATTCTGTGAAGACGACCCCTCTATATATAGCCACCATGGGATGTTGGCTTCTGATTAATGACTTCACCATTATGACATCATAATTCAAGTTCTCCTTCAAACTATTTTTGATAAGATATCGTGTTACTATAGCTGATGTGACATTTCTGACAGACTTGACACTTTTGTGTTGACTCTGTATATCTTTAGAATCGTAAGTGTCGAGATGTGCAAAGTGTCTCGACACAATATTACTTAGTGTTCTTAGAAGGTGTCGAGACATCATAGCAGTCTCGACACAATATTACTTAGTAGAATTTTTAGTCTGAACTTGAAAGTGTCGAGGCAGTTGTCTTGTCTCGACACAACTGTCAACTGTGTCGAGATCTTTAAATCTGCACTATGTCGAGATAGTTGAATTGTGTCGACACCATTGTCTGTCGGGTGTCGACACTTGTTTTTATTCTTCTCTGTGTCGAGACATTTGAATTGTCTCGACACTCCAGTCTTTTAGGTGTCGACATCTTTAAGTCTACACTTTAGTCTTCATTGTGTTGAGATAGTTGAATTGTCTCGACATAACCATCTTAAGGTGTCGAGATATTTGACTTGTCTTGACACTGCTGACTTAATCTTCAAGGTGTCGAGATAACTGACTTGTCTCGATACTGCTGACTTAATCTTCAAGATGTCGAGATAACTGACTTGTCTCGACACTGTTGTCTTGAATCTTCACGGTGTCGAGATAACTGGCTTGTCTCAACACTGCTTCTGCAATAGTGTCGACATAGTTGAAGTGTGTCGATATAGTTGAAGTGTGTCGACACTTTTGTACTTACATATTTCTCTACACTGCAATTGGCTAGGCGTTGACTGTCATGACTTCACTCAGCACTTTTAGCTATATGGCGTTGAGTGAACTTGCTTCACTCGATGCTTTTGGACTTAGACAATATTCTGCCTTTCCAGTCAGCTTCTTTGAATCCACCTGTCAATATGACTTGGACCACATGTCCAATCAATATGGCATAGGTAACTTGCATGCATGAACTGAAACATACATCAAATACATACTTGTATATATCATTGAGTTGAAAGGGCTTTTCAAATCAAGTACATTATTTCCAATGTACCCAACACAAGTGCTGGCGGGTCGAGCGGGAAATAGCTGGCAGGAAGCCCCATGATGTGTCGGCCCTCGAAGGCCAAAGTTTTATATAGACATTATGTGTTGTCGGCCTACGTACTGATGTGTGTATTATCTTGTAGCGTGTGAAATGTTTATTCTTGAAAGCCTTGTAAAGCCTTAAGTCTAGCACCTCGTGTTATGGTGCGTTTAATTTCTTGTAGATATGGACATTTGGGCCCCTTTGTTTTGGGCTTTTATTAGCTTTCATTGTACGTTCATAATATGATTGGTTTGTATAGTTTCTTGTTTCAATTAATAATATTTTAAATTTGTGGATTTTGTATGTCGTGGGGCCCCGGCCGGACCTCACACCTCCTCATGGATGTCCTCCACTAGCCTCCTAAGTCAGATGGCTTCCTGAGCTGTCAAGGTTGAAGCCTTGTATTCTACTTTCGTAGTGGAGACGGACAGTGTATCCTACTTCTTGTTGCACCATGAAATACCTGTTTACCCGCATATGAAAACATAACTAGACATTAAATTCCAATCGTCTGAGTCTCCCCCCGTAATCAGCATCTCTGTAACCATGCTAGTTGAAGCCCGTGTCCTTCCCATAAAGAGACCAATATCTGAGGTGGACTTCACGTATTTCAAGATATTCTTGGCCGCCAATAGATGAGGCGTCCACGGCTTCGCCATATATCGACTTACTTAGCATACAACATAAGCATCATTTGGCATCGTAATCGTCAAGTATATAAGGCTTCTAACCAGAGCCCGAAACACCAAGGGATCTGGAAGAACCCTTCCCTCATCTCGCTGAAGCTTAAGACTGGCCTCCAGTGGAGTAGAGCTTCTCTTACCCTCCCACATGCCGAAAAATTTAACGATCCGATCAGCATAGACTTTTTGGGAAACGAGCACACCACCATTCTTCCTCGCCACCTCAAGTCCAAGGAAATGGTGGAGCTCACCAAGATCCTTCATCTCGAACCGAATAGATAGCTCAACCCTGACCCTAGCTATATCCTCTTCTGAGTTCCTCGTGATGATCATGTCATCAACATACGACATCACAAAGACTTGAAGCTCCTCCTTCTTCTTTATGAATAGACTTGAGTCAAAATCAGAAGCAAAGTATCTACAGAACTTGAGGTATTCTATGTTCTTTTCGTACAACGCCTGAGGCGTCTGCTTTAAGCAGTAAAGGTCCTTCTTGAGCTTATAGACGTGTCATGGATGATCTTTAGAAACATAACTAGGTGACTGCACAATGAAGATATCCTTATCAATCTCGATGTAAAGAAAACCATTCTTTACATCGAGTTGCTAAATCTTCCACTCTTGGCAAGCAACCAAAGCAATCACCAGCCGCACTGAAGTCATCTTGGCTACAGGACTGAACGTCTCCTCATAGTCTTATTCATATTGTTGTAAAAACCCCGGAGCTACAAGGCGATCCTTATATCGCTCGATGTTGTCGTCAGGCATCTTCTTCAGCATATATACTCACTTTCATGCCACAGGAGTAATGCCTTCGACCTTGGGTATAAGATCTCAAGTCTCGTTATTCCTGAGGGTAGCCATCTCCTCATCCATGACATCAACCCACTCTTAGACCCTAGTAGCGTTCTCAAAGCATGAAGGCTCCAGCTCGTCCAGGGGACTTGCGGAGAAACATGAGACGAAACTCACCATGTTCTCATCCCTATATCAAGCTGGTGGAATAATAGTCCTCTTGGACCTTCGCAGGGCTTGACCCTGATCCACTACTCTTAATGTTTATTTTGTACTAGCTTTGATCTCGGGCACACCAGGAGCATCGCTCCCCCTGCTTCTAGATCCAGAAGTCTCCGCCCTAGAGTTAGATGAAACTAGAGCACCAGGTGATACAAAAAACTCCACCAGAAGATCCTGTGTTGACTCCCCTTGGCCTCCATCTGACCTCCTCTCATGTAGCTCCATAGCTGAGCTACATTGGTACGATGTAAGTTTGTCGAAGACAATATCTCTTGAGATGACGAACTTCTTTGTTGCAGGATCCATACATTTTCAGCCCTTTTTTCTTTCATCATAGCCCACGAATACAATCTTCATTGCCTTCGCATCTAGCTTCGTCGTGAGAGCATCGAGAATATGCACATAGTAGGTAGACCCAAACACCCAAAGATGTTCCACACTAGGCTTCTCCTTCAACATCAAATCATGAGGAGACTTAATATTATTCGGACTGAGAGGCATCTGATTGATGACATATACCGTACATGTCATTCCCTCTGCCCATAAGGACCTAGGAATGCCTTTGGTAAGAAGCCAGCGCTTTCAAGTCTCCGTTAAATGATAGATCTTCCACTCTGCAACTCCATTTATTATGGAGTATGCACATAAGTAAGCTCCCTCCGGATATCATGCTTCTTGTAGAAGTTGGAGAACACATTTGAAGTAAACTCACCTTCATTATATGTTCTCAACTTCTTTATTCGCAGGCCGAGCCGGCCCTCCACAAGCTCCTTGAACTCTATAAACTTCTAGAAAGCGTCTGACTTCTCCTTGAAAAAATACACCCATGTGTATCTATTGTAGTCATCAATCAAGACCAGCATATACCTTATACCTCCAAGACTAGCGGTGACGGTGGATCCCATCAGATCACAGTAGATGCACTCCAACGGTGCTTTGCATCTGGTCCATGACTTGTTAAATGGAAGGCAATGAGCCTTACCATATTGACATCCCACACAGACATGACCGTCGCCATAAGATTACGGACCAGGCAAACCTTTCTCAAGGCCCTTCACTGACATACCCTTCAACTTGTCCATCACAACCTGCTCCAGCCTCTCATGCCAGATAGAAACACTGTCATTTGCCCTCATCTGATCAATACAGGAACTTGTCGATAGCACGAATAAATCCTTCACCCTCCTCCCAATATGAGTGACGTCAGCGTTCACTGTTGACACATTTTGGATAAACTACACTTCTGTCAGTCCGAACAGAACGTGATACCCAACATCCACAGTGTTGGATACTAAGAAAAGATTATTCTTTATTCCTGTCACGTGATAAACACTGCTCAAAGTGAGTGGACCCTTTTCAATGTCTAAAGAAACAACACCCTCCTTCTCAACTACATGAATAGTGTCATCAGCAGTAATGAGAGCGCCATAACCTGAGTACGCCTACAGAGAAGAGAACTTTGACTCGTCTCCAATAAGGTGATGACCACACCCTAAATTCATGATCCAGTCCTCCTGATAGTCGATGGTGGACAACACACGAACACATGAGACTGTCATGAAAGCATTCCCCCATCCACCTTCCTAAGCTCTAGATTTAGCTCCTTCCTTTCCTGCAGCATGCCCTGGTTGAAAATTGACCCTGCAGTCTTTCATGAAGTGACTAAGCTTGTTGCACCTGTAGCACCTTGGCCCTTCCTTCTTCCTTCCATCGTGATTAGGAGCATAGCTCTTCTCTTAGTGATATAAGGTTGGAGGACCATCGCTAGAAGATAGCTTCTTATTCTATCCCATCTCTTCTTCTTTCCTGAGAAGAGAACCTCATTATCTCCTCTAGAGATAGATATTCTAGTCATCTGTCTTGATAAGCTCTCTTGCTAAGCAAGCAGATTCTCCAGCTCTGTGAGAACAAAAAATAACAGGCCGAAATATTGGAGTAATGTAAACTTTATTATTCCAAAAAGGTGTCAATTACAATGGTATAGCCTCCCTTTTATATAATGGAGGAGATGAGAGAGATTACAAATAATCAATGTGGGACTAAAAAATTACAAGTATATGCGGCTTTACAAAATGACAAACCGGACAAGCCGTACGGTTAGACAAACCGGCTAAACGCCCGACCACCAACAGGAGGAGCAACACAGAGAACAAGACGCCACAGGAGACCTCTAGACCGCCCGGTCTCCAAGTCGTCTTAGACAAGCAGCCTGACCGTTGGGACACCAAATAGCAACAGCCCGGCACACAGACCGGCTAGGAGAAATCACCAGACCGCCCGGTCTCCGAATAGCAACAAACCGCCTGGTCTCCATCCTGCAACACTCCCCCTCAAGCTGGAGCATAGATATCAATCATGCCTAGCTTGTCGCAGATGTGGAAAAAGGAAGTGGATATCGGCTTGGTGAAGACGTATGCCAACTCGTTGTCGGAAGTAACGAACGGAGTGCAAATCTGCTTCTTCAATATCTCTTCCCGAATAAAATGACAGTCGACCTCTATGTGTTTTGTTCTCTCATGAAAGACCGAATTTTTGGAAATGTATATCGCGGCCTTGTTGTCACAGAACATAGGAAGAGGATAGTTGTAAACCTCTCCTAAGTCAAGCATGAGAGCCCGCAACCATTTCAACTCACATGTAGTTGACGCCATGCTGCGATATTCTGCCTCTGCACTAGACCTGGAAACCACAAACTGTTTCTTGCTCTTCCAACTCACAAGATTGCCTCCAACAAACATGCAGAAACCTGATGTCGATTTGCGGTCCCCTTTGTCATCAGCATAACTTGAATTAGAGTACGCTTCAACCCTTAGGTGACCATTCTTCTGAAAGAGGAGTCCTTTCCCTGGTGTTGCTTTAATATACTCTAATATCCTCAGGGCAGATTGTAGATGACACTCCCTAGGAGCTTGCATGGACTGGATCACCTTGCCAATAGCATAAGAGATGTTGGGTCTGGTTACCGTGAGATATATGAGCTTGCCCACCAGACGCCGGTACCTCGTAGGATCGGGTAGAAGAGGCGAGTTATCTGTCCAAGTTTTGTCTTCTCCAGCAGCCATAGGACAATGTGTAGGTTTAGCACCAGTCAATCCTGCCTCCTTTAAAAGATCAAGAGCATACTTTCGTTGGGAAAGGACCATGGAGTTGAGCTTTCTTGAGATTTCAATCCACAGAAAGTATTTCGGGGAGACCATATCCTTTGTGACCAGGTGTTGACGAAGGTGTTTCTTTGTCAACAAAACCCATCCTGGTCATCGGCAGTAAGAAGAATGTCATCAACGTAAACCGCAAGAACAACCAGACCAGAGGCGGTTTACCGAACAAACAAGGAGTGATCTGCTGAGCTTCTTGTAAAACCAATGGCCGCAACAATACCATTGAACTTGTCAAACCAGGCACGAGGACTCTATTTGAGGCCATAGATAGCCTTCTTTAGTCGGCATACTCGTGTCTCCCCCTGAGCAACATACCCAGGAGGTTTCTCCATGTAAACATCTTCCTGCAGATCACCATAGAGGAAAACATTCTTAACATCCAGCTGTGAAATGGGCCAATCCCTATTGACAGCCATAGAGAGAAGAACCCTAATAGTGTTGAGACGAGCCACTGGAGAGAAAGTGTCAAAGTAATCAATGTCATAAGTTTGGGTAAAACCCTTGGCAACCAGGCGAGCCTTATAACGATCCACACTGCCATCGGGGAGGAACTTCACCACAAAGACCCAACGACAACCAACAATATCTGTGTCGAAAGGAGGAGGAACAAGGGTCCAGGTACCTCATTCAGTGAGAGTAGCAATCTCCTCATCCATGGCAGCTTTCCAATGAGGAATAGTAAGGGTCTCCTGGTAGGAATGGGGGGTGGCAGTGGCCGAGATAGCCAGTTCAAAAGCTCTGCGAGAAGGGGTAAGACGATCATAGGAAATAACTGCAGCAAGCGGGTGTTGGGTACATGCCCGAACCCCTTTGCGAAGAGAAATCGGGAGTTCCAGGTCATCAGGTTCCTCAGTATCCGGAGCATTCGCGGTGGAGAAAGCTGGCCCGAGAGTAGAGAGAGATGGCTGCAGAGAGGAAGGAGATAGCGGAGGAGAGGGTAGAGATGGTGGAGATGGTGGAGAGGGTGGAGATGGCGAAACTTCAGTGGGAGCAGAGGGAATGGATGGGTTGGTATGAGAAATAGGATCAGCAGGTGTAAAGGAGGAAGCGGGAGAGAAGTAGGATGCATTTTCAAAGAAGGTGACATCCGCAGAGACAAATTGCTTACGGGTAACGGGGTCAAAGCAACAATAGCCTTTCTGAGTGGTAGAGTACCCTAGAAAGACACATTTAGTGGCACCTGAGTCGATTAGCCATCGTCCGCGAGTAACAACATGAGTACTACCAGAAGAGGTAACCACCGAGGCGGACAGCCTGGAGGAGGTGGAAGCCATGGAAGAGAATAGCAGGAAGCAGGAGAGGAGCAAGCCGCAGCAACAAGAACAAGCCGCGGGTAAGAATCCGAGCGGCTAAGCTAAGAAGAAAAAAGAGAAACAAGCCGGGAGAACAGAGGAGACGTATAAGTTGCACGGCTAAAGATGAGGCCGCGGCGACTAGCAAGCAGGAGCGGCGAGAAGACAACAGTCACAGCGACCGAGGAAAAGAGCACGGCGAATGGAGGAGATCGCAAAAACAGGTCGTGAAAAGAAGCAGCGGAGAGCAGTTAGAATAGGTCGTGGCGACCAGAAACAAGTCGCGTCGACGAAGAAGAGGAGAGCGGCTAGAACAGGGCGCGACGACTTAAAGGACAGGTCACAGCGATAAAAAAGAGGAGCGGCTAGGGAAGGGAAGCAAGGAAACAAGCCGCGGAGACCGGTCGCGGAAAGCAGAAACAAGCCGCGAGAACAGGTCGCGGAAAGAAGGAAGAAGCCGTGAGATCAGAGAGCGCACACAGTCAGGAGGAACGGACCGAGTCCCTCTGATACCATGTGAGAACAAAAAATAACAGGCCGAAATATTGGAGTAATGTAAACTTTATTATTCCAAAAAGGTGTCAATTACAATGGTATAGCCTCTCTTTTATATAATGGAGTAGATGAGAGAGATTACAAATAATCAATGTGGGAATAAAAAATTACAAGTATATGCGGCTTTACAAATTGACAAACCGGACAAGCCGTGCGGTTAGACAAACCGGCTAACCGTCCGACCACCAACAGGAGGAGCAACACAGAGAGTAAGCCGCCACAGGAGACCGCTAGACCGCCCGGTCTCCAAGTCGTCTTAGACAAGCCGCCTGACCGCTGGGACACCAAACAGCAACAGCCCGGCACACAGACCGGCTAGGAGAAACCGCAAGACCGTCCGGTCTCCGAATAGCAACAAACCGCCCAGTCTCCATCCTGCAACAAGCTCAAGCAAAGATGGTTGATTGGCTCAGCCCTGCGCCGAAGTAACAAAGGTTATATATTCCTTTCGTAGACCACAGATGATATGCCTCTTCATCTTTTCCTCTGAGATCGACTCCTCTGGGTCCAACGCCAAAATCTCAGCGCAAAGGTTCTTCATCTTCAAGAAGAAGGATTATATGGATAGTTCTCTCTAAGTGGCTTTCGCCAACTCATTCTACAAGAATTATAGTCGTGCAACATTCTTCTTGTTGAACAACTCATCAAGGGAAGTCCAAATCTCAGCAGTCGACCGACATCCAATGATGTGGTCAAAACGATCCAGTGAGATCGCCCTCTTTAGAGTGAACTCTTCCTTAACATTTATTCTCCTCCAAGCTCTCACTACTTTAGCATTCCTAGCGGCAACGATCACCTCTTGCTTGTCGTCTCCATCGATGACCTCCCAAAGATCCTCGCATAGAAGATAACTCTCCATACACGACCTCCACTTTTTAAAGTTGGTCTGCATCATGAGCTCAATACTAAGTCCTCTTGCAAAACCCCCTTCCATTGATATAACACTGGTTACTTGAAAACTTCCAGAAGCACAAGCAAAGTTCTGTGGCTGATCACTGCTCAAATCTCTATCCTTTTGATACCATGTAAAAATTTACTAGAAGTGGGAAAGGACGCAGGAATGCTCAACCATATCATGCTCAAATAAACCAACACAACATAAGGAAAGAGAAACTTATATTATCAATTTTATTTACAGCACGAGGTATGCATTACGAGACATGATTCATCAATGCACTCGATGGAAACAAAAACATACAGATAAGTGTAAACTTGGAGGATTGATAATAGTAACTGTGAAATCTGCCTATCCGCAAAAGTTGTCCGCTAAAGCCGCCAAACTGCAACTTAACATCTTAGACTCCCCGTGATTGAATGCTGAAGAAAACCTATCTACACTTGCAAGCTGCCTGACCGCAAAGTCGCCTAGCTGTCAAGGTTTGAAACAAAGCAGCTGCGAACTGAACAAAGTTAAACTGCCAGAGGCGGACTGACCTATTGAACTGGGAAAACTTTGTCAAAGAAAAAATTGCCAGGCCGTAAGTCGCGACCTACTGCAATCGGCTGACAGTTATCCGCTAAGTCGCACTGAACCCTGACTACTATTAGAATCAAGTCTCTGGTCGCCCAGTGGTAGCCACACAATCTACAATACATCAAAAATGGTTACTTTCTCTAAGACGTGCAGTTAAGAAAACCAAACCATGAATTTTAAACCAAGCTTAAAAGCTTACTGTTCACATTATAAAAGACAAGCACGGGACCCATATTTATAGGCAAGCCAAGGGAGTGAAGTCATCACCCATGTGATAGGGTAACCGCTCATCATCGTGCGGCTAGCCACACTAGATTGCATAACAGTTCGGACACAAAGACAGACTACATAAGACAATCTTCAAGTAGCTGTGAATTCCATATCCAGTCCATGCAAAACATGCGGACTCGGCGATCTAAGAAACAATCGGACTTGGTACGTCACTGTAACGAAGTCCAAACCTCCAGCGGTCTCTCGCTGAACCTGACACAAACTCAACACAAGCGAACTCCACAGTTTGCGAGCACAATATCGGGAAGACTCCGCAATTTGCGATAACATAGGTAGACTCAACACAGACGGACTCTGCAATCCGTGAGCTCAACACCAGCCAGACAATGCGCCAACAGCAGACATCGCGATTCAGAACCAAAACACACTGGTCCCCAAAACAAACCGAGCCACCAAAAAACAAGACCAAAGGCACAGAACCATGTTGGTCTCAGCGAGCTCCAGGTGAGTCTGCAAGCACAAAATCATGCCGGACTCGGCGAACTCCAGATGATTCTGCCACACCTACGGTTAAACAATCTTAACTACCCGAGTACAAACATGGGAACTTGCTGAAACAGACCACAAAACACTAGCCGAACTGGCTAGTCCGCCAATTGCTAACTGTGCAGTCTTCCCTATCAGACCACCACTTTCACTTCAACAAACTCAACACTCCCCCTTGAAGTGAGAAGAAGATACTAGCCCGAGTAATCCTCGTAATCATTCAAATGGTCCCTTTGACAGTAGCTTTGTGAAGAAGTTTGCGACATTATCCTTGCTCCGCACATGCTCAACCATCAAAGACCCCTCCAACACCTTGTCCTGAATGAAGCGATGCTCAATCTCGATGCGTATGGTCTGCGCATGACAAATTGGATTCTTAACCAGTTTGAGGGCACTCTCGTTGTTGTTGTGTAATAGAGTGGGACCTCGGACCTCCTCATGGATGTCCTTCACTAGCCTCCTAATCCAGATGACTTCCTTAAATGTCAAGGTCGAAACCTTGTATTCTGTTTTCATAGTGTAGACAGACAGTGAATCCTGCTTCTTGCTGCACCACGGAATACCTGCTGATTCGCATATGAAAATATAACCAGACGTTGACTTCCAATCATTTGAGTCTCCCCCATAATTAGCATATGTGTAATCGTGCAGGTTGAAGCATGTATCCCTCTCATAAAGGCGACCCATATCTTAGATGGACTTCATGTATTTCAAGATATTCTTGGCCGCCACCAAATGAGGGTTTTGTGGCTCCGCCATATATTGACTTACTCGGCCTGCAACATAAGCAACATCTGGGCTCGTAATCGTCAAGTATATATGGCTTCCAACCAGAGCCCGGAACACCAAGGGATCCGGAAGAACCCTTCCCTCATCTCGTCGAAGCTTCAGATAGACCACCAATGGAGTAGAGCTTCTCTTCCCCTCCCGCATGCCGAATCGCTTAACGATCCACTCCGCATATCCTTTTTGGGAAACGAACACACCGCTCTTCTTCCTCTCCACCTCGAGTCCAAGGAAATGGTGGAGCTCACCCAGATCCTTCATCTTAAACCAAATATTTAGCTTAGCCCTAAGCCTACCAACCTCCTCTTTTGAGTTCCCTGTGACGATCATGTTGTCAACATACAACATCACCAAGATTTGAAGGTCCCCATTCTTCTTTACGAATAAGCTTAAGTTAGAATTAGAAGCATAGTATCCGCAGAACTGAAGGTATTCTGCGATCTTTCTGTACCACGCTCAAGGCGCCTGCTTTAAGCCGTAAAGTGAATTCTTGAGCTTGTAGACGTGTATTGGATGATCTTTAGAAACATAACCTGCTGGCTGCACCATGAAGATATCCTTGTCAATTTCGCCGTAAAGAAAAGCATTCTTCACGTCGAGTTACCAAATTTTCTACCCTTGGCAAGCCGCCAAAGCAATCACCACACCCACTGAAGTCATCTTGGCTACATGACTGAACATCTCCTCGCAGTCTTTTTCGTACTATTATGAGAACCCCCGAGCTACAAGACGAGCCGTGTATCGCTCGATGTTGTCATCAGCCTTCTTCATCAGCTTATAAACCCACTTGCACGTTACAGGAGTAATTCCTTTGACCTTAGGCACAAGAACCCAAGTCACGTTTTTCCTGAGGGCAGCCATCTCATCATACATGACATCAACCCACTCCTGGACCCCGGTAGCATTCTCAAAGAATGAAAGCTCTAGCTTGTTTATGGGACCTGTGAAGAAACATGAGATGAAACTCACCATGTTCCTGTCCCAATACCGAGCTGGTAGAATAATAGTCCTCTTGGACCTTCGCAGGGCTTGACCCTGATCCACTACTCTCATTGTTTCTTTTGTATTAGCTCTGATCCTGAGCACACCAAGAGCATCCCTCCCACTAATTCCAGATCTAGAAGCCACCACTCCAGAGCTAGATGAAACTGGCGCACTAGGTGATACAGGCAAGTCCACCAGAAGATCCCGAGCAAACTCCTCTTGGCCTCTGTCTGACCTGCTCTCCTGTAGATCCACAGATAAGATACCCTGGTATGATTTAAGTTCGTCAAAGACAATGTCTCTTGAGTTGACGAACTTCTTTGTTGCAGGATCCATACACTTTTGTCCCTTCTTCCTCTCATCACAGCCCACAAATACAAGCTTTATTGCCTTCGCATCCAGCTTCGTCCTAAGAGCGTCTGGAACATGCACGTAGTAGGTAGACACCAAACACCCAGAGATGTTAAATAGTGGGATTCTCCTTGAACATCAACTCATGAGGAGACTTCATATTGTTTGGACTGAGAGCCATTTGATTGATGATATATGTCGCACAGGCCATTCCCTCTTCCCAGAAAGACCTAGGAATGCCTTTGGCATGAAGCCATCACTTGCAAGTCTCTGTTACATGACAGATCTTCTGCTCTACAAATCCATTTTGTTGTTGAGTATGCGCACAAGTAAGCTCCCTTCTGATATAGCCCTTCCAACAGAAGTTGGAGAACACATTTGAAGTAAACTCACCTACATTACCTGTTCTCAACTTCATTATTCGCAGGCCAAGCTGGCCCTCTACAAACTCCTTGAACTCCATGAACTTCTGAACAATGTCTGACTTCTCCTTGAAAAAATACACCCATGTGTATCTAGTGTAGTCATCAATCAACCCCAGTATGTACCTGCTACCTCCAAGACAGTCGGTGATGGTGGGCACCAACAGATCACCGTAGATGCACTCCAATGGTGCTTTGTATCTGGTTTGTGACTTAACAAATGGAAGGTAATGAGCCTTACCATGTTGACATCCCGCACAGACATGACCATTGTCATAGGATGACAGGCTAGGCAAACCTTCCACAAGGCCCTTCACTATTATAGCCTTCAACTTGTCTATCCCAACATGCCCCAGCCTCTTATGCAGATAGCAACACTGCCATTTGCCCTCATCCGATCAACATAGGAACTTATCGATAGAACGAACAAGTCCTTTACCCTTCTCCCAACATAATTGACATCAGCCTTCACCGCTGACATATTTCAGAGAAACTTCACTTCTGTCGGGTCAAATAGAACGTGATACCCAACATCTAGAGCATTGGTCACCTAGAAAAGTTTTTTCTTTATTCCCAACACGTGATAAACACTCCTCAAAGTGAGTCGACCTTTATCACTGCCTGAAGGAACCACACCCTCCTTATTGACTGCATGAACTGTGTCATCAACAATAATGATAGCGTCATTACCTAAGTACACCTGCAGAGAAGAGAACTTTGACTCGTCCCCGGTGAGGTGATGACCACAACCTGAGTACACGAACTAGTCCTCCTAATAGTTGATGGTGGACAACACACAAACACATGTGCCCATTATGAAATCATTCCCCCATTCACCTTCCTCGGCTTTAGATTCAACACCTTTCTTTCCTACAACATGCCTTGGCTGGAGATTGACCATGCAGACTTTCTTAAAGTGACTAGGCTTGTTGCACCTGTAGAACCTTGTCCCTTCCTTCTTCCTTCTATACTGCTTAGGAGAATCACTCTTCTCTTACTGATATAGGGTTCAGGGACCGTCGCTAGCAGATGGCTTCTTCCTCTTGTCTCATCTCTTCTTCTTTCCTAAGAAGAGAACCTTGTTATCTCCTCCAGAGATAGATATTTCAGCAATCTACCTTGCTAAGCTCTCTTAAAAAGCAACCAGATTCTCTAGCTCAAGCAAACATGGTTGATTAGCCTAGCCCTGCACAGAAGTAAAAAAAGGCAACACATTCCTTCCACAGACCGCGGATGATGTGCCTCTTCAACTTTGCCTCTAAGATAGTCTCCTTCGGGTCCAACACTAAAATCTCAGCACAAAGGTTCTTCATCTTCAAGATGAAGGATTATATGGACAGTTTGTAGGACCCCTCCTTTTTTTTTCTTTTTTTTAAAATCCCGGGGTCTTAGGCCCAGAACCGCCGCCTTGCGGTGACACCTTCGCACCCGGGAAGGTCGTCACTACAAGACGCCGATCCTGCCGGCCAAATCGATCGCAGCTGACACAAAAGTAGCAGTACAAGAGAAGACAAGTCCACAGCATATCACATATATATAAAAATCTCCACGAAGGGAGTGTCCACAGAATAATAAAGTTTACAGAAATAAAAGGGCTGAAGCCCGGTACATCCATATCCTCACTACAGATCCCTCATGCGGAAGCAAAACAAAACAACTACTAGAAGTCGGAACTCACGGTCCCAGCTGGCTGTACTCCTGAGCTAGACTGCCCTATCTCCAACTGCACCGGTCTCCTGGGCTGCTCCTCCATACTCGGCTCCACGATCCCCTAATATGATGTGGTTCGAAAACCATTAGTCTAAAAGACTAAGCCCTATCGTCCCCCACCCCTTCCCTCATGCTCCTAGGCACCGAGCGGGGAGGAAGAAAGGAAGGACGTGAAAGAGGAGAGAATTCAAAAACAGGTGACAGGGGAACCTAGCTATCAATTTTATAATCAGGTTATAATGAGTAAAGTAAGAAAGGAATATAACCTTCACTTTTGTGAATACACATAAGCCAAGGGATCTTCTACAAGGCTCCCATCGTATAAAATGTCCCATACCACTTTATACGTTGGGGTGTCGGTTATCACAAGCAGCATATAAATATTGAAATAACCTTAATTTATAAACTTGCCCACACAAGCTTATAGACCAAGGGGTCGTTTTGCAGGGCCTAATGTATAAGCGTCCCATACCACTTATACTTTAGGTGACAGGATTAAAAGAATCGTTGATGCTATGACATGCAAGTGGGTATGATGGACATGCAAGTGCAACACACACACCCGACTCTGTGCACACAGACCTTTAGTTCCCCCTTTCGGAGCCGTTACCTCCCAGGATACCTCCGTAGTGGCAGACGGAAGCGGTGGGTTGGGCCTCGCCCACCTCAAAACCAGTAAAAGCACTACCGGTCTGACCTATCGTACGCCTCAACGCTTGGTGCACTAAGCGGACTACCGCGTACTCTTGCCGACAAGACCGTCGGGCTTAAGTTTGGCGAAGTGTAAACCACACTTGCCGAGTCATCGTATAGGCGTCGGTGCATCGACTAACCCATACCGAAGACCCACCACCTTAACTTTCTTTCCTTCCATGCACATGCAAATTTATCGTATCCGAACCGACCTAAAGCTCCCCGGACCATCCCGTCCGTCACAAATATCAACCGAGCCAAAGCTCGCCGGACCGAAACGTCCGTCTCTTATTCCAAACCTCATCCCTTTGAACACCGCGGGATGGTGCCCCTTTGAACACCTCGGGACGACTTAACCATTTCCAATATTGTCCAACTAGTGAGTGCGGTGTGAAAACCTATTTACTATATTACTCTTTCGATTTGTTCTTAAAGGTTTACGTTAACCCAGGACTGCCCCCGGTATTCCCTGTGAAGGGCTCTCAAGGGGCACTAGGAACTGTGTTGGGATTACGCCCAGCGTTCCCTTTCGCAAGGTACTTATTATTATTATTGGTTGATTTCCCTTACCCAATACCTTCTCATATTGCGATAGACTAATCCTAGGGTGGTTTAGACCTTTCACTCTCGCGGGAACGACGATCTTTCGTCGAACTCGCGTACCTCTAACACACATCAACTCGATTCCCGCACTCCTTAGAACTTTCTCTGGTGACTCATCTACTTTCATTCCAAACCATTCAGCTCGACTAACTCTACACTAATCCAACTCTGATCCTAATACAACTTTTCTCCAAATTACTATTTGCAGACCAACCTATACTAAGTGATGTTCGTGATAGGATGTCCTTCAAATTTTCATCTGAATGACCTAGAATTATTACCGGAGTCCTATCATGACCTAAATGATTTAATTCCAGAATATTATATTTTTCTCAATTAATCTCTTATTTAAATAAATTCTTACAAATGCCAATTAATACCAAGTTGATCATGAAGTATCTTAAATTATGATCCCACTGACCCAAGGAATTTTCATAAGTTGTAGAATTGTAAAATAATACTGTCAGCCAAGTTTTATAATTTTCTCTTCAATTTTTCTATTTATCTCCTAAATAATTCAAAATTCACATATTGGATATTTTTCAAAGGAGGTATAAGGAATTCATTTCCAAAAATTCTAAGAATTTTCCAGCAAGCTCATAATATTAAAAGAGTGCCACAAACAGAATTTCACTAATTTTCAAGTAACAATGGCTATAAACTTTTATTTCTAAATAATTTACCAAGATGCCATTATGAAGATTTAAAATTTGTGGTTCATCCAAAAATGCTGAGAAAATTAATCAAGGCTATTTATACTCAGATATGTCATCAATAATTTTTTTCATAATTTTCTACTGAGTATTTGCAATAATTCTAAATTAAATGAAATAAGGGCAAAAATGTAATTTCCACATTCCTCTTATCAATATTCCTCAAACAGAGACAAAAAAATTTTTTAAGAGTTAAACATGTCATGATATTATTCTTGACAAAATTTGGGGAAATAACTAAGTGACAAACCTAATTTCAACATTTATTCTTCAAAAGTCCTATTAATTCAATAATTCCAAATAATGGGATTTTTTTGATTCCAAAAATCCCATTATTTCAGTGAGGTGTAAAACTCATCCTAATAGGCCACTGAAATTAATTACATGAATTTATCATGATCTAAATGGGCCTAATACTCAAAATTTCAAAAATTACTATTGGCACCCCAAGCCTAAGCATGTTCCTCATTTGCATGTGGGATTACCCACCCTACATTGATCCAAACTTGATGAAATTTAAAACATATATTTATAATGTCCTGAAGGACAAGCCACCAAAATTTGGGGCATTTTAGAGTTGAATTAACCCAAGAATCACCTAAACAAACCTAGGGGTAATTTGGTAATTTCACCATAATTTTAATTACATTAAATCCCAATTTTTGGGCAGGGCCTAAATATGCCCTAAACCAGTTACATACCAAAATCTCAAGTCATTTGGGCCTCTGGATGGGCTTGGGCATCCCTTTCAAATTTCTGCATTTGTGCTATTTGCAGCCCAAGACCATTTAATTTTTAGATCTTGCATGTGAGATATCTCAACATGCAGAGGGTTAAATTGTCTAATCTTTCTACCATAGGTATAATATACCCCTAAGGGCAGGCCACCAAAATTTGGGGCATTTTGGAGTTGATATGCTCCAAATATCAACAAAATTTAATTTATCATAATTGGACTACAACTATAGCATTATATTCCCCAAAAATTTCCATTTTTGGGGAGGGCCTAGATATTCCTAATTAAGCCATATGCCCAAAATTTCAGCCCATTTGGACTTAGGGTTTTGGCAGGGCACCCATTTTAGTTTCTGCCCTACTCTAGGACCAGCCCTAGTAAAATAGCTCTATAGGGCAGTACACTTAACCAAAAATTATGTGTAACATGGCAAATTAAAGGTGACTCCAAGACCTACAAGGTTTATGTTGAGCAAAGTTTATGACAATGGATGTACGGGCCCTAAAAGTTGCATGCAATGGTCTGTTATAAAAGATATAAAAATGACACTATTCATTAATTAAATAAATCCAGAATTTAGAATATTGCATGGCACTAATCCTAAAGCAATCGGACGACTGCTGCTCATCTTCCCCAAACCGACTGCATGCAGCCCGAGTTTTCTCGGGGCTTTTCCCGGCCGCCTCCGGCGGTGCCACCACCGGCGATCATCAGCTTACCTCTCAAGGTGGTGGGGGCAAGCTTCTGCCGGCGGCTAGGGCGGCCGGAGGTGGCGGCGCCACCTCACCCGAGAGCTCCAAACCGCCATTAATGGCTGAAAAAAAAGTGTTGTGCTCGGGCTCATTCGATCCCGAACCCTAACCTAGGTATTCCTAAGATCTAAGCATGAAGAGAGAGGTGAGGGAGGACCTTCTCGGCGGCCTTGCGATGTGAGGAGCGGCGGGGAACCATGGCGGCGGTGGCGGCACTTCTCCCTTGGTTTTCACGGCCAAGCTCGGGTTCAGCTCCAGGCTCGGCCTCCCTATCTCTCTCTGCTACTCTCCTGGTCCTGAGGGTGATGAAGTGAGGGGGAAGAAGTGGGGAGATGAAGTAATAAAAAGGGGGTGATAATTCCTATGTGAGAGGTGGTGGGTTTGCCTTGTTTTTGTCACCAAGCATGCATGGGTGGGTCCCACTCCATTCCAGCTCCTTCTCATGACTCAATGGGTCGGCCAGCCCATGTGGGGGCTGATGGCATGGGTCCAAGTGGCTCATTTCCCCTAAACACCCTTAAATATACCCATTTCTCTCTCCTAAATTATTCTTTAATTTTGAGATTCTCTCTCTCTCTCTCTCTCTCTCTCTCTCTCTCTCTCTCCTAGTCACTAAGTTGGCTGGTAAATCTCATATTGGCAGCCCACATGTTTATTTCATCCACCAAAATATGGTTAGCCCAAGTGAGTTGGGCTTGAGCTTGAGTTAGCCCATTTGGGCTAGCTTGACCCAAACCTAGGCTATGGTTGACTTAGGTCAATTTGGTCTTTGAGGTTGGCCCAAATGGGTCCTTAGTGACTCATTGGCCTCCCCTAAGGCCTAGGTAGGATTGTATTGGCCCTTTGGAGGTCACTTGACCCTTAAGTAGGGTACCTTGACTACTTTAGGGCTAGAGTTGACTTTGGTCAACTTAGCCTTTTTGGTTGGCCCCAATGGGTCCTTGGTGACCCGTTGGCCTCTCACTATGGTTATGAAGGTATGTGTGGGGTCCACTTGGCTAAGGGAACTTCAATTGGCCCTTGTGTAGGCCAGTTTGACCCAATGTAGGCTAGGTTGACCCATTTAGGGTTAGAGTTGACTTTGGTCAACTCAGCCTCTTGGGTGGACCCCAATGGGTCCTAGGTGACCCTTTGACCTCACTCTAGGGTTAGGTGGGCTTGGGTGCGGCCCACTTGGCTTGGGGATGGTCAATTGACCCTAAGTAGGTTGGTTTGACCCATTTAGGGTTAGGGTTGACTTGGGTCAACTTAACCCTTTTGACTGCCCTCCATGGGTCCTTATTGATCGAATGGATCTTACCATGGTTTGATGAGAACATGGTGGGGTCTTGAAGTCTTGGTGAAGCCCCATGGTTATCTTAAACAAAGGTTCAGGAATTTACTATTTGCAGACCATAGTGGTCTCACCCACATTCTTAGGTTTCCTTGGTCTTCTTGGGCTTCCTAGGGTTTGGTCATGACCTAGTCATGGCCAATAACCACACTTAGGGGTCTAGTTGGAAATGGGATGTTACAAATCCCAATAAACAAAACAAAGATTTCGTCCCCGAAATCCAGGTTAGGGCTACGGGAATTTCTACCAAAGGAAAGAAACTTGTAACATCCCATAAGAAGTGGAATATTACATCTCGACGCCATGTTCGCTAAGTTAGGATTAAAGGAAACCTAAATCTATGACCCTATTCGCCCAATTGGCAAGGACAAGATCCCAATAAACAAAAGATTAGCCTCTATTCTTCTTGGAGCAGCCTTACTAGTTTAAAGCAGGAAAATAAATTGAACATGTTGAGAGGTTGTGATGTATACCTGACTGAATAACTCCGGATATCTTTCCTGCATCAGGTCCTGTGGCTCCCAAGTATGCTCCTCTCGTCCGTGGTTCCTCCACAGGACCTTGACTAGGGGGATCTTCTTGCGGCGCAAGACTCGTATCCCCTGGTCGTCGATCCGTATCGGCTCCAAGTGTATGGATCGATCCGAAGCTACCGGCCCATCAGTGGCCGAAATCTGCAACTCTGGGCGTAGTAGGGCCCTCCTGAGTGAAGACACGTGAAAGACGTCGTGTAAGCCGGCCAGCTCCGGTGACAGCTCCAGCCGGTAAGCTAGGGGACCGATCCGCTCCAGGATCCTGAACGGCCCCATGTACCTCGGGTTAAGCTTCTTCCGCCGACCACGTACTCGTGAAACCCCATGCATCGGCTGAATCTTCAAGAACACCCGATCCCCTACCTGAAACTCCACTAAACGATGACGAGCGTCATAATATTTCGCCTGCCTGCTCTGCGCCTCCAGCATTCTATCTCGTATCAACCGTACCTGCACCTCAGTATCCTCGATAAAGTCCGTGCCCACAATCTTTGGACCCTCGTCTTGTATCCAAGACAACGGAGTCCTACATTTCCTCCCATACAACGCCTCATATGGAGCCATCCGTATACTAGACTGATGACTGTTATTGTACGAAAACTCCACTAGGGGCAACATCCTCTCCCAGGGCTCTCCACGGTCCACAATACACAGTCTCAGCAGGTCCTCCAGTGTCCGGTTTGTACGCTCTATTTGCCCATCTGTCTGGGGGTGGAAGGCCGTACTGAAAACCAGTCGAGTACCCAAGTATGCCTGTACTGTCCTCCACTCCTTGGACGTGAATCATCCATCTCGATCTGACACGATTGTCTTGGGCACCCCATGATATCGCACAAACTGCTCTATGAACCTCCGTGCCAATACTCCGACAGCATCCTCCTTCCTGATCGGGATGAACCTAGCCACCTTCGTCAGTCGGTCAACGATTACCCAGATAGAATCGTTTCCCGCCCGTGATCGAGGGAGACCATGGATGAAGTCCATTGCGATATCCTCAAATTTCCACTCCGGCACCGGGAGTGGCTGCAATAAACCAGCGGGATGTCTGCATTCTGCTTTCACTAACTGGCACGCCTCGCAGTGCGTCACAAAGTGGGCGATGTCCTTCTTCATGCCCGGCCAGTATAGAGTCTTCTTAAAATCCGCCGTCATTTTAGTGATCCCGGGATGTATAGAATATCTGCTATGATGAGCCTCGGCCATTATGTCGTCCCGAATCTGGCCTCCATCCGGTATGTAAGTACGGCCCCTGAAACATATCAGATCATCTCGCATCGAATAGTCTCCAGCTGAGCCTGCCTCCAAGGCCCGGAAAATCGGCTCTAGTTTGGCATCCCGCCTCTGCCAGTCTCTGACTCTGTCATGTATATCATAGGTGGTGCTCGTAGCGGCCAGGTACTCCTTGTACCGCTCAGGGTCATCAGATGATACCATAGTGATATGCATCTCTTCAAAACTCCGTAATATCTCCATGGACATAAGCTGGGGCCCTGCTCCAAAAGTGGAAGCTCTCCGACTCAGTGCATCGGCCACCACGTTGGCCTTACCCGGATGGTAGTGCATCTCGTACTGATAGTCCGCTAGAAACTCCACCCATCTGCGTTGTCGGATATTCAGTTCCTTCTGCGTATCCACATATTTCAGATTTTTGTGATCTGAAAATATATCGCAGTGGACACCATAGAGGTAGTGCCGCCAGACCTTCAATGCAAATATAACTGCTCCCATCTCCAAATCGTGAACTGGGTAGTTCTTCTCATGTTTCTTTAACTGGCGGGAGGCATAAGCGATCACGTGTCCCTTTTGCATCAAAACTGCTCCCATGCCCTGGTAGGAGGCATCTACATAAACCTGAAATCCTTCTCTCCCTGAGGGGAGGGCAAGTATTGGAGCTGAAGTGAGTCGACTTTTCAGCTCTTGGAATGCCGACTCGCACTGTGGTGTCCAAACAAATGGTACATCCTTCCTTGTCAGAGAGGTAAGTGGGAGGGCGAGTCTAGAAAAACCCTCTACGAACTTCCAGTAGTAGCCGACAAGTCCTAGGAAGCTTCGTACGTCTGCAGCTGTCTTCAACTGTGGCCAATCTCGGACTGCCTGAATCTTGGCCGGATCTACTGCCAACCCCGCTCCACTAATAACGTGTCCAAGGAAGGCCACCTCCTTCAGCCAGAACTGGCATTTGCTGAATTTGGCATATAAATGATATTCCCGTAGCTTCTCCAACGTCAGCGTTAGATGCCTCGCGTGCTCCTCCTCGGTCCTCGAGTAAATGAGGATATCATCGATGAAAACGATGACAAACACATCCAGATATGTCTCGAAAACCCGGTTCATGAGATTCATGAATGCTGACGGCGCATTCGTGAGCCCGAAGGGCATCACAGTAAACTCGTAGAGTCCAAACCTGCTGCTAAAAGCAGTCTTCTGTATATCCTCTTCTCGGATCCTCAACTGATAATAGCCCGATCCCAAATCCAACTTCGAGAAGAAGTGGGCTCCCTCCAACTGGTCGAATAGCTCGTCTATCCTTGACAGAGGATAAGTGTTCCTGACTGTTAGCCTGTTCAACGCCCGGTAGTCAATACACAACCTGAGTGTTCCATCTTTCTTCTTGACAAACAGCACTGGGGCTCCCCATGGCGAAGAGCTCGGCCGGACAAACCCGGCTTCCACCAACTCCTGCAGTTGACTCCGGAACTCTGTCAGCTCCCTTGGGGCCATGCGGTAGGGAGCTCTAGATACCGGCTTAGCCCCTGGCATAAGCACTATCTGGAAATCTTGCTCTCTGTGCGGGGGTAGCCCTGGTAGTTTCTCCGGGAAGACATCCGCAAAATCCCGCACCACAGGAATGTCGGATACAGATCCCTTGACCTCCGCCACCTCGAAGAGAATCTGATAAATTTCGTCGCCCCGCATGTGTGCCTTGACGGCCTGAATAGATGATAAGAATATATGGGAGGCGGGTCTAATACCTTCCATCACGACGAACGAGTCCCCATGTCTCAGGGTAATCCTCTTGGCCAAGCAGTCAATCTGGGCATGGTTCCAATGGAGCCATGTCATACCCAGAATCAGATCAAAATCGGGCAGTAACAGAATCGCCGCTGGAGCTTCGAAGGGTTTTCCGCCTATCCACGCCTCCAGATCGCAGTGGGATGATGTGAACAGCTTCGACCCGTCGGGTAGCCGTATCTGTAATGTCTTGCCTGTGATCCTCTCCATGCCTCCCAACCCTTGGATAAAGGTCTCCGACACAAACGAGTGTGAAGCACCAGTGTCGAAGAGAGTGTGTGCGGGCTTGCCGCAAATGAAGACGATGCCTGAGATGATAAACTTACTTAGAATTTTGTTTCTGGTTTTCCTGCCTAGTCTTAAATAATTCAAGTTCATGAAACTACTTTTCTAGGAAGGAAAGAACTTAAGTAAAAAAAAAAAGAAAACTTTTTTTTTTTGGTCGTACCTGTAATCACTTGCTCCGGGTTCCTGGGTTGAGCCAGGTCCAGTGCATAAATCTGATGTCCTTCCGGCCTACGGTCTCTACCCTGATGTCTGTGTCCTTGGCCACGTCCTCGGACTCCGTAATATTGGGCCGGTGGGGTAATCTGCGGTGCTGGTGGAGGCATCCCTCTCACGGGACAGTTTCTCTTGATGTGTCCCACCTGATGGCAGTGGTAGCATTCCGGCGGAGTGTAAGCCCCACCTCCCTGTCTCTGCACACCTCTCATCTGAATAGGCTGATGGGCCATCATTACCTGCCCCCTCGGCTCCTGCCTCACCTCCTGTCGAGGCTGATCCTCCACCTTTTGTACCTCTGGCGCACGACCTCGCCGCTGATCGTTCCGGGCTCCCCGGCTCTGATCCTCCGTTGGCCATTTTCGGCCTCTGGTGGTGAGCCAATCTGCCTCTAACCTTTTTGCCATCTCCAGAATACGAGTGATAGGCCCGTCCGAAACGAAAAGAAGTGCATCCCTCATGTCTTCCCGTAAGCCTTTGTAGAACCTCTTGGTGTACGCTGCCTCATCTAGCCGGTAAGAGTCTGCAAAACGGGCCAAATGGTTGAATTCTCGATGGTATTCCACCACCGTCCTGGAACCTTGCTTCAACTGCAAGAAGCGGTCCTCCAGCTCATCTCGGGCCGACTGCGGAACAAAGTGCTCCAACAGCATGGGCCTGAACTCCTCCCACGTCACCTCGGCAGCCTCCCTATCAACAAAGGTAGTCTCCAGAACTGTCTTCCACCACGGCTTGGCATGGGACTCCAAGCAGGAAACAACCAGTGGTACCCTTTCCTCCCAAGGGCTCCGTATCCCTGTCAGCATCTCCTCCATGATGTCTAGCCATTCCTCTGTCCGAACTACCCCCTCTGTCCCCAAGTAGGACGGGGGAGAGAGTCCTCGAAAGATGCTGAGCCAGTTGGCTCCCGGAATAGGTTGCGGAGCCGGGGCCTGTTGGTTCCTGAAGGCTTCCAGGATAGCCGTCAGAGTCTGTCCCATGTCAGACTGTAGGAACTGAGTGGGAACTGGCGGTGGTGCTGCAACTTCCGGAATCTGTGTAGGCAGTACTGGAGGCTACGTCACAAAATTTATCGTCAGAAATCTTTCAACTTTAACTAAAATGGACAATTATATATGTGATCCCCACATGGGCACACCACTGCTTCCGCTGCTTAGTTTGTCCTCAAACTAAACTCGCGCGGGGGTGACCGAGGGGTTGTGGACTGGTACTTTAGGATCGAGGTTTGCGCTCTGATACCACTTGTAGGACCCCCTTTTTTTTTCTTTTTTTTAAAATCCCGGGGTCTTAGGCTCAGAACCGCCGCCTTGCGGTGACACCTTCGCACCCGGGAAGGTCGTCACTACAAGACGCCGATCCTGCCGGCCAAATCGATCGCAGCTGACACAAAAGTAGCAGTACAAGAGAAGACAAGTCCACAACATATCACATATATATAAAAATCTCCACGAAGGGAGTGTCCACAGAATAATAAAGTTTACAGAAATAAAAGGGCTGAAGCCCGGTACATCCATATCCTCACTACAGATCCCTCATGCGGAAGCAAAACAAAACAACTACTAGAAGTCGGAACTCACGGTCCCAGCTGGCTGTACTCCTGAGCTAGACTGCCCTATCTCCAACTGCACCGGTCTCCTGGGCTGCTCCTCCATACTCGGCTCCACGATCCCCTAATATGATGTGGTTCGAAAACCATTAGTCTAAAAGACTAAGCCCTATCGTCCCCCACCCCTTCCCCCATGCTCCTAGGCATCGAGCGGGGAGGAAGAAAGGAAGGACGTGAAAGAGGAGAGAATTCAAAAACAGGTGACAGGGGAACCTAGCTATCAATTTTATAATCAGGTTATAATGAGTAAAGTAAGAAAGGAATATAACCTTCACTTATGTGAATACACATAAGCCAAGGGATCTTCTACAAGGCTCCCATCGTATAAAATGTCTCATACCACTTTATACGTTGGGGTGTCGGTTATCACAAGCAGCATATAAATATTGAAATAACCTTAATTTATAAACTTGCCCACACAAGCTTATAGACCAAGGGGTCGTTTTGCAGGGCCTAATGTATAAGCGTCCCATACCACTTATACTTTAGGTGATAGGATTAAAAGAATCGTTGATGCTATGACATGCAAGTGGGTATGATGGACATGCAAGTGCAACACACACACCCGACTCTGTGCACACAGACCTTTAGTTCCCCCTTTCGGAGCCATTACCTCCCAGGATA
Source organism: Platanthera guangdongensis (assembly GCA_039583875.1). Classification (NCBI taxonomy): domain Eukaryota; kingdom Viridiplantae; phylum Streptophyta; class Magnoliopsida; order Asparagales; family Orchidaceae; genus Platanthera; species Platanthera guangdongensis. The sequence goes on from CM077165.1 coordinate 132,672,763, forward strand.
CCTCTGTAGTGGCAGACGGAAGCGGTGGGTTGGGCCTCGCCCACCTCAAAACCAGTAAAAGCACTACCGGTCTGACCTATCGTATGCCTCAACGCTTGGTGCACTAAGCGGACTACCGCGTACTCTTGCCGACAAGACCGCCGGGCTTAAGTTTGGCGAAGTGTAAACCACACTTGCCGAGTCATCGTATAGGCGTCGGTGCATCGACTAACCCATACCGAAGACCCACCACCTTAACTTTCTTTCCTTCCATGCACATGAAAATTTATCGTATCCGAACCGAGCTAAAGCTCCCCAGACCATCCCGTCCGTCACAAATATCAACCGAGCCAAAGCTCGCCGGACCGAAACGTCTGTCTCTTATTCCAAACCTCATCCCTTTGAACACCGCGGGATGGTGCCCCTTTGAACACCTCGGGACGACTTAACCATTTCCAATATTGTCCAACTAGTGAGTGCGGTGTGAAAACCTATTTACTATATTACTCTTTCGATTTGTTCTTAAAGGTTTACGTTAACCCAGGACTGCCCCCGGTATTCCCTGTGAAGGGCTCTCAAGGGGCACTAGGAACTGTGTTGGGATTACGCCCAGCGTTCCCTTTCGCAAGGTACTTATTATTATTATTGGTTGATTTCCCTTACCCAATACCTTCTCATATTGCGATAGACTAATCCTAGGGTGGTTTAGACCTTTCACTCTCGCGGGAACGACGATCTTTCGTCGAACTCGCGTACCTCTAACACACATCAACTCGATTCCCGCACTCCTTAGAACTTTCTCTGGTGACTCATCTACTTTCATTCCAAACCATTCAGCTCGACTAACTCTACACTAATCCAACTCTGATCCTAATACAACTTTTCCCCAAATTACTATTTGCAGACCAACCTATACTAAGTGATGTTCGTGATAGGATGTCCTTCAAATTTTCATCCGAATGACCTAGAATTATTACCGGAGTCCTATCATGACCTAAATGATTTAATTCCAGAATATTATATTTTTCTCAATTAATCTCTTATTTAAATAAATTCTTACAAATGCCAATTAATACCAAGTTGATCATGAAGTATCTTAAATTATGATCCCACTGACCCAAGGAATTTTCATAAGTTGTAGAATTGTAAAATAATACTGTCAGCCAAGTTTTATAATTTTCTCTTCAATTTTTCTATTTATCTCCTAAATAATTCAAAATTCACATATTGGATATTTTTCAAAGGAGGTATAAGGAATTCATTTCCAAAAATTCTAAGAATTTTCCAGCAAGCTCATAATATTAAAAGAGTGCCACAAACAGAATTTCACTAATTTTCAAGTAACAATGGCTATAAACTTTTATTTCTAAATAATTTACCAAGATGCCATTATGAAGATTTAAAAATTTGTGGTTCATCCAAAAATGCTGAGAAAATTAATCAAGGCTATTTATACTCAGATATGTCATCAATAATTTTTTTCATAATTTTCTACTGAGTATTTGCAATAATTCTAAATTAAATGAAATAAGGGCAAAAATGTAATTTCCACATTCCTCTTATCAATATTCCTCAAACAGAGACAAAAAAAATTTTTAAGAGTTAAACATGTCATGATATTATTCTTGACAAAATTTGGGGAAATAACTAAGTGACAAACCTAATTTCAACATTTATTCTTCAAAAGTCCTATTAATTCAATAATTCCAAATAATGGGATTTTTTTGATTCCAAAAATCTCATTATTTCAGTGAGGTGTAAAACTCATCCTAATAGGCTACTGAAATTAATTACATGAATTTATCATGATCCAAATGGGCCTAATACTCAAAATTTCAAAAATTACTATTGGCACCCCAAGCCTAAGCATGTTCCTCATTTGCATGTGGGATTACCCACCCTACATTGATCCAAACTTGATGAAATTTAAAACATATATTTATAATGTCCTGAAGGACAAGCCACCAAAAGTTGGGGCATTTTAGAGTTGAATTAACCCAAGAATCACCTAAACAAACCTAGGGGTAATTTGGTAATTTCACCATAATTTTAATTACATTAAATCCCAATTTTTGGGCAGGGCCTAAATATGCCCTAAACCAGTTACATACCAAAATCTCAAGTCATTTGGGCCTCTGGATGGGCTTGGGCATCCCTTTCAAATTTCTGCATTTGTGCTATTTGCAGCCCAAGACCATTTAATTTTTAGATCTTGCATGTGTGATATCTCAACATGCAGAGGGTTAAATTGTCTAATTTTTCTACCATAGGTATAATATACCCCTAAGGGCAGGCCACCAAATTTGGGGCATTTTGGAGTTGATATGCTCCAAATATCAACAAAATTTAATTTATCATAATTGGACTACAACTATAGCATTATATTCCCCAAAAATTTCCATTTTTGGGGAGGGCCTAGATATTCCTAATTAAGCCATATGCCCAAAATTTCAGCCCATTTGGACTTAGGGTTTTGGCAGGGCACCCATTTTAGTTTCTGCCCTACTCTAGGACCAGCCCTAGGGAAATAGCTCTATAGGGCAGTACACTTAACCAAAATTTATGTGTAACATGGCAAATTAAAGGTGACTCCAAGACCTACAAGTTTTATGTTGAGCACATGTTATGAAAATGGCAGTACGGGCCCTAAACGTTGCATGCAAAGGTCTGTTATAAAAGATATAAAAATGACACTATTCATTAATTAAATAAATCCAGAATTTAGAATATTGCATGGCACTAATCCTAAAGCAATCGGACGACTGCTGCTCATCTTCCCCAAACCGACTGCATGCAGCCCGAGTTTTCTCGGGGCTTTTCCCGGCCGCCTCCGGCGGTGCCACCACCGGCGGTGCCACCACCGGCGATCATCAGCTTACCTCTCAAGGTGGTGGGGGCAAGCTTCTGCCGGCGGCTAGGGCGGCCGGAGGTGGCGGCGCCACCTCACCCGAGAGCTCCAAACCGCCATTAATGGCTGAAAAAAAAGTGTTGTGCTCGCGCTCATTCGATCCCGAACCCTAACCTAGGTATTCCTAAGATCTAAGCATGAAGAGAGAGGTGAGGGAGGACCTTCTCGGCGGCCTTGCGACGTGAGGAGCGGCGGGGAACCATGGCGGCGGTGGCGGCGCTTCTCCCTTGGTTTTCACGGCCAAGCTCGGGTTCAGCTCCAGGCTCGGCCTCCCTATCTCTCTCTGCTACTCTCCTGGTCCTGAGGGTGATGAAGTGAGGGGGAAGAAGTGGGGAGATGAAGTAATAAAAAGGGGGTGATAATTCCTATGTGAGAGGTGGTGGGTTTGCCTTGTTTTTGTCACCAAGCATGCATGGGTGGGTCCCACTCCATTCCAGCTCCTTCTCATGACTCAATGGGTCGGCCAGCCCATGTGGGGGCTGATGGCATGGGTCCAAGTGGCTCATTTCCCCTAAACACCCTTAAATATACCCATTTCTCTCTCCTAAATTATTCTTTAATTTTGAGATTCTCTCTCTCTCTCTCTCTCTCTCTCTCTCTCCTAGTCACTAAGTTGGCTGGTAAATCTCATATTGGCAGCCCACATGTTTATTTCATCCACCAAAATATGGTTAGCCCAAGTGAGTTGGGCTTGAGCTTGAGTTAGCCCATTTGGGCTAGCTTGACCCAAACCTAGGCTATGGTTGACTTAGGTCAATTTGGTCTTTGAGGTTGGCCCAAATGGGTCCTTAGTGACTCATTGGCCTCCCCTAAGGCCTAGGTAGGATTGTATTGGCCCTTTGGAGGTCACTTGACCCTTAAGTAGGGTACCTTGACTACTTTAGGGCTAGAGTTGACTTTGGTCAACTTAGCCTTTTTGGTTGGCCCCAATGGGTCCTTGGTGACCCGTTGGCCTCTCACTATGGTTATGAAGGTATGTGTGGGGTCCACTTGGCTAAGGGAACTTCAATTGGCCCTTGTGTAGGCCAGTTTGACCCAATGTAGGCTAGGTTGACCCATTTAGGGTTAGAGTTGACTTTGGTCAACTCAGCCTCTTGGGTGGACCCCAATGGGTCCTAGGTGACCCTTTGACCTCACTCTAGTGTTAGGTGGGCTTGGGTGCAGCCCACTTGGCTTGGGGATGGTCAATTGACCCTAAGTAGGTTGGTTTGACCCATTTAGGGTTAGGGTTGACTTGGGTCAACTTAACCCTTTTGACTGCCCTCCATGGGTCCTTATTGATCGAATGGATCTTACCATGGTTTGATGAGAATATGGTGGGGTCTTGAAGTCTTGGTGAAGCCCCATGGTTATCTTAAACAAAGGTTCAGGAATTTACTATTTGCAGACCATAGTGGTCTCACCCACATTCTTAGGTTTCCTTGGTCTTCTTGGGCTTCCTAGGGTTTGGTCATGACCTAGTCATGGCCAATAACCACACTTAGGGGTCTAGTTGGAAATGGGATGTTACACAGTTATCCCTGAGTGGCTTTCGCCAACTCATTCTCCAAGAATTATAGTCACGCTACATTCTTCTTGTTGAATAACCCATCATGGAAAGTCCAAATCTCAGCAGCCAGCCGACATCCAATGATGTGGTCGAAAGGATCTGATGAGATTGCCTGCTTTAGAGTCAACTCTGCCTTAGCATTTTTCTCCTCCAAGCTCTCGCCGCTTCAGCATTCCCAGCAGCAGCTGTCACCTCTTGCTTGTCGTCTCCATCGACGACCTTCCAAAGATCCTTACCTAGAAGATAACTCTCCATGCATGACCTCCACTGTTTAAAGTTGGTCTACATTAGGAGCTCAATATCAAGTCCTCTTGCAAAATCTCCTTCCATTGTTATAACACTGGTTACTTGAAAACTTCCAAAAGCACAAGCAAAATTCTATGGCTGATCACTGCTCAACCCTCTATCCCTCTTATACCATGTAAAAATTTACTAGAAGCGGGAAAGGTCGCAGAACACTCAACCATGTCAAGCTCAAATAAACCAGCACAACAGAAGGAAAGAGAAACTTGTATTATCAATCTTTTTTACAACACGAGGTATACATTGCGAGACATGATTCTCCAATGCACCCGATGGAAATAAAAACATACAGACAAGAGTAAATTGGGCGGGCTGATAACAGTAACTGCCAAAATCGCATATCTGTAAAAGTTGTCCACTGAAGCCGCCAAGTAGCCAAACTGTAACTTATCCATATGGGTACCCGTGATTGAATGCTAAAGAAAACTTGTCCGCACCTACAATCCACCTGAACACAAGGTTGCCTAGTTGCCAGAACTATGAATAGAGCTGTTGCCTAACTGAACAGAGTCAAACCGTTAGAGGCGGACGGACTTATTGAACAGAGAAAACTTTGCCAAAGAGAAAATTGCTTGGCCATAAGTCGCGACCTGCTGCAATCCGCTGAATGTTATCCGCTAAGCCGCATTGAACCCTAACTGTTATCAAATTTAAGTCCCTGGTCGCCCAGTGATAGCCGCACAATCTGCAATATAGCAAAACTGGTTACTTTCTCTAAGCCACGCGATTAAGAAAACCAAACCGCGAGTTTTAACCCAAGCTTCGAAGCTTACTGTTCATGTTATAAAAGATGAGCTCAGGGCCCCTATTTATATGCAAGCGAAGGGAGTGAAGTCACCGCCCATGCGATATGGTAACCATTCATCATCATGCGGCTAGCCACATCAGATCACACCAAAGTTCGGACATAAAGACAGACAGCGCAAGACAATATGCAAGTCGTCGCTTACTCCATATCAACTCTGCGCAAGACATGTGGACTCGGCGATCTAGGCAACAACTGGACTTGGCACATCACCATGACCAAGTCCAAACCTCCAGCAGTCTCTGGCTGAACCTGGCACGAACTCAACACAGGCAGACTCAGCAGTCCGCTAGCACAACACCAGGCGGACTCTGCAATCCGCGATAATACAGGCATACTCAACACAAGTGGACTCTGCAATCCGCAACCTCAACACCAGCCAGACAACCCGCCAACAACAGACACCGCGGATCAGAACCAGAACACACCAGTCTCCAAAACAAACAGACCACCAAAGAACAAGACCAAAGGTACAAAACCATGCCGGTCTCGACAAGCTCCAGATGAGTCTGCAAGCACAGAATCATGTCGGACTCGGCGAACTCCAGATCAGTCCTCCACACCCGCAGTTAGAAAATCTTAACCGCCCGATTATAAACCTGGGAACTTGCTGAGACATACATCAAAACACTAGCCGAACTGACTAGTCCGCCAAGTGCTAACTGCACGGTCTACCCGATCAGACTGCCACTTTCTCTTTAATAAATTCAACACCCCCGTGCAGCCATGACAGTACCCCAATCGCAGGGCCCCTATGCAATGGCACTAGTACCACTCGCATCCCCTCGAGGGCAGTCTGTGACGGGTATTGTCTCAACCGCATGCCCCCCATGCACACTCTCTCTTATAATAACATTTTATGTATAATATGATTATGTCGTTATAGAAATTCATATATTTATTACAAAAAATATTTAGTCATTAGTATTTTATTTAGGGTGAGTTACTCATTGTGGAATGAAGCTATTTGTTAATAAAAAAATATTATTTTAATAAATTTTTATTAGGGTAAGGCAAACATTATGTTTGTTGCAGGTTGCCCGGTTTTTATTTAGTCCGGAGAATCAGATTGTCTTAGCTCTAAGTCGAACTGAGCACGCAAATAGTCAAGTGAAACTAAGCAACAACGATAAGAGGGTCTTTTTTATCGTGGAAAAACTGGAAAGGGTGATAAACCACGTGGTCGGAACTGTGTCGGGCCAAAATTTACTATTTAGCTTTGTTTACAGGTGTTTGAAGTTCCTCGGAGGGTGACAGACCACCTCTCCATTACAAAGCTTTAAGTACAAAGATAAGAGAAAAATGCTAATTCCACGGAGCTTCTGAAATGCGTCAATGAGGGTGTTCTCTTATACATTCTATGGGCTCACTGAAGCGCCCACACGAGCGTTGAGCGGACTAGAGAGGGAGCAGAGCAAATCCCAAGAGAATGAATGATCTATGTCTCACATTCTCTATGGAAAAATCTCAGAGCCCTCTCTAATCTCTGAAGTTGTTTGTCTTCAAATGAAGGCCCGGAAGCCTTTTTATAACTCTTGAAGTGATATGTTGGTAATAGCGCCTGACTGAATCATGTATTGGTGAATGACGTCGTACTATTTCAGTCACCTGGATCACCAAAATGATGTACATGTCCCCTGGGCGGCCCAGACAAGTTGCTCGGCGACGACAGTGGTCGGAGGCGATAGAGGGCGCAAGGGACGTGCATAAAGAGCGTGTGTAACATCTCATTTCCTTCTAGACCCCCTTGACACAAAATAGGGTAGGACATGTGGTTAGTGTGATGAGTCGGGCTAGGTGGTGATCTTAGGACCCAATGAGTCAGGGTGAACTCACATGGGGCCCACTATAGTGTACAGTCAACCTTGGTCAAACTAGCCCAAATTGAACTCACAAGTGCAAATTGACCTCACCACTATGTCCTTAACCCTAAAAGAGACTCACTTGACCATAAGACCCATGGTGGGGTCAACCAATTTGGCCAAATAGGTCAAAGTCAAACCTAGGTCAGCATAGGTCAACTCAACCCTAATTGGCTCAATTAGGAATCACGAGGTTAAAGTGACCCCACCACTATATTTCAAACCCTAATAGGAGTGCATTGGACTGAAAAGCCTCATCACTTCATCATCAAATATGCCAAATTGATCAAAGTCAACTTTGAGTCAACATAGCCCAAATAAACCCAATCAAGGACCAATTGGTCTTCAATTGGCCTAGTTGACCTAAACCATAGCCCTATAACATCATTAGGGACTCAATGGACCCAAAAGCTCCATCATTGGTCAGCCAATTCATCTAATTTGGCCAAAGTCAAACTTCTCCCAATTTTGGTCAAAATCACATCAATTGGCTAAATTAACCCAACTAGGGCATCACCATGGCACAATTAACATTGGGTGGTGTAAAAGGACTTAAGACACGCACATGGGACCAAACCACACATCAGTTGACCAAGTCAATCATGGTCAACATAAGGAATAAATAGGAAAATGAGAGCTCAAGTGAATTCCCAATGGGTTAAGGCCTCAATTCAAGCCCATCAGTAGCCCAATAGGCTAATTACAACCCCTACCCTCTAGATTTGGAGGGTAGTGATGTAACACCCCCTATCCGTCACATAGCATATAGCAGTAGGTCCGGCCGGGGCCCGCCGCCATATACCATGGACAGACCGGGTGGTTACTCAATGGAAACCATCCAACCAATCACAACATCCTACACAGAGCATTCTAGCAGAAGCAGTTTAAATAGTTGCAATTAAAAGAACCTAGCAACAAGCATGAATGTCCACTAACAAGCCAACTAGGAATGAAGTACATACACAAGTACTGGCCTTAAGGCCTTACAAATGGTTTACTCATATTACATGTTTTCCATACCACGGTACACAGGCCGGTCATACATGAACAAAAGCAAGTAAAACACTCCAATTAGGCCTTCGAGGGCCGGCTTCGCAATTTGGGCTTTAGCCCGCTATTGACTGCTTGGTCCAGCAACACCTGCAAGCACAATCCACCACACGGTGGCAAACAAAAGCAACGGTCAGCAATGCTGACCAAATTATAACGATCCCGCCCCCAATTCGGGGCGGCGATGCTCCTTCCCAGCACTTATTATCATAACCAAGCAGTATATATATATATACATCGCATCACAGGCGTTGGCACACACGGCCACACACCCCGTGCACTCAGGGCACATTATCGGCGAACCGGTCAATGTCACGTCAATTTAAACCATAGACACCTCGGTCTCATCACCGCCACTTTGACGGCCACACTATGAGCATTTTGTCTTCCCGGCATGGGTCACGACAATTTAAGCCATAGACCGCCGAAGACCCTTATCTATGCCAACGACAAGTGCCACATGCCCTTAGGTCTCTTTAACCGAACGACATAGAATGGGTACGGTTCCATCTAACCCGTGCTCACATCGCAATGAAAATTTAAGCCATATACGCGGGTCAAACTTCTCCCGAGTCCTGTTTTTGTTACACACTTCACATAACCCAGTTATGTTCAAGTTGGCTCCCCGGCCACCATGTTGGCAGAACCACGCGTCTGCCCAGTTTTCTGGGTGCACCTTGGAGTTAATCCCCAAGGCTCCCTGTTGCAATCTACCTCGTAGAAAACCCGAAAAACAAACATTCGCATGGAGTCTTCTCCGGCCATTATGCAATGCAACATCACCGATCCAGACCAACTTGTCCGGGTAGGCTTCACACATCATGCCTATGTCTGTTCTCGAATACGGACTCTAAACAATGGGGACTTTACATATCTACCAGAAAGAACGCCTCCAACTCACCGCAAACTCGCGAAAGAGGGCTTCCTATGCAAAAGAAGGAGAGCTTCACATGCTCAAGTAGAGAATCGTTACCCTGGCGTTCTTCCTTGGCGCCATGGAAATGTACGCGGATGTAAAGCACCGCAATCTCCTTGCCTTCGTAGATCCGAAGTCGGCTCGCGATTTGGAGCTCTGAAACTCCTTCAATGACTGGATCTAGACTTCTTCTTCCTCTTTTGCTCTCCCCTCTCTCTAAGATTTAGACAGAGAACCACACAGAAGAATAAGGGTTTTGAAGCCCTGTACTCGGGTATAACCCCATCGGGAAATAACCACAGCCATCTGATCCCACAAAAGGGATGCACGGATACGATCCAGGTCCGACCTGGACAAATGGGGCTAAACACCGCACGAATCACCAACAGGAGCAGGACATGTCCGCGTCAAAATAGTGTCGGAACAATTAGTCAACTCCCGCCAAAACTCGTGCGTCGACACTTCGCGTCGAGTGTCAAACATGCCACATAACGTCCCGCGCTCGACGATCGTCGAGCCAAGATCGTCGAACGCTGCCAAAACGTCGATCCCAGATCACTGGCCATTCGTCGAACGAAGATCGTTGGCCATTCGTTGAACGAAGATCGCTGGCGATTCGTAGGCCGCAGAATGTCAACAATTCGTCGACCGCAGAACATCGACAATTCGTCGACTGCAGAATATCGATAGATCGTCGACCGCAGAATATCGACAGATCGTTGACCGCAGAATTGTGACCAGATCGTCGACCGCTGCTCGGCGATCGTCGAACCCAGAAAACTGCCTGATCGATTTGCCAGATCTTTGAACTATCTCTACATGCTCTGGGACACGCCCGTGTCCCATGACGTGTACCCCTGCCATATTCCAAATTTGGTACAGAACACCTCCCGTCGCTCTTTTGAGTTTCGGGGCGTTACAGCTCTCTCCCTCTTAAAAGAATTTCGTCCACGAAATTTCCTAAAGGAAATATAAGTACAAAACCAAAATTGTACATGAGCGGAACAACTCCGGGTACTCGTCAAGCATAGTTTGCTCTCGTTCTCAAGAGAGCTCTTCGCGACCGCAATTGTCCCAACGGACCTTGACCATCATGATCTTTTTATTGCGTAGCCGCTTGACCTCCGAGTCTTCAATCCGCACGGGCTTGACCTTTGTCGTCAACCCACTATCAACTGGCACTTGATCGTCCGCGATCACTTGTGAAGGCTCTAGCACTGCCTTCCGTAGCACCGATACGTGGAATACATCATGTAAACCACTAAGCTCCACCGATAGCTTCAACCGATAAGCTGCTTCGCCAATCCGTTGTAGGACCTCAAACGGCCTAAGGTACCTCGGGCTTAGCTTTTTCAAGCACCGCACCCGCGAGACACTCTTGAACGGCTTGATCTTTAAGTACACTCAGTCGCCCACAGCGAACTCCACGTTCCTGTACTTAGCATTATAGTACTTCGCTTGCCGGTCCTGAGCGATAAGCAATCTCTCCCGAATGGTTCGCACCAACGAAGTAGCATTTTCCACCTTTTGATGCTTGTACAACTTTGACTCACCCGTTTCCAACCAGGACAACGGCGTGCGACATTTTCTACCATAAAGGGCCTCGAAGGGCGCCATTTGAATACTCGCCTGGTAGCTATTGTTGTACGTGTTGGAACACCCTATTACTAATTTGGGTCAGGATCACTATGTCTCTAAGAATCAATGCTTGACCTCCTGTATAGCTCAATAGGTCAATTAGAATTGAGTCTAAGGGTTAAAAGTCTAGGTTTGGAAGATGCCCTGGAGACCAAGATTTTCTGTTTGGAGACTAAGTCATATCGTCGAGCTCAGCACGACGATTCGTCGAACCCCGATCGACGATCGTCTAGCTCAACTTTGACAGATCGTCGAACTCCATTCGACGATCGCTGAGCTCAACTTCATTATATCGTCGAACTCCATTCGACGATCGGTGAGCTCAGGTCGACGATTTTGACTCTGCTTTGGATCTTTATCTCTGAGCTCAGTTCGACGATCTTTGAGCTCAGATCGACGATATTTTGCTGCTGTATATTTCCAGATCGCTGAGCTCAGTTCGACGATAGCAGAGCTCAGTTCGATGTTTTCAGATAACTTCTAGGATGTTTCTAGATTCAAATTCAAATCAGTTAAGGAGTTATTCTGCAATTAATTCAGAGATTTCCTAGCCATTTTCATTCATTTCTGGACCAAGTTTCAAGGAATATTTCTATGGACTTTCCTCCAGAAGAGATTTTGCAATTAAGGATGCATTTAATGCAGACCAACGGCTATTCTTCTCAGAGAATGTTTTCATTCAGTACCAGAGAATAAAAGTGCATAATTCTTTTTGAATCAAATATAGAACAACAGAGAGAGACACACAGATTACAGAGATACATACACAAATATTCTGTCTCAAAAGAATTCTCAAGAACACTCATCCAAGGAGATCAACTTTTTCTAAAATCTTCAGATCTCTCTAGTTTTCAAAGTGTTCAAGGACAACATATTTCAAGACTCCAGACATTCAACATTTCAGTCATTGCTGAAATCATCTATTGCTGGAGTTCAATCTTTGAAGGCCTATCACCCTCAGCAAAGCTTGTCTTCCTGAAGATCTCAAGGATTCAGGGGGAGCTTTGACATCAACAATCCATATAGTCTTCTCAGTTGTTTGAGAAAGAGAAGACTTCCATCACTCTCTCACCCGCTCTCTGTAAAGGGTTTCTCAAACTCCCTTCAAAAGTTTGAGCTTGGTTTTTGAGCACCTTGTCAAAAGCTCATTGGTGGCAAGACACCTGATCAAAAAATCTGCTCTGGTTTTTGAGCACCTTATCAAAAGCTCATTGGTGCCCAGGACACCTGATCAACTCATCCTGCAGTGGATTCCTACCTAGGGTGGTAGAAGAGTGGATGTACCCAAGTTTGGGGAACTACTATATTTCCTTGTGTCTTCTGGTTTTGCTTGTCTTTATGTTTGTTTCTGGCCTTGATTATTCTGTGATTAGCTTTTGTATAATTTAGTTCTGTGATTAGTTTTTTAACTGCTTCCCTGCTCACTCTTATTACAACAATTGTTGTAAAAAGTTTCAAAGCACCATATACTTTATTCACCCCCCCCCCCTCTAGAGTATATCAGATCTAGCTGCACTTTCAATTGGTATCAGAGGGAGGTTGGTTAAACATACCATACCTGATTGGTTGTACAGGCTAACACCTGAACCCAAAGATCCCAAGTTAGATCTGCTTTCTTTTGTATTTTATTATTAGATTTTGATTTCACAAATCATGGCCCAAAACAAAGATTATGATATCACCAGACCTCTAGTGTGCAATCTATCCAAGTTTGCACTTTGGAAAGCAAGGATCAGACTGTACATGAATTCTATTGACGAAGATATTTTTAACTCTGTTTTGACAGTATGTCCAAGACCTCCAGAGAACTCCAGTACAAATGCTGTTCCACCTCCATCAGGAACAGATGCTGATGTCAAGAAATGGAAAGTAGTTGATGCCAAGGCTATGAACATCTTAGCCCAGACAATGTCTGATGACATATTTCAAAAGGTGGCTGAATGCAATTCAGCTAAAGAAATTTGGGACAAACTCTCAGAAATAGTCTCAGGCTCAGCTGATGAGAGAAAGGATAGGAGATCCCATATCATCTCTCAATATGAGAATTTCAAGAAGGGAGAAACTGAGTCAGTGGGAGACATGTACAACAGGCTAAGTCTAATTGTTAGTGAACTCAGGACATTGGACAAAGAGATCTCTCTAACTGAACTCAATGACAAGATCCTAATGTGCTTCCCTAGCACTTGAGATTCAAGAATCTGGCCAATTAAGGATGCTAGAAGTCTGAATGAGATCACCACTGAAGCTCTATTGGGTAAGCTCAAATCTTATGAGCTACTCATCAAAAATAGAGAGGAAGAACAGAAGGCTACCTCACCAGCCACAAGAAAAGAGAAGACCATAGCCTTCAAGGCAACTGAAGATCTGCCTGAAGATAAAGCCACAGGCAATGATGAACTGTTCAGTCTGCTGGCCAAAAGATTTTACAAAATGGCCAGAAAGGACTTCAGAAGGAGATCATACAAGGAACATGATAAGCCAAGGTATGACAAGTCCATTAATAATAATAATAATAAAGACATTATTTGCTTTGGTTGCAGGAAACCAGGGCACATAGTTCCTGACTGTCCAGAGAACAAGAACAAGGACAGAAGGGACAGGAAAGAAAGAAGAAAGGAAAAAAGACTCCAAAAGGAATGACAATGGCAAACCCTCATCAAGCAAAAACAAACATACAAGAAAGTTGTTTGTTGCTGAATCCTGGAGTGAGACTGAAGAGGAGTCAGAAGCCACATCCAATTCCAGTGATGATGAGGATGATGCAGAAGAAAAAGAGTTCTGCATGATGGTAATCAATGCCTCACAGCATAATTCAGAAGAAGAGGAGTCAGAGTCAGATTCAGAGACTCAACCTAAAGAAGATCAGGTAATCAGCTCTATTGATTTCAATTCAGAGGACTTTAAATCTGAATTTAAAGCATTGTGTTTAGACCTGCTAAAGTCTGAGAAAGAAATTATCTCTCTCAGAAATCATTTATCTGAACACAATACTTTAAAGTCAGAAAACCTCAAACTCTCTCAGGAATTGGAGAGCTGTAGGGAGCAGATAGCTTCACTGAAGAGTGAGCTGTCTGAGGCCAAGAAGCTTGAAGAATCCCTTAATGGGAGAAGCATCAAGCTGATGGACATCACAAGCACAGTGAACTCCAGATTCAATAGTACACTGGGCTTGGGTACTTCATCCAGCCAACCCATAGTTCTAACAACTCCAATCAAATTCATTTCTAACAAAGGAAAGGGAGTTGTAGAGGTTGCTAGGAAAAATTCTGATCTGCCCCAGAAAACTAAGTCCCTGCAGAAATCGTCGAACGGAGATCAACGATCGCCTAATGGATATCGACGATCGCCGAACGCAGATCGACGATATCAGGCAAAATCGTCGAACGCAGCTCGACGATCTCAAGTACCTGATCTCACCCATAGTCGACCGTCGAACGGAGCTCGACGATCTGACCCAAGATCGTCGAACGCAGCTCCAAGATTGTCGAACAGAGGTCAGAGCTCTGGAAAATTTTTCAAGGGCAAATCAAAATTGAATCCTAAGGGTCCTTCATCCCAAATCTTTAACCCTTATACTGAATGGATTATACCTCCAAGGAGATATCATCCTGAAGGATATAAGAGTCAACCCGGGATGTCTTTCATTTCAGAATTTAAAGGTTATCAACCTAGGCCCAAGGTAAACTGGGTCAAAAACAAATAAATTGTCTTATGTGCAGGTGAAGACCTATCCAACATCTAACCAGCAATGGTACTTGGATAGTGGGTGCTCTAAGCACATGACAGGGAACAAGGACAACCTCACATCCTTCAGAGCCAAGCTTGGACCCAAAGTTATCTTTGGTGATTCAAACTTTGGACAGACTAAAGGATATGGTGCAGTCCAGATTGGATCAGTAACTTTCAAGAAGGTAGCTTATGTGGAAGGACTGAAGCACAACCTAATTAGCATCATTCAGCTGTGTGATGAAGGCTACCAGGTGACCTTCAGCAAAGCCTTATGCAAAATCAAGTCAGAGGACAACACAACTGTGTTGACAGGTAAAAGAAAAGGTAACATCTATCTAGTAGACTTTCTTTCAACTAATGTAGATATTTGCCTGTTCAATTCTGTCTGTAGACCAAATATTTTATGGCATAAGAGATTAGGACACCTAAACCTTAGAACTATTGCTAGGCTATCCAAGGACAACCTTGTTAGAGGACTACCTTCTGGCCCCTACAAGAAGGAAGGACTCTGCAGGGCTTGTCAATTAGGCAAGCAAACTAAAAATAGCTTTAAGTCACTTAATAAGTGTGATTCACCTAGGATATTGTATCTGTTACACATGGATCTTTTTGGACCCATCACAGTACAAAGTCTAGGAGGGAAATCCTACACTTTAGTAGTTGTAGATGACTTTTCTAGATTCACTTGGGTGTTCTTTCTAAGGAAGAAGTTTGATAACTTTAAGTGTCTGACAGAGTTTCTCAAATGTATACAGATTGAGTTCAATACTCACATTGCCCTGATCAGAAGTGATCATGGGATAGATTTTGATTCTCTTCTTATGCAAGAGTTCTGTCAGAGTGAAGGGATCAGACATACTTTCTCAGCTCCTAGAACTCCTCAACAAAATGGGGTAGCTGAAAGGAAAAATAGAACTTTATTGAATCTGCCACTACACTGTTGTCAGATGCTCATCTACCTCTATCCTTTTGGGTAGAGGCAGTGAACACCTCCAACTATGTGCTGAATAGAAGTCTGATACATAAACTAAAGGGAAAGACTCCCTATGAATTACTCAAAGGGAAGAAACCTAAAGTTGATTATTTTAGAGTCTTTGGTTGTATTTGCTACATTCATAACAATGACAAGAAATATTTAGCAAAATTTCAAGCTAAAACTGATGAAGGAGTGTTTCTGGGATACTCCATGATCAGCAAGGCTTATAGGGTCTATAATAAATCATCTTTATAAATTGAGAAATCTGTTCATATTTCTTTTGATGAATCTAACATGTCTTTCAAGCAGAAGATTTCTTCTACCATAGAACCCTTGCAAGAACATTCTCTAGTTGAAGAATTGAACAAGTTACAGGTTACTCAAGAGGATGAAAGCAGCGAAGATGAAGAAAATGCTCAACATATTGAAGAACAACTTGAAGAGCCAGTTGTTGTACCACAAGAGGAAACAACAACACAGGTTGGTGAACAATCAACACCCCCAGTTGATTTAGTAACATCAAGAGACCATCCAATTTCCCAAATAATTGGAGAAATCTCAGCTGGTCTGCAAACCAGAAATCAGGTCAACCAAAACCTGTTGCACACCTGCTTCCTATCTCAAATTGAACCTCAGTCCATTCAAGATGCAGAGCAAGATCCACACTGGATCATTGCAATGCAAGAGGAGTTGCATCAATTTGAAAGGAACAAAGTATGGGAACTAGTGCCAAAGCCTAAGGATCATTCCATTGTTGGAACAAAATGGGTATTCAGAAATAAATTGGATGATCAAGGAGTAATTATAAGAAACAAGGCAAGGCTAGTTGCTCAGGGATATTCTCAAGAAGAAGGGATAGACTACGACCAGACTTTTGCACCTGTTGCAAGATTAGAAGCCATCAGAATATTTCTAGCTTATGCAGCACACAAAGGCTTCAAGGTATATCAGATGGATGTCAAAAGTGCTTTTCTAAATGGAGACATCAAAGAGGAAGTTTATGTCAGACAACCTCCAGGTTTTATCTCTCCAACCTATCTTGATTATGTTTTTAGATTGAATAAAGCATTATATGGTCTCAAGCAAGCTCCTAGAGCATGGTATGAGACCCTGGCATGCTTTCTCTTGGAAAATGATTTTATAAGGGGTAGAGTAGACCAAACTCTTTTCATTAGAACCCATAAGTCCCATACCCTACTAGTACAGATTTATGTAGACGATATTATTTTTGGTTCTACAGACTCCAAATTGTGCAGAAGGTTTTCTAACTTGATGCATTCTAAATTTGAGATGAGTAGCATGGGTGAGCTATCCTTCTTCCTAGGATTGCAAGTCAAGCAACATGCTGAAGGCATCTTCATCTCTCAAACCAAGTATGCAAATGAATTGGTTAAGAAATTTGGTATGTCTGAAGCATCTTGTATGAAAACACCCAGCCTACTAATGATGTATTGGATGCTGATGAACATGGGAAACCTGTTGATCAGACAACATATAGAGCAATGATTGGCTCTTTACTGTATCTTACAGCTAGTAGACCAGATATAATGTTTGCTACATGTATATGTGCTAGGTTCCAAGTTAGCCCTAGAGAGTCACACCTAACACTAGTAAAGAGGATTCTCAGGTATGTTAAAAGTTGTCCAAATCTAGGTCTCTGGTATCCAAAAGATTCAGCATTTGATTTAACTGGATTCTCTGATGCTGACTATGCTGGATGCAGAATTGACAGGAAAAGCACCAGTGGAACTTGTCAGTTCCTTGGTGACAGACTTGTCTCTTGGTTTTGTAAGAAACAGACTTCTGTGTCAACTTCAACTGCTGAAGCTGAATATATGGCTGCAGGCAGTTGTTGTTCACAAATCTTGTGGATTCAAAACCAACTCCTAGACTATGGCTACAACTTAGAGAAGTCTAAAATCTTTTGTGACAACATCAGTGCTATTTCTATAGCTCAAAATCCAGTCCTCCATAGTAGGACAAAACACATAGAGATTAGGCATCATTTCTTAAGGGATAATGTTGAAAAGAATAAAATTGAACTACACTATATCCCAACTGATTTACAAAGGGGAGATATTTTCACCAAGCCATTGGATGAAAAGAAACACACCTTCTTCCTAAATCAGTTAGGAATGTTAGATGGAGGAAGTCTACAATAATATCCAAGATTTTGAAAGCTTAAAAATTGACCAAGACTAGGCAAACATTCTGATTTTTCTTAGTGTCTAGAGTGTATTTCTGGTCTCTGAACTGCGCTCGACGATTTGCCCCAAGATCGTCGAACGGAGATCGACGATTTCTGAAATCGTCGTACTAAGTTCAGCGTTTCTCAGATAGTATGAACTATCTCTTCCGGTCAACGATCGTCGAACGGCGCTCGACGATTTTGTTCTCTGAACAATCGTCGAACGGAGCTCGACGCTCTCCAATATCGTAGAACGGAGATCGACGATGTTGAAGACTCTTCAGATTCCTTTAGAAGCCTCGATCGTCGAACTGCGTTCAACGATCTTTCCAATTCTGCGTCGAACCCTAATATAAAATTCATTTTTCGCTGTCGTTCTCCTTTGCGCTTTCGATTTCTCTGCAAGAATTTTCTTTCCCTCCAAACAGTTCTACACTTGGTCGTTTTGTTTGTTGAATTTTTGCAGGTACTCATGGCCGTGTCTGTTGCTGTTCTTGCTGCCATGAAGTTTGATGCTGGTTTCGATATTGACATGGAATCCTTCAGCACAACTGACCAGGATTTTCAGGATATCCTGGGGTTATTCAAAGAGCAGAACCTGACTACAATAATGACCACAAGGATCAAGCTGGCATCTGATGAGATAAAGGAGTGGGTCTACACTGCCCACAATCAAGATAACAACACCATTGTTGGGTCTATATCTAGAACTCAGGTACCCTTAAACCCAGCAATTTTAACAGAAGTTTTTGAGTTGAGGAATGGTGAAGATACTGCTGACTTATCTGGAGAAGAGTATTCTGAACTGCTTGCCAGAATGGGTCATTCAGAGGGCAACCCTAGCAAGCTCTTCAAAAGGAACCTATCTGTGGAATACAGATTTATGGCAGATGTTGTTGGGAAAGTGCTACTGGCTAAGCACTCTGCACATGATACAATTTCTAGGTTTCAGCTCTGCCTCATGGGAGCTCTTGTGGACAGAAAAAAATCTGAATTGGGGAGAAGTGTTCTTTGACCTTATCAAAAAGAAAATCAACAAAAGTTTTGTAAACTTTGGAAGGATTATTGGGGTGTTTCTGCAGCACAGGTGCCCTGCTTTGCTGGTCTCCTCTGGAATCCATATCAATGCTTCCAAGAGACTGTCTTGTGCCCTCTTTGGAAAGTGGGACAGACAAATCAGCAAGCCCAGCAGGCCCTCCTCCAGCACTCCTTCAGGCACAAGGACTCTAAGAGTCACTTCTCCACAGGTCTCTGCCCCTGCAGATGACCTGCCTGCTGTTGTTGCCTCTCCTCCTCCTCCTCCAATTCCATCACTTCCCATACCTTCTACCATCCCAACTCCATCCACCATCATCATATCCAGCCCCTCTCCAACATCTACACCATCTCCAGTACCTATTCTTCCAACACCAGAAGAACAATTCCATTCATTATTCTCCTACCCTCCACCAGATGTCACTTCATCACCCTCCATTCCATCCTTCACTCTCATTGATGATTCCTTTATGGATGATTCCCCATCCTCTCCTCCCGAGCTACCCTCATCCTCCACTTCCTTTCAAGATCTTCTACAAGAGATCATAGACCAACCCACATTCACTCCATCTATCTCCATCCCACTGTCCTCCATATCCACCTTACCAACAACCTCAGCCATCTCTTCCACCTTTCTCCAGCTCTCCACTACCCTCACCATCAGCTGCTCCTCCATCCTCTACCTCTGCTCCAGCCCTTGAGCAAGTAGACCTTCCAGCCCTTGCTGACAGGTTGTATGAGTTGCTTGCCCCCAGGCTCTCTCTTTTGTTGGAGACCTCCTTGGCTCCACTACACCTGTCAGTGGTAGCTCTCTCTGTCAGGCTCTCATCCCTAATCCCTCAGGCAGCCCCTACAGCAGTGTGCCTTGATCCAGACTTGTCTGAATCTAGGCAGGGGGAGATGCCCTATAAAGAGAGTATTCTTGCTGCTGCTGTTGCTGCTGCTTCTGTGAGCCTATCTGCTGCTGCTGCTGTTATTGCTGCTTCTTCTGCTCCTGCTCTTGCTGCTGTTGCTGTGCCTCAAGCACAAATTCCTCCTGCTGCAGTCTTTGCATTAGACCTCAGGTCTTTGCTATCAAATTTTGACTCTGCATACTTCAGCTGTCTGCCAGAGATAATTGTTGTCCAACCTCCAGAGGATCTATCCAAGGCACTTGTGCCATTTTCTTGCTGTGACCCAAGCATTATCACCTCTTTTGTCAATTCAGTTTATGCTGCTGCTCCTTCTGAAGAAAGCATTATTGTTGCTTCTGATTTTGTTGCCTCTACTGCTGCTGAACATGTTGATACTGCTGCTGAAGTTTCTGTTATTACTGATGAACCTATTTCCAAGGAAATTCTTATGTTAGAGGCACCTGCATTTGAGCCTTCTGCAGTTTCTGATGATATTCCTCCTGTTAATGCTGTTGTTAGTGAAGTTGTTGCTGCTGCCACCTCTCCAGAGCCTACTGTTGCTGTTGTTGTTGTTACTGCCTCTACTGTATCTGCTGCTGTCATTTCTGCTTCTACCTCAACAACTACTGCTACACCATCTGTTGCCTCATCTGCTTCTGTTCAGCTCAAGAAGGACTTAATGAAGAAAATTGATGCTCTCTATGATGACCAGAGTTCTGAAAGTGATGAATTTAGAACAGACTCTGATGACTCTTCTGCTACCATTGCCAGGAAAAGAAAGGCAAGGAGCAAAGCCATGAAGAGGGTACCTCCTGCCAAGGTTAAGGATAACAATGATATTCCATACTACATTCTACATGACTGCCCTATTACTGAGCACTGGATGCAGTACTCTAAGAATCAGCTGAAGGCTATGAAAAAGAAGAGAAAATATGAAAAGGGGTCCTCTCAATTTCAACACTCTCATCCTCCTCCACCACCTCCTCCTGATGCAGGTGCAGGTGGAAGCTCTACAGCTCAACCCCCAGCCAGAAGTCAGGCCCCCTATCAGCCTCATGCTAGATCCTATAATAGGGGAAGCCAATCTAGGGGATCTCAATCCAGGAGAGGAGGATACAGAGAAAATCAAAGAGATCTTCAAGTCTACTCCAAAGGGTACTCCAGGCAACACCCATATTCCAGGGGAGGACAAATTTCTTCTGATACAACATCTGGTCCTTTCCCCTATAAGCTGAAAGAAAATGTGTCTTCCAGGCCTCCTCAAGACAATCCCTCTAACAGATATGAGCCACCTGTACCTTTTGAGGATCCTGAGAACAATCCAGCTGCTTGGACTGCAAGAATAAAAGAACTAGCTGCACTGAATCAGATCAAAAAGGCTAGAGAGCAAGGAATAGATTCATCTAATATCTCAACAATGTCTGAACAAAGAAAGAAAGAGCTAGAAAGATATGCATCAAGCAAGTTCTTTGATTCTGACAGGTATATGGAATTACATCCTGAAGCTGTGGTTCCCAGGCCTAAACAACAAACATCATTAGGTGCAGCAGATGATACCATATCAAAGAAGGAAGCCCTCAATCCTAACAGAGAGATCAAACTTGTTAAGGGCAAAGAAAAGAAATGACAATATAAGGTGACAATTTCTGTGATTTCTGATTACTATCTGGATGATATATATCTCTGTGGTTCTGCAATGTCTAGCTTATTGCTTTTCTGTTTTGCTGCTTGTATGTTATTTAAATTTTTCCAAAGTTTGTAAATAGTAATCCTAACCCAAATAGGGGGAGATTGTTGGAACACCCTATTACTAATTTGGGTCAGGATCACTATGTCTCTAGGAATCAATGCTTGACCTCCTATATAGCTCAATAGGTCAATTAGAATTGAGTCTAAGGGTTAGAAGTCTAGGTTTGGAAGCTGCCCTGGAGACCAAGATTTTCTGTTTGGAGACTAAGTCATATCGTCGAGCTCAGCACGACGATTCGTCGAACCCCGATCGACGATCGTCTAGCTCAACTTCGACAAATCGTCGAACTCCATTCGACGATCGCTGAGCTCAACTTCATTATATCGTCGAACTCCATTCGACGATCGGTGAGCTCAGGTCGACGATTTTGACTCTGCTTTGGATCTTTATCTCTGAGCTCAGTTCGACGATCTTTGAGCTCAGATCGACGATATTTTGCTGCTGTATATTTCCAGATCGCTGAGCTTAGTTCGACGACAGCAGAGCTCAGTTTGACGTTTTCAGATAACTTCAAGGATGTTTCTAGATTCAAATTCAAATCAGTTAAGGAGTTATTCTGCAATTAATTCAGAGATTTCCTAGCCGTTTTCATTCATTTCTGGACCAAGTTTCAAGGAATATTTCTATGGACTTTCCTCCAGAAGAGATTTTGCAATTAAGGATGCATTTAATGCAAACCAACGGCTATTCTTCTCAGAGAATGTTTTCATTCAGTATCAGAGAATAAAAGTGCAGAATTCTTTTTGAATCAAATATAGAACAACAGAGAGAGACACACAGATTACAGAGATACATACACAAATATTCTGTCTCAAAAGAATTCTCAAGAACACTCATCCAAGGAGATCAACTTTTTCTAAAATCTTCAGATCTCTCTAGTTTTTAAAGTGTTCAAGGCCAACATATTTCAAGACTCCAGACATTCAACATTTCAGTCATTGCTAAAATCATCTATTGCTAGAGTTCAATCTTTGAAGGTCTATCACCCTCAGCAAAGCTTGTCTTCCTAAAGATCTCAAGGATTCAGGGGGAGATTTGACATCAACAATCCACATAGTCTTCTCAGTTGTTTGAGAAAGAGAAGACTTCCATCACTCTCTCACCCCCTCTCTGTAAAGGGTTTCTCAAACTCCCTTCAAAAGTTTGAGCTTGGTTTTTGAGCACATTGTCAAAAGCTCATTGGTGGCAAGACACCTGATCAAAAAATCTGCTCTGGTTTTTGAGCACCTTATCAAAAGCTCATTGGTGCCCAGGACACCTGATCAACTCATCCTGCAGTGGATTCCTACCTAGGGTGGTAGAAGAGTGGATGAACCCAAGTTTGGGGAACCACTATATTTCCTTGTGTCTTCTGGTTTTGCTTGTCTTTATGTTTGTTTCTGGCCTTGATTATTCTGTGATTAGCTTTTGTATAATTTAGTTCTGTGATTAGTTTTTTAACTGCTTCCCTGCTCACTCTTATTACAACAATTGTTGTAAAAAGTTTCAAAGTACCATATACTCTATTCACCCCCCCTATAGAGTATATCAGATCTAGCTGCACTTTCAGTACGCAAATTCCACCAAATAAAGATGGTCTTCCCATTGCTTTCCAAAGTCCAAGACATGCATGCGGAGCATGTCTTCCATAGTGATGTATTCAAATTGAAGGTTGTGCTAAAACTCAGCTTTGTTCCCAATATTTATTGCACAAGCCTCTAATCATTGGACATGAACCGCCCATCTCGGTCACTCATGATGCTGCGGAGCACACCGTGGATCCACACTATGTTATCCACATATAACTTTGCCAACTTCTCCACCGGATCATCCTTCCTATGCGGAATGAAATGCGACACCTTCGTTAGCCGATCTACGACCACCCAGATGGCGTCGTTCCCCTTTTGCGACCATGGCAACCCGTACACAAAGTCCATAGTGATGTCGTCGAATTTCCACTCCGGAATAGGCAAGGACTTAAGAGATCCTCCCGGCTTTTGGCACTTCGCCTTCACCAAGGCGCAAGTTTGGTACTTCGCCACGTAGAGCGCCACATCCTTCTTCAAACCCGGCCACCAAAACAGTTTCTTAATGTCACGACCCGCATTTTCTCTGTATTCAAGAATACGCCAGAGTAGAGAAAATATGTGCCGTGATGCCACGCCGTGCAGGGGACAACTGCAGACGCTTAGGCAACCCGTCCTCACATTACTTCATTTAAAAGATTTATGAAATTAAGTTAAAAATAATGCATATACGTTATTAGAGTTAATGACTGTGTCCCTCGGTCGGGTGGACCACTAGTCCATAGGTGAGAAAATATATAAGTTTTACGCGACGGAGAATACTGAGTTGGTTCATTTGCTAACGTCGCGGTACATCTTTGTGCTCCCCGGGTGAATCGAGTACTTGGTATGGTGTGCCTCGTACAACAAATCCACCAGCAAACTGCCCACGCTTGGGACGCAAAAACGACCGTCTTTCCAAAGCAATCCATCCACAACTTCATATTGGGAATTTGACCCATCCAGAGCCTCTATCATGAGTTGCTTCATGTGGCCATCCAAATCCAAAGCCTGTCGAATCCGATCAGCCAGGTCATATTGAACTTCACTCCAATTTAAGAGTGCTTCAGCACTTGACTGCTTGTCTACGTAAGAAATCTCCAATGCCTCCAACTCCCGAACAAACCGCTCGTCATGGATCGACAGCCAATTGGCTTGAGCTGGGGCCCGGCGACTCAACGTGTCCGCAACCGCATTACCTTTACCAGGCACGCAGTGGATCTTGAATGTATAGTCCCCCAGGAACTCCATCCATCTACGTTGCCGCATGTTCAGATCTTTCTGATCAATCAAATACTTCAGGCTCTTGTGATTGGTGTAGATATCAATCTTCACACCATACAAATAATGCCTCCACAGCTTCAAGGCAAAAATCACGGCCGCTAACTCCAAGTCATGGACCGGATAGTTCCTCTCGTGCACCTTCAGCTGTCTCGAGCCATATGCTATAATGCTTCCATGCTGTAATAGCACACAACCCAAACCACTGCCCGAAGCATCGCTGTAAATCTCATAACCTTCGGTCCCACTTGGTGAACTCAGCACAGGCGTCGTGGTCAACCGACATTTCAACTCCTCAAAAGCTCGCGCGCACTCCGGCGTCCAAACGAACTTCTGCTCCTTCCTCGTCAAAGTAGTGAGAGGTAACGCTATCCGTGAGAAGTTCTCTACGAAGCGCCTATAATAGTCGGCAAGCCCTAGAAAGCTTCGTACTTCCGCTACCGTAGAAAGCTCAGGACACTCCCGTATCGCAACAATCTTCGCCGGATCCACTGCAATACCTTCCCCACTCACTATATGACCGAGGAACGTCACTGAGGACAACCAAAACTCGCACTTCGAGAACTTGGCGTACAATTGATTCCTCCTTAGCGTCTCCAAAACCAAATGAAGATGCCTGAAGTGATCTTCCTCACTCTGCGAGTACACCAAAATATCGTCGATGAAGATGATCACAAAATGGTCCAAGTACTTCCTGAAGGTCCTGTTCATCAAATCCATGAACGCTGACGGCGCATTAGTCAGCCCAAACGGCATGA
This sequence comes from Platanthera guangdongensis, assembly GCA_039583875.1. Classification (NCBI taxonomy): domain Eukaryota; kingdom Viridiplantae; phylum Streptophyta; class Magnoliopsida; order Asparagales; family Orchidaceae; genus Platanthera; species Platanthera guangdongensis. The sequence goes on from CM077165.1 coordinate 132,697,927, forward strand.
CCGTTGAAAGATATGGTACCTAAACACCTAGAGGGGGGGGGTGAATAGGTGACCTAAACCTTTTTTAAAAACTTTGTTGGCAGCACAACAATTATTTCTCAGATTACTACAGCTAACAGCAATTACAGAAATCAAACAGTCAATTCACAGCACAGCACAGAAGACACACTAATTTTATAGTGGTTCCCCAATCTTTGGGTACATCCACTTTCCCCCTTCGCCTATCTAGCAGTGTACTAGATTCGGCCAAACTTCTCCACTAACTCAGAACCAAACTAGGTTCCTACCTCAGGCCCAAAGCCTTACACTCAGCCAAAAGGCCTACACTCAGCCACCCAGGCCTACACTCAGCCAATTAAGGCCTACACTCAGAGTTCTTCAACTCCTACACTCAGGCAACAAGCCCTACCCTCAGCCTTTATAAAATAGGCTTACAATCACTCAGATCCAATGGATCTTACAAGATGTAATTGAAATAAAATTGCTAACTCTACAACTCAGAAAAGATGAGAGGAGTTGAGAGTTTCTTGAAGAGTTCTTGGAAGAACTCAGCTTGATCCAAACTGACTTAGCTTTCTTCAAAGCTTCTTGAGTAGAACTGAATTAGTCTGAATCTTCTGCTTCTTGAAATCCAGATGACTCTGAATTCTTCTTCTCAGCCTTAGTTCCAAAGACTGAATTCTTGGATGGAGCTCTCTCTCTCCAACTTCTTAGATCTGCAGTTGGACTGCCTGATCTTCTTGTGTTGATCCTCAGTGTATCACTTCTTGATTTAATCTGATCAACCACTTCAGTTATTCTCACAACATGTAATGATAATGAACAACCTTCTATCTCTCTTTCTGTAAACTATGGGGGCCTATTTATAGGCTTCCTTCATGGTAACCGGCTGATCCGGTTCATAACAGACTTCTGACTTCTCTGACAGTTGATGTAGACCGGCTGGATCGGCAGCTTTCATGTCAACCAGTCACTTCTTGAAATTCTCTAACTGTCAGATAGTGTCGAGACTTTCTGTTCTTAAGTGTCGACACTTATAGACTAAGTGTCGACACAAGTTGTGTAAGTGTCGACACAAGTCTACAAGGTGTCGACACAATTCCTTGTATGTCTCGACACAGTTTCTTCTGCATGTGTCGACACTGAAATTGAGTGTCGACACAAGTACTTGTACTTCATTCTGCAACTGTATTCTTCTAAGTGTCGACACATCTCCTTTGTGTCGACACATCTTCATGTGTTAGAAACTGTCAAGTGTCGACACTGCTTCTTGGTGTCGACACAAGTCTTCAATCTTGTTTCTTCAGCTGAGTGTCGACACATTCCTTTAGTGTCGACACTTGTACTTAGAATATTTTGTAACTTTTCTGTTCTTTGCTAAGTGTCGACACAGCTCCTTGTGTCGACACTTTCTTCAAGTGTAGAGTCTTCAACTAAGTGTCGACACATTGTGCTGAGTGTCGACACTTTCTTCAAGTGTTGACTCCTCTGGTTGTGTGTCGACACATTGTGCTGAGTGTCGACACTTACTTCAAATACTGAGTCTTTAGCTAAGTGTCGACACATTGTGCTGGGTGTCGACACTTACTTCAAGTGTTGACTCCTCTGGTTGTGTGTCGACACATTGTGCTGAGTGTCGACACTTACTTCAAATACTGAGTCTTTAGCTAAGTGTCGACACATTGTGCTGGGTGTCGACACTTACTTCAAGTGTTGACTCTTCTGCATAGTGTCGACACATTGTGTTGAGTGTCGACACTTGTACTTAGATTCTGCAGACTTTTGCTGAGTGTCGACACTCACTTCAAGTGTCGACACTTTCTGGTGTTGACTCAGCTCTTCTAGGTGTCGACACTTCTGCTAAGTGTCGACACAGCTTTTCTGCATTCTTCTACACTGAGTGTCGACACAGCTCCAAGTGTCGACACTTTCTGACTGGTGTCGACTCTTCTTCCCAGGTGTCGACACAATGACTCCAAGTGTCGACACTGCTTGTCTGGGTGTCGACACAAGCTTTCTCAAGTGTCGACACTTTCCCTCTGGGTGTCGACACATGGACTTAGAATTTTTAGCTTCAGTCCAGTGTATTCCTGACCTGCACAAGTAACTCAAACAAACATCAAATACACTATGATGTATATCATTGAGTTAGGTGAGGCTTCTTCAAATCAGGTACATTTGACCAATGTACCCAACAATCTCCCCCTATTTGGAGAAGTCATAACCCTTAGTCAATGATATACATCACTCATAATTAAAAATTATAGAATGAAGTAAAACAGATATATGTCAACAGAGTTAAACTTAAACATGTAATAAAGCACACATGTATACTCATTCAGCATTACAGAACAAACAAGAATTAGACACATTCTACTGAACAATCATGAAATATATATTTATCAAAAATTGTTCATACATTGTTGTTAATACATTTTCAATGATTTACACAAAATGTTTGATTACAACATTCTTCAGTTTTAATCTTAGTCTAATTCTGCTCTGGTTCTTTAATGACTATGTCTTTTCCAGCTTGCACTTTGGCTTTCACAGCAGCAGCAGCAGCAGGCTCAGCTTCAGCAGTCTTCTTCCCTTTGGAGTCCTTCTTCTTCTGTTCTTCAGCCTTGATCTTTTGCCTTTCAAAATAATGATAGGGCTTAGGAAAGTACTTGCTAGGCTCCACAGCTGTAGGAGGTAGCTTTCCTAACTTAGCCTTTCTTCTATATTGGACAATTGCTTCCTGCCCACTCTCATGTTTCCTCCATTCAGCCTCTGAGAACCACTTGTTCCTCTCATGGGCATTGTCCTTGGCTGCTTTCCATGTAGTGAGAATGATGTTCCTAGAAGTAGGGCTCCACTGTTCAAAATCTGGTTTTTGTTCAGCAAGTTCCCTGAACTTCTTCTTTGATAGCCTAGTCTCTTCTTCTTTGTCCAAAGCCTCTTGCATAGCAGCTGTGATAGGTTGAACAACCTTTTCCAGAATAACATTGGGCTTGCCAGCAGGTGGACTATACATTGTGCTTACATCAGCATGAACCATTTCAAAATTTGGAGGTGGATAGATTACATCAGCCACTGCCTGTTGCTCACCTCCAAGATATGTTCCTTGAATACCAGATTCAGCTACTTCATTGTCATCACACAGGGGAGGATATCCAAGTGTAGCCCTGATTGAATTTGAAATCCATTTGCATGCTCAGAACTGGCCTTGACTAACACTCTCTCCCCCTTTATGACTTCTTGGGCTACATGATCTCTCACATCATCTTTCTGAAACCTGATTTGGCTATCCAAATACCTTATTCCCTCTTTAAAGAAAGGTCTTAGCTTGGTAAGCTGTTCAGAAATGACCGTTTGGGAATCCTTGATGGCAGTCTTGACATCAGTTAGTTCAGCTTGAAAGAGTTTATCAAAATCAGCTTTGGCAGCAGCAGAGGAGGTTGATGGTTCATCAGACTTTTTCTTGAGTTCAGTGACTATGGCATTGTGAGATGCAGTCAAGTTATCATTCATCCTGAGTTGATTCTCCAGCACATAGCCTTGCTTTAGTGCTATATCTTCTACTTTCTCTTTGATTGTTTCTTGATGTTTAGCCAGATAGACCACTGCATGAGCACCCTTTGTAAAACAATCAGTCATTTCCTTTTTATTAAGGTTCATTTCAAACCTTATTGACTTGATTTCCTGTCCCAGATCAGATTGTAGTGCCTTGTGCCCTTCATCAACATAAGTTTCTAAAGCTTTCCTTTGTTCATCCATCTTGATTTGCATTGCAAGCAGTAGAGCACTGTAATCAGGTGATGGAGCTTGTTAAACTAAGGAGTGTTGTGCAACAGTTTGTAGAGCTTTCTTATAGCTCTGACTCCTTCTTTTGAAAACAAAGAACTTCTTCTTCTTATTTTGCTCAGCTTCATCATCCTCAGACTCTGATGTACTGTCTATATCCACCCTATCCTTAGGGCTGGATGGTTTTTCAGTGTGCACATCTTGTGCCTTCTCAGTATCTAGCCTTATAGGCTCTTCTTGAATATCCAAGTTCTCCCCCTCAGCAGCAGCATTCTTCTCTGTATCAGCAGCATTCTTTTCCATATCAAAATCATCTTGATCTAAATTCAGAAATAGATCTTCCATTGTGTATTCTGCTGGAGACTGTGCAGGAGATATTCTGGTTTCATCAGCTACAACAGATGTGTCTTGGAGAACAACATCTGGTTCTTGAGTTGCTGGCTGATTTTGCTGATGGTCATCAGACAAATCAGAATTTATTATAGAAAAATTCAAAGTATTAAGGTCAACAAGTACCTCTTGAATGAGGAGGGTGGCTTGCTCACTCTCCAGTGTAGATGGTTCTGCTACACCTGGAAGCTCCCCCTGGATGTCAGCTGGCTCCTGAGGAGCAGGTGACCTTTCTGCAGCCTTATCCATTGGACTATCAGGAGTGAAGACCACATGTTCTTCACTGCCTGAGCTGCTGGATGACTCTTGAGGCACAGCAGCAGTCTTCCTCTTCTTCCTGGGAGGAGAGTCTTTCTTTGAAACTTGCTTTTCTGGGGTGGTCAATTCCTTGGACAGCACCCTTTCCCACCTGGAGAAGATTCTCATGTCCATCCTTCTCATGTGGTTTATTTTTGTTCCTGCAGCAGAGCTCATTACCTCTGGAATTGATCCAGCCAGGTAGAGACTTAGTATCCTGCCCAGATTGGGCTTCTTCAGACTTTCCTTCACTTTATCAAATACAATCATAGACCAGTCTGTCTTAAGGTTGAAGATGATTCTGGTCATGATACTGAACATAGAGGCTGACACCCTGTCATGCCCTCCTGGTTTGCTTAGAATAACCTTGCCTACAACTTCAGACAGGAATTTGCCTTGATTGTTCATCCCCTTCCTGTTGAAAACTGATCCTATTTTCATCTTAGGATCAAGACCACACCAGTCCAAAGCTTCTTTGGTCTTAGATGTTGTGACTTCCTCTTCTTCTTGAACTTTAGGTAGCTGAAGTACCTTTCTCAGACTTTTGGGTGATACTTTGACCTTGGTGCCATGCACCCTTGACTTAATTCTGTAGCCTGAGTCATCTACAGACGCTCCAGTAAGAAATTCAAGCACTTCTTTCTTCCATATCTTGGTTGGTTCTGAAACCAAGAACTCCAATCCTGAATTGCTGACTAGGGTTATTACTGATTTGATTTCACGATCTCTGTCGTCGAATGCGCCTCGCACGAGCTCATAGCCTTCGTTTACGTTCTCTTCCAGCTTGGGAGCCATTAGGGTTTTGAGAATTAGTCTTTGGAGAAGAGAAATGTCGACACAGGAGTTTAGTCTCGAAACTCTGAAAGCGTGTCGACAAACACAAACAGAACCCTATTTATACCTGTTGAGTTTGAAGACGAACAGGCGGGATAGCGAGCTAAACATGTGTCGACACTGACAATAAGTGTCGACACTGACTTATAATGTCTCGACACTCATGTGTCGACACAAATTTAGTCAACAGATTTTATGTGTCGACACTTGGTTAAGTGTCGACACCACACTACTCGACATGTAGTCGAGACTTTACTTAGAAAAATTCTGAGTAAAACTTAAGTGTCGACACTACATTGGATGTGTCGACACCTACTCGACATGTGTCGACACTAACATTCTGAAGTGTCGACACTAACTTCCTAGATGTGTCGACACCATTTTCCTGAAGTGTCGACACTTACTATTCTGTGTCGACATAGACTTGTCTATGTGTCGACACCTTTTTACTTAGCCAATTTTTGTTCTGTATACTTAGTCTAAGTTTATCATACCTAGTTCAATTTTGAACCTATTAAACTTAGCTTCATCTAAGGGCTTAGTGAACATATCAGCTATCTGATTATCAGTTCTAACATATTCAAGTGCAATATCATTTCTTTCTACATGCTCCCTAAGAAAGTGATATTTAATCTCAATATGTTTAGTTCTACTATGTGATACAGGGTTGTTAGCTATTGAAATAGCACTAGTAGAATCACAATAAAGTGGAGTTCTACTTACCTGACATCCATAGTCTTCTAGCTGATGTTGAATCCACAGAAGTTGAGCACAGCAACTTCCTGCAGCTACATATTCTGACTCAGCTGTGGAGATGGCCACACTGGTTTGCTTCTTACTACTCCATGAGATGAGTCTTCCACCTAGGAATTGACAGGATCCAGTAGTGCTCTTTCTATCTTTTTTGCATCCTGCAAAGTCTGCATCTGAATAGCCTGTTAGATCAAAATCTCCATTCCTAGGGTACCAGAGGCCTAGATAAGGTGTGCCCTTTAGATATCTCAAGATTCTCTTGACTGCAGTCAAGTGAGACTCTTTGGGGCAGGCTTGATACCTGGCACAAACACATGTAGCATACATAATGTCAGGCCTACTTGCAGTCAAGTATAGTAGGGAGCCAACTATCCCTCTATACAAGGTTTCATCTACAGGTTTCCCTGCATCATCCTTGCTTAGAGACATACTTGACCCCATAGGAGTCTTCATGGTACTGGATGAATCCATACCATACTTCCTTATGAGTTCTAGGGTGAACTTTGACTGACATATGGACAAGCCACTTTCAGTCTGTTTAACTTGGAGACCCAAGAAAAACTTCAGCTCTCCCATACTACTCATCTCAAATTGACTTTGCATAAGCTTTGCAAACTTTTTGCAAAGGCTACTTTCAGTAGACCCAAATATAATGTCATCTACATATATTTGGACAAGTATTACTTTGCCTCTAGATTCCCTAAGGAATAGAGTCTTATCTATTTTCCCCCTTGTGAACTTGTTCTCAATGAGGAAACTAGATAGGGTTTCATACCAAGCTCTAGGAGCTTGCTTTAACCCATACAATGCTTTCCTAAGTCTATAGACATAATGTGGAAGAGTAGGATCAACAAAACCTGAAGGCTGCTCCACATATACTTCTTCTTTTAAATTACCATTAAGGAATGCTGACTTCACATCCATTTGGTATACTTTGAATCCTTGATAGGTTGCATAGGCCAAGAACATCCTTATGGCTTCCAGTCTGGCTACTGGAGCAAAGGTTTGATCAAAATCAATACCTTCTTCTTGCCTATATCCTTTTGCAACCAGTCTTGCCTTATTCTTAATGATGACACCTTGTTCATCTAACTTGTTCCTGTAGATCCACTTTGTTCCTATCACATTGTGATCTTTAGGCTTAGGAACCAGATCCCACACCTTGCATCTTTTGAACTGATTAAGCTCCTCCTGCATTGCTTCAGTCCACTGTGGATCTTGTATAGCTTCTTCAAATTTCTTTGGTTCTATTTGAGACAGAAAACTTGAATATACTACAGCATTCTGATTTCTGCTCCTTGTCTGAACACCTTGTCTTGGATCTCCAATGATCAGCTCTACTGGATGATCTCTTAGATGCCTGTTGGCTGGAGGCATCCTTACTTCTGGTTGAACTTCTTCAGCATCTTCATCAAGCTGAGTTCCTTGTACTTCTACAGCTCCTTGTACATGTAGTTCTCCCCCTGGACATAAACCATCTTCTTCTACTTGCTGTCTTGCAGCAGGTACATCTTCTATGGTTAGCTTGTCCATCTTCTTAGTAAGACCTGTAGGGCTGCACACACTACTAGACAACTCATTGTTAATTAGTTGTGTTTCATCAAAAACTACATGCACAGACTCCTCTACAACTTGTGTAGTCAAGTTGTAGACTCTATAAGCCTTACTATTATTGCTGTACCCAACAAACACTCCCTCTTGGGACTTGGCAGCAAACTTAGTTAAGTAAGACTTCCCATTGTTAAGTATGAAGCATTTACAACCAAAGATCCTAAAATAGGACAGATTTGGTTTCCTGCCTTTCACTACTTCATAGGGGGTCTTGTTTAACCTTTTAGTGATGGTAGCCCTATTTATCACATGGCATGCAGTGTTAACTGCTTCAGCCCAGAAATATTCTGGCAGTGATGAATCACTTAATAGGGTTCTACCAGCCTCTATCAAGGTTCTATTTTTCCTTTCAGCAATGCCATTTTGCTGAGGTGTTCTAGGTGAAGAGAATTCTTGAAATATCCCATATCTTCACACAGCTTTGTCATGCTTTCAGACTGAAACTCTGTACCATGGTCACTTCTAATTTTGACCACTGTACAGTTCAATTCATTCTGAATTTGCTTAACAAAACTATAGAAGACACTAGGTGTTCTCAGATTTCTGCTTTAAGAAGAACACCCAGGAAAACCTTGAGTAGTCATCAACAACTACAAAGGTGTAGACCTTCCTACCTAAGCTGTGAACTGGCATTGGACCAAATAGATCCATATGCAAGAGGTATAAACACCTCACAGCATCTTTGTTGTCTAAGCTTCTAAAGGTGGATTTAGTCTGCTTGCCCTTTTGACAAGCTGAGCAAATGCCATCTTTGACACACTTAACTTGAGGACCATTCCTCACTAACTCTTTACTAAAGAGTTTGCCAATAGTCTTGTAATTAAGATGAGCAAGCCTCTTGTGCCATTTGACACATTGAGAGACTGTCTCATCAGCTACAAGACAGACTGGAGAACAATTGTTCTCAACCATAATGTCTAAGCAGTAGACATTTCTCTTTCTATATCCAGTCAAAATGATCTCTTGATCACTTGACCTCTTGATATGACAACCATTTTTAACAAATGAGATGTCATACCCTACATCACTTAATTGACTTATACTAATGAGGTTGTGTTTCAAACCTTTAACATAAGCCACTTGAGTAATGGTAACAAGGTTAGAAGAAATGTTACCAAACCCTTTGATGATTCCTTTTTCAGAACCACCAAAGGTCACCTTTGGACCATTTTTGATTGGGATGTAGTCCTTCAGTAGTCCCCTAGTTCCAGTCATGTGTCTGGAACATCCACTATCCAAGTACCATGTAGGGGTATGGCCACTTGGATTCACCTGCAAAACAAATTAATGAACCTTAGAACCCAAAGTAAACTTGGGTCCTTGGTGATTGTTAGTTTGCAATTTGACATAGCTACCTGCTGTCTTTCCAACAGGTAACTTGCTACTCAACTTGGCACTGGCATTGTGCCAACAATCCAAAGCAAAGTGGCCAACCTTGCCACAGCACCAACATTCAAATTTGTTGTACCTTTGCTTAGGTACTGACTTAGCTGTCTTAACTACAGCAGTCTTGTTGAATGTTGGGGCTTTGCCCTTGGACTTGGACTGATCCTGAACAGTCCTAGCTGGATTAACAAAACCCAGTCCAGTCTTTCCTTTATGATGAACAAAATCATCAATCAAGGGTAGCACTGATTTAGGTTTTGAAAACCTAGCTACTAGCTCTTTCTCCTTCTGAAGATTAATCTCCAGTTTCTTAATTTGATCATTCTTAAATGTGATAGTTCCCATCTGAATCACTGTAATATGTTTCAGCCTGGCTACCTCATTAAGTTTTTGATCATAATTCTTTTCAAAATCTGTTGCAGCTGCCTTGAGATCAGCAATCTCCTTTGCCTGACTTTTGGCTAGGATCTTGCTTTTCTTATAGGCTTGCAACAGTACCTTATATTCATCTAAGAGCTGATGAATATCTCCCTCAGATTCAGAAACACTTCCATCACTTGATGAAGATGAATCTGACTCTGAACTAGAACTGGACTCAGAATTTTGAGTTAAACCTTGTACCTGACTGGGTCCTGGCTGCTCCAGGTTTTTGGTACTTTCAGTCAAAGCCATCAGTCCTTGGCTCTGGCAGTCTTCTTGCTCATAGATAGATTCCATGATCTGCATAAACTCTTCTTCTTCTTCAGCAAATAGCCCTATGTAGGCTTCAGCATCTGTCTCAGTGTCTGAAGAAGAAATGTCTGAAAGAGTCTTCTCATTCTTTGCAACAAAGGACTTCTCCTTCTTTCCTTTGAAGTGAGTCTTCTTTTTGTCACTGGATTCTTTTCTTCTCTCAGGACAATCTGCAATAACATGACCCTGTCTATTGCAGCAGTAACACACTATCTAGACCCAGTTGCCTTGCTAGTCTTTGTCTTTTTCTTGTCCTTCTTTGAAGGCTTCTTCTCCTGATACTGAACTTCTTTCCCTTTGGAAAATGAAGGTCTGGACCTCCACTGTTTCTTCTTCAGGAATTTCTGAAAATGTCTGGTGAATGCAGCAAAGTCCTCATCACTTTCACTGCTTGTAGACTTTGTGCTAACAGACTCATCAGATTCTGATTCAACTACCTCTGGAGGAGGAGTTGATGACTTAGTCCTGCCCTTTCTAGGTACTTCTGACTTGAAGGCAACAGTCCTTTCCCTGTGCTCAGTCCTTGTTTATTTTTCCTCCTCTTTTCTCACAGACAGCTGCATCTCATAAGATAACAACTTGCCAAACAGTGTGGGAGGAGGAATTTCTCCCAACTTTGTCATTTCTCTGATGGCACAGATCTTAGTGTCCCAATCTTTGGTTAGGGACCTCAAGAACTTGTCATTCAATTCATAATTTGTGAACTCTCTTCCATAGGACATGAGTTCATTAACAATTCTGTAGAACTTTTTGTAGCATTCAGTGATGCTATCTCCTCTTCCTTGCCTAAAGCTCTCATATTCTTGATTAAGCAAGGACTTCCTATCTTGTCTTACTTCTTCAGAACCTTCCATGTAGACAATGAGGGTATCCCACATTTCTTTTGCTGTTTTACAGTGAATAAGGTTCTGGAAGGTGGCATCATCAATTGCACTAACTATGATGTTTTGTGCCCTTTTGTCCATTGTAGCTAGGACAATCTCATCCTTGGTCATCTCAGAAAAATCCTTTGGAGTTCTCTGTGTAGCATCCAAGACTGAAATCTTCATGGGCACATAAGGCCCTTCCTTGACTGTGATGTAGATCCTAGGGTCAGAGGCCTCCATGAACAGCCTTACCCTTTCTTTCCAGATTCCAAATATCTCTTTTCTGCATATGGGCAGTTTCATTGAACCCAATTCCTTGTGATTCTCTGAAGATCCCATGTTTCTTGATTTTCTTGAAACTGTTTCCTGACTTATACTGAATCTGCCAAACTGGATCTCCTCAGACAATTAGTCCTTTTTGAGGAACCTGGCTCTGATACCACTTGAAAGATATGGTACCTAAACACCTAGAGGGGGGGGGGTGAATAGGTGACCTAAACCTTTTTTAAAAACTTTGTTGGCAGCACAACAATTATTTCTCAGATTACTACAGCTAACAGCAATTACAGAAATCAAACAGTCAATTCACAGCACAGCACAGAAGACACACTAATTTTATAGTGGTTCCTCCAATCTTTGGGTACATCCACTTTCCCCCTTCGCCTATCTAGCAGTATACTAGATTTGGCCAAACTTCTCCACTAACTCAGAACCAAACTAGGTTCCTACCTCAGGCCCAAAGCCTTACACTCAGCCAAAAGGCCTACACTCAGCCACCCAGGCCTACACTCAGCCAATTAAGGCCTACACTCAGAGTTCTTCAACTCCTACACTCAGGCAACAAGCCCTACCCTCAGCCTTTATAAAATAGGCTTACAATCACTCAGATCCAATGGATCTTACAAGATGTAATTGAAATAAAATTGCTAACTCTACAACTCAGAAAAGATGAGAGGAGTTGAGAGTTTCTTGAAGAGTTCTTGGAAGAACTCAGCTTGATCCAAACTGACTTATCTTTCTTCAAAGCTTCTTGAGTAGAACTGAATTAGTCTGAATCTTCTGCTTCTTGAAATCCAGATGACTCTGAATTCTTCTTCTCAGCCTTAGTTCCAAAGACTGAATTCTTGGATGGAGCTCTCTCTCTCCAACTTCTTAGATCTGCAGTTGGACTGCCTGATCTTCTTGTGTTGATCCTCAGTGTATCACTTCTTGATTTAATCTGATCAACCACTTCAGTTATTCTCACAATATGTAATGATAATGAACAACCTTCTATCTCTCTTTCTGTAAACTATGGGGGCCTATTTATAGGCTTCCTTCATGGTAACCGGCTGATCCGGTTCATAACAGACTTCTGACTTCTCTGACAGTTGATGTAGACCGGCTGGATCGGCAGCTGTCATGTCAACCAGTCACTTCTTGAAATTCTCTAACTGTCAGATAGTGTCGAGACTTTCTGTTCTTAAGTGTCGACACTTATAGACTAAGTGTCGACACAAGTAGTGTAAGTGTCGACACAAGTCTACAAGGTGTCGACACAATTCCTTGTATGTCTCGACACAGTTTCTTCTGCATGTGTCGACACTGAAATTGAGTGTCGACACAAGTACTTGTACTTCATTCTGCAACTGTATTCTTCTAAGTGTCGACACATCTCCTTTGTGTCGACACATCTTCATGTGTAGAAACTGTCAAGTGTCGACACTGCTTCTTGGTGTCGACACAAGTCTTCAATCTTGTTTCTTCAGCTGAGTGTCGACACATTCCTTTAGTGTCGACACTTGTACTTAGAATATTTTGTAACTTTTCTGATCTTTGCTAAGTGTCGACACAGCTCCTTGTGTCGACACTTTCTTCAAGTGTAGAGTCTTCAACTAAGTGTCGACACATTGTGCTGAGTGTCGACACTTTCTTCAAGTGTTGACTCCTCTGGTTGTGTGTCGACACATTGTGCTGAGTGTCGACACTTACTTCAAATACTGAGTCTTTAGCTAAGTGTCGACACATTGTGCTGGGTGTCGACACTTACTTCAAGTGTTGACTCCTCTGGTTGTGTGTCGACACATTGTGCTGAGTGTCGACACTTACTTCAAATACTGAGTCTTTAGCTAAGTGTCGACACATTGTGCTGGGTGTCGACACTTACTTCAAGTGTTGACTCTTCTGCATAGTGTCGACACATTGTGTTGAGTGTCGACACTTGTACTTAGATTCTGCAGACTTTTGCTGAGTGTCGACACTCACTTCAAGTGTCGACACTTTCTGGTGTTGACTCAGCTCTTCTAGATGTCGACACTTCTGCTAAGTGTCGACACAGCTTTTCTGCATTCTTCTACACTGAGTGTCGACACAGCTCCAAGTGTCGACACTTTCTGACTGGTGTCGACTCTTCTTCCCAGGTGTCGACACAATGACTCCAAGTGTCGACACTGCTTGTCTGGGTGTCGACACAAGCTTTCTCAAGTGTCGACACTTTCCCTCTGGGTGTCGACACATGGACTTAGAATTTTTAGCTTCAGTCCAGTGTATTCCTGACCTGCACAAGTAACTCAAACAAACATCAAATACACTATGATGTATATCATTGAGTTAGGTGAGGCTTCTTCAAATCAGGTATATTTGACCAATGTACCCAACAACCGTAAACTCGTAATGCCCATATCTCGTACTGAACGCTGTCTTCAGGATATCACTCTCCCTTATTCGCAGCTGATAGTACCCGGAATTGAGGTCCAACTTTGAGTACACCGTCGACCCGACTAACTGATCGAATAGATCATCAATCCGGGGGATCGGGTACTTATTCTTTTCCGTCAACTTGTTGAGCTCCCGATAATCAATACATAGCCTCAAGCTTCCATCCTTCTTCTTAACAAAGAGGACCGACGTGCTCCAAGGCAAAGAACTTGGACGCACATACCCTTGCTCCAACAACTCTTGCAGTTAAACCTTCAGCTCTGCCATTTCCTTAGGCGCTAGCCGATATGGAGAGCGTGACACAGGCTTTGCACCTGGTACGAGCTCTATCGTAAAATCTATCTCCCGCTGTGGCGGGGCTCCAGGAAGATCGCTAGGGAACACATCAGGGTACTCTAATACCACTGAAATACTGTCCAACGCGGGCTTAGGCTTTACAACCTCCACTAGTGTGAAGAATATTTCTGCACCGGCACGAACCGCCTTCACCACCTGAAGAGTAGACATCAACGTCTTGCTCGACCCCTTCAAGCCTGTGAAAGTCGTCTCACGACCTACTCCCAGCTTGACTTCCATGCTACCGTAATCAATATAGGCTCGCTGCTTCGAGAGCCAATCCATGCCAAATATAACGTCGAATTCCACTAGCGGCAATAACGACGCTTGCAAATGGAACTCCTGGCTCCCAATTTGAATCTTCATGCCACAGATTCTATCCGCGTGCATCGAACACCCATTGGGCAACAACACATCCAACTTGTCCTTCGCCATCGAAGAAGGTACTCTGATGCGCGATATGAATTCTTCGGACAAAAAGGAGCGTGAAGCTCCTGTATCGAAGAGTGCTCTTGCCAGATTTTCACAAATCAAAACAAATCCTAAACAAGCAGTGGTAAGGTAACATGTGCATAATAAGTATTTAAAGAAATTTAACTTGCTACAAATTTAAATTTTACCTGTCACCATATACGCCTGTTTGATGGCCTCCTGTTGGCCAAGATTATAATCCCTTAGTTGGGCCGGAGCATAATGGGATGTGGTTGACTCCACCGCCTTGCCCTTCTCTTCATAAGTCGCTCTCGGCTTCCTTTCGAACTTGGGACGTCCGCTCCAGCAATCGCGGGCAAAGTGCCCCGACTTTCCATAAGTAAAGCATGCACCTGGGGTACGACCCGTAGTCGCCCCAGAAGCACCAGAAGAGGGGACTGGACCCGAAGTCCTATCCTTTTTGTAGAACCTTCGATAGCCGGACTTAGAAGTAGTCGACACCTTGAACTCAGACTTCTTGTCACCAACACTTTTCTTTGCTTGTACATTCTTCATGTCCTTCTCTAAGGACCGGGCCGTGTTGACCAAGGTCAAGAAACCCTGCGTCATCGGCCCCGAGAGTAGTAGCCTCAAATCATCTCTCAACCCTTCGTAGAATCGATTCGTCTTGCGCTCCTCATCCGCGATGGTGGAGCTAGCATACCGACTCAATCGAGTAAACTCGTGGAGATATTCATCCACGCTACTCTCTCCTGAACCAACTTCAGGAACTCGTTCTCCATCGAAATCCTCTGAGTAGAAGGGAGGTACCTGGCCAAGAATAGTCCCGAGAACTCTTCCATCGGGACGTCTGTGAGTTGCCTACCTCTCAAATGATGAAGCTCCAAGCCTTCCCACCACAATCTTGCTTCATCATCTAGAAGGAACGTAGCAATAGTGGTCATTTGCCATTCTTCCGTCTCTGTTGCTGTCAAGACTCTCTTCACACGGGAGAGCCAGTCTTCAACTTGAGATGGGGTTCCCAACCCCGAGAATACCAGAGGATTAAATCTTATGACATGTTTGAGCTGTCTCTCTGTTGCCCTCATCGGCACCACTGGTTCCTCTACTACCTGTTCCAACCTTCTCTGCTCAGCCGCTTGCAGTGGTACCTGCTCCATCGCAGGAGCGGGCTACTGCATCTGTCTTGCAGGCTGCGCATTGATCATTGCAAACACTGCTTCAGCCACCAGTCGAATGGTTTCGGCCGAAGGAGGTTTTGCAAGAGCATCATTTATTGCGCTGCTAGCCTCGGAAACTCGACATTCCGACGGCCCAGCACCGCTTCTGGTCACCTATAGTGGTACAAAACACTGTTAAGCGACCAAATAAAATTGTAAACAACAACTATAGGAACACGCAGGTTTCCCAAACACATGTATTTTCTATCCTAAGTGGACATTTATGGGTTTTTTTGTTGTTATAACGATGACGCACACACATGTGCTCACCACCCCTTAAAAAGAATTCGTCCACGAATTCATTTAAGCCTGACCGAAACCAGTAGTCTGATACTAAATTATAACACCCCCTATCCGTCAAATAGCATATAGCAGTAGGTCCGGCCGGGGCCCGACGCCATATACCACGGACAGACCGGGTGGTTACTCAATGGAAACCATCCAACCAATCACAATGTCCTACACAGAGCATTCTAGCGGAAGCAGTTTAAATAGTTGCAATTAAAAGAACCCAGCAACAAGCATGAATGTCCACTAACAAGCCAAAAAGAAATGAAGTACATACACAAGTACTGGCCTTAAGGCCTTACAAATGGTTTACTCATATTACATGTTTTCCATACCACGACACGCAGGCCGGTCATACATGAACAAAAGAAAGTAAAACACTCCAATTAGGCCTTCGAGGGCCGGCTTCGCAATTTGGGCTTTAGCCCGCTATTGACCGCTTGGTCCAGCAACACCTGCAAGCATAATCCATCGCACTGTGGCAAATAAAAGCAACGTTCAGCAATGCTGACCAAATTATAACGATCCCGCCCCCAATTTGGGGCGGCGATGCTCCTTCCCTACACTTATTAGCATAACCAAGCAGTATATATATACACATTGCATCACAGGCGTTGGTACACACGGCCACACACCCCGTGCACTCAGGGCACATTCTCGGCGAACCGGTCAATGTCATGTCAATTTAAGCCATAGACACCCCGGTCTCACGACCGCCAAAACTACGAGCATTTTGTCTTCCCGGCATGGGTCACGTCAATTTAAGCCATAGACCGCCGAATACCCTCATCTATGCCAATGACAAGTGCCATGTACCCTTAGGTCTCTTTAACCGAACGACATAGAACGGGTACGGTTCCATCTAACCCGTGCTCACATCGCAATGACAATTTAAGCTATATACGCAGGTCAAACACCGCACGAATCACCAACAGGAGCAGGACACGTCCGCGTCAAAACAGTTTCGGAATAATTAGTCAACTCCCGCCAAAACTCGTGTGTCGACACTTCGCGTCGAGTGTCAAACATGCCACATAACGTCCCGCGCTCGACGATCGTCGAGCCAAGATCGTCAAACGCTGCCAAAACATCGATCCCAGATCACTGGCCATTCGTCGAACGAAGATCGCTGGCCATTCGTCGAACGAAGATCGCTGGCCATTCGTCGATCGCAAAATGTCGACAATTCGTCGACCACAGAACATCGACAATTCGTTGACCGCAGAATATCGACAGATCGTCGACCGCAGAATATCGACAGATCGTCGACCGCAGAATTGTGACCAGATCGACGACTGCTGCTCGACGATCGTCGAACCCAGAAAACTGCCTGATCGATTTGCCAGATCTTTGAACTATCCCGACACGCTCTGGGACACGCCCGTGTCCCAGGCCGTGTACCCCTGACAAATTCCAAATTTGGTACAGAACACCTCGCGTCACTCTTTTGAGTTTCGGGGCGTTCCAAATTTGGACTTTTCCTATTTTGACATATGAGACAAACTTGAATTAATGAATGAATGCCACTTGGCCACTCATTCCTCTGCTTAACCTCATCATTGAGCTTCCTATAGCATTTCCAGCCGATTTCCAGCAAGGAAGGTGCCACTTGGAGCCAAGGAGGAGCATCCAAGGTGGTGGCCGAAATTTGTCTTAATGGAAGCCATGGATACAGCCAATATCAGCTCACTTCATCCATTTCATTAGCTTTAGAAGGCACTAAGCAGTCAAAATGCTATATTGGATCAAAGGTTTTGGGGGGGAATCGGGAGATCGGGCAAGCTCACCGGAGATGGAGATTTTCATGGCCAACCGCCGCCATCGCCGTTATGGGCCCCAATCAAGATTTGTTTCTCCTCCTCTCCCTCTGTGCTAGTATTCTAGATCAACTAGGAGAGACATCGGGATCAATTGAGCCTGATCTCATGAGAGTAAATCAAGAATTTCCATGAAAATATGAGTGCTCTGGTTCGCCGGAAACCACCGCCTCCGACGGCCATGTCGCCGCCAATCGTCAACCCCCACCTCAATGAAGGTGGTGGTGGTAGCCGGCCAGGGAGGTGGACAAATGGCCGGGAAATCGAGTTTGAAGAGGCTCCAGGTCGGGGAAATCCTAGCCCTTTGATGGAGGAAGAAGATGAACTAGAGGCCTTGGATCTGCTTTAAGATTCGTGCTTGATCAAATTTTCATATTATATAGTTTTATTTAATTTGTCACATATTATATAGTACTTTGAATAATTAATTAGGGGTACTTAGAGACATTTCAAGGGAAAATGATCAACATGCTAGGTGTCTACGTAAATTAGAAATTTAAATCAGATGATTTGGAGTCTTACAGCCCTTTGTAGGGCTGTTTTACTGAGCTGTGTCCTAGTGAAGGGCCAGACCTTCAAATGTGAATATCTTTCACATAGTGACTTGCATGGGTCTGAAATTTGACCATGCATTCATGTACCCTATATACACCCCCTATCCAAAAATAGGAATTTTTGGACAATATTTTCTATAGTTTTGTGAAAATGTGATTTTCATATGTTAATCAATTATGTGGCCAAATACACTCCAAATGACAGAAATTTTGGGTGACATACTCTTTAGGCTATAAAAAGTCATTGGTAAAATTTTGAATTCAATTGGACCTCTACATGTTGGTGGACTCCACATGCATGACCTAGGGCATATATGAAATTAAATGTGTCTTAGTCAAAATGTGTATTTTGTGAATTTAGCACAAAAAGCCATGATGCATGGCAATAAAATTTTGGTGAGGCATCTATTATGATGAAATGAGTCATCCTTAGAAAAATTAGGATTTTGGGGGTCAAAAATCCTAGGAAATTAATTAGAAATCTTTTTTGTAGCAAAAGTGTATTAATGAAGTAAATGTGACTTAATTGCTTAGCAAAAATACAAACCACTGTCACATAGTTAAATTACTGTTTATAAACCTCTATAAATTTTGATATGATTTTGGAAGTCATATGCATGAGGAATTCCCAAGAATTAAAATTATCATTCATTTGTATTAATGAAAATCTTATGTTCAATATTATCTAGAAAATTCTGAAATTTTGTCTATATTGTTTTCAGGTCATTATAAATACATGGTAATTTTCTTAGACCTTTTGAAATGATTGTACTAGTCGGCAGAATTGGCATCATACAGTGGTGACTAACTCGTGAGTTGGTGTCACCGTATGGCAATGGTTCTGGGCATAAGACTCGGGTAACTAACTGGTAAGGGGTTGTGTTTTACAAACTGGTATCACTTGACAAACGATCATAAGAGAAAGAAGTCCACATAAAAAACACTAGGTTACCCCACTCTAGCATTAGTTTGCGGACAAATTATGTAGCGAAAGCGATGGTGTGCTCATGTGTAAAAATCACAAAAAATAGTGCATTTAAGCAATGAGTTAGGCCAACCCAACTAGGACACCACTTCAGTTTGACTTACCAAAACGATTTTGTGGCATATCCTAATCAAAAATCGACCTCAGTTATAGATTGGTTAAGGTACGATGATACCCAAAGTTACTAAGGAAAGAATTTAACGCGAGAGTTGTTGCTTGTGGTTAAACTCTGATGTCCTTACTTCACATATCGAGTGATATTATCACTTCTTACCCAAAATGATAGGACCGCCTCAAATAGAATTGGTGTCTATAATCTATTAGTGGAATATTAGAGTTCTCGTAAACTTAACCCTCGTAACGATGGCTTGATTACGTTGAGACAACCACTATGACAAATACTAAAGGTTGAATAAGAATTCAAGTTTAGAAGAGACCCATTTTGGGTTGGGTCACATGTTGACCTTGAGAAGATTGCCGTAAATAGTAACCTTAAGGGCTTAAAGTATATAGTATATCAATAAGTCTCAAGGTGGAACTCCAAGTCTAAGATTGTTAGCCCTAAGGATTGAGTGCATATCTAAGAATAATGTACCATATAGATATTGAAGAAACTTTGCCCAATGTGTATAGGGGTTGATCCTTTTATTTATTGGGTTAATTTGATACCGACTTGGTTTTCTCTAGACCTTATTTAGAAGATATAATATCACAAATGTAGTGATATCAAAGTTTGGAGTATTTAAATATTACCCGGGTGAAAGTTGAGACTTTGTGTACGCATGATTGGTAAGATGATCAACCCTCCCTAAAAGTTGGGATATACATAGAGGATTGCCCGCTTATATATATTACAACCTTAGAACAAGGAGAGTTGGCATAATACGTTAGAAACTTTCTTGAAATTGTGAATCAAATGATTACTTAACACACAACTTAAGGAGAGGTCGTAATTTCACCAAAGCATAATGACATGCTATTTGCAAAGAGCAAGCAAGTTGTGTATAATCCGCAAGAGTTTGAACAAATGGTTTTCTGAAGGCATAAAATCGAAGCAGTCTCGAAGACAAAAAGATTTTATGTGCAATTAGAGAAGTGTGTTACTGTTAAATTTTCTCAACGTGGTCAGCAAGATAGCCCAAACGCCAAATTAATATCTTCGGAACTACCCAGTTCGCACGCTGAACCTGCGGAAAGCCCAAGGACTAGAGATTGCACCCAACAAAACAATGGAAGCACAAGGAGGTCTTATTATGCATTCACTTCTTTACAATCCGAGGCATACATAGCGAGACATGATTTCGCTAGTATTACAACTGTAAACAGAAAGAACCAAAAAACAAGCCGGGCGGACAGCACTCCAGTCCGCCGAGACCGCGAGGTCGCCGAGACCGCCGAGACCGCTGAGCTCGCCCAAGCTATGCTGCAATCCGCCGAATACCACGGAGTCCGCCGAGACCGCGAGGCCGCGCGGACACACCGTTATTCGCCTCCTACTGAACCTGAACTGAGGAACTCCCCTACCCGCCTGAAGCTGGCGGACAGGTTATTGAAGCTGGCAAAGTTGAAACAGAACTGACAAGCCGCAGAGCGACCTCCTGCTGAGTCCGCAGAGACCACACACTTCCAAGCACTGACCGAAGTCACAGCCAAACTCCTGGCTCCTTGAAGTTATCCGCGCGACCTGCACACAGCAAACCGTCAGCCTGAAACAATCCGCGCGGACTGGAAAACACAGACCGCAGCACTTCGCACACCCCAACTTACTGTTCACTCAAGTTACTTAGGTTTTTGTAGATGTGCCAGGGGGGTCCTATTTATAGGCAAGGTGAGGAGTGTGGTCACCGCCCAAGAGATAGCGACACCACCCTCAGTCCGCGCGAATACAACCACCGTCCGCCGAGTCCGCATGGACTTAGCCGGACACCAAGGGAAACCGCCAGGAGCTAGGCAACCAATGACGAACCCTCTCCAGTCCGCCTAAGCTAAGCGGACAAGGCACCATCCCGCAAAGCTCCAACCACTGCAGGACAGCACCTTCTTCAATGGCAGTCTGCACCAACCCGAGGCAGTCCGCAAGACTCACACCTCAATCTGCCACAAGTCCACGACCAAAGGCAGACAGCAACAGTCCGCCCGGTCACAGCGGACTTCGCGGATACGGCGGACACCATGAACTTGACACCAAGTGTGACCAAGTCCAAAACCATCAAGGGCCAGTGCGAGCATGGCGGACACAAAGTCCCGTCCTCCAAACACCCTAGCACAGACCGCAACCAGTCCGCGAGCTCCTCGCACTTGTCCAACACAGCAGCTTCCTCCCGGACTCCAAACACCAGTCCGCCAACCGGTCTCCACAGCAAGACCTGCTGTAACACCTGAGCTCGACAAGGCCTCAGCCAAGCTCACGGCCCAGTCCGCAACAGCCCAAACCGCGGACACACCAGTCCGCAAGGCTTCCCGCGAACTCGAACCAACCCGCCAACAGCGCAAGCTTGCACCCGCGACCACTGAGCAAAGCATCAGTCCGCAAGCCTCTCTATCCGCAGATACCAGGCCGCACCAAACCGCGGACTCCATGCAACAACCCGCTCAGAACACAGCCGGCTTCCACCTAGACTTTTCACCAGGCCGCAAACCACAGTCCGCCCAGTCCGCCCAGTCCGCCAAGGCTGTCCGCCACAGGCCGCGCGGCCTGTCCCATCACCCACTTCCACTTCACAAATTTCAACAGTTACCTTAACAAAACATATTCTTAGATGATCTAACACCTTAATCCAATCGATATAACATACGATTAGTGATTATATTGTTGTCTAAGGATTTGATTAAAAAACTCGGGTATATCGCAAGAGAGAGCCGACATGAATTGTGAATTCAGTACAAGTCTAAGTAGGATATGGATTGGGATTAGATTCCTAAAAGCCAGAAGGGTAATTGGAATTTTTTATTTCAGGGCATTCGATGGTGACTTATACATTGTTTATTCTAATAAAAATTAAGCTCTTCCATACGTGAACAATCCACTTTATTATAATCCTTATTCCTATATTATGGGAGATAGTTTGGTGCATAACTAGAACTCTTTGACAGGAATTTGGAAAATTAAACATGATGATCGATCATTGTTATCCACGCTTACCTAACATACCCAAGGTCATTACATTAGAAATGTGCAGACTAAGACAGGGTAACGTCATGTTGATAAAGAGGAGTGATTGCGGGACTTAATTATTACGTGATTAGATCCCATATATCGAGAATTAAAAATGTTTGAATAATTATGACTATAACATTGGGAGTATAATGACCCCAAAAAACTTAAAATCAAGTGAAAGTCATGCTGATGTAGAAGATGTATATTATAAGTATGATCCTTTGGATGTAGCTCTGATGATCCCAAGAATCAAAACAAAAGTGTTTGATGATATAATAATCACCTTCAGAAAGCTTCAGGATTTTGAGACCAACTCATGATTATGAACATGTTAACATTCTTATAATCAAATATAATAATAATTCTGAAAATTTTAAATGTCCACTTTGCTGGTTATATACGTACAACCATACTTAGTGAACTTAGAATATTTGACATTAGTAGAAAGTGCAAGTCTATCCTACGCACAAAGGAATGAATAAACTCAACCTTGCATATATTAGATAGTGCAAATTATATACTTTTGGTATAAGTAAGCAATGGTAACTCATGAATTTGGAGAAATGATAGTCGCTAACATGTCGTAATTTTTGGAGGTTGGGTTGAAGGTTACTTATACACATTCAACACACAGTTGTGCTAATCCCATGAGTATAATGACTTGGGATGAGTATTCACCCATGCTTAATTATTAAAGATAACTATATGAACATGTATAGGAAAATTACTGCGAGCATACCTAAGCTAAACTTCGAGCAAATAATATATTAAATTATCAAGGCATGACATTCGAAGCGTAATGACCCAGGAAATTGAAATGGGGTGGATGATTAGATGAAGCTTTATGCATGTGTGTGACCCCTTAATTATGTTATCGTCAAGAACTGGGACACATATGTTGATAACATCATAATCACCTTAGGAAGATTCATGATTATGTGGAAACTAGATTTTGATTATCAAATGTATATACGGTGAAACCTACTCGAGAATTAATGAATTTTAGTGAGACCTTCCTTAAAGTGAGATTGGCTCTAGACAAATCTTATTGATTTCAAGTGATTTTCCCCTTTTACCTTATGAAGCTTTGTGCAAAAAGAAGTGGTGGATGTTGCTATCTTGGGTCCAGGACGAGGATCCAAAGGTACTTTGGATCAGATTAAATTGTGGATACGAATGCGTTGATTCGGATGATCCGTGATCGGGTGTTAGAGACTTAGAGTAGGCAGGACAAGTACTACGATGCGAGGAATCGAAATGTAGAGTTCCAGTTGAGAGACAGAGTTTACTTGAAGATACGTCCGGTGCATTGTGTCTTGCTGGTGCGAGGACGCAAAAAGCTTAGCCCTCGATTTATGGGGCCTTGTACGAT
Source organism: Platanthera guangdongensis (assembly GCA_039583875.1). Taxonomy (NCBI): domain Eukaryota; kingdom Viridiplantae; phylum Streptophyta; class Magnoliopsida; order Asparagales; family Orchidaceae; genus Platanthera; species Platanthera guangdongensis. The sequence goes on from CM077165.1 coordinate 132,721,440, forward strand.
CCTGGAATGGATCGGCCCCTTGGCTTATAGGCTAGAGCTGCCACTAGAGTTGGCTAACCTACACGATGTCTTTCATGTCTCCTCACCGCAGAGAGCTTTACTTCTGCCGGAGCAGCATGTCATAGCTACAATGGGACCGGTAGCATCCAATCGGTCAGTTTATTTGGAATGGATTCGGATCGACGATACAGCGGTTCGAGTACTACAGAAGAAAAAGGTCCCCTTAGTCAAGGTGTTGTGGTCCAACCACAGATGGGAAGAGCACACCTAAGAGTCGATGGACCTCATGCTTCAACAGTACCCGGGACTCTTCACCTCGGGTACAACTTAAACATCCTTGAAAAGTTTCTTAATTACTTTATGCATAGAAACCCGTATACCCGAACTTGAATTTCAGGGACGAAATTATTATTTGTTGTTTATTGGGATTTATAACATCACATTTTCTTCTAGACTGCCTTAGCACAAATTAGGGTAGGACATGTGGTGAGTGTGATGAGTCAGGCTAGGTGGTGACCTTAGGATCCATTGAGTTAGGGTGAACTCACATGGGGCCCAATATAGTTTACTAGTCAACCTTAGACAAACTAGCACAAATTGAACTCACAAGTGCAAATTGACCTCACCACTATGTCCCTAATCCTAAAGGAGACACACTTGACCATAAGATCCATGGCGGGGTCAACCAATTTGGCCAAATAAGCTCGAGTCAAACATAGGTCAACTAAATCCTAATTGGCTCAATTAGGCATCACATGGTTAAAGTGACCCCACTGTTATATTCCAAACCCTAATATGAGTGCATTGGACTGAAAAGCCCCATCACTTGGTCATCAAATAAGTCAAATTGAGCAAACTTAACTTTTGGTCAATATAGCTCAAATCAACTCAATCAAGGATCAATTGGTCTTCAATTGACCAAATTGACCTAAACCCCACCCTATAACAACATTAGGGACTCAATGGACCTAAAAGCCCCATCATTTGTCAGTCAATTCATCCAATTTGACTAAAGTCAAACTTCCCCCTATTTTTGGTCGAAATCACACATATTGGCTAAATTAGCCCAATTAGGTCATCTTCTTGGCCTAATCAACATTGAGTGGTGTAAAGGGACTCAAGATACACACATGGTACCAGACCACACATCAGTTGACTAAGTCAAACCCTCAAGTCAATCATGGTCAACATAAGGCCTAAAGAGGAAAATGAGAACCTAAGTGAATTCTCAATGGGCTAAGGCCTCAAACCAAGCCCACCAGCAGCCCATTAGGCTAATTACAACCCCTACCCTGTAGATTTGGTGCGTAGTGACATGCAAGGGGGCAATTTGTGTTGGAACCCCAATTATGATTTGGGTAAGGATCACTATTAGGTTTGCTTACACTGACCTAAAATGTATAGTCATGGGTCATAGGTTTATTTCTAGAGTCTAGGTCAAGAGTCAACATCACATGGACTAGCCTACAATAGACTATCAGAGACTCAATCAACTGTATCGACACACAGGATTTGTGTCGCCACATAGAATATCTGTCGACACACAGAATATATGCTGACACCAACTGTGTCGACACCAGGAGCCAGCTGTATCGACACACAGGATTTGTGTCGGCACACAGAACATCTGTCGACACCAACTATGTCGACACCAGAAGTAATTGTGTCGACACACACAGGACTTGTGTCAACACACAGAATATCTGTCGACACCAACTGTGTCTACACCAGAAGCAAGATTGTGTCGACACACAGAATATCTGTCGACACCAACTGTGTCGACACCAGAAGCAAGATTGTGTTGACACATAGGACTTGTGTCGACACACAGAACATCTATCAACACCAACTTGTGTCGACACACAGAACATCTGTCGACACCAGAAGCCAATTGTGTCGACACACAAAATATCTGTCGACACACAAAACATCTGTCGGCAGCAATTATGTCGACACACAGGACTTGTGTCGACTCACTCAAGACAGTTTTCCAGCTCGACAAAATAAGAAACTGAGCTCGACGATCTGCAAACTTCGGTCAACAAATTATGTGCAATCAGTTACAGCTGGCAGAATTAATTAAGGCTTAATTAAAGGAGATTACAGCTATCAGATTTAATGCGATATATTCTTATGAATATAGCCATTTGGAGGCTGCATTAATTATGGATTAAATCAGGAATTAATGTTAATTGATTCCCAAAGCAATTACCGTTCTCGGGAATGTTCTTGCCATTACAATCAAAGTAAATTCAAATGTTGGAATTATATTCAAACAATATATAGAGATATTTTATGCAGTACAGGAAGAAGATGAACGTACACACAGAAGATGAACGAACACAGATAAAATTAACTAACAGAGAAAAAGAGAAGAACAATATACAAGGCAATATCACTAAAGCAACTAGAAGCCCTAAACAAGAGAAGTAACAGCAATCCGAAGAAGAAGAACATCCATCCATATCAAGAGTCTTATTCTTCCTTATACTCTTCAGCACACTTCAAGGACAACAAATGATTTATCAGTCAAGAAGTTCCTGGATCTCTCTGGTCAAGGCTGAAGATTGAAGGCCTACACCCTGAAGCAAAGCTTCCCTCTTTCTTGAACATTCAACATATCAGGAGGAGCTTTGACATCATCAACATCCATTAGTCTTCTCTTAGTGATTTGAGACAGAGAATACAACATCACTCTCTTCCCCCCCCCCCCCTCCTGTATAAAGGGTTATAACTCTCTTCAAAAGTTAACCCCCTGGTAGCAAGTCACCTGATCAAAAGACTTGAGGATTGGGTTTTAAGCACCTGATCAAAAGCTCATTGGTGTCAGGTACCTGATCAAAAATCTGAGTGGATTCCTACCAGGGTGGTAGAAGAGTGGATGTACCCAGGTTGGGGAACCACTATAAATCCTTATGTCTTCTGGTTGCTTGCTCTCTTTCTTTATTTTCTTTGTGCTGTGATTTTCTGCTCTTTATTGTTATATATATACATATAACTCTACTTAATGCTAGTTAAGATCTATCCCCGAACTTTCAATTTTGACTTTTCCCCAATTTGACATAAGAGACAAACTTGAATTAAGGAATGAATATCACTTGGCCACTCATTTCTCTGCCCAACCTCATCACTGAGCTTCCTATAAAATTTCTAGCCGATTTCCAGCAAGGGAGATGCCACTTGGAGCCAAGGAGGAGCATTCAAGGTGGTGGCCGAAATTTCTCATAGTGGCAGCCATGGATACAACCAATATCAGCTCATTTTGACCATTCCATTAGCTTTAGAAGGTACTAAGCAGCCAAAATGCTATACTGGATCAAAGGTTTTGGTGGAGAATCGGGAGATCGGGCAAGCTCACCGGAGATGGAGATTTTTATGGCCAACCTCCACCATCATCGTCGTCGAGCCCCAATCAAGGTCTATTTCTCCTCATCTCCCTCTATGGTAGCCATCTAGATCAACTAAGAGAAACATCAGGCTCAATTGAGCCCGATCCCATGAAAGAAAATCAAAAAATTCCATGAAAATGTGAGTGTCTGGGTTTGTCGAAACCACCGCCTCCAGCGGCCAAGTCGCCGCCAATCGTCAGCCCCCACCTCAACGGAGGTGGTGGTGGTGGTGGTCGGCCGGGGAGGTAGTCAGATGGTCGGGAAATGGAGATTGAAGAGGCTTCAGGTCAGGGCAATCCCAGCCCTTGGCTGGACGAAGAAGATGAACCAAAGGCCTTAGATCTGCTTTAAGATTCGTTCTTGATCAAAATTTTATATTATATAGTTTTATTTAATTTGTCACATATTATGCAGTAGCTAAAATAATTAATTAAGGGTACTTAGAGGCATTTTCAGGAAAATGATCAATATGAAAAAGGTATCCCTATGTGTCTACTTGAATTAGAAATTTAAATCAGACCATTTGGAGTCCTACAGCCCTTTGTAGGGCTATTTTACAGATATGTATCCTAGTAAAGGGCTAGACCTTCAAATGTGAATATCTTTCACATGGTGACTTTCATGGGTCTGAAATTTTGATCATGCATGCATGTACCCTATATACACGCCATGTCCAGAAATTGGAATTTTTGGACAATATTTTTCTATAACTTTGTAAAAAATATGATTTTCATATGTTAATCAATTATGTGGTCAAATCAACTCCAAATTACTAAAATTTTGTGTGACATACTCTTTAGGCTATAAAATGTCACTAGTAAAATTTTGTGTCCCATTGGACCTCTGCATGTTGGTGGAATCCACATGTATGACATAGGGAATATATGAAATTAAATGTGCATTAGTCAAAATGTGTATTTTGTGAATTTAGCAAAAAGTCCATAACGCATGTCAATAAAATTTTGGTGAGGCATCTATTATGATGAAAGGAGTCATTTTTAGAAAAATTAGGATTTTTGGGGTAAAAAATCCTAGATAATTAATTAGAAATCTTTTTGTAACAAAAGTGTATTAATGAAGTAAATGTGACTTATTTACTTAGCACAAATACAAACTTATGTCAAATGGTTAAATTAATGTTGTTAAACCTCTGTAAATTTTTATAGGATTTTTAGAAGTCATATGCATGGGGAATTACTAAGAATTTAATTTATCACTTATGTTGGAACACCCTATTACTAATTTGGGTCAGGATCACTATGTCTCTAGGAATCAATGCTTGACCTCCTGTATAGCCCAATAGGTCAATTAGAATTGAGTCTAAGGGTTAGAGGTCTAGGTTTGGAAGCTTCCCTCAAGACCAAGATTTTCTGTTTGGAGACTAAGTCATATCGTCGAGCTCAGCACGACGATTCGTCGAACTCCGATCGACGATCGTCTAGCTCAACTTTGACAGATCGTCGAACTCCATTCGACGATCGCTGAGCTCAACTTCATCATATCTTCGAACTCAGTTCGACGATCGGTGAGCTCAGGTCGACGATTTTGACTCTGCTTTGGATCTTTATCTCTGAGCTCAGTTCGACGATCTTTGAGCTCAGATCGATGATATTTTGCTGCTGTATATTTCCAGATCGTTGAGCTCAGATCGACGATAGCAGAGCTCAGTTCGACGATTTCAGATAACTTCAAGGATGTTTCTAGATTCAAATTCAAATCAGTTAAGGCATTATTCTGCAATTAATTCTGAAGATTTCCTAGCCGTTTCCATTCATTTATGGACCAAGTTTCAAGGAATATTTCTATGGACTTTCCACCAGAAGAGATTCTGCAATTAAGGATGCAATTAATGCTGGCCAATGGCTATCCTTCTCAGAGAATGTCATTCTATTCTGTACCAGAGAATAAAAGATAGAATTTTTTTGTTTTGAATCACACAGGAGACAGATTACAGTTTTACAGACACACAGACAGACATCAATCATCTTCAACAAAATTTTCTGTCTCAAGGAATTCTCAAGAACACTCATCTAAGGAGATCAATCTTCAGATCTCTTTAGTTTCAAAGTGTTCAAGGCCAACATATTTCAAGACTCCAGACATTCAACATTTCAGTCATTGCTGAAATCATCTATTGCTGGAGTTCAATCTTTGAAGGCCTATCACCCTCAGCAAAGCTTTTTCTTCCTGAAGATCTCAAGGATTCAGGGGGAGCTTTGACATCAACAATCCACATAGTCTTCTCAGTTGTTTGAGAAAGAGAAGACTTCCATCACTCTCTCACCCCCTCTCTGTAAAGGGTTTCTCAAACTCCCTTCAAAAGTTTGAGCTTGGTTTTTGAGCACCTTGTCAAAAGCTCATTGGTGGCAAGACACCTGATCAAAAAATCTGCTTTGGTTTTTGAGCACCTTATCAAAATCTCATTGGTGCCCAGGACACCTGATCAACTCATCCTGCAGTGGATTCCTACCTAGGGTGGTAGAAGAGTGGATGTACCCAAGTTTAGGGGAACCACTATATTTCCTTGTGTCTTCTGGTTTTGCTTGTCTTTATGTTTGTTTCTGGCCTTGATTTTTCTGTGATTTGCTTTTGTTTAACTTAGTGCTGTGATTAGTTTTATTCTGCTTCCCTGCTCACTCTTGTTACAACAATTATTGTTAAAAGTTTAAAAGCACCATATACTCTATTCACCCCCCTCTAGAGTATATCAGATCTAGCTGCTCTTTTAATTGGTATCAAAGCGAGGTTGGTTAAACATACCATACCTGATTGGTTGTACAGGCTAACACCTGAACCCAAAGATCCCAAGTTAGATCTATTTTCTTTTGTATTTTATTATTAGATTTGCTTTCACAAATCATGGCCCAAAACAAAGATTATGCTAGCACCAGACCTCCAGTGTGCAATCTATCCAAGTTTGCACTTTGGAAAGCAAGGATTAGACTGTACATGAATTCTATTGACGAAGATATCTTTAACTCTGTTTTGACAGTGTGTCCAAGACCCCCAGAGAACACAAGTACAAATGCTGTTCCACCTCCATCAGGAACTGATGCTGATATCAAGAGATGGAAGGTAGCTGATGCCAAGGCTATGAACATCTTGGCCCAGACAATGTCTGATGACATATTTCAAAAGGTGGCTGAATGCAATTCAGCAAAGGAAATTTGGGACAAACTCTCAGAAATAGTCTCAGGCTCAGCTGATGAGAGGAAGGATAGGAGATCCCATCTCATCTCTCAATATGAGAATTTCAAGAAGGGAGAAACTGAGTCAGTGGGAGACATGTACAACAGACTAAGTCTAATTGTCAGTGAACTCAAGACATTGGACAAAGAGATCTCTCTAACTGAACTCAATGACAAGATCCTAATGTGCTTCCCTAGCACTTGGGATTCAAGAATCTGGCCAATTAAGGATGCCAGAAGTCTGAATGAGATCACTACTGAAGCTCTATTGGGTAAGCTCAAATCTTATGAGCTACTCATCAAAAATAGAGAAGAAGAACAGAAGGCTGCCTCACCAGCCACAAGAAAAGAGAAGACCATAGCCTTCAAGGCAACTGAAGATCTGCCTGAAGACAAATCCACAGGCAATGATGAACTACTCAGCTTGTTGGCCAAAAGATTCTATAAGATGGCCAGAAAGGACTTCAGAAGGAGATCATACAAGGAGCAGGATAAGCCAAGGTATGATAAGTCCATTAATAATAATAATAAAGACATTATTTGCTTTGGTTGCAGGAAACCAGGGCATATAGTTCCTGACTGTCCAGAGAACAAGAACAAGGACAGAAGGGACAGGAAAGAAAGAAGAAAGGAGAAAGACTCCAAGAGGAATGGCAATGGCAAACCCTCATCAAGCAAAAACAAACATACAAGAAAGGGGTTTGTTGCTGAATCCTGGAGTGAGACTGAAGAGGAGTCAGAAGCCTCATCCAGTTCCAGTGATGATGAAGATGATGCAGAAGAAAAAGAGTTCTGCATGATGGCAATCAATGCCTCACAGCACAATTCAGAAGAAGAGGAGTCAGAGTCAGACTCAGAGACTCAACCTGAAAAAGATCAGGTAATTGGTTCTTTTGATTTTAGTTCAGAGGATTTTAAATCTGAATTTAAAGCGCTGTGTTTAGACCTGCTAAAGTCTGAGAAAGAAATTATCTCTCTCAGAAATCAATTATCTGAACACAATACTTTAAAGTCAGAAAACCTCAAACTCTCTCAGGAGTTGGAGTCCTGTAGGGAACAGATAGCTTCACTGAAAAGTGAGCTCTCTGAGGCCAAGAAGCTTGAAGAATCCCTCAATGGGAGAAGCATCAAGCTGATGGACATCACAAGCACAGTGAACTCCAGATTTAATAGTACACTGGGCTTGGGTGCTTCATCCATCCAACCCATAGTTCTAACAACTCCAATCAAATTCATTTCTGACAAAGGAAAGGGAGTTGTAGAGGTTGCTAGGAAAAATTCTGATCTGCCTCAAAAAACTAAGTCCCAGCATAAATCGTCGAACGGAGATCGACGATCGCTGAATGAAGATCGACGATCGCCGAACGCAGCTCGACGATCTCAGGCAAAATCGTTGAACGCAGATCGACGATCTCAGCCAAAGTCGTCGAACGCAGGTCGACGATCTCAAATACCTGACCTCACCCATAGTCGATCGTCGAACGGAGCTCGACGATCTGACCCAAGATCGTCGAACGCAGCTCCAAGATCGTCGAACAGAGGTCAGAGCTCTGGAAAATTTTTCAAAGGCAAATCAAAATTGAATCCTAAGGGTCCTTCATCCCAAATCTTTAACCCTTATACTGAATGGATTTTACCTCCAAGGAGATATCATCCTGAAGGATATAAGAGTCAACCTGGGATGTCTTTCATTTCAGAATTTAGAGGTTATCAACCTAGGCCCAAGGTAAACTGGGTCAAAAATAAATGAATTGTCTCATGTGCAGGTGAAGACCTATCCAACATCTAACCAGCAATGGTACTTGGATAGTGGGTGCTCTAAGCACATGACAGGGAACAAGGACAACCTTACATCCTTCAGAGCCAAGCTTGGACCCAAAGTTATCTTTGGTGATTCAAACTTTGGACAGACTAAAGGATATGGTGCAGTCCAGATTGGATCTGTAACTTTCAAGAAGGTAGCTTATGTGGAAGGACTGAAGCACAACCTAATTAGCATCAGTCAGCTGTGTGATGAAGGCTACCAGGTGACATTCAGCAAAGCCTTATGCAAAATCAAGTCAGAAGACAACACAACTGTGTTAACAGGTAAAAGGAAAGGTAACATCTATCTAGTAGATTTTCTTTCAACTGATGTAGATATTTGCTTGTTTAATTCTGTCTGTAGACCAAATATTTTATGGCATAAGAGATTAGGACACCTAAACCTTAGAACTATTGCTAGGCTATCCAAGGACAACCTTGTTAGAGGACTACCTTCTGGCCCCTACAAGAAGGAAGGACTCTGTAGGGCTTGTCAATTAGGCAAGCAAACTAAAAACAGCTTTAAGTCACTTAATAAGAGTGATTCACCTAGGATATTGTATCTGTTACACATGGACCTTTTTGGACCCATCACAGTACAAAGCCTAGGAGGGAAATCCTACACTTTAGTAGTTGTAGATGACTTCTCTAGATTCACTTGGGTGTTCTTTCTAAGGAAGAAGTCTGATAACTTTAAGTGTCTGACAGAGTTTCTCAAATGTATACAGATTGAGTTCAATACTCACATTGCCCTGATCAGAAGTGATCATGGGACAGAGTTTGATTCTCTTCTTATGCAAGAGTTCTGTCAGAGTGAAGGGATCAGGCATACTTTCTCAGCTCCTAGAACTCCTCAACAAAATGGGGTAGCTGAAAGGAAAAATAGAACCCTTATTGAATCTGTCGCTACATTGTTGTCAGATGCTCATCTACCTCTATCCTTCTAGGCAGAGGCAGTGAACACCTCCAACTATGTGCTGAATAGAAGTTTGATACATAAACTTAAGGGAAAGACTCCCTATGAATTACTCAAAGGGAAGAAACCTAAAGTTGACTATTTTAGAGTCTTTGGTTGTATTTGCTACATTCACAACAATGACAAGAAATATTTAGCAAAATTTCAAGCCAAAGCTGATGAAGGAGTGTTTCTGGGATACTCCATGATCAGCAAGGCTTATAGGGTTTATAGTAAATCATCTTTAAAAATTGAGGAATCTGTTCACATTTCATTTGATGAATCTAACATGTCTTTCAAGGAGAAGATCTCTTCTACCATAGAACCTTTGCAGGAACATTCTTTAGTTGAAGACTTGAACAAGTTACAGGTTACTCAAGAGGATGAAAGCAGTGGAGATGAAGAAAATGCTCAACATATTGAAGAACAACTTGAAGAACAACTTGAAGAGCCAGTTGTTGTACCACAAGAGGAAACAACAACACAGGTTGGTGAACAATCAACACCCCCTGTTGATTTAGTAACATCAAGAGACCATCCAATTTCCCAAATAATTGGAGACATCTCAGCTGGTGTGCAAACCAGAAATCAGGTCAACCAAAACCTGTTGCACACCTGCTTCCTATCTCAAATTGAACCTCAGTCCATTCAAGATGCAGAGCAAGATCCACACTGGATCATTGCAATGCAAGAGGAGTTGCATCAATTTGAGAGGAACAAAGTATGGGAACTAGTGCCAAAGCCTAAGGATCACTCAATTGTTGGAACAAAATGGGTATTCAGAAACAAGTTGGATGATCAAGGAGTAATTGTAAGGAATAAGGCAAGGCTAGTTGCTCAGGGATACTCTCAAGAAGAAGGAATCGACTACGACCAGACCTTTGCACCAGTTGCAAGACTAGAAGCCATCAGAATATTCTTAGCTTATGCAGCACACAAAGGCTTCAAGGTATATCAGATGGATGTCAAAAGTGCATTTCTCAATGGAGACATCAAAGAGGAAGTTTATGTCAGACAACCTCCAGGTTTTATCTCTCCAACTTTTCCTGATTATGTTTTTAGATTGAATAAAGCATTATATGGTCTCAAGCAAGCTCCTAGAGCATGGTATGAGACCCTAGCATGCTTTCTCTTGGAAAATGGTTTTATAAGGGGTAGAGTAGACCAAACTCTTTTCATTAGAACCCATAAGTCTCATACCCTACTAGTACAAATTTATGTAGACGATATTATTTTTGGTTCTACTGACTCCAAATTATGCAGAAGGTTTTCTAACTTGATGCATTCTAAATTTGAGATGAGTAGCATGGGTGAGCTATCCTTCTTCCTAGGATTGCAAGTCAAACAGCATGCTGAAGGCATCTTCATTTCTCAAACCAAATATGCAAATGAACTGGTTAAGAAATTTGGTATGTCTGAAGCATCTTGTATGAAAACACCCATGCCTACTAATGCTGTATTGGATGCTGATGAACATGGGAAACCTAATGATCAGACAACATATAGAGCAATGATTGGCTCTTTACTGTACCTTACAGCTAGTAGACCAGATATAATGTTTGCTACATGTATATGTGCTAGGTTCCAAGTAAGCCCTAGAGAGTCACACCTAACACTAGTAAAGAGGATTCTCAGGTATGTTAAAAGTTGTCCAAATCTAGGTCTCTGGTATCCAAAAGATTCAGCATTTGATTTAACTGGATTCTCTGATGCTGATTATGCTGGATGCAGAATTGACAGGAAAAGCACCAGTTGAACTTGTCAGTTCCTTGGTGACAGACTTGTCTCTTGGTTTTGTAAGAAACAAACATCTGTGTCAACTTCAACTGCTGAAGCTAAATATATGGCTGCAGGCAGTTGTTGTTCACAAATTTTGTGGATTCAAAACCAACTCCTAGACTATGGCTACAACTTAGAGAAGTCTAAAATCTTTTGTGACAACATCAGTGCTATTTCTATAGCTCAAAATCCAGTCCTCCATAGTAGGACAAAACACATAGAGATTAGGCATCATTTCTTAAGGGATAATGTTGAAAAGAATAAAATTGAACTACACTATATCCCAACTGATTTACAAAGGGGAGATATTTTCACCAAGCCATTGGATGAAAAGAAACACACCTTCTTCCTAAATCAGTTAGGAATGTTAGATGGAGGAAGTCTTAAATAATATCCAAGATTTTGAAAGTTTAAAAATTGACCAAGACTAGGCAAACATTCTGATTTTTCTTAGTGTCTAGAATTTTTCTGATCTCTGAACTGCGCTCGACGATTTGCCCGAAGATCGTCGAACGGAGATCGACGATTTCCGAAATCGTCGAACTGAGTTCAGCGTTTCGCAGATAGTATGAACTATCTCTTCCGGTCAATGATCGTCGAACGGCGGATGCAACCTAGATTGCATGCGATGGAAGTGCAAGAGCCGCAAAGCTCAGTTGGTGAAATTCAGCCTCGAGCGTTTCATTTATCTTTAAATCGCGAATTTCAAAATCGGGAGGCTGAGCGGAAGTGAACTGTGATGTGAATCATGTCGATGCTCTGAATGTTGTGTATGTCAACTATGTTTTGATATCAGTTGTGATGAATAATCGCTGATGTGCATCACTTTTGATTGAATCGGGAATCGGAACTTGGTGAATCATCCATCGTGGTGTATGTAAATGATGTTTCTATATAGTTGTAGATCTCTATAATAGTTTGGTGCACTTGTGCTTGTGACGAGATAAATCAATTATGTTGTTTTGTTTTGAGGTTTTATGTGGCTGAATGTGCACAAGTGGAAGTTAGGGATGTTTGTTGTGTTGTCTGTTTGTTAGTGTGTGCGGAGGCTATGATTTTGTGATGTTGTGACGGATTGGCTGCTTGGCGTCAAATTTCGAGGACGAAATTATTTGAAGGGGGGGAGGATTGTAACACCCCGAAGTCAAGAGAATCATTTTGAGCAAAATCGGATTCAGGCATGGGTGACACGGCCTGGGACACGGGTGTGTCCCAGGGCGTGTCAGTTGACACGGCCTGCGACACGGGCGTGTCGCAGGGCGTGTCGAGGTTGTGTCGACGATCGGACTTGGTGTCGTCGATTTTCGCTCGACATCGTCGAGAGGGGCACACGGCCCAGGACACGGCCGTGTCGGATGCCGTGTCGTATACTCGACGAGTGTTACGCGACGATCGTCGAGTATCGAGTTCCAGTGAGGACACGGCCTGTGACACGGGCGTGTCACAGGGCGTGTCAGTGGGCGTCGAACTCAACTCGACGTCTCGGGTTAGGGCGTGTTTGCGGGACACGGGTGTGTCCTGGTGCACACGGCCAGGAACACGGGCGTGTGCCAAGCCGTGTGCCAGGCCGTGTGAAGTCTCGGGTTGTTTTGGGATTATTTCTGTTAAGGTACACGGCCTCAGACACGGGCGTGTCTGAGGGCGTGTCGGGTACACGTCCGTGACACGGGCGTGTCACACGGGCGTGTACTGGTTGGATTGAGTCGGTTGTCTGTCGCTTAGATGGACACGGCCTGTGACACGGGTGTGTCACAGGGCGTGTTAGGCCGTGTTTTAGCTTTTCTGGCCAGATCTGAGCCGTTTGTTTCCCTCTTCCTGGATCCAAGGGCTGGGCTTTGTCCAGGTGTCTAGGAGGCCGAGAATTAGAAGATATATTCTCTTATCTTCTTCTCCTTCTTCTTTTTCATCTTCATTCCAAGAAAGAAAGAAGAAAGGCCTAAGGGAGAGAGAAGGGAGGAGTCTTCCAGCTGCTGTAGGAGCTGCAGAGTGCGGAGCGAAGATCCGAGTGCGGATTCGTGAAGGCAAGGCCGAGGCGGTGCTTTCCATCCGGCTACTTCATGGCGCCGAAGCGATCTTCAAGGGTAACGATCTCCTTCTTGGACATCGAAGTCCTTTCTCTATACATGTGCTTGGAATCCTCCACCAAGAGGTGGATCGCGGAAGTGATTCCTTTGTTGTGTCTGCATTTAGAGCCGAAAATATAGAGTACGGCATATGCATGCTGTGTGAAGCCCATCTGGACCGGTAGTCTGGATTGGTGATGTTCATGGGTAAACCGGAGAAGACTTCGTGGCTTTGATGCTGTGCAAAACAGATTTCTGTTGTGATGAATGTATGGATGTGATGATTGTGAAAGAGGAACGTGTAAGGCCGTAAGGCTAGGGTGTGTGAGTTGTTTTACATTCCTGGTGTTGTTATATATAAATGTGGTATTTATATATGGGTGGACATTCTGGTTTGAGTTCATGTTAACAAGAAAAATGCTGCGCTAGAATGGAATGAGTTAAGGACACGCATAGATTTGATTTCCACACGTGATTCCTTCGCTTGTCTGTGCTATATGGCGTGGGGCCCCGGCCGGACCCACCGTTATATGTCATGTGACAGGTGGGGGCGTTACAAGGCATACTTTCTCAGCTCCTAGAACTCCTCAACAAAATGGGGTAGCTGAAAGGAAAAATAGAACCCTTATTGAATCTGCCACTACATTGTTGTCAGATGCTCATCTACCTCTATCCTTTTGGGCAGAGGCAGTGAACACCTCCAACTATGTGCTGAACAGAAGTCTGATACATAAACTGAAGGGAAAGACTCCCTATGAATTACTCAAAGGGAAGAAACCTAAAGTTGACTATTTTAGAATTTTTGGTTGCATTTGCTATATTTACAATAATGACAAGAAATACTTAGCAAAATTTCAAGCCAAAGCTGATGAAGGAGTGTTTCTGGGATACTCCATGATCAGCAAGGCCTATAGGGTCTATAATAAATCATCTTTGAAAATTGAGGAATCTGTTCATATTTCTTTTGATGAAACTAACATGTCTTTCAAGGAGAAGATTTCTTCTACCATAGAACCTTTGCAGGAACACTCTCTAGTTGAAGATATGAACAAGCTACAGGTTGCTCAAGAGGATGAAAGCAGTGAAGATGAAGGGAATGCTCAACACATTGAAGCTCAACTTGAAGAGCCAGTTGTTGTACCACAAGAGGAAACAACAACACAGGTTGGTGAACAATCAACCCCCCCCTGTTGATTTAGTAACATCAAGAGACCATCCAATTACCCAAATAATTGGAGAACTCTTAGCTGGTGTGCAAACCAGAAATCAGGTCAACCAAAACCTGTTGCACACCTGCTTCCTTTCTCAAATTGAACCTCAGTCCATTCAAGATGCCGAGCAAGATCCACACTGGATCATTGCAATGCAAGAGGAGTTGCATTAATTTGAGAGGAACAAAGTATGGGAACTAGTGCCAAAGCCTAAGGATCATTCCATTGTTGGAACAAAATGGGTATTCAGAAATAAACTGGATGATCAAGGAGTAATAATAAGGAACAAGGCAAGGCTAGTTGCCCAGGGATATTCTCAAGAAGAAGGAATTGACTTCGACCAGACTTTTACACCTGTTGCAAGATTGGAAGCCATCAGGATATTTCTAGCTTATGCAGCTCACAAAGGCTTCAAAGTCTATCAGATGGATGTCAAAAGTGTTTTCTTGAATGGAGACATCAAAGAGGAAGTTTATGTCAGACAACCTCCAGGTTTTATCTCTCCAACTTATCCTGATTATGTTTTTAGATTGAACAAAGCATTATATGGTCTCAAGCAAGCTCCTAGAGCATGGTATGAGACCCTAGCATGCTTTCTCTTGGAAAATGGTTTTATGAGGGGTAGAGTAGACCAAACTCTTTTCATTAGAACCCATAAGTCCCATACCCTACTAGTGCAAATTTATGTAGACGATATCATTTTTGGTTCTACTGACTCAAAATTGTGCAGAAGGTTCTCTAACCTGATGCATTCTAAATTTGAGATGAGTAGCATGGGTGAGCTATCCTTCTTCCTAGGATTGCAAGTCAAACAACATGCTGAAGGCATCTTTATTTCTCAAACCAAATATGCTAATGAACTGGTTAAGAAATTTGGTATGTCTGAGGCATCTTGTATGAAAACACCCATGCCTACCAATGTTGTATTGGATGCTGATGAACATGGGAAACCTGTTGATCAGACAACATATAGAGCAATGATTGGCCCTTTACTGTATCTTACAGCTAGTAGACCTGATATAATATTTGCTACATGTATATGTGCTAGGTTCCAAGTAAGCCCTAGAGAGTCACACCTAACATTAGTAAAGAGGATTCTCAGGTATGTTAAAAGTTGTCCAAATCTAGGTCTCTGGTATCCAAAAGATTCAGCATTTGATTTAACTGGATTCTCTGATGCTGATTATGCTGGATGCAGAATTGACAGGAAAAGCACCAGTGGAACTTGTCATTTCCTTGGTGACAGACTTGTCTCTTGGTTTTGTAAGAAACAAACATCTGTGTCAACCTCAACTGCTGAAGCTGAATATATGGCTGCAGGCAGTTGTTGTTCACAAATATTGTGGATTCAAAACCAACTCCTAGACTATGGTTACAACTTAGAGAAGTCTAAAATCTTTTGTGACAATACAAGTGCTATTTCTATAGCTCAAAATCCAGTCCTCCATAGTAGGACAAAACACATAGAGATAAGGCATCATTTCTTAAGGGACAATGTTGAAAAGAATAAAATTGAACTGCAATATATCCCAACTGATTTACAAAGGGGAGATATTTTCACCAAGCCTTTGGATGAAAAGAAACACACCTTCTTCCTAAATCAGTTAGGAATGTTAGATGGAGGAAGTCTTAAATAATCTCCAAGATTTTGAAAGCTAAAAATTGACCAAGACTAGGCAAAAATTCTGATTTTTCTTAGTGTCTAGAATTTTTTTGATCTCTGAACTGCGCTCGACGATTTCCCCTAAGATCGTCGAACGGAGATCGACGATTTCCAGAATCGTCGAACTAAGTTCAGCGCCTCTCAGATAGTATGAACTATCTCTTCCGGTCAACGATCGTCGAACGGCGCTCGACGATTATGTTCACTGAACGATCGTCGAACGGAGCTCGACACTTTCCAAGATCGTCGAACGGAGATCGACGATGTTGGAGTCTCTTCAGATTCCTTTAGAAGCCTCGATCGTCGAACTGAGTTCAATGATCTTTCCAATTCTGCGTCGAACCCTAATATAAAACTCATTTTTCGCCGTCGTTCTCTCTTGCGCTTTCGTTTTCTCTGCAAGGATTTTCTTTCCCTCCAAACAGTTCTACGCTTGGTCGTTTTGTTTGTTGAATTTTTGCAGGTACAATGGCTGTGTCAGTTGCAGTTCTAGCCGCCATGAAGTTCGATGCTGGATTCGACATTGATATGGAATCATTCAGCACTACTGACCAAGTTTTCCAAGACATTCTGAGTTTATTCAAGGATCAGAACTTGTCTGCCCTCATGACCACCAGGATAAAGCTGGCCTCAGATGAAATCAAGGAATGGGTTTACACTGCTCACAATCTAGACAACAACACAATAGTTGGGTCCATTGCTGGAACTCAGGTACCTCTGACCCCCACCATTCTAACAGAGGTTTTTGGACTAAGGAATGGAGATGATTCTGCTGAGTTATCTGGAGAGGAGTTTGCTGACATACTTGCCAGGATGGGTCATCCAGAGGGAAACCCTAGCAAGTTATTCAAAAGGAACTTGTCTGTTGAGTACAGGTTCCTAGCAGATGTTGTAGGAAAAGTGCTGCTGGCAAAGCACTCAGCTCATGATACTATCTCCAGACATCAGCTCTGTCTCATGGGAGCTCTGGTAGATAAGAAAAGTTTGAACTGGGGAGAGGTCTTCTTTGACCTAATCAAGAAGAAAATCAACAAAAGCTTTGTTAATTTTGGAAGGATTATTGGAGTCTTCCTGCAAAACAGGTGCCCTACCTTGCTGGTCTCCTCTGGAGTGCACATAAATGCCTCCAAGAGACTCACCTGTGCCCTCTTTGGCAAGTGGGATAGGCAAATCAGCAAGCCAAGCTGCCCTCCTCTAGTGCTCCTTCAGGCACCAGGACTCAAAGAGTCACTCCCCCACAGGTCTTTGCTCCTGCAGAGGACCTGGCTGCTGCTGTTACTGCCTCTTCTCCTCCTCCAATTCCAACCCTACCTCTTCCATCCACCATTCCAGCTTCATCCCCCATTACCATATCCAGCCCATCTCCAACCTCAATTCCATCTCCAGCAACCATTTCATCACCTCCTGCAGACCACTTCCACCCATTGTTTTCTTACCCCCCACCAGATATCACATCATCACCATCCGTACCATCTTTCACCCTTCTGGATGACTCCTACATGGATGATTCCCCCTCATCTCCTCCTGAGTTACCCTCCTCCTCAACATCTTTTCAAGATCTCCTCCTCCACATCATTGACCAACCAACATTCACTCCATCCATATCCATCCCCTTGTCCTCCATATCCACCATCCCCACCCCTCAGCCATCCATCCCTCCACTCTCCAGCCCTCCACTTCCAGCATCCTCAGCTATCCCCATTCCATCTACCTCTGCTCCTGTGATTGAGCAAGTAGACCTCTCAGCCCTGGCTGACAAGTTGTATGAGCTAATTGCCCCCAGGCTCTCTCTGCTCTTAGAGACCTCTTTGGCTCCTCTACAACTGTTAGTGGCAGGCTCTCTCTGCCAGGCTTTCCTCCCTCCTTCCTCAGGCAGCACCTCCAGCAGTGTGCCTTGATACAGATGTATCTGCATCTAGGCAGGGGGAGATGCCATATGAAGCAAGCCTTCATGCTGTTGCTGCTGCTGCTTCTGCTCCTGCTGCTGATGATACTGCTACTGCTGCTGAGATTTCTGTGTCTGCTGCCTCTTCTGCTACTGTTGCTGTGCCTCCAGAATATCAGGCTCCTACTGCAGTTCTGGCAATAGACCTACAGTCTTTGCTTTCTGCCTTTGATCCTGCCTTCTTTAGCCATCTCCCAGAGGTTAATGCTGTCCAGCCCTCAGAAGACCTATCTAAGGCACTGGTGCCTTTCTCTGGCTGTGACCCCAGCATTATATCTTCTTTTGTACACTCAGTGATTGCTGCTGCTGCTGCTGTTGAAGAAAGGATTGCCTTTGCTTCTGAAATTGTTGATGCTGCTGCTGAAGATGTTCTCACTGCTGCTGAAATCCCAACTGTTTCTGATGAGCAAACATCCAAGGATTTTCTGATGTCAGAGGCCACTGTTTTTGAGCCTGCTGCAGTTTTTGATGTTACTGAAATTTCTGCTGATAGTGAGACTGTTACAGTTACTTCTGCTGTCACTACTCCAGTATCTATTGCATCTGCTGTACTTGTTCCTGTTGCACCCTCTCCATCTGCTGCTGTCACCTCTGCTGCTGCTGTTGTTGTTCCTGCTTCACCTCATGTATCTGCCTCTGTTCAATTAAAGAAAGATCTTATGAAGAAGATAGATGCTATATATGATAACCAGAGTTCTGAGTCTGATGAATTCAAAATAGACTCTATGATTCAGCTGCTACTATTGCAAGGAAGGAAAGAGGAAAGCTAGGAGCAAGGCAATGAAAAGGGTTCCTCCTGCAAAGTCAAGGATAATAATGATATTCCTTATTATATTCTGCATAACTGCCAAATTACTGAACATTGGATGCAGTATTCCAAAAACCAGCTGAAAGCCATGAAGAAGAAGAGAAAGTATGAGAAAGGCTCATCCCAGTTCCAGCACCCTCATCCTCCTCCACCACCTCCTCCTGATGCAGGTGCAGGTGGCAGCTCTGCAAGTCAAGCCCCAGCTAGAAGCCAGGCTCCCTATCAACCCCATGTCAGATCATATCAAAGGGAAAGCCAATCTAGGGGTTCTTATTCTAGGAGAGGAGGATACAGGGGAAATCAGAGAGATTTTCAGGTTTATTCTAAAGGGCATTCCAGGCAGCACCCATACTCCAGGGGAGGATATGTTTCAGCTGATACTACTTCTGGTCCCTTCCCCTACAAGCTCAAAGAGATAGTGTCTGCCAGGCCTCCTCAAGACAATTCTTCCAACAGGTATGAGCCACCTGTACCATTTGAGGACCCTGAAAAGAATCCATCTGCTTGGACTGCTAGGATGAAAGAAATGGCTGCATTAGATCAGATAAAGAAGGCCAAAGAACAAGGGCTTGACACTTCCAATATTTCTACTATGTCAGAGCAAAGACAAAAGGAGTTAGAGAGATATGCTTCCAGCAAATTCTTTGATGCAGACAGATATATGGAATTGCATCCTGCTGCTGTGGTTCCCAGGTCTTCAAAGCAAACCTATTTGGGTGCAGCAGATGACACCAGGTCCAACAAGGAAGCCCAAAACCCTAACAGAGAAATCTCAAATGGTTGTTAAAGGCAAAGAGAAGAAATGACTTGTAAGGTGACAATCTTTGGATTTTTTCTGAATGCTATCTGGATGCCATATACATATATATATATATATTATATATATATAATGTGATGTTTCTGCAATGTCTAGCTGTTGTTTTATGCTTTTCTGATTGTATGTTGTTATTTGAATTTTCCAAAGTCTGTAAATAGTTATCCTAACCCAAATAGGGGGAGATTGTTGGAACACCCTATTACTAATTTGGGTCAGGATCACTATGTCTTTAGGAACCTTTGGTTGACCTCCTCTATAGCTTAATAGGTCAATTAGAATTGAGTCTAAGGGTTAGAAGTCTAGGATTGGAAGCTGCCCTGAAGACCAAGTTTTTCAGACTGGAGACTAAGTCTGATCGTCGAGCTCAGCACGACGATTCGTCGAACTCAGATCGACGATCGTCGAGCTCAACTTCGACAGATCGTCGAGCTCCCACTCGACGATCGCTGAGCTCAACTTCAAAATATCGTCGAACTCCATTCGACGATCGGGTGAGCTCAGTTCGACGATTTTGACTCTGCACTGATCTTTATCTCTGAGCTCAGTTCGACGATCTTTGAGCTCAGATCGACGATTATTTTGCTGCTTGAGTTTTCCAGTTCGCTGAGCTCAGCTCGACGATAGCAGAGCTCAGTTCAACGATTTCAGATATCTTCCAGAATTCAAATTCAAATCAGACAGGAGTTATTATGCAATTAATTCAGAGATTTGCTAGCCATTTTCATTTATTTCTGGACCAAGTTTCAAGGGATCTTTCAAGGAATAATTCTGTGGACTTTCCTCTAGAAGAGATTATGCAATTAAGGATGCAATCAATGCAGACCAACGGCTATCTTTGACAGAGAATGATATTCTATTCTGGAACAGAGAATAAAAGACAGAATGTTTTTGAATCAATATAGATGATATACAGATTAACAAGAAGAGAATACACAACACAGATTACAGAGACTCTTTCAAAATCTGCTGTCAAAAAGAATTCTGAAGAACACTCATCAAAGAGATCAAGCTTTCAAAATCTCTTCATCTTTCAAAGTGCTCAAGGCCAACATCATTTCAAGACTCCAGACACTCAACATTTCAGCCATTGCTGAAACCATCTATTGCTGGAGTTCTACCTTTGAAGGCCTATCACCCTCAGCAAAGCTTTTCTTCCTGAAGATTTCAAGGATTCAGGGAGAGCTTTGACATCAATCCACATAGTCTTCTCAGTTGTTTGAGAAAGAGAAGACTGCCATCACTCTCCCACCCCCAGCTTGTAAAGGGTTTCTCAAACTCCCTTCAAAAGTTTGAATCTAGTTTTTGAGCATCTTGTCAAAAGCTCATTGGTGGCAAGACACCTGATCAAAAAATCTGCATTGGTTTTTGAGCACCTTATCAAAAGCTCATTGGTGCCCAGGACACCTGATCAACTCATCCTGCAGTGGATTCCTACCTAGGGTGGTAGAAGAGTGGATGTACCCAAGTTTGGGGAACCACTATATTTCCTTGTGTCCTCTGGCTCTGCTTGTTTACTTTTTGTTTCTGGCCTTGATTTGTCTGTGCTTAGTTTTTGCATAGTTTAGTTCTGTGATTAGAGATTTATTTGCTTCCCTGTTCACACTTATTACAACAATTGTTGTAAAAGTTTTTAAAAGTACTAAAACACCATATACTCTATTCACCCCCCCTCTAGAGTATATCAGATCTAGTTGCACTTTCAGATTCCATGTCAATGTCGAAGCCAGCATCAAACTTCATTGCGGCGAGAACAGCAGTAGACACAGCCATGGGTACCTGCAAAAGTTCAACAAACAAAACGACCAAGTGTAGAACTGTTTGGAGGGAAAGAAATTCTTGCAGAGAAATCGAAAGCGCAAAGGAGAACGACGACGAAAAATGAGTTTTATATTAGGGTTCGACGCAGAATTGGAAAGATCGTTGAACTCAGTTCGACGATCGAGGCTTCTAAAGGAATCTGAAGAGTCTTCAACATCGTCGATCTCCGTTCGATGATATTGGAGAGCGTCGAGCTCTGTTCGACGATCGTTCAGGGAACAAAATCATCGAGCGCAGATGATTCGGCCACTGCTTTCCCTTTTTCTTCATATGACGCACCTGTCTTTTTCTCACTCCCTGGAGGGACATTCCAATAGAATTTTGCGATGTGTCCTTGCTGCCCACATTTATAACATATACGTGTATCCACACGTCCTGGCCCATACGTCGCCCCTGAAGAAACAGTCGACGGAGCTACGTCCATCGGCCTAAATCTTTTCTTCTCTTGTCGGCGAAACTCCGATTGATCTGGTGGTGACATTTAAAACTCTGACTTTCCCTTGTCAGTCTCTTATTCTCTCGTACTCGCTTAATATCCTTCTCCAAGGCACGAGCTGTATCGACCAACGCCTGAAAGCCTTGGCTCACCGAACTCGGAAGTGCCAACCTCAATTCATCCCGCAATCCTCCAAGCACATGTATAGAGAAAGGACTTCGATGTCCAAGAAGGAGATCGTTACCCTTGAAGATCGCTTCGGCGCCATGAAGTAGCCGGATGGAAAGCACCGCCTCGGCCTTGCCTTCACGAATCCGCACTCGGATCTTCGCTCCGCACTCCGCAGCTCCTAAAGCAGCTGGAAGACTCCTCCCTTCTCTCTCCCTTAGGCCTTTCTTCTTTCTTTCTTGGAATGAAGATGAAAAAGAGAGAAGGAGAAGAAGATAAGAGAATATATCTTCTAATTCTCGGCCTCCTAGACACCTGGACCAAAGCCCAGCCCTTGGATCCAGGAAGAGGGAACAAACGGCTCAGATCTGGCCAGAAAAGCTAAAAACCACGGCCTGACATGCCCTGTGACACGCCCGTGTCACAGGCCGTGTCCATCTAAGCGGCAGACAACCGACTCAATCCAACCAGTACACGCCCATGTGACACGCCCGTGTCACGGCGTGTACCCGACACGCCTCAGACACACCCGTGTCTGAGGCCGTGTACCTCAACAGAAAATAATCCCAAAACAACCCGAGACTTCACACGGCCGGCACACGGCTTGGCACACGCCCGTGTTCCTGGCCGTGTTGCACCAGGACACACCGTTGTCCCGCAAACACGCCCTAACCCGAGACGTCGAGTTGAGTTCGACGCCCACTGACACGCCCCTGTGACACGCCCGTGTCACAGGCGTGTCCTCACTGGAACTCGATACTCGACGATCGTCGCGTAACACTCGTCGAGTATACGACACGGCATCCGACACGGCTGTGTCCTGGGCCGTGTGCCCCTCTCGATGATGTCGAGCGAAAATTGTCGACACCAAGTCCGATCGTCGACACAACCTCGACACGCCCTGCGACAACGCCCGTGTCGCAGGCCGTGTCAACTGACACGCCATGGGACACGCCCGTTGTCCCAGGCCGTGTCACCCATGCCTGAATCCGATTTTGCTCAAAATGATTCTCTTGACTTCGGGGTGTTACATGCCTGATCCCTTCACTCTGACAGAACTCTTGCATAAGAAGAGAATCAAACTCTGTCCCATGATCACTTCTGATCAGGGAAATGTGAGTATTGAACTCAATCTGTATACATTTGAGAAACTCTGTCAGACACTTAAAGTTATCAGACTTCTTCCTTAGAAAGAACACCCAAGTGAATCTAGAGAAGTCATCTACAACTACTAAAGTGTAGGATTTCCCTCCTAGGCTTTGTACTGTGATGGGTCCAAATAAATCCATGTGTAACAGATACAATATCCTAGGTGAATCACTCTTATTAAGTGACTATAAACTGTTTTTAGTTTGCTTGACTAATTGACAAGCCTTGCAGAGTCCTTCCTTCTTGTAGGTGCCAGAAGGTAGTCCTCTAACAAGGTTGTCTTGGATAGCCTAGCAATAGTTCTAAGGTTTAGGTGTCCTAGTCTCTTATGCCATAAAAACATTTGGTCTACAGACTGAATTAAACAAGCAAATATATCTATATCAGTTGAAAGAAAAATACTAAATAGATGTTACCTTTCCTTATACCTGTCAACACTGTTGTGTTGTCCCTTGTCTTGATTTTGCATAAGGTTTTGCTGAAGGTCACCTGGTAGCCTTCATCACATAGCTGACTGATGCTGATTAGGTTGTGCTTCAGTCCTTCCACATAAGCTACCTTTTGAAGGTTACTGAACCAATCTGTACTGCACCATATCCCTTAGTTTGTCCAAAGTTGGAATCACAAAGATAACTTGGGTCCAAGCTTGGCTCTGAAGGATGTGAGGTTGTCCTTGTTCCCTGTCATGTGCTTAGAGCACCCACTATCCAAATACCATTGCTGGTTAGATGTTGGATAGGTCTTCACCTACACATAAAACAAATTACTTGTTTTTGACCCAGTTTACCTTGGGCCTAGGTTGATAACCTCTCTAAATTCAGAAAAATGAAAGACATCCCTGGTTGACTCTTATATCCTTCAGGATGATATCTCCTTGGAGGTATATTCCATTCAGTATAAGGGTTAAAGGCTTGGGATGAAGAACCCTTAGGATTCAATTTTGATTTGCCTTTGAAAAAGTTTCCAGAGTTCTGACCTCTGTTCGACGATCTTGGAGCTGAGTTCGACGATCTGGGTCAGATCGTCGAGCTCCGTTCGACGGTCGACTATGGTGAGGTCAGGTATATGAGATCGTCGAGCTGCGTTCGACGACTTTGGCTGAGATCGTCGATCTGCGTTCGACGATTTTTCCTGAGATCGTCGAGCTGCGTTCGGCGATCGTCGATCTTCATTCGGCGAAAGTCGATCTCCGTTCGACGATTTCTGCTGGGACTTAGTTTTCTGAGGCAGATCAGAATTTTTCCTGGCAACCTCTACAACTCCCTTTCCCTTGCTAGAAATAAACTTGATGGGAGTTGTTAGGACTATAGGTTGGCTGGATGAAGCACCCAAGCCCAGTGTACTGTTAAATCTAGAGTTCACTGTGCTTGTAATGTCCATCAGCTTGATGCTTCTCCCATTGAGGGATTTTCAAGCTTCTGGCCTCAGAGAGTTCACTTTTCAGTGTAGCTATCTGTTCCCTACAGTTCTCCACTCCTGAGAGAGTTTGAGGTTTTCTGACTTTAAGACATTATGTTCAGATAATTGATTTCTGAGAGAGATAATCTCTTTCTCAGACTTTAGCAGGTCTAAACACAGTGCTTTAAATTCAGATTTAAAATCTTCTGAAGTAAAATCAAAAGAACTAATTACCTGATCTTCTTCAGGTTGGGTTTCTGAGTCTGACTCTGACTCTTCATCCTCTGAATTGTGCTGTGAGGCATTAATTGTCATCATGCAGAATTCCTTTTCTTCTGCATCATCCTCGTCATCACTGGAGCTGGATGAGGCTTCTGATTCCTCTTCTGTCTCACTCCAGGATTCAGCAACAAACCCTTTCCTTGTATGCTTATTTTGCTGGAGAAGGTTTGCTATTGCCATTCCTTTTGGGTCCTTCTCCTTTCTTCTTTCTTTTCTGTCCCTTCTGTCCTTGTTCTTGTTCTCTGGACAGTCAGGAACTATATGCCCTGGTTTCCTGCAACCAAAGAAGATAATGTCTTTATTGTTGCTAATGGACTTGTCATACCTTGGCTTGTCCTGCTCCTTGTATGATCTTCTTCTGAAGTCCTTTCTGGCCATCTTGTAGAATCTTTTGGCCAACAAGCTGAGTAGTTCATCATTGCCTGTGCTCTTATCTTCAGGAAGATCCTCAGTTGCCTTGAAGGCTATGGTTTTCTCTTTCCTTTTGTGGCTGGTGAAGCAGCCTTCTGTTCTTCCTCTCTATTCTTGATGAGTAGCTCATAAGATTTGAGCTTACCCAACAAGGCTTCAGTGGTGATCTCATTCAGGCTTCTGGCATCTGAATTGGCCAGATTCTTGAATCCCAAGTGCTGGGGAAGCACATTAGGATCTTGTCATTAAGTTCTGTCAGAGAAATCTCTTTGTCCAATGTCCTTAGCTCACTGACAATTAGACTCAATCTGTTGTACATGTCTCCCACTGACTCAGTCTCTCCCTTCTTGAAGTTCTCATATTGGGAGATGAGATGGGATCTTCTGTCCTTTCTCTCATCAGCTGAGCCTGAGACAATTTCTGAGAGCTTGTCCCAAATCTCCTTGGCTGAGTTACATTCAGCTACTTTTGGAATATGTCATCTGACATTGTCTGGGCTAGGATGTTCATAGCCCTTGGCATCAGCTACTTTCCACTTTTTGATGTCAGCATCTGTTTCTGATGGATGGTGGTGGAACAGCATTTGTGCTTGTGCTTCTGGGGGGTCTTGGACACACTGTCAAAACAGAATTGAAAATATCTTCGTCAATAGAATCATGTAAAGTCTAATCCTTGATTTCCAAAGTGCAAACTTGGAAAGATTGCACACTGGAGGTCTGGTGCTAGCATAATCTTTGTTTTGGGCCATGAGTTGTGCAAACAAAATCTAATAATAAAATACAAAGAAAAACAGATCTAGTTTAGGATCTGGTGTTCAGGTGTTAGCCTGTACAACCAATCAGGTATGATATGTTTAACCAACCTCGCTCTTTGAAACCAATTGAAAGTGCAACTAGATCTGATATACTCTAGAGGGGGGGTGAATAGAGTATATGGTGTTTTAGTACTTTTAAAAACTTTTACAACAATTGTTGTAATAAGTGTGAACAGGGAAGCAAATATAAATCTAATCACAGAACTAAACTATGCAAAAATAAGCACAGACAAATCAAGGCCAGAAAACAAAAAGTAAACAAGCAGAGAGCCAGAGGACACAAGGAAATATAGTGGTTCCCCAAACTTGGGTACATCCACTCTTCTACCACCCTAGGTAGGAATCCACTGCAGGATGAGTTGATCAGGTGTCCTGGGCACCAATGAGCTTTTGATAAGGTGCTCAAAAACCAATGCAGATTTTTTGATCAGGTGTCTTGCCACCAATGAGCTTTTGACAAGGGTGCTCAAAAACCAGATTCAACTTTTGAAGGGAGTTTGAGAAACCTTTTACAAGTTGGGGGTGAGAGAGTGATGGCAGTCTTCTCTTTCTCAAATAACTGAGAAGACTATGTGGATTGATGTCAAAGCTCCCCCTGAATCCTTGAAATCTTCAGGAAGAAAAGCTTTGCTGAGGGTGATAGGCCTTCAAAGGTAGAACTCCAGCAATAGATGGTTTCAGCAATGGCTGAAATGTTGAGTGTCTGGAGTCTTGAAATGATGTTGGCCTTGAACACTTTGAAAGATGAAGAGATTTTGAAAGCTTGATCTCTTTGATGAGTGTTCTTCAGAATTCTTTTTGACAGCAGATTTTGAAAGAGTCTCTGTAATCTGTGTTGTGTATTCTCTTCTTGTTAATCTGTATATCATCTATATTGATTCAAAAACATTCTGTCTTTTATTCTCTATTCCAGAATAGAATATCATTCTCTGTCAAAGATAGCCGTTGGTCTGCATTGATTGCATCCTTAATTGCATAATCTCTTCTAGAGGAAAGTCCACAGAATTATTCCTTGAAAGATCCCTTGAAACTTGGTCCAGAAATAAATGAAAACGGCTAGCAAATCTCTGAATTAATTGCATAATAACTCCTGTCTGATTTGAATTTGAATTCTGGAAGATATCTGAAATCGTCGAACTGAGCTCTGCTATCGTCGAGCTGAGCTCAGCGAACTGGAAAACTCAAGCAGTAAAATAATCGTCGATCTGAGCTCAAAGATCGTCAAACTGAGCTCAGAGATAAAGATCCAGTGCAGAGTCAAAATCGTCGAACTGAGCTCATCGATCGTCGAATGGAGTTCGACGATATTGTGAAGTTGAGCTCAGCGATCGTCGAGTGGAGCTCGACGATCTATCGAAGTTGAGCTCGACGATCGTCGATCTGATTTCGACGAATCGTCGTGCTGAGCTCGACGATCAGACTTAGTCTCCAGTCTGAAAAACTTGGTCTTCAGGGCAGCTTCCAATCCTAGACTTCTAACCCTTAGACTCAATTCTAATTGACCTATTAAGCTATACAGGAGGTCAACCAAAGGTTCCTAAAGACATAGTGATCCTGATCCAAATTAGTAATAGGGTGTTCCAACAGAATCTTTCAGCACAACCGACCAGGTTTTTCAAGACATTTTGGGATTGTTCAAAGACCAGAATCTGACAGCAATAATGACCACCAGGATCAAGCTGGCATCTGATGAGATAAAGGAATGGGTTTATACTGCCCACAATCAAGATAACTCCACCATTGTTGGGTCTATATCTGGAACTCAAGTACCCTTAACCCCAACAATTCTATCAGAAGTTTTTGAGTTGAGGAATGGTGAAGATACTGCTGACTTATCTGGAGAAGAGTATTCTGAACTGCTTGCCAGAATGGGTCATTCAGAGGGCAACCCTAGCAAGCTCTTCAAAAGGAACCTTTCTGTAGAATACAGATTTATGGCAGATGTTGTTGGGAAAGTGCTACTGGATAAGCACTCTGCCCATGATATAATTTCAAGGTATCAGCTCTGCCTCATGGGAGCTCTTGTAGACAGAAAAAATCTGAATTGGGGAGAAATCTTCTTTGACCTCATCAAGAAGAAAATCAACAAAAGTTTTGTTAACTTTGGGAGAATCATTGGGGTGTTTCTGCAGCACAGGTGCCCTGCCTTGCTGGTCTCCTCTGGAATCCATATAAATGCTTCCAAGAGACTATCTTGTGCCCTCTTTGGAAAGTGGGACAGACAAATCAGCAAGCCCAGCAGGCCCTCCTCCAGCACTCCTTCAGGCACAAGGACTCTAAGAGTCACTTCTCCACAGGTCTCTGCCCCTGCAGATGACCTGGATGCTGTTGTTTCCTCTCCTCCTCCTCCTCCAATTCCATCCCTTCCCATACCATCTACCACTCCAGCTCCATCCACCAACATCATATCCAGCCCCTCTCCAACATCTATACCATCTCCAGTACCTATTCTTCCACCACCTGAAGACCAATTCCATCCACTATTTTCCTACCCTCCACCAGATGTCACTTCATCACCCTCCATTCCATCCTTCACCCTTATTGATGATTCCTTTATGGATGATTCCCCATCATCTCCTCCTGAGTTACCCTCTTCCTCCACTTCCTTTCAAGACCTTCTACACCAAATCATTGACCAACCAACATTCACCCCATCTATATCCATTCCCCTGTCCTCTATATCCACCTTACCAACACCTCATCCATCCCTTCCACCATTCACCAGCTCTCCCCTACCCTCACCATCAGCTGCTCCTATATCTTCTACCTCTGCTCTAGCCCTTGAGCAAGTAGACCTCCCAGCCCTTGCTGACAGGCTGTATGAGTTGCTAGCCCCCAGGCTCTCTCTGCTGTTGAGACCTCCTTGGCTCCACTACACCTGTCAGTGGCAGCTCTCTCTGCCAGGCTCTCTTCCCTCTTCCCTCAGGCAGCTCCTACAGCAGTGTGCCTTGATCCAGACTTGTCTGAATCTAGGCAGGGGGAGATGCCATATGAAGTGAGTCTTCATGCTGCTGCTGTTATTGCTGCTTCTTCAGCTCCTCCTCTTGCTGCTGTTGTTGTGCCTCAAGCACCAAGTCCTCCTGCTGCAGTCCTTGCAATAGACCTAAGGTCTTTGCTTTCAACTTTTGATTTTGCATATTTCAGCTGTCTGCCAGAGATAAATGCTGTCCAGCCTGCAGAAGATCTATCCAAGGCACTTGTGCCATTTTCTTGCTGTGACCCAAGCATTATAACCTCCTTTGTCAATTCAGTGTTTGCTGTTGCTGAAAATGTTGATGTTGCTTCTTCTTCTGAAGAAAGAATTGTTGTTGCTGCTTCTTCTGAAGAAAGAATTGTTGTTGCTTCTGATATTATTGCCTCTACTGCTGCTGAACCTTCTGATACTACTGCTGAAGTTTCTGACATTGCTGTTGAGCCTATTTCCAAGGATATTCTTATGTCAGAGGCATCTGAATTTGAGCCTTCTGCAGCTTCTGATGATATTTCTTCTATTTCTGTTGCTGTTAGTGAGACTGTTGTTGCTATTGTCACCTCTCCAGAGCCCATAGTTGCTGCTGCTGTTGTTACTACTTCTACTACATCTGCTGCTGTCATTTCTGCTTCTGCTTCAACAACTGCTGCTACACCATCTATTGCCTCATCTGCCTCTGTACAGCTCAAGAAGGACTTGATGAAGAAAATAGATGCTCTCTATGATGACCAGAGTTCTGAAACTGATGAATTTAAAACAGACTCTGATGACTCTTCTGCTACTATTGCCAGGAAAAGGAAGGCAAGGAGCAAGGCTATGAAGAGGGTACCTCCTGCAAAAGTTAAGGATAACAATGATATCCCATATTACATTATACATGACTGCCCTATTACTGAGCACTGGATGCAGTACTCCAAGAATCAGCTGAAGGCAATGAAGAAGAAGAGAAAATATGAGAAGGGCTCCTCTCAATTCCAACACTCTCATCCTCCTCCACCACCTCCTCCTGATGCAGGTGCAGGTGGAAGCTCTGCAGCTCAACCCCCAGCCAGAAGTCAGTCCCCCTATCAGCCTCATGCCAAATCTTACAATAGGGGAAGCCAATCCAGGGGATCTCAATCAAGGAGAGGAGGATACAGAGGAAATCAAAGAGATCTCCAAGTCTATTCCAAAGGGTACTCCAGGCAACACCCATATTCTAGGGGAGGACAAATTTCAACTGATACAACATCTGGTCCTTTCCTTTATAAGCTGAAAGAAATTGTGTCTGTCAGGCCTTCTCAAGACAATCCCTCTAACAGATATGAGCCACATGTGCCTTTTGAGGATCCTGAAAATAATCCAGCTGCTTGGACTGCCAGATTAAAAGAACTAGCTGCACTGGATCAGATCAAAAAGGCCAGAGAGCAAGGAATAGATTCATCCAACATTTCAACAATGTCTGAACAGAGACAGAAAGAGCTAGAAAGATATGCATCAAGCAAGTTCTTTGATGCTGACAGGTATATGGAATTACATCCTGAAGCTGTAGTTCCCAGGCCTAAAAAGCAAACATATTTGGGTGCAGTAGATGATACCAGATCAAACAAAGAAGCCCTCAATCCCAACAGAGAGATTAAACTTGTTAAGGGAAAGGAAAAGAAATGATATTGTAAGGTGACATTCTCTGATTTCTGATTATCTGGATGCTATATATTTATGTGGTTCTGCAATGTCTAGTTTGTTGTTTTTATGTTTTGCTGCTTGTATGATGTTATTTAAATTTTTCCAAAGTTTGTAAATAGTAATCCTAACCCAAATAGGGGGAGATTGTTGGAACACCCTATTACTAATTTGGGTCAGGATCACTATGTCTCTAGGAATCAATGCTTGACCTCCTGTATAGCCCAATAGGTCAATTAGAATTGAGTCTAAGGGTTAGAGGTCTAGGTTTGGAAGCTGCCCTCAAGACCAAGATTTTCTGTTTGGAGACTAAGTCATATCGTCGAGCTCAGCACGACGATTCATCGAACTCCGATCGACGATCGTCTAGCTCAACTTCGACAGATCGTCGAACTCTATTCGACGATCGCTGAGCTCAACTTCATCATATCGTCAAACTCAGTTCGACAATCGGTGAGCTCAGGTCGACGATTTTGACTCTGCATTGGATCTTTATCTCTGAGCTTAGTTCGACGATCTTTGAGCTCAGATCGACGATATTTTGCTGTTGTATATTTCCAGATCGCTGAGCTCAGATCGACGATAGCAGAGCTCAGTTCGACGATTTCAGATAACTTCAAGGATGTTTCTAGATTCAAATTCAAATCAGTTAAGGCATTATTCTGCAATTAATTCTGAAGATTTCCTATCCGTTTCCATTCATTTCTGGACCAAGTTTCAAGGAATATTTCTATGGACTTTCCACCAGAAGAGATTCTGCAATTAAGGATGCAATTAATGCTGGCCAACGGCTATCCTTCTCAGAGAATGTCATTCTATTCTGTACCAGAGAATAAAAGATAGAATTTTTTTGTTTTGAATCACACAGGAGACAGATTACAGTTTTATAGACACACAGACAGACATCAATCATCTTCAACAAAATTTTCTGTCTCAAGGAATTCTCAAGAACACTCATCCAAGGAGATCAATCTTCAGATCTCTTTAGTTTCAAAGTGTTCAAGTCTAATATATTTCAAGACTCCAGACATTCAACATTTCAGTCATTGCTGAAATCATCTATTGCTGGAGTTCAATCTTTGAAGGCCTATCACCCTCAGCAAAGCTTTTTCTTCCTGAAGATCTCAAGGATTCAGGGGGAGCTTGACATCAACAATCCACATAGTCTTCTCAGTTGTTTGAGAAAGAGAAGACTTTCATCACTCTCTCACCCCCTCTCTGTAAAGGGTTTCTCAAACTCCTTCAAAGTTTGAGCTTGGTTTTTGAGCACCTTGTCAAAAGCTCATTGGTGGCAAGACACCTGATCAAAAATCTGCTTTGGTTTTTGAGCACCTTATCAAAAGCTCATTGGTGCCCAGGACACCTGATCAACTCATCCTGCAGTGGATTCCTACTTAGGGTGGTAGAAGAGTGGATGTACCCAAGTTTAGGGGAACCACTATATTTCCTTGTGTCTTCTGGTTTTACTTGTCTTTATGTTTGTTTCTGGCCTTGATTTTTCTGTGATTTGCTTTTGTTTAACTTAGTGCTGTGATTAGTTTTATTCTGCTTCCCTGCTCACTCTTGTTACAACAATTGTTGTTAAAAGTTTAAAAGCATCATATACTCTATTCACCCCCCTCTAGAGTATATCAGATCTAGCTGCTCTTTCAACTTATTTATATTTATAAAGATATTATGTTCAATATTATCTAGAAAATTCTGAAATTTTGTCTAGACTGTTTTCCTATCATTGCAAATCTATGTTAATTTTTTAAAAAAATTTAGAATGAGTATTTCAATACTTACTGTGCATTGTTACATATTTACCCTTTCAATCATATGTGTAAAATATGAATATAACCTTTCTAGAAAATTGTTAAATTTTGTAAATCTTGTTATTTCATCACCTAATACCACTTATAATTTTATTAGAGCCTTTGGAGTTCTGGATATGGTACTTTCTTGGAAAATTGATACAAGTCAAGAATTAATGAATTTTTAATCTATGATTAAATTAATTTGAAATGTTATGAAACTCGGATCATTTCTTAATTTAGTCATGATGAATCTCTAGTATGATTCTTAGCTCAATTGGACATGATATAGTGAAGGTTGCATCCTAGCAAATAAAACTAGTTCAATTTATTTTGGTCTGCAAATAGTAGAAAATTGATGTATTGATTAAACCAGCAAGATCACTTAGGAATTTAATGAAATTTTGAACATAGCTGTAATATATCATTTATAACATCCCTTAGAAGTTGTAGAATTTCGGAGAACTTTCGTACTATAGTTTGATATTAATTTAGAATCTTGTCTCTCTTCTAAATAAAGGAATAATGGGGCCTATTCATCTTAGAAGACTATGAAAATTATTCAGGAGGATATTATACTCAAGGTGCATTATTAGTTTGAGTTTGTAGGCAGGTAGTTAAATATGTAGAGTTTTGAAACTAAGAACCGATTTCTGTGGAGTTCGGACCCTAAAAAGGGATGACCGCACACTTACTTCTCCTAATAAGCTCGCCTGACCGAGAACTCAGGACTCGAGACTGACCCAAGACTCCAGGCCTTCTATAGCTGGCCAGCTAGCTATAGTTAGCTTATTTTTTTCACATTATTTTTCACTTAGCTATAGTTAGCTACTCTAATTTTTTTTTTTGCAAATTCACTTAGCTTTATTTAGCTTCTTTAAAATATTTTTGCAAATCCACTTAGCTATAGTTAGCTAATTTTTTTTCTTTTGCAATTCCACTTAGCTACAATTAACTACTAAAGTTTTTTAAACCAGTCCACTAAGATAAAAATATTGGAAAGCAACAAAAGTCATATTTGTTAACATAAAAATGGAATGCATTAATTCCATATATATTATTAGAACGGATTAAAATCAACAAATGATAACATGTAATGCATTTCTCATAATATCAATCAAGTTCTTAAAATTAATTTTGGTGAACTTTCATAAATGAAATCAACAGTGGAGTAGTGTTTAATTGCATATTATATCGAAAATGGAAAGCATGCGCATGTAATGAATAAGGAGAAAGACGCATCATCTCATCCTCTACAAGATAACCCCCTCCAACATTGAGAACTTCAAACAAAGCATGAAGTTCAACACATTCACCAGAACATACATATTCCTATGAAAACAAAATAAAGAGATAAGATACATCACCATTTTTGACAAAAATAACATCATGTTGACTTGATTAACTCAAATATAACACATTCATTGCGTTTACACATCTTCCTCGCTATCGTCATCTCCCAATTCAAGAATTTATTCTTCGCCCTCCGCATCAGATCCCACAAAGCAATCATCATCGTCATCACCGTTGTCTCCATCATCCGGCATTGGGGATCGCTCTAGAAGAAGCGTCTCCCATATGCCACCAACGTCATTAACAACACCCGGATCTATGGGTATGAGATGTTTGTTCAACTTATTGAACATAGCAACCTCTACTAAACATGGGCGCAAAGTTGACCGTTTAGGGGCTAAAACGTTGTTCATTCCACCTAAATCACACTCCAACCCTCCAGATGAAGCTTTGTTTGCAAGAAATGGTGAGGCAGTCATAGCAAGGCATGGAATTTCGGCCCTCTTCGCATACCACCAATTTGGCAAGTGCGAAAAATGTTCAGGACCTTCTTTGCGATTGAGAGATCTTAGTTTCTCGATTTCTTCCTTCACGATCAATTTGGGCATCATTGTGACATCAATGCTGACACTGGCATCGATTTGAAGCTTTCTGCTAACAAATCATCACTCTCATTGGAGCGAGATCGTTTGCGGCTCGATGTTGTGTCTCTTCCATCTTCCAATCTAATGTGGATTCTGCAATCCCCTCTGCGTAAACACTGATTGTTTCCCAAGTGAGATTTTTAATGAATTCAAATAAAGCATTTCTTTGAGCGATAACGTTCCAATCGAGTGGGATGTTGGCATTGTTGATATGCATTTGATCGATCTGATTCTTGATCAGACCACCTGCAGCAGGTCGGGACATAGAAGAACCTGCATATCAAAAGATAGATGAAACTTGAAATCATTTTCCGTCAGGTTGGTGTTGAGTACTTTCATGCCGCACTCTAGTGTCGGTGCCAGTGTAACCATACACTTCGGATGGGTAGCGAAGGGCCTTTCAATGGGTGGTACCGATTATAGCGCTCTGACATCGCCGCTCGCAGTAGTTCGCGTGTGCATGTGCTACGCGGATCAAGATCTTTGACACTGTGGGATGGTGCATTTACTCCAGGTGCACGTGCGTTACGCATAAGAAGAGCAGACCCATCAACAGGGGTTGGGTCATGAATTTTCAATGGTGTACATGAATTAAGCACATTAGACAAGTTGCTCGCCTCTTGATATAAACATCAACAATGACAAATGTCTTCATCTACTGGGCCAAAACTTGCACAGCGCGAATCGGAATAATGATTGATAGAAACTCTAGGAGAACCTCCTTATCACCTAGATAAGAGAATACCTTGCCTTTCCGACGAAATGCCTCTTTCAACTGGGCGAAACAGATCAAAATACGAACAAGCACATCGTCGATCGCACTCCATTGATGGGCGGGGGAGTTTTTCATTTTAATAAGATAATTGAAAGATTCAAACATGAGATCATCCAACAGTGCCTGCAAATCTTCACTTTTGTTGACAGCTTCTGCAATTTTCCGGACTTTCTTGATGATTCAATGCGCCTCTGGATTTTTTTGTTTGCTGTCACAACCCGCATTTTCTCGACAAATACATCGCCTCAGAGCAAGAGAAATACGTGTCGTGATGCCACGTCATGCAGGGATAACTGCACACGTTCAGGCAAAACTCCAGACCTAAGATTTAAGGAAAATCATAGTTTAATATGAAAGAAAACCAGTTATATTTAAAGGCCGTATCCCTCGGCATGGTGGATCAACTAGTCCACAATTTTAAAAGTATATTTATACGCAGCGGAAAATACTTTGGTTAAATTGAGTTGACACCCTAAATGAGCATAAGTGTCCCGAGGGACGACTCATGGTATGCACGACTCTAAGGTTAGTATAGTATAAAAAAGTAGTCTTTACGCTAAAGGAAAAGTAGTGTCTTGGTTTTATAAATATGACATGCATGAGATACATATAGTAATGCGTTTAGGGTTTAAAAGTATCTAAACATGCAACCTAGCATAAAACCTTCCCAGGAGCAAGTAAACAATCACAAATAGGCAAAAAACAGCAGTTTTAGTTCAGTTCATCAGCATATCAAGTAAGCACCCAGTGGGTGTGAACCCTGAACATGACATCACGCAAGAGATGACAAACTATAAAAGAGAGAAAAGCAGCACTCACACAAGCAGACCCTCCAAAAGAACTATCCCAGGTAACCCAGCTAGCAAGACAAGCAATTCGTAGAATGCATGACACAAGTGGAAAAAGAAGGCACCTTCAAGAATCAAAAAAGAACAGCTCAGCAAGTATAAGAATAAAGAAAAGATAGAGCATTAGGCTTATAGAGCAAAAAAGAAGGACCAACCTGGCACAAAATGCTATAAGTAAAAGAAAGGACATGACAGTAAGAAAAGACATTGTCTAAGAACAGCAAATCCCACCAAGTGTGAGTAATCAAAGCCACCTGCCCTACAAAAGAGAGCCTGCAACATCAACAAGACATATACATATATGCCCAAAGAAATAACCATATAACAGGAAGGAACTAATAGTCCTAACTTGTGGGTTAATGGCAGTGGTCAAAACACGGATCTGAATACATAACCAAGACTAGATCCAAAAAGGGCTAAGTGGTCAAAACAGTGTGTAGCTTTGGGGTACCACACACACCATCCCAAACCGGGGCAAAAAGGTGGTGGCCACAGCTCTCCACAAAAAACAAACCACCCCTCCAGAGGCCACAAAAACACCACCACCTGCCACAACCCAAGAGTCGGCATGCACAAACTAGCCGAACACCCATTACCCCCTCCCCTAGGGAAATGTCACACTAACAATCCTAAAAAAATACACGAACCCAAGACAAAAACGTCGGGTTCATCCGACGCGGCCTTGCACGCATAACCCGAACTAACCCCGAGTCTCACCTGACCCAAAACCAGCACAGCAACCGGTGTCGACACCACAGCTGGCCAGTGTCGACAAAAGGTGTCGACACCACAGCAACCGTTGTCGACACAATGTGTCGACACCACAACAGGCCGGTGTCCACACCACAGCAACAGGTGTCAACACAATGTGTCGACACCATAGCAGGCCGGTGTCGACACAAGGTGTCGACACCTCAACATCCGGTGTCGACACCACAACAGGCCGGTGTCGACACATGGTGTCGACACCACAGCAGCCAGTGTCGACACAATGTGTCAACACTGCTGCTGCCGGTGTCGACACAAGGTGTCGACACCACAACGGCCGGTGTCGACACAAAGTGTCGACACCAACAACGGCCGGTGTCGACACAAGTGTGTCGACACCACCGACGGGCCGGTGTCGACACAATTTGTCAACACCAGCGGCCGGTGTCGGACACAAAGTGATCGACACCCGCGACGGCCGGTGTCGACACCACAGCGGCCGTGTCATGACACAAAGTATCACACCCCGACTGGACACAGTGTCGACATAATGTGGTCGACACCCCGACTTGGCCAGTGCTGTTGAAAACTTGTGAAGTGAAACGTGGGTGAATGGAAGGCTCCGGAAACCTATCCGCACGGACTACGCGGACAGGAAAGATGGCGGACTGCTAGGTCGGCAGGGATGTTGACCAGGCGGTTTGCTGCTGTGACGGCGACTGGGCGGTCTGTTCGCAGGGCGGACTGACACGGACAGTAAAAAAAAAAACAGCACAGCGGTCTGACAGGCCAGTGTTTGCTCAGCAGGCGGTTAACTCCCAGGAAGTAACCGGGCGGATAGGAATGCTATCCGCGGAGTCCGGCATAAAGAGGACTGAAGAACTGGAGCTCGGCAGACCGGTTTGGTAGTTGCCTTGGTCTTGCTCCAGTGGAGCGGCAAGTGGAAGTCGCGGAGACCGCCGGTCAGCGCGGACAGAAACTGGAGGTCGCCCGGTATGGCGGGCTAGATCCAGTGTCCGCCAGTAAGTGCGGACTGGCCCTTGCGGCCAGTGGACTGGACTTGGTGGGAACTGAACCAAGTCCAGGTGGCTGAGTCCGGGGAGATCGCGCAGTGGAGCGCGGGCTGGTTTCTCAGTCCGCCAAGCGTAGTAGAAGTGCTGATGCCTTGATTGCTAGCTTGGGGTTATGCAGACTGGAGAATTGCTTGTGCATGAGCGTGCGGACTGGAGCCAGAGTCTGCTGCGTCCGGTATAGCCTTATGAGGTTATGGACTCAGGGATGCGGACTGAGGCAGTTAGCAGGAATGCGGACTGGAGAAGTCTGCAGTGCATGCGGACTGGAGTCTGCTGTTAGCGGACTGGATTGGCGTGTCCGCTAAGTCCGGAGGTGCCTTGGAGGAGGCAATGGACTTGGAATATGCGGACGGAAGCAGGGTGTCCGCTGAGTCCGGCAGGTGCCTTGACGGCGAGGCTGCGGGCTCGGGGTTTGCGGGCTGATGCCTTGTCCGCATATTGGCGGACACAGCTGTTGTGGAGTCCGGCTGTGGTGGTCCTGGCTTGGCCTCTGGCGGCAAGGCGGACTGGATATCGGAGTCCGTCCTTGGAGAAGCTGGGGCGGACTGGCTATCTGCACAGGAGCGGCGAACTGGAATGTGTGTCCGCGGGCTGGCGGACACACTTGTTCTTGCTGCGGGATGTGGCGGTGATCCTATCGGCTAGGGCGGTGACCATACTCATCATCGAGCCTATAAATAGGACCCATGTCACATCAGGAAACAAGGAACCTGAACCGAAGTAAGTGAACAGTAATTGAGCTCGCGTAAGTTGCTGCGGTCTGGACTTTGGTGTCCGCGCGGATAGAGAGTTGACCCGGTTGTGCTGTGCAGGTTGTGCGGATAGCGCTGGAAAGCCAGGACTTGGCTCTGATTGCGGTCAGGGACAGTGCGGACTCTGCGGTTAAGCAACAGGCGGTAAACAGCAGGTCGCGAACAGCGACTAGGCGGTCTCCTCTTTGGCAACTTGGTTCGGGGTTCAGGAAGTCGCCTGCTTCAGGCGGACTGTTCCATTCGGTGATGCATCTTGTGCGGTCTGGCGGCTAGGCGACCTCGCGGTCAGGCGGCCTGCAGATCGGCGGTGAAGAGCTAAGCATTGGAATAAGGAGTGAGTCCACGCGGCTTGGGTTGCAGTCTGGCGACCTGGCGGACTGAGCGGACTCCTCAGCAGTAGGTCGGCGGCTTGTTGATTGAGTCTGCGTGGCTTGTGTTTTGTTCTTGTCTTTGTAACTGTCTCTGCTCTCCCGGTGTTGGGTCTTGGTGAAGCATGTCTCGCCATGTATGTCTCGCCTTGTAAAGAAGTTTGCTCTTGATCAATAAAGAAGCTTGTGATGAATGTGTTGCTGGTGTTACTGCTTTGTTGAGATAAC
Source organism: Platanthera guangdongensis (assembly GCA_039583875.1). NCBI lineage: Eukaryota > Viridiplantae > Streptophyta > Magnoliopsida > Asparagales > Orchidaceae > Platanthera > Platanthera guangdongensis. The sequence continues at coordinate 132,760,655 of CM077165.1, forward strand.
CCCTGCTAACTCCACGATCCGGGAAAACTTTCAACAGTATAAGTGGGCGTATCCTCCTTCGGTTTGTTGAGTTTTTCAACATGGTATCCAAGGGGGCGTCAGCGGTTTGTTGAATTTTAACAGTGTCGAGTCTCACTCGACACTAGCGCCAGACCCCAGCATCCGACCAAACCGAGAACAAAACACCTTTTTTAATTTCATCATCTATCGGCTAATGCTAACTACACAGCCCGAACCGTACCAAAATCGTCCCTAACAGACATATTCTCTCAAGAAAACTGAGATCTAACTGGAACTTCTCTACACTAACAGTAGTATAATAGGGAACGAATCCTAGAGTACACCTAGGATCTAAACAGAAGAGAGAGATAAAATTAAATCAAGAAGAAAACAAGAATCAATGTCGGCAAGGATGAGGGAGCATCACTTGCCTCAATTTCCAGCAAAGCTTGGTCAGCCTCTTCCCTCACTCTCGGATCTAGCCGCAAGGCACAAAGCTGAGGAATCTGGAGATTTTGGGAGGAAGAAGGGTCAAGCTGAGAATCCCAAACCTCAAAAAGATTACGAAAACTATAAAACTTACCGCAGGAATGTAGATCTAAGCGAGAGCAATCCAGATCCACTCTCGAAATCGAATTTCGACCGCTAAATCTCCCGGAATCGGCGTCCGAAGGCTAGGGTAGTCCGACGGTTTTCTTTCTCTCGTACAGGCGGCGGTTTCTTCCGAAAAGAGACAATGAACAGCCCAAATTTCTAACCTAAGGCTATTTATAAGCATCAGTTTTTTATTAATAAAAAATCAATATATATTAATTACTTACATAAAATATCAAAACGATGCGAGAACCGAAACATCTCAGAAATTGATGAAATTCACATCGTAGTTGAAAACCCACGCTATGAACACAACTGCGAAGTCGAAATTAGCATTCGACGAACAAAACTCGGGATATCACCACCCGAAGTCAAAGCACAAGCATTCCCTAAGAGGCCCAACCGATTCACCAAAACAGACTCCGGCTAGCTGGGGAATCTTGCAAACGGGCTACAACCAGGCTACACAAGGAACCTAAAGAGCTAAGACCACGCTCTACAACGGCAAAAGGCTGGAAATGTGTCATCGTAACGCCAATCAAAGATCAAACAAAACACAGAAAAACCGGGGGCGTTACAGCCACTCCCCCTAAAAGAAAGTTTCGCCCCGAAACTTTACACACAGTACTCCCATCAAGAAGGGGAGAGAAATAGCCAAGAAGGGGCTATAAAAGAGAATGCAAAACATACCAGGCACAAGATCAGGGAAACAGATGAGGGTGAGCCTCCCTCATAGCCGACTCCAATTCCCAAGTCGCGCTTTCTACATCTTGATTTCTCCATAAAACGTTGACCATAGGAATGGTTTTCCTCTGCAACACGTGATCCTGAGCATCCAAAATACGGACAGGCACCTCCACATAGGAAAGATTAGGCTCCAACTGAGGCACAGAATCCAAGACCTGCCTTCCATTCGCACACACTTCCGCAGCTGACTAACGTGAAAGACATCATGCACGCCAGGGAAATTTGCGGGCAAAGTCAGCCTATAAGCTAATAACCCAATCCGTTCAACAATCAAAAACAGCCCCACGTACCTCGGGTACAACTTCCTGTTCTTGCCAAACCGCTTGACTCCGATCAACGGGGAAACCTTTAAGAACACTGAGTCTGCCACAGCAAATTCCAAGTCCGATCTACGCCGGTTGGCGTTCTTCTCATATCTATCCTGGGCTATCCAAAGCTTTTCCCGAATAAGCTTCACAGCGGTTTCCATCTACTCCAGCGCTTCTGGACCCAACAAGGGTCTCACGCCAACCTCAGCCCAAAATAAGGTAGTCCTACAGCGGCTCCCATACAAAGCTTCAAAAGGAGCCATTTGCAAGCTTTCTTGATAATTGTTGTTATATGCAAATTCTATAAGCCTCAGGCGCTCATCCCGCGCTCCTCCGTGGTCCAAAATATAGCATCGGATCATATCTTCCACAATTTGATTTACTCGCTCCGTCTGATCGTTGGTCTGCGGATGATAAGCTGTGGAATAGCTCAAGTCTATACCCAATCCCTCTTGAAGGCTCTTCCAAAAACGAGATGTGAACCTGGAGTCTCGATTCGATATGATACTTACGGGTACACAATGCAATCTGATAACCTCATCCAAATACAGCTCGGCTATCTTCCTCATCGGATAATTGATCTTAAATGGTACGATGTGAGCACACTTCGTCAATCTTTCTACGATCACCCAAACTGAATCATGCCCCTTAGGATATCTCGGTAAGCCTGTAATGAAATCCAACGAGATACTCTCCCACTTCCAAGTCGGAATCTCCAAGGGAGTCAGCTTGCCACCAGGCCTCCCATGGTCGGCTTTCACACGCTTCCAAGTGTGGCACTCAGACACAAATCTAGCTATGTCTCCCTTCATTCCATACCACCAGACAATCTGCTTTAAATCATGGTACATCTTGGTAGACCCTGGATGGTAGGCAACACTAGATCCGTGGGCTTCCCTGCACACCATATCCTGGACACCTCCTACAGCGGGGATGCAAAACCTGCCATGGTACTTCAAGGTACCCACATCATCTATAGAGAAATCTGGTAATTCACCTTTTCCAGCTCGAAGATACAAATACAGAAGGTCGGGATCATCCTTCTGGTGCAGTCTCGTAAGCACAATCCACGAAGGTTCTGCCACTGCCAAACTACTCTGCGACTCGCAGCTTCCCACAGAAATTTCCATCAAAAGGAACTCCTCCACTAGTCGTTCGGCTGAGAGGTTGAAAATCTTCCCCGTCTTACGGCTCAGGGCATCGGCAACCACATTAGCCTTACCCGGATGATACTGGATTTCCACTTCATAATCCGCAACATACTCTAGCCATCGCCACTGGCGTAGATTCAACTCCTTTTGGGTGAAGACATACTTTAAACTCTTGTGATCAGTAAAAATCTTGCACTGCGCGCCATACATCAAATGCCTCCACAATTTCAGCGCATAGATCACAGCTGCAAACTCTAAATCATGTGTAGGGTAGTTCCTCTCGTGAGTCTTTAGCTGCCTTAACCCATACGCAATCACCTTCCCGCCCTGCATCAATACGCAGCCCAGTCTGACATGCGACGCGTCCACATATACATCATACTCACTACCTTCAGTAGACAGTGACAAAATTGGAGCTGAACATAATCTTCTCTTAAGTTCCTCAAAAGCCTCCTCACACTTGTCATCCCATATGAAGGCTATATTCTTCTGCGTCAACTTGGTCAACGGCGCAGACAAGGTAGAGAATCCCTCTACAAATCTTCTATAATAGACAGCCAAGCCCAAGAAGCTTCTGATCTCTCTGAGAGTAACAGGTCTCGCCCATTCCATAATAGCAGCGACCTTTTCTGGGTCCACTGATATTCCCTCCTTATTAACCACGTGGCACAGAAAATAAACTTGAGGCAACCAAAATTCACACTTGCTCAGCTTGGCATAAATCTTATGGTCTCTCAAAGTCGCCAAGACCTGTCGCAAATGTCGATCATGTTCCTTTACATCTTTAGAGTACACCAAAACATCGTCTATAAAGACAATTGATGAATTGTAAATATACCTATTTTTGTGTACATTAATTTAGTTGTTTTCATTTATTTTTGTCGTTTTTACATATTTTTGCTTAATAAAATGCTCCTATTTTTGTAAATATTATACTAACTTGTTTTATTTTTTTTTCAGAAAAAATGGAAAAATCTGCCAAAAATTGACATGTCACGCCCGTGACATATTGGTCACGCCCGTGACCAGGGCGTGACACGTCAAATTCCTGTCAATCTGCAATTTTCGAGAAGCAAAGCCTGACACGCCCGGGGTCATGCCCGTGTCACCCGACACGGGGCGTGACCCAAGCCCGTGTTCACTCCACTTGACGAATTCATCTCGACGATCGTCGAGTGTCGACACTAGCCAACACGCCCAGCGTCACGCCCGTGACCTGGGGCGTGACTCAATTTCCGCTCGACGATTTTCAACTCGACACTTTCAGCTCGACATTCGTCGAGTGTCGACACCAGCCGACACGCCCAGAGTCACGCCCGTGACCTGGGGCGTGACCACTGCGCCTGGCCGACAAGACCTGCCCGAAGACTTTCGGCGCGCACCGCGCCCAGATCCACCTGCTTGACACGCCCAGCGTCACGCCCGTGACCTGGGGCGTGACCACTGCGAGACCGACACGTGTCCAGCCCGAAGTCCACTTTCCCGTCAAATCGCCGGCCGCCTTCCAAATAGTACTGTCACGCCCCCTGTCACGCCCGTGACCAAGGGCGTGACCCATGTAATTTTTTTCTATAAATTCAGAGGTTCTGCTCTGGATTTCTGTTCCCTTTTTGGACCATTTTGTATAAGTTGTTGTGCTGCTGGAATGCTTCCAAGGGTTATGTAAGGGATATTTTCTCCCCCTCTCCTTAGCTTTTATTTTCATGTATTTGTAACTCGTCTTTTTATTTAATGAAATGTGTTTTTTTTCTCTTATATTGCCTTTGGAATGGATCAATGCAACTCACACCTTATGCAATCTTATTTGTTCTTCTTTTAACTTAGTTTTTTTTCGTTCCTTTTTTATGTGTGTGTGTGTGTGTATGAGAGTAACATTTTATTTCTTCTTTTTATTGTTAAGTAGATGTCTTCATTTTCATAATAGCTATTTAGTTTTTGTTCTAAAACTCGTCCTTATGAAACTATAAAAATGATTTTAAAGTGGCTTTGTCATTTTCGTTTCACTTAGACTTTTTAGTTTTGTAGAATTTTTCGTCCTTTTATCTTTTCTTCCACTTTTAAGGAGTTTTTATAGCATTATAAGAGGGGATATGTTGTTATTTTACTTTTCCAAACACTTATATTTTTGCATTTACTTTCAAATCTTTTTCCTTATTTAATTTTTTCGTTCTCTTTTTATGCATTTCTACCGCATTCTAGCGGTAGAAATGTATTCGTTTTAATTTTTCGATCACTTGCATTTTTGCGTTTATTTGCAAAACTTTCTTCCCGTTTAATTTTTATTTCAGCTTTTTATGCATTTCTACCGCATTCTATCGGTAGAAATGCAGTTGTTTTCAATTTTAGATAACTTAGTTTTTTACAGTTTGTGTGTGTGCGCATTTATTTTCGCCTACTCGTTAAGAGTTAAATGACGCCTGCTTATTTTACTTTCTGTAGAGTGCGTGAGTTTGTAATTTTTCTTTATTTCTGCCTACTCATTCGAGTTAAATGGCAGGTCTTTATTTTCCCTACTCATTTGAGTAGGATTTGTGTGTGTGCGTTTTCATTTATGTCGAGAGAGAGTGTGTGTGCGTTGCATTTATTTTGTCCTACTCGGTTGAGTAGGACCCGTATTTATTTTCTCCTACTCATTTGAGTAGGATTTGCGTGTGTGCGTTTTACTGCTTTCATTTCTCCCGCCCACGCATTTGCGCCGGGACTCGCAATTTACAGCTTTCTTCAGTACTACTCGTTTGAGTAGGACTTGTAATTTTCTGCTTTATTTTCCTGCTTTCATTTACTGCTTTCATTTTCAGCTTTCTTTCCTGTTTTCTTTATTGCTTTTCTCGCAAGCCGTCCCCATTCCGATGAGTGGCTAACAGTTCTTAGCCCTCGGCATCGAAGAGCATTGGGACAGATAAAATAGCTTAAAATAACTAAAGGTCTAATTTTTCTAATTAATTAAAAGTACTTAAGGTTTGCCCGGGGTTAACGACGCGTAGGACCACATATCGATGTGTGGGCCCTATTTCCGTTTTCCATACGCTCGCCAAGAGGCCGTGCATATGGACAGATCACCCCTTGGCAAAGAGAGTTTCGCACTAACCCTCGAGAGAGGAGGCGCGCCAACTCTACCGGATTGGGTTCCCCACCCAATAGCGGGGTTCTTAGCGTAATGCGGGCGTTAAGAGGAATCCTTCGTCGGACGAGAGCCCGGTCGAATAGTCTTAGCGTTCAGGTGAGCGATAGTCCTAGAGATAGGTGAGCTCATTTTAGTGGAACCTCCACGGCCAAGTCTCCGCCTTAATTAATTAGAAATTTAGGAGCTCTTTTTATTTAAAGTTTATTTTAGTTCAATTGTTTTTTCGGTGCCATCGAGCTAAGCTCTTCATCGGCACCACCTTATTGCTTTCTTTTCATGCTTTCATTTTCTTTCTGCCATTTTCTGCTTTTTATTATATAAAAATATCCCGACAAGATAATTATCGGTAAAATAATAGTCCCCTCCAGGAAAGAGTAGAAATAATCGAACCGGACCCGAGAACAATACGACCTCGATATTCCACCCGAAATATCCTGTACTACTCACGATAGGTGCACTTGCCTCCTTTCGTTAAAACTCGATCACACCTTTTTATATCCAAAATAAATAAATACGCGCGCCCCGTTTTCTTAAATAAATTCACTTCCGCCTTTTTCTCAAATAAAACCGCCGGGTCGCCGCGTGACCGTAAATAATTTTGGAGTTTTAACCATCAAGTTTTTGGCGCCGTTGCCGCGTGACCGTAATAATAACTAAAAAATACATATTTACAAATTTATAAAACAAAAATATTTTGAAAACCTTACAAAATAAAAAAAATTTTGAAAAACCTTAAAAATATAAAATTTGAAAAAACTTAAAACTTAAAAAAAAAACTCTTAAAAAACTAAAAACAAAAAAAAATCAACTAAAAAAATCTACTTAAAAACACCAAAAAAAAAATAATAATACTAAATCTATATATGTTTTATTTAAACTTCTTTTATTTTAATTTGTTTTCTTTCATTTTGCTTCGGCGCGCTTCCACTCTTGTGCGCGCTAGGGGATCACATTTTTATCACACAGTGGTCGCTAAGGCCTTAGCTACCTCCGACTCCCCCACGCACATCCCCCCCTACCGCCCGCAATCTTTAGGCCGAGTTTATCTTTTTTGTTTTTTCTGTTATCTTTTTGCTTTTTCTTCTAAATAATGCAGGGTTTCAACTTGGGCCTCCCCGACTCGTCTTAGGGAAGCTTCTACCCTCTCTTTTTTTGTTTTTTGTACTTCTTTTAATTTGTATATTCTCTGTTCCGCATACTTAGATTGCAACATTGGGGACAATGTTGGGTTTAAGTATGGGGGTGTTTTCCTATTCTGCAATTTTTATATTCGGTACTTAACAAAAAAAAAATACAAAAAATGCAAAAATCAAAAACTTTAAAAAAAAAAAATTTATTTTAATAATAAGTAATTAAAAAAAAACAACAAAAAAAAATTTTTTCAAAAAAATCATAAAAGTTCAAAAAAAAATTCATAAAATATAACTTCAAAAAAAAAAATTTCTCTTTCCCCCTCTTCTTCTCTTTTTTGTAAAAACTTGCGTCTTGCCTGCCCGCGACGGTCGACTCATCGAACCAACCATTCAAATAAGAGTCTGTTCGCGGGACCGCAATCGAGTTTTTACTTTGCTTTTTTGTAAAAATCTCTCTTTCCCCCCTATCTTCTTTGTAAATAACTCTTCTTTCTCTCCTCATTCTTGTAAATTACTTATATAAAAACTAAAAATCAAAAAAAAATTAGAAAAACCCAAAAAACCCTAAAAAGATAAAAAATCTAAAAAATCCTAAAAAGATAATAATTAAAACACAAAAAAATGATAAAAACTCTAAAAATTCCAAAAAAAAATGTTTTGTTAAATTATATAACAAAATAATTCGAATATACCATTTCTTAACTCTTTTTGCTTTCCACAAATCTAGTTTCGAGTTAATTTATATGTGAATCTTAGTTATTCTTTGCTTACTATTCGTTTATTAATTAAAGTTCGATAGATTTAAGTGTCTGGGGTTAAGTTTTAAAGAATTTTTTATGTCTTTTCCTTATAATAGGGAACTTGTTTTTCACTACCACTTCTAATTTTATAAATAGAAGCTCGTTTTTTATGTTAGTAAATAACATCCATGGATTTCAATTATTTTCTATTTCATGCTTTTAGAAACATTGGAACGTTCATTTTAAAAAGGTTGCTCTCAAAACTTTTTTATTAAAATCTAGTTTTCCTTTTGAAAAACTAAACCCACTTCCTTTTTTTTCATGTCTTACTTGACATGATTACCCATTTATCCCTTAAAAGATCTTATGTCAATGGGAATAAGATTTTGTTCCGTAAACATAGGCACCCAATAATTTAAAAAGATTATATATGGAGTAAGAGGATAAAATTCATTACTCCTACAAATATACATTGGGTTAATTTTATTCTTATGAAGTCGAAAAAACAAAAATCATATTAGGAAAATAAGATTTCGTTTTCCTAATAATCCAAAAAAAAAAAACTGGAGGTTCGAGAAAAAATTACCTCACCTCAATATCCAAGCCTTCTTCATAAACCACCAAACCACTTATCTCATTTCAATGATTCTAGACTTAATTTAAAATTTTTTTGAGAGCATAATTTTTAAATTGCATTATTTCCTTTAACTTCTTTTAAGCTAAAGTTTTTTGTATAAATCCAATCCATCTTTGTTAAACTAACAAAAATAAATTTTTGCTTTCTATTTTATTTTTTTCTAGAAGTCTTTTTGAAACTCTTCCTCTATTCATAACATTTCATAAATTAGGATTTAATTCTTTAACCCCGGATGTTTATTTTGATCTTACATTTAATTAATTCAAGCGGTAGCTAAACTTAGGATCTCTTTTATTCCTTATAAGTTCATCTCCAACTTTTGCTCTGGAATAGCAAAAGCTTAAGTATGGGGGTATTTGATGAATTGTAAATATACCTATTTTTGTGTACATTAATTTAGTTGTTTTCATTTATTTTTGTCGTTTTTACATATTTTTGCTTAATAAAATGCTCCTATTTTTGTAAATATTATACTAACTTGTTTTATTTTATTTTTCAGAAAAAATGGAAAATCTGCCAAAAATTGACATGTCATGCCCGTGACATATTGGTCACGCCCGTGACCAGGGCGTGACACATCAAATTCCTGTCAATCTGCAATTTTCGAGAAGCAAAGCCTGACACGCCCGGGGTCACGCCCGTGTCACCCGACACGGGGCGTGACCCAAGCCCGTGTTCACTCCACTCGACGAATTCATCTCGACGATCGTCGAGTGTCGACACTAGCCAACACGCCCAGCGTCACGCCCGTGACCTGGGGCGTGACTCAATTTCCGCTCGACGATTTTCAACTCGACACTTTCAGCACGACATTCGTCGAGTGTCGACACCAGCCGACACGCCCAGAGTCACGCCCGTGACCTGGGGCGTGACCACTGCGCCTGGCCGACAAGACCTGCCCGAAGACTTTCGGCGCGCACCGCGCCCAGATCCACCTGCTTGGCACGCCCAGCGTCACGCCCGTGACCTGGGGCGTGACCACTGCGAGACCGACACGTGTCCAGCCCGAAATCCACTTTCCCGTCAAATCGCCGGCCGCCTTCCAAATAGTACTGTCACGCCCCCTGTCACGCCCGTGACCAAGGGCGTGACCCATGTAATTTTTTTCTATAAATTCAGAGGTTCTGCTCTGGATTTCTGTTCCCTTTTTGGACCATTTTGTATAAGTTGTTGTGCTGCTGGAATGCTTCCAAGGGTTATGTAAGGGATATTTTCTCCCCCTCTCCTTAGCTTTTATTTTCATGTATTTGTAACTCGTCTTTTTATTTAATGAAATGTGTTTTTTTTCTCTTATATTGCCTTTGGAATGGATCAATGCAACTCACACCTTATGCAATCTTATTTGTTCTTCTTTTAACTTAGTTTTTTTTTCGTTCTTTTTTTATGTGTGTGTGTGTGTGTGTATGAGAGTAACATTTTATTTCTTCTTTTTATTGTTAAGTAGATGTCTTCATTTTCATAATAGCTATTTAGTTTTTCTTCTAAAACCCGTCCTTATGAAACTATAAAAATGATTTTAAAGTGGTTTTGTCATTTTCGTTTCACTTAGACTTTTTAGTTTTGTAGAATTTTTCGTCCTTTTATCTTTTCTTCCACTTTTTAGGAGTTTTTATAGCATTATAAGAGGGGATATGTTATTATTTTACTTTTCCAAACACTTATATTTTTGCATTTACTTTCAAATCTTTTTCCTTATTTAATTTTTTCGTTCTCTTTTTATGCATTTCTACCGCATTCTAGCGGTAGAAATGTATTCGTTTTAATTTTTCGATCACTTGCATTTTTGCGTTTATTTCCAAAACTTTCTTCCCGTTTAATTTTTATTTCAGCTTTTTATGCATTTCTACCGCATTCTAGCGGTAGAAATGCAGTTGTTTTCAATTTTAGATAACTTAGTTTTTTACATTTTGTGTGTGTGCGCATTTATTTTCGCCTACTCATTAATAGTTAAATGGCGCCTGCTTATTTTACTTTCTGTAGAGTGCGTGAGTTTGTAATTTTCTTTATTTCCGCCTACTCATTCGAGTTAAATGGCAGGTCTTTATTTTCCCTACTCATTTGAGTAGGATTTGTGTGTGTGCGTTTTCATTTATGTCGAGAGAGAGTGTGTATGCGTTGCATTTATTTTGTCCTACTCGGTTGAGTAGGACCCGTATTTATTTTCTCCTACTCATTTGAGTAGGATTTGCGTGTGTGCGTTTTACTGCTTTCATTTCTCCCGCCCACGCATTTGCGCCGGGACTCGCAATTTACAGCTTTCTTCAGTCCTACTCGTTTGAGTAGGACTTGCAATTTTCTGCTTTATTTTCCTGCTTTCATTTACTGCTTTCATTTTCAGCTTTCTTTCCTGTTTTCTTTATTGCTTTTCTCGCATGTCGTCCCCATTCCGATGAGTGGCTAACAGTTCTTAGCCCTCGGCATCGAAGAGCATTGGGACAGATAAAATAGCTTAAAATAACTAAAGGTCTAATTTTTCTAATTAATTAAAAGTACTTAAGGTTTGCCCGGGGTTAACGACGCGTAGGACCACATATCGATGTGTGGGTCCTATTTCCATTTTCCATACGCTCGCCAAGAGGCCGTGCGTATGGACAGATCACCCCTTGGCAAAGAGAGTTCCGCACTAACCCTCGAGAGAGGAGGCGCGCCAACTCTACCGGATTGGGTTCCCCACCCAATAGCGGGGTTCTTAGCGTAATGCGGGCGTTAAGAGGAATCCTTCGTCGGACGAGAGCCCGGTCGAATAGTCTTAGCGTTCAGGTGAGCGATAGTCCTAGAGATAGGTGAGCTCATTTTAGTGGAACCTCCACGGCCAAGTCTCCGCCTTAATTAATTAGAAATTTAGGAGCTCTTTTTATTTAAAGTTTATTTTAGTTCAATTGTTTTTTCGGTGCCATCGAGCTAAGCTCTTCATCGGCACCACCTTATTGCTTTCTTTTCATTCTTTCATTTTCTTTCTGCCATTTTCTGCTTTTTATTATATAAAAATATCCCGACAAGATAATTATCGGTAAAATAATAGTCCCCTCCAGGGAAGAGTAGAAATAATCGAACCGGACCCGAGAACAATACGACCTCGATATTCCACCCGGAATATCCTGTACTACTCACGATAGGTGCACTTGCCTCCTTTCGTTAAAACTCGATCATACCTTTTTATATCCAAAATAAATAAATACGCGCGCCCCGTTTTCTTAAATAAATTCACTTCCGCCTTTTTCTCAAATAAAACCGCCGGGTCGCCGCGTGACCGTAAATAATATTGCCTTTTTTTCGTTCCTTTTTTAATTTTGTGTGTGTGCGCATTTATTTTCGCCTACTCGTTAAGAGTTAAATGGCGCCTGCTTATTTTACTTTCTGTAGAGTGCGTGAGTTTGTAATTTTCTTTATTTCCGCCTACTCATTCGAGTTAAATGGCAGGTCTTTATTTTCCCTACTCATTTGAGTAGGATTTGTGTGTGTGCGTTTTCATTTATGTCGAGAGAGAGTGTGTGTGCGTTGCATTTATTTTGTCCTACTCGGTTGAGTAGGACCCGTATTTATTTTCTCCTACTCATTTGAGTAGGATTTGCGTGTGTGCGTTTTACTGCTTTCATTTCTCCCGCCCACGCATTTGCGCCGGGACTCGCAATTTACAGCTTTCTTCAGTCCTACTCGTTTGAGTAGGACTTGCAATTTTCTGCTTTATTTTCCTGCTTTCATTTACTGCTTTCATTTTCAGCTTTCTTTCCTGTTTTCTTTATTGCTTTTCTCGCAAGTCGTCCCCATTCCGATGAGTGGCTAACAGTTCTTAGCCCTCGGCATCGAAGAGCATTGGGACAGATAAAATAGCTTAAAATAACTAAAGGTCTAATTTTTCTAATTAATTAAAAGTACTTAAGGTTTGCCCGGGGTTAACGACGCGTAGGACCACATATCGATGTGTGGGCCCTATTTCCGTTTTCCATATGCTCTCCAAGAGGCCGTGCGTATGGACAGATCACCCCTTGGCAAAGAGAGTTCCGCACTAACCCTCGAGAGAGGAGGCGCGCCAACTCTACCGGATTGGGTTCCCCACCCAATAGCGGGGTTCTTAGCGTAATGCGGGCGTTAAGAGGAATCCTTCGTTGGACGAGAGCTCGGTCGAATAGTCTTAGCGTTCAGGTGAGCGATAGTGCTAGAGATAGGTGAGCTCATTTTAGTGGAACCTCCACGGCCAAGTCTCCGCCTTAATTAATTAGAAATTTAGGAGCTCTTTTTATTTAAAGTTTATTTTAGTTCAATTGTTTTTTCGGTGCCATCGAGCTAAGCTCTTCATCGGCACCACCTTTTTGCTTTCTTTTCATGCTTTCATTTTCTTTCTGCCATTTTCTGCTTTTTATTATATAAAAATATCCCGACAAGATAATTATCGGTAAAATAATAGTCTCCTCCAGGGAAGAGTAGAAATAATCGAACCGGACCCGAGAACAATACGACCTCGATATTCCACCCGGAATATCCTGTACTACTCACGATAGGTGCACTTGCCTCCTTTCGTTAAAACTCGATCACACCTTTTTATATCCAAAATAAATAAATACGCGCGCCCCGTTTTCTTAAACAAATTCACTTCCGCCTTTTTCTCAAATAAAATCGCCGGGTCGCCGCGTGACCGTAAATAATTTTGGAGTTTTAACCATCAACAATCACAAACTTATCCAGGAAATCCTTGAAAACTCTGTTCATCAAGTCCATAAAAGTTGAGGGCGCATTAGTCAAACCAAATGACATAACCAAAAACTCAAAATGCCCATGACGAGAGCGGAACGTCGTCCGCTGAACATCTGATTCCCGAATCCTCAACTAGTGATAGCCCGAACGAAAGTCAATCTTGGAAAACACGGCACTACCATGCAGTTGGTCAAATAAATCATCAATCCTTGGCAGAGGATATCTGTTCTTAATAGTAACCTTGTTCAACTCTCTATAGTCGATGCATAGCCTCATCGACCCATCTTTCTTCTTAACAAACATCACTGGCGCACCCCAAGGTGAAGAACTCGGCCTTATGAAACCTTTTGCCAACATCTCATCCAGCTAGAATCGCAACTCTTCCAGCTCTCGCGGGGCCATCCGGTACGGCGTCTTCGCAATAGGACGCGTACCTGGCTCCAAATCTATAACAAACTCGACATCTCGATCGGGTGGAAGACCGGGAAGATCATCAGGAAACACATCAGAGAAATGACACACCACAGGAATCTTTTCCAAATGCGGCACACTAACAACTGTCCCTACCAGAGAGACCACACAGGCAAAGCAGCCAGAAACAAGCAACTTCCGAGCACGCACCGCAGAAATGACTGGAGAATCCCGGAGAGAATACCCATAAATGCTCCCGGGCTGACCGTTATCTTTGACGAAATATAAGCGCTTACCCTTGCACTGGATAACTGCATCATACCTGGACAACCAGTCCATTCCCAAGATAACATCAAAGTCCTCCAGGTCAATCACCTTCAGATCTGCCTTTGCTAGAAAATCCCCTAACAAAATCGGGCAATCATGGATACCCAGGTCTGAAACCACAGAGTCACCGGAGGGGAACTTAACGCAAAAGGCACCACCAAGATGATCTAGGCCCAAACTGAACCGCTCCACGAAGGCTCTAGCCACAAACGAGTGGGTAGCGCCGGAATCGAAGAGAACGTGCGCCCAGCGGTTCTTTACCTTAAATTGTCCTACAAATTGCACACGCATCTAAGGCAACATATGCTAACTGACAAAAAAACTACAACAAAAAAGAACATGGAAAAATGGCTAGGGAGGAGTCGAACCTGAGATAACCTGGGTCGAAGTCTGCACTTCGTCTGCCGAAAGCACATTCAGCTTCCCCTTTCCTTTATCCATTTGTTGAGGAGGTGGCAAAGCCTGGAATGGAACTGGCTGGAACACCGGATGGAGCTGGGGGCACTGGGCCTTGATGTGCCCTTCTTGACCACAAAGAAAACAACCTCTTCTTGACTTACTCTTATCCTTTCCCCAGCAATGGGCAACATCATGCCCTGGCCGCTTACATGCAGAACAGAATAAATCTTTCCTGGGAGCACCTTCTGCGCTCCCAACCTTTTGAAACATTTCTCAAAGGGGTGGCCTGGCCGGCCACAGAAACTACAAACCTCTCTGTTCTTCTTTCTCGAGACAGCATCAGGCTCCTGAGGGCTCTTCCCTTCCACTGATTTCCTCTTATCTTTTCTCATTTGCTGGCCTCTTAGCTTAGCATTATCAATGGCCTCCGCCATCAAGGCAGCTTCTACCGCATCGGCATAACACACTGCTCCATGAGCGACAGCTAACTGCTGAACATCACACCTCAGGCCACCAAGAAATCGCTTAACTCTATCTGCTTCAGAACTCACCAAACTGGGAGCAAACCGGCTTAGTTTGCTGAATTATATCTCGTACTCCGCAACTGTAAGCTTCCTCTGCTTCAAATACAAGAAATCATTCATCAGGCGGTCGCGCTCGACCAAAGGCAGAAACTTCCTTAGCAACAGTTCCTTGAAGGTATCCCAAGAGCATCCCTCTTTCAAGTTCTCCTTATCTCTCAACCACCAATTCTTCGCCAATCCCTTAAGCTGAAATGCGGTGATCATCACCCTCTGATTGGGGGTAACTCCAGAATAGGAGAACATCTCCTCGATGGCTATAATCCAATCATCCAAAACCACGAAGTCTGCTTTCCCATCATTAGTGGGTGGTCCAAGCCGCTGAAACTGGGATATGAACGCCATCTCCGGGGGCACCACAGCAGGAGGCACTAGGGGAGCAGGGGGGACAGGAACAGCTACCCCCTCAGCGGGGTCCTGAACTCTCGGAGTCTGTCCCGCCACTACTGCTACAAGAGATTGAATCTGAGCCTGCATATCCACTACCTGCCTCGATAAGGCCTCATTACTCTGTCGCAGGCTTTCTATCAATGCCTCGCTCTGCGCTCCCGATGACTCACCCTCTGATTGGGGAGTCGCTCTCGTTGCAGGATGTCTCGCCATTCTAGAAGAAAAACCTAGCCCAACATCTAGAACAAAACTACCTGGTACAGATAAACACACTTAAATATGAACTTCAACTGCTAAACTTACTCTGGGATTTGTTTTGACCATGATGATGTTATGCCTAGTTCTAAGATGGTTCACCACCATCATACTAACTCATGTGTCTAGACCATGAATGCATGTATTTGTATTCTTTTTGACTCAAAACCATGTGTATACATATGTCATCATGCAAATCTTTAGCTTGGCACATTGTGCTTATGCAATGTTATTCTATGCATGTTATGTTATGCATTCTGAAAAAAGGCCTTAATGCATTCAATGGGCGGCGTACACATGATAATGTTATGCATCTCATACTACATAACATTCCCATGCAACGAAAAAGAAAATGTGCTAGTCGTATCCATGTGGTGATGTTATGCATCCCATACTACATAACCCTCACATGTTGCCTCCTATGGTGGATCCATATACAAACACATATTATGCATCCCATACTACATAATATGCCCCGTATACTTCTTCATGCTCATGAGTGTAGTGTTCGTGCTTCAGCCAAGACGTGTTGATGACATATCGGTGTGTGTATGATATGATGCTAACTACTAAAGCAAACAAGGGAAAGGTTGCCCGACCATTTGTCAAGCAACCTCCCTCTGATACCAACTGTCACAACCCGCATTTTCTCGACAAATACATCGTCTCAGAGCAAGAGAAAATACGTGTCATGATGCCACGTCATGCAGGGGATAACTGCACACGTTCAGGCAAAACTCCAGACCTAAGATTTAAGGAAAATCATAGTTTAATATGAAAGAAAACCAGTTATATTTAAAGGCCGTATCCCTCAGCACGGTGGATCAACTAGTCCACAATTTAAAAATATATTTATACGCAGCGGAAAATACTTTGGTTAAATTGAGTTGACACCCTAAATGAGCATAAGTGTCCCCGAGGGACGACTCATGGTATGCACGACTCTAAGGTTAGTATAGTATATAAAAAGTAGTCTTTACGCTAAAGGAAAAGTAGTGTCTTGGTTTTATAAATATGACATGCATGAGATACATATAGTAATGCTTTTAGGTTTTAAAAGTATCTAACATGCAACCTAGCATAAAACCTTCCCAGGAGCAAGTAAACAACCACAAATAGGGAAAAAACAGCAATTTTAGTTCATACCCAGCATTTCAAGTAAGCCACCAGTGGGCGTCAACAACCTGACACGAACCCACTGGTGAGCATGCATGTCTATACAGAAGGAAAGAACTACCTCACAAAGTTCAAGAATCAACTATCCCATCTACCCAAGAGGCCACAAGCAAGCCCCTCCAAAAGAACTAGCCGTTCAACTGGCTACAACATGGACCTGAGGCATTCAAGAAAGAAAAGAACACCTCAGCAAGACAAGAATCAAAAGATAAATAGAGCATTAGATTATAGAGCAAAAGAGAAGGGTTTACCAACCCTGGCAACAAAATGCTATAAGTAAAATAAAGGACATGACAGTAAGAAAAGAACATTGTCTAAAGAACAGCAAATCCCACCAAGTGTGAGTAATCAAAGCAACCTGCCCTACAAAAGAGAGCCTGCAACAGCAAAAAGACATATACATATATGCCCAAAAGAAATAACCATATAACAAGAAAGGAACTAACAATCCTAACTTATGGGTTAATGGCTATGGTCAAAACACGGATCTGAATACATAACCAAGACCAGATTCAAAAAGGGCTAAGGGGTCAAAACAGTGGCAGCTTTAGGGTCCCACACACACCATCCCAAACTGGGGCAAAAAGGTGGTGGCCACACCTCTCCACAAAAAACAAACCACCCCTCCAGAGGCCACAAAAACACCACCACCTGCCACAACCCAAGAGTCGGCATGCACAAACTAGTCGAACACCCATTACCCCCTCCCCTAGGGAAAAGTCAAACTAACAATCCTAAAGAAACACACGAACACAAGACAAAAACGTCGGGTTCATCCGACGCGGCCTTGCACGCCTAACCCGAACTAACCCCGAGTCTCACCTGACCCAAAACCAGCACAGCAACCGATGTCGACACAAGGTGTCGACACCACAGCTGGCCAATGTCGACACAAGGTGTCGACACCACAGCAACCGGTGTCGACACAATGTGTCGACACCACAACAGACCAGTGTCGACACAAGGTGTCGACACCACAGCAACAGGTGTCGACACAATATGTCGACACCACAGCAGGCCGGTGTCGACACAAGATGTCGACACCTCAACAGTCGGTGTCGACACAATATGTCGACACCACAACAGGCCGGTGTCGACACATGGTGTCGACACCATAACAGCCAGTGTCGACACAATGTGTCGACACCGCTGCAGCCGGTGTCGACACAAGGTGTCGACACCACAACGGCCGGTGTCGACACAATGTGTCGACACCCCGATGGGCCGGTGTCGACACAATGTGTCGACACAACAGTGGGCCGGTGTCGACACAATGTGTGGACACCACGACGGGCCGGTGTCGACACCATAGCGGGCTGGTGTCGACACAAAGTGTCAACACCCCGACTGGCCGGTGTCGACATAATGTGTCGACACCCCGACTGGCCAGTGCCGAGTCTCACTCGACACTAGTGCCAGACCCCAGCATCTGACCAAACCGAGAACAAAACACCTCTCCTAATTTCATCAACTATCGGCTAATGCTAACTACACAGCCCGAACCATACCAAAACCTTCCCTAACAGACATATTCTCTCAAGAAAACTGAGATCTAACTGGAACTTCTCTATACTAACAGTAGTATAATCGGGGACGAATCCTAGAGTACACCTAGGATCTAAACAGAAGAGAGAGATAAAATTAAATCAAGAAGAAAACAAGAATCAATCTCGGCAAGGAAGAGGGAGAATCACTTGCCTCAATTTCCAGCAAAGCTTGGTCAGCCTCTTCCCTCACTCTCGGATCTAGCCGCAAAGCACAAAGCTGAGGAATTTGGAGATTTTGGGAGGAAGAAGGGTCAAGCCGAGAATACCAAACCTCAAAAAGATTACGAAAACTATAAAACTTATCGCAGGAATGTAGATCTAAGCGAGAGCAATCCAGATCCACTCTCGAAATCGAATTTCGACCGCTAAATCTCCCGGAATCGGCGTCCGAAGGCTAGGGTAGTCCGGCGGTTTTCTTTCTCTCGTACAGGCGGCGGTTTCTTCTGAAAAGAGACAATGAACAGCCCAAATTTCTAACCTAAGGCTATTTATAAGCATCAGTTTTTTATTAATAAACAATCAATATATATTAATTACTTACATAAAATATCAAAACGACGCGAGAACCGAAACATCTCGGAAATTGATGAAATTCACATCGTAGCTGAAAACCCATGCTACGAACACAACTGCGAAGTCGAAATTAGCATTCGACGAACAAAACTCGGGATATCACCACCCGAAACCAAAACACAAGAATTCCCTAAGAGGCCCAACCGAGTCACCAAAACAGACTCTGGCTAGCTGGGGAATCTTGCAAACAGGCTACAACCAGGCTACACAAGGAACCTAAAGAGCTAAGACCACGCTCTACAATGACGAAAGGCCATAAATGCGTCATCGTAACACCAATCAAAGATCAAACAAAAACAGAAAAACCGGTGGCGTTACATTTGTCGCCGTCAGGCACGTTCCAAACGCATCGGACAATGTAGGATGTGTCAAATGCGAGATACATCACTCACGCAGCGTCGGGGAGACAATCTCGAGTGCTCGTTTAATGTCCGATCCAGAATCAATAGCACTGGAAAGCACATCTTGGGGCATAACAATGGTGTACTCCTCCATGATGGCTCTGACCCACTGAATAATCAGATCTGAGGCACGTTGCATACGATGCTCATCTGTAGTTGGAGCATAACGGCGGACCGCCACATTCCAACTCCGGTCCTGGTTGCGAACGATGTATCTGATCCTGCATGCCACGTACTTCTGGTTTGAGAATCTGTTTCTGTACAAATCGATATTAACTGCCATGAACGGGATAGCATTGTGGTACCACTCGCATGTCGTTTGGATGTCAACACGAATCAAATTCTTTGCAAAAATATACTGCTCGACCATGAGTTTTGGAACATTTATATTCTTCAGATCACCATCTCCTATGGGTAGTCTGTCGGCCACAATCTTCCATCTATCAGTGGTGAATGCATTAAATGGGATGGAGTGCTCGGTGGCCCATGCAGTAATCACGTACTGAAAGAATTAAACATGTATTCAGCTAAACGAGCTTTAAGTTAACTTAGAAATCTTCAAATATACCTGGAACCAACGCATTGGATTTTCTAAGAATGATTCTTGGGAACATTCCAGCTGCTCTTTAATCTTTGCAATGTTCGCATTGACGGTCAACATCTTTTTGGACAAGACAGCATGCAATTGATTCAAGTTGGTCGTTGCATTGCTGGTGGATGTCTGGGACATTTTAATCCACATCTGTTTGCCCTCTTTAACACAATTGTCATGCAAACAGAGAAACCAATGGCCACCCTTGTTATCGGAAACAATAACGCCGGCCTTCCATAGAATGGAAGATGCATTCTTCGGCTTAGCTTCAAGTAAAACTTTTTCGACCGGCTTTATGCTCACTGCCTTGAGAACCACGGGCTCCTCTAGGAATTTTTTGATTCGCTCGGAAATGCTTGGGTGGCATGCCTCATCCTCAAACATGTAGTTGACTATCACAGACATGTTGCCTCTAAATTTAATGAATCTTAAGACTGAAATGCAGTGGAAAAGTACCTGGACGTCAACTTATATTGTAATTAATATACTTATTGTCATAATAAATGACATTGCTAAATGCATGTTTGAGAAACAAACTATAACAGGGCAATTAATTCATTTTGACTAGAGATTTCAACTGTATTAATGTCACCTGTCTAGACATTAGTAGTAAAATTATGTTCTAATCTCATTATTATATGTTTTCATTTCAGCCAACAAAGTTATCCTCTACCTCAATTTCCCAAAACATGGCAACCAAATGGAGGAATGCAGGATCGACCTTTTTTTCTCAAGAAAATCTTATGCCTTTTCAAGTTCCTGGTTCCAATCCAAACTTGCAGGGCTCTCTAAAAGTCGAGAAACTGATTCGGAACCAAACTGAGCTATAAAATCTGACACATTGGTTTAATTTATCATGATGTTCGTTTCCTGTTTCTCCACTAAAACTATTTGAAAATTTCATGCAATGGCCATAAATTCAAAGAAGATAAAATGAATCAAAGAAGAGAAGTAATTTCTCACAGGCGATCCGGCGGAAAGAAGAAGGTCGGCCTAGGGTTTGGGAGCTACAACACAAGCTTCACAGCGAGCAATCTGGCAACTCCAGACTCTGGAAGGGGAAGATGGTGGTGGCTGGAGTGTCATCAGGCGGTGGATGAGTGGATGAACTGTCCAGAAATGGATGGAGAAATGCACGACAACACTTGGAAAGCTCCCCAGTGGCGGCGCCGGAATAGGACAGGGAGGGAGATCTCATCGTCGCTTCTGTCGAAGAAGAATGTCGGTCGAATCTCCGGTGAGAAAGGGTGCACGGGAGATCGGGATTGCTTGACAGGAACCAAACGGGAACGATTTCAATGATTTTTCAGCCGCCTGGAATTAGGAAGGGGTTTGCTTTTATAGGGGATGAGTTTAGGTCAAAATTGCTATTGACAGTCATTTTAAATATGAGAGAAGTTTGTTTATATATATATATATATATTTAGGAGAAATAGGCCTTGAAAGTCAACCGGCTGAGGATATATGATGACAAAATCAAACGGTTAAATTTTTTTAACTCATGTTATTAGCAGATCAGGTTAAATATAAAATAGAATTAAAAAAATCAAATTAAGCTAGCTAAAGCTAGCTATAGCTAGCTATTTTATAATAAATCTTAATTTTTACTTATCTATAGTTAGCTATTTAAATTTTTTTTAAAATGTTACTTAGCTATAGTTAGTTGATTAATTATTTTTTGTAATATCCACTTAGCCTCGGCTAGCTGGCCATAGCTAGCTGTCCGCGCTGTATCACTTAGTTTGCTGTCTGAGTTCTGTAAGACTCTAGCACAGAGGTCCCACCACACACTCGGAAGATCTTAGAGCGCTTCCCCTCCTTAGCCAGTGCTGAGCTAACGACACCTCAGAAAGCGCAAGAAGATCAAATAATGACAAAACTGGGAAAGCATCCCTCTAAGGCACCCTCTTGGGTCTATTTATAAATTTCTGAAAATGGTCAGCCAACAACTCAACTTTGTTGTTTTGAATGGATATACGCAGCCCAAATCGGTCTACCAACAGCGCAACTCCGCTGTTTGGAACGGTTACTGGCAGACCTGCGGGGGTGAAAAGGTAAATACATCATCAGGCGAGTGGTCCCCGAATTACAACTCACCTGGGGTGGCGAGTGCCCGATGAAACTAGCACTTGTCGCCACCACAGTGCCCAGGGCGAATGCGGACCTGACCGTCCTACTCGCTTGTTATATATCGAGGGCCAGGGGAGAGTGCAAGCCCGCTTACTCCACTCGCCCCACATCTGTTCTACCCCTAGGCCGGGCGAGTCGGGGAGCTCCAAAGCACTCGCCTACTCCTGACTCGCCTGAGATTTGGAGCGCACGATTTGGCTGGTTTGGCTCCTGTCGATCCCACTCGCTGGATACAGAGTTGTACATAATCCCTACTCTTTATGAGTTTGCTCAAAGCTTAGAAAGAATCATCCAACCCCAGGAGATCGGCGAGTGCAGCAGGAGTAGGTGGAATCTTTTGGTGGGATCCACAAGCTACTATATATATATCCGCCTGCTTGGAAGAGATTGCCAATCCCCCCTACTTTTTCTGATTTTCACCATCATGCCTCTTTCAAAGGAGTTCTAGGAGAGGCTCAACTGTGCCAGTGAGCTTAACTCCTCCCATACTGTCGATCTGAGCCCCTGGATCTTTAACCAGTGACCGTGCGAGTCACTGAAGCATAAGCCCGCAAAAATAGCTAAATCTGACCCTAAAGTTAGAGAGGCCATCTTTGGTGATCTTGCCCCTACGCCGGACCGTGGACTCGCCTCTTCCTCTTCCAAACCGGCCACCCAAACTAAAGGGAAGGAGGTTGATGACACTCTCGCCAATTCTGGTACTCGCCATCACGAGGATGCGGGCACCCCTTTGGTGCGGGACGATTATCCAATGAAGGACTCGTGCCCCCAAACCACCATTGATGGCCATGCAAGAGGCCAGGCCCCCACCCTTGGGACCATCGAACTGGGTTTGTTATTTCTGAAAGCGCCGGGTCGTGAACCATCTCGTGATCCTACCCTCGATATTGTACTCGCGGAGGGAGGCGTTAGGGACATCCCCATTCCTGGTTTTGATCTGATTACCTACCCGAACTCCTATCTTCCAGTCACGACAAGGTACTCACCTCTCCTCTCACTCAGCCCCTTCAGGAACAGTTGAGCTCTTCCCACCAGCCACACTGCCAGGGACATTTACCTAGCATGGTTAGTTCAATCATTCGCCATATTTAGAACCCCAAGTCTCTTATTTGGATGGGTTATCAACGCAGGCCTTCCCGGTCAATCTAAAGTTGAAGAAGCCTCTAACCCAGGACTCCACTCTCAACCTCCCTCTCCCAGCATGCTGGAAGACTTCCTGGATGTCTCAATTGATCTTGCATGAAGAGGAGGTGAACTGTTGGGATCCTCAAGAAGTATGGGGTCGCACTGCGCGAGATTCAAGAGGAGAGGGCTATCGACGGGCACTGGTTGTGCTCACTCGAGCAGGACTACTTGTTGCTGGCAGACGAGGTAAGGTGAGGCTCAACTAACAGGATGACTTCCCCGGGACCACTCATGGATCGAATATATGAGAACCTGCGCTTCATACACTAGGACCTCGAATTGGTCCGCGAGTTTAACAATTCTCGCTGACCACCGGGGACGGGGGCGCGAGGCCGGTGTAGACGGAAATGGCTCCCGAGATGAGCCTACCGACACTCGCCACTTGGACCCCTTAGATCTCACGTCTTGTGACTTCTCTTTTAATATTTCTTTATGTGAACACTCGCATTACTGTGGTTAATAATTTGACAATGTTTAATATTTGACACTTGTTGATCTCGCGCGTACAATATTCAACTTTAGATTCGGCTCGCCTTGTGATACAATAGGTCGTGAGAAGCTGGCGAGTTATGGTCAGCAAGCCGGGTTAAGTAGGCGGCTCGGTAGACATTAATCTGTTTTCTATAAATAGGACCCCCCCCCCTACCAACCCCGAGCTCATCGCCTTTATTGCAGGCATATACCCCACTTAAACACACTTCTCGGCACTTGCACTCGCACGAAAATCTGCTAAAATAGGAAAGACGCGAGCTGATGTCGATGTGAGGTCGAAGTATGCCAAGAAGTTCGCTGAGTACCCATTATTTTATGGGAATATCACGGAGAAGGAATATCTCACTTTCATGATGGATCATGTCCCTCCAGGGTTCACTGCATGCCGTCCTAGGAGGGGCAAGGCGATTAACACTTTCTTCACTGACGAGCTCGCCTTCCCCATCTCGCATTTCAAGGCGGGGCTGCGCCTACCCCTCTGTCCGAAGGTTCACATGGTGTTCAAATATTTCGGAGCTCTCCCCACATAGATGAACCCCAATGCGATTGCCATGATCGTGGATTTTGTGAGCTTCCTTCGGAGGGAACGGATTGAGTTCAACCTCACCATTTTCCGAAAGCTATTTATCTACCACGCCACCAATGACTGGGTCGCATTCTTCGTCGAATCACAGTTCAAAGTGCACGAGATGGCCACAAGAACCATAATTGGTTCGCCAAGTTCATCTCCATCAAGGGCGATCTTGGCAATATCCCCTATTTGCCCATCTAGGGAGCGAGGAGACCTACCGGCCGCCAACTGTGACAAGCGACGACTCCAAACTCCACCAATTCTTCTTCCACGAAGACTTCGAGGTCACATTCCTGTGAAGGGGCCTCAACTCGCTCCCGCTGGTTCTTACCGGCAAAGGTATATTTTCCCTTTTCTTTTCTGAGGACTTTCCAAAATGGCCATCTTTTCTGACAAGGTTAAGTTTCTTTTCTACAGGAGAGCGGCTTATCCTGGAGCACCTACCTTTTGCAGAATATAGGCTACACCTCAACCCACTCGTGTGGGAGAGGGAAGATGCAGCGGCTTGCCGGATGGAGCAGGATTCCGCCAGACCTCTCATCATCCAGAAGCGGCCCGACCTTGCCAACACTAGCTCGCCTTGCCTCCCACCGCTGCCAAAGAGATTGAAAAAGGCGATGATCTCCAAGGGCAAACAAATCCTGCTCAACTCACTAGAGAAGGAGCAAGGAGATGGCGACCTCCCTGCACCCACGGATGTCAAAGTGTTCGGGGCATGCGAGCCGGGCATGCCGAGTGACCATCGGAACTATGGTCTCGGCGGAAAGGTGAAGGACCAGGTCGGTAATTCGATTGTTCAGTGGGACAAGAAGGCCCACAGGGTGTCCACTTCTTCTCTCCTCCCGTCTTGGTCCGAGCGTGGGCCTCCCAGCGAGCATGCCTTTGCACCCGACTTTGGTCTCTACTGTCGCGAGGATGTTGCGGCCTACGATGACATGACCCTGCAGCAGCTCGCCCATGAATGCACGCAAGCCGAAATGTGTTCCATGGAGCTCGCACACATGTCTCTTTATGGCATCTTCACCCTCAACTGCAAATGGACGGATGTCGAGGAAACCCGGGCTCTCGCCGCAGACAATGGTTGAATTGAAGAAGAAGCAGGAGATCATCGAAGCTCTCCTCGCGAAGAGTGCCTGCTGGGTGGTAAGTGTTAGTTAAATTTTTTTCCTTTTTCTTTCGCTCACATAGTTCCTTCTCTTATTCCTTTCTCCTTGCAGGATGCTGATACCGCCGACCGCCTGCGCATTCGCGCAACTGACCTCAAGGAAAAGAACAAGCAGCTGGAGGGAAAAAAATAAGCTGCTCTATGGCGAGGTCAGTCGCCTGGTGGATTCCCTTCTCCCCTCGACTCGTGGCGATCCGAGCACCCAGGCCAAGGAGCCAAAGTCATTCAGCGAGGCGGAGGTCAACGGGATGCTGAAGTTCAACTCTATCAAAGCCACTGATCATATACTTCGGGTTATGCAAGACCTAAAGGTGCTTACAGCGGACTGCGAGAAGGTGACTGCAAAAGACCTTGTCCCAAAGTTGTTTCTCCCCATCCCCACACCTAGCGAGGAGGAGGACGACTTTGAATCGTTGTTCAACAAGGTGGAGGTCTATCGAGATGAACCTTCTGAGGGAGGCGACTAGGGGGCCTGGTTGTAACACTTCTTCTTTTTTCTTTGTAATGATTCCCCCCTCCCTTTTTATACTCGCCGCGAGCCGACTTCTTTTTGTAGCTGAATATATATTAATGAAATTTCTAGTTGACAAACTTTGTTCTTCTTTTCTTTCTATATCTGCTCGTCATAATTCACTCGCACGCGCATATCACCCTTTGAGGTGCGACCTCCCTAAGGTAGAACTCGCCATTTGAATTCATCCAAGTTAGGTTAGAATACATACTTATGCAAAGGCCTCGAGATCTCGCCCCCTCTTGGTAATAGGAGTTGGACCACTTGCTGCGCTGGAACCTGCGGCATTCAAATATTCGGACGGGTCATTAGGAGGCCTGATTTTCCTAAGTTGAAAAGCGATGGGGTGGGTTATAGTGGCTGAGAGTAGCCCCGTTCCTTCGCACTCGCCTTCTAGTTCTCGCACATCCCCTTGGGGACTAAGTAGGAGCAGAGGGTTATGCTTGGCTCGGCTTCTTAGCCTTGAGGTATGTAAGTGCCCCAGCCGGCGAGATCCACCACCGATCGGCTGGACACACCCTCTTTTAACACTGTTTTGCCGAGTGGTTATGGCCCCCATTTGGTGGAGAGATCCCATCTTAGCTAAAGCCTTGACAGATGGATTTTGCTGGGTCCAACATCTTTGCGTCCCCGAATAATTTTCTACCCTACCAACTAGGGGTAGGGGGATCTGCTCGGGGTTAACTTGGGAGCCTGGCAGCAGGATCTTCTCGGGGTCAACTTGGGAGACACCATCGAGTGACATCCAGCCCTGCTAGATAATGGGAGCATGGCAACGGGATCTAATCGGGGTCAACTTGGGAGACACCATCGAGTGACTCTAGCCCTGCCAGCTAATGGGAGCCTGAAAGCAGGATCTGCTCGGGGTTAACTTGGGAGCCACCATCGAGTGACAGCCCAGTCAGCTAATGGGAGCCTGACAGCTGGATCTGCTCGGGGTCCACTTAGGAGACACCATCGAGTTACATCCAGCCCTGCCAGCTAATGGGAGCCTGATAGCGGGAACTGCTCGGGGTCAACTTGGGAGACACCATCAAGTGACATCAAGCCCTGCCAGCTAATGGGAGCCGGGTAGCGGGATCTGCTCGGGGTCAATTTGGGAGACACCGTCGAGTGACATCCAGCCCTGTCAGCTAATGGGATCCTGGCAGCGGGAACTGCTCAGGGTCAACTTGGGAGACACCATCGAGTGACATCCATCGATGCCAGCTAATTAGAGCCTAGCAGCGGGATCTACTCGGGGTCAACTTGGGAGACATTATCGAGTGACATCCAGCCCTACCAGCTAATGAAAGCCTGGTAGTGGGATCTGCTCGAGGTCAACTTAGGAGACACCATCGAGTGACATCCAGCCCTGCCAGCTAATGGGAGCCTTGTAGTGCAATCTGCTCGGGGTCAACTTGGGAGACTCCATCGAGTGACATCCAGCCCCTCCAGCTAATGAGAGCCTGGCAGCGGGATATACCCAGGGTCAACTTTAGAGACACCATCGAGTGACATCCAGCTCTGCTAGATAATGGGAGCATAGCAGTGGGATCTGCTCGGGGTCAACTTGGGAGACACCATCGAGTGACATCCAACTCTGCCAGCTAATGGGAGCCTTGCAGCGGGATCTGCTCGGGATCAACTTGGGAGGCTTCATCGAGTGACATCCAGCCCTGACAGCTAATGGGAGCCTGACAGCAGGATCTACTCGGGGTCAACTTGGGTGACACTATCGAGTGACATCCAACATTGCCAGCTAATGGGAGCCTGGCAGCGGGATCTGCTTGGGGTCAACTAGGGAGACACCATCGAGTGACATCCAGCCCTACCAGCTAATGGGAGCCTAATAGTGGGATCTGCTTTGGGTCAACTTGGGAGACTCCATCTAGTGAGATCCAGCATTGCCAGCTAATAGGATCCTGGAAGCGGGATCTTCTCGGGGTCAACTTGGGAGACATCATCGAGTGGCATCCAGCCCTGTCAGCTAATGGGAGCCTAGCAGCGGGATCTGCTCGGGGTCAACTTGGGAGACACCATCGAGTGACATCCAGCCCTGCCAGCTAATGAGAGCCTAACAGGGGGATCTACTCAGGGTCAACTTACGAGAAACCATCGAGTGACATTTAGCCCTGCCAGCTAATGGGAGCCTGGCAGCAGGATCTGCTCGGGGTTAACTTTGTGAACACCACTTATTCCTGTAATCCATTGCAAAAGGTCTGAAATATTAAGGGATTTCATATTAAAAAAAGAAGTTACATCCATAGATTAAAGGTAAAAACATTTCAAATCTTCGTCGCTCTAGGTGTGACTTAGAGTCTCCCCCTCCATATTCTGGAGGCAATGCCCTCCCGATCTCAACGCTTCCTTAACTATATATAGACCCTCCCAATTTGGGTTAAGCTTTCCTACTGTTGCTGATCTTCCAGCGGCATCCACCTTTTCTTGGACCAAGTCTCCTTCTGCGAATTATTTTATTCTAACATGTTTATCAAAGTATTTGGCCATCCTCCGCTTAATTTCTTCTTTCCTGACAGCGGCCACATTACGGAGTTCCTCTGTCAAATCCAGAGAGAGTCATAACTCATTCTCGTTCTCGACCATCCATTCCTCTCCACCTTCTTCTGTGTCTAATACTCGCGATGTACGGACCTCGAAATCTATTAGGAGCACAGCTTCACAACCATGGGAGAGCTTGAAGGGTGTCTCCCTGTGGCAGTGTTAGGAGTGGTTCTCATGGCCCAAAGGACCGAAGGGAGTTGCTCCACCCAGCTCCCCTTTAGATTCTCCACCTTCTTTTTCAGCAAGTTAACGATGATCTTGTTCGCCGCCTCCACCTACCTGTTACTCCTGGGGTGGTGGACCGACGCGAACCTAAGATCAGTCCCAAGCTGGCCACAGAAACTGATAAATTCAGCACAGGCCAACTGTGGCTCATTGTCCGTGACAATAGCCTAAGGCAACTCATGTCGACAAATGATTTCTCCTCATACAAAATTTCGAATTACTTGGGTGGACACCTTAGCCAGTGCCCTGACCTCCAACCACTTAGAAAAATAGTCTATCATGACCAATAGAAACCTTCTCTACCAGTTGGCCTAGGGGAAGGGTCCTACTAGATATATTCCCCAAATAGCGAAGGGACAGAGTGCGGTGATGCTTCTGAGCCTCTGAGCTGGTAACAGTTGGATCAGGGCAAACTACTGGCATATCTTGCATTTCTTGGCGAACTCGGTGGCATCCTGGCTCAGGGTTGGCTAAAAATGCCCTTGCCTGATTATTTTCCCCTCCAGAATCCTTCTTCCTATGTGGCTCCCACACTCCTCTGCATGGACTTCCTCTAAGATTCTTGGAAACACCTCCTCAACCAAACAACGTGCTAGAAGTCCCGAGAGGGTCTTCTTGTATAGCCTCCCGTTGCGCATTAGATAATATGCTGACTTGTGCTTGAAGCGCTTTTTGTCCATGCCTTCCGGGAACTCCCCTGTGTGGACAACAAAACTGTGATGGGGTCCATCTAGGAGGGACGTTGACTCACTTCCATCAGTTCCCCCTCCTCGATAGAAGGTCAAAATAGGTCAGTGATGGTTCCTCCCGCAGGGGGTCCGAACTTGGCCGGTTGATCTACTTGCACATTTTCTTCCTGCGGCACATGTCGGATGGAAAATGTTTGGAACATGTCGATGACCCCTTTCACCTTCACCAGATACAGCTAGAGGGTAAGTTCCCTCACCTCGAACTCTCCATTGATTTGAGAGGACACCACTGTTGTAGTATGGAGATCGGGCGGTTTGGCGACTTCACTCTGCCTGCTTGATAGTCAGGCGGTCTGACGGCTTCTCTCTAGCGCTTGGTAGTCGGGCGGTCTAGCATTCTCCTCTATTAAAGTATGGAGACCGAGTGGTCTGGTGATATTACTCTAGCGGCTTGATAGTCGGGCGGTCTAGCATTCTCCTATGGCAGCTTATAATTATGATCGGGCAGTTAGCCTTCTCGTCTAACCGCGCGACCTGTGCGGTCTGGTTCTGTCTAGTCGCTTATCACCATAAATATATTTAGTCTCATATTGCTTATTTGTAATCTATCTCTTCTCCTCCATTATATAAAATGGAGGTCATACCTTTGTAATACGCATAATTTTTGGAAATAAAAAATCTATTATTGTCCAAATTTCGATTTCCCTTTTTCTATTCGCACATGGTATCATAGGACTCGATCTTTTCTGCTTGATTCTGTGTGCAACTTCTGTCTGCGCAGTTTGCGCCTTTTCTGCGCGGTTTCCTTCTCTTGTCGTTACCCTCTATGTGGTCGGCCTCTTTTTTTCTTTGTTCGCGACTTGTCTTTGCGGCCTCCTTTCTATTCACGCGGTTGCCTCTTTTTGTTCTCTTCTCGCGCCTGTTTTCGCGACCTCCCCATCGCCCCGCGATCTGTTTGCTTTCGTGTGACCTCTTTCCTTGTTTGCACGACCACTTTTTCCCTGTTCGCGTGGCCTCTCTTTCCCTATTCGCCCGGCCTCTTTGCCTGTTCAAGCAGCATCTTTTCTGTCTGCTCTCTTCTTCTCTATGGCTCTCTCTGATTCCTCTACTAATACTACTCCACCCGTGGCCCACCCTCCTCTTCCTACTCCTTCGGGTAATCTTGAGACCGTTTCCAAAGTTATCGGTTCCAACTACCCGGACTGGAGTGTTTTCTTCACCTTTCTACTTTGCTCATAACGCAAACGCCATCATCTCACTGATGACCCACCTCCTCCCGAGTCCAATCTCTTTAATGATTGGGATGCTAGCGACACTCTTGTTTGCACTTGGCTGGCTAACAACCTTTTTGATGAGTGCCCTCCCGCCATCCGCCATGTTGAAACGATAAAGGCGGCTTGGCTTCATCTTATCGCTTTTTACTCTAAGGGGGATCAGATGTCTCGTATCTATACTCACTATGCGGACCTCTTTGCCCATCCCTCCATGTCTCATGTTGTTGTTTACCAACAGGTTCAGGCTTTGGGAGCCAAAATTCTTCAGAACCATCCATTCTCTGCGGATCTGGCCGAGCAACACAAGCACTTTCAGGAGCTTCTGGTTGTGTGTTATATTCTTCGTCTTCCGGAGTCCTATGACATAATCCGTCAATAGATCCTTGGCGAGGCAGATTCTCCCACCTTAGATGTCACTGCTGCCCGCATCACTGTTATTACCTCTCTGCTTTAGCATCTGCTGTTGTCCTCCCCACCGCTGCCCGACACCTATGCTCATCATACTCAGTGGGGTGGCTCTGGTGGCCTCAGCCATCTATCTGGTGGGCGTGGATCTTCCTGCTTTCTCTGCTCTCACTGTGGCCGCGCTAGCCATATGATTGATCAAGGCTGGATGAAGCATCCGCATCTGCGCCCTTCTGGTGACGCTTCCACCTCATCTTTAAAGCAGTCCGCCTCGATGGGCACGTCTTCAGGTAGTGCCCATGTGGTGACTCAAGGTAAATGGCTAATTGACTCTGGTGCTACTAATCATATGACCGGCAATCCTTAGTGTTTTTCTCTCCTAGAAAAACATGATCTGTTGCCCCCGGTCTTCATTGCGGGCGGCTCTCCCTCACCGGTCAATAGGACGGGAGTGGTTCAAGTCACTTTGTCTCTTCGCTTGGCGGACACCCTCTGCATGCCCCAGTTTTCATGTAATTTGTTATCTATTACTTCTCTTTGCAAGCAACTGCAGTGCTCCGTCACATTCACTCATACTTCTTATTCTTTTCAGGATCCGAACTCCCAAAGGACGATTGCTACTAGGACTAAGAGCGACATCCTCTACTTCCTAGACAATGTATCTACTTTATCCATTTTTTCTTCTTCTACGAATCTTCTATAATGAAATATTTGCCTTGGTCATCCTCCTCCACAGCTTCTTCGTCGGCTTCTATCCCACCTACTTACGCAGAGTCCTCCTCTCAACTGTGATACCTGTCATCTTGGCAAGCATCACCGTTCCTCCTTCCCATCGAAGCAAGGTCGTGGCTCTTCTCTTTATTTTGATCTCGTTCACTTTGATGTTTGGGGTCCTGCTCCTACCCTAACTGTAGGCCGGGGTAGTTTGTATTTTGTAACTTTTATTGATGATTTCACTCGGTGTATGTGGGTGTATCTCTTAAAAGTTCGCTCCGAACTATTCTCTATTTGGACAACCTTTTAATATATGATTAAAACATAGTTTAATGCGTTTATTAGGCTTTTTCGTTCTAATAATGCCAAAGAATGTCTTAGTCATGATTTTTCTTCTTTCTATGTGCAAAATGACATTATTCATCAAACTAGCTACGTCTATACCTCGCAGCAAAATGGCGTGGCTGAACGCAAAAACCGTCACCTCTTGATGTCGCTCGAACACTAATGACACAAGTGCAGGTTCCTTGCTTCTATTGGGGCTATGTTGTTTTTATCTCCTGTTATCCCATCAACCGCATTTCCTACATGGTTCTACATGGCCACACATCATTCTTCATTCTATATCCAGGCAAGGAACCCTTCCCTCTTCCTCTGTGTATATTTGGGTGCACGGCTTTTATGTACGCTCCCTCCTTCACTCGTGACAATCTCTCTCCACGTGCCACCAAGTGTGTCTTTTTGGGTTACTCTTCCACTCAGAAAGGTTACTGTTGTTTCGATCCTGCTCTTCGGAAGCAGTTTGTCTCTGCGGACGTTACTTTTTTCGAAAATACGTCCTATTTCTCTCATGACTCCTCTCTTCTTCCTGATATTCCTGCTCCTCCTACCGAGTCCTCTGTCCCATCGACACCCACCAAGACCCCTCCACCTTCATCGTATCCACCATCTCCTCCTCCTCTCTCTACCTTTATCATCTCTCTCTACTCCCGAGTCAGCTCTCTCCTCCATGGATGTACCGAATGCCAATGAACACGACCACCTGGATCTTCCCATTGCTATTCTCAAAGGGGTGTGGATGTGTACCCAGCATTCGCTTACTGCTATTATTTCCTATGCTCGTCTTACCCCTTATCGTAGGAATTTTGTGTTGGCTATCTCTATCACTGCCGCTCCCCGCACTTACCAGGATGCTCTTGTTGTTCCTCATTGGAAGGCCTCCATGGATGAGGAAATTACCACCCTCACTGAGCGGGGTACATGGACTCTTGTCCCTCCCCCTTTGGGAATTGATGTTGTTGGCTGTCGTTGGGTCTTTGTTATGAAGTTCCATCCGGATGGCAGTGTGGATCGTTACAAGCCACACCCATTCGCTAAGGGCTTCACTCAGACCTATGGCATTAATTATTTTGACACCTCTCCCATTGCTCGTCTCAGTACTATTCAGGTTATCTTATTCGTGGCAGTCAATAGGGATTGGCCCATTTCCCAACTGGATGTCAAGAATGTCTTCCTTTACGGTGATCTACAAGAGTATGTCTATATGGAGCAACCTCTTGGATATGTTGCTCAGGGGGAGACACGTGTATGCGGACTGAAGAAGGCCATCTATAGCCTAAAGCAAAGCCCTCGGGCATGGTTCGATAAGTTTAGCGTCATTGTGGCAACCGCTGGTTTCACAAGAAGCTCTGTCGATCACTCATTATTCATTCGCAAAACCGCACTAGGTATGGTGGTTCTTGTTATATATGTGGATGATATTCTTCTCACGGGTGATGACTAGGGTGGGGTACCGCTGACAGAGAAACATCTCCATTAACATCTTGTCACGAAGGATATGGGCTCCCCAAAATACTTTATGAGGATAGAAATCTCTTGAAATCCCAATTCTTTGGTCCTCTCCCAATGTAAGTATGCTCTTGATCTTCTGAAAGAGACAGGGTTGACTGGGGCTAAACTTGTCTGATGCCCCATGGCTACTGGAGAAGATAAAATCTGGACAGATGACTCGCCTCCTCTGTCAGATGTTACGATGTACATCTGTCTGATTGGCAAACTCATTTATCTCACGATAATCAGACTCGACATCTCCTATGTTACAGGCAAGGTTAGCCAGTTCACGCAAGCTCCTAGAGAATGTCATCTACAGTCCTCCATGAGAATATTGGAACATGTTAAATCGACGCCTGGTAAGGAACTACTGTTTCAGAGGAATGGTCATTTAAAGGTTGAAGCCTACTCAGATTCTAGCTATACTGACGACAAATGTGATTGCAAGTCCACATCGGGCTTCTATACCTTTGTGGTAGGAAACCTAGTGAACTGGAAGAGCAAGAAATAGTCGGTCGTCTCCAGGTCTAGTGCCGAAGCTGAATATCGGAGTATGGAATCAACCACTTGTGAGTTAAAGTTGTTACGGACCCTCATGCTGTACTTAGGAGAAGTTTATAATCATCCTCTACCTATGTTCTGTGACAACAAGGTCGCTATATATATCTCAAAAAATCTGGTATTTCATGAGAGAACGAAGCACGTCGAAGTTGACTGTCATTTCATTAGAGAAGAGATCTTGAAGAAACATATTTACACTTCATTCGTTACTTCAAACAACAAGTTGCCAGATATCTTCACCAAGCCTATGTACGCTTCCTTTTTCACATTTATGACAAGCTGTGCATGATTGATATATATGTTCCAGCTTGAGGGGGAGTGTTGCAGTATGGAGATGGGGCAGTCTGGTGACTTCACTCTAGCGGCTTGATAGACGGGCGGTCTGGCAACTTCTCTCCAGAGGCTTGGTAGCCAGGAGGTCTAGTGTTCTCTTCTATTGCAGTATGGAGACCGGGCGATCTGACGACTTTACTCTGGATGCTTGATAGCCAGACGGTCTAGCATTCTCCTCTGGCATCTTGTCATTATGGTCGGGAAGTTAGCCTTCTCGTCTAACAGCGCGACCTGTGCGGTTTGGTTTTGTCTAGCCACTTATCACCGTAAATATATTTAGTCCTACATTACTTATTTATAATCTCTCTCTTCTCCTCCATTCTATAAAAGGGAGGTCATACCTTTGTAATACACACAATTTTTGGAAAACAAATATCTGTTATTGTCCAAATTTTGGTTTCTCTTTTTCTATTCGCACAACCACCATGGAGTCTGTTAGTACTTTCATGTCATGCACCCCCAGTTCCCTTGCCAGACGTAGCCTTGCGATTACCACCTCATACTCTGCCTGGTTACTGGTTATGGGAAAATGGATGATCACCGTCTGATCTATCCTCGTCTTCTGGGGACTCTCCAAGATTACTCCTACCCCCAAGGAATGTCCTCCCGAGGCGCCATCAACAATTACCTTCCAAGGGGCCAGATGAGTGAGCTCCGCTTCTACCACCTCGACCACATAATCGACTAGGAAGTTTGCCATTGCCTGGGCCTTGATCGAGAGGCGAATATGTCGAACTCACTTAGTTCCACCGACCATTTTGCAAGCCTTCCAGAGTGTTCCACCCCCTCAAAGATGTTCTGAAGGGGATGATCAGTCACTACCCGGATTGAATGCGCTTGGAAGTAAGGTCGAAGCCTCCAAGTCAAGATGATCAAAGTGAAAGTAAATTTCTCTAGGATCGGGTATCGAAGCTCCTCCTTTCTCAGGACCCTTCTTACATTGTAAATTGACAGCTGCTTCTTTCCCTCCTTTCGGACCAAGATGGAGCTTTGGGCCTTGACCCCAACCTCAAGGTATAGGGATATGTTGGGTATTATATCCACAACGTACCTGATTTGAAGAAGCCCCTGGACAAGCTAAGGTAAATAGACAATGTATTTGATAAAATATTTCAAGTTGTGCTTGCAGTTATTCCACGCTAAGTGCACACCAATGTCAGGGTGCAGTAGGTCAATATACACGGGTCTGCACGACGTAATCCCTCGTTGAGCACATCAGTGTGTTGGCCTACGTGCACTCTCTCTATTGGAGTGTACTTATTTTCAAGTACAGGGCTGTGATCATGCAAGAGCAGACAAGGAGTAAGGATGGGTCAAAGAGCAGCTCATGGGTGGAAAGACGAATAATCGTCTAAGTGTGAATCGACGAGAATCACCAAGTGATTCTCGCCGATTCGGCGAGAATCACTGGCTGATTCTCGCCGTTTCTTTCCGGCTACATTAAAGCGTGCAAATCTGGCGCTAAGTCTTATTCGTCAAGAATCATCAGGTGATTCGGCGAGAATCATCAAGTGATTCGGCGAGAATCACTAGTGATTCTCGCCGAATCGTTGAGAATCACCGGCTGATTCTCGCCGAATCGTCGAGAATCACCTTTGATTCTCACTGAATCTGACTTGGACAATTTTCTGGAAACCGATGGACCGGACTCTGCCGCTGGCACTGTTTTGAACCGGAATTAGGGTTTCTTCTGGTGGGACCCACAACGGTCATTAAGGAGTATACTTGTGTATAAATACACGCGTATTTTTGAACAGAAAAGACACACAAAAAAAGACGAAGCCGGGCAGCTGACCTTGACCTAAATCGTGAAACTGTTCCGCCGCCGCCGTCGCCGCTCGGGCTAAGTTGGTCGCCGCTTTTGATCGAGATTCTTCCAGATCTCCTGGCGACCGAAGCCTAGCCAAGCATAGCGTCTCACGCGTCTAACCAGAGATCCCTTGTCTCTTGATTCGTTGATCGGGAAAACCTTCCCCTTCCGAATCGATCGAGACGATCGATCCTAGTGTGACCGTTGGAAGACCTTGCTAGCTTTGCTACGAAGTTTGAATCTCCGAAGTACAGCAGCCTCACACCTTTGTCGCCGCCGATCCCGAGAACCAAGCCGCCGCCCCTTTTGTCGCCGCCGGTTTCGGGGAGATTCTCTCCAAGAGAGATCTAGGGTTGTGGACTCTTCGTTGACTTCAAGAACACGTCATCGAAAGAAGAGGGACACCGTAGTCTCCAAAAGTAGTTTGTATTTCTTGTACATTCCATTTTCATCTTGTTGTAAAGGAACGTTGGTTCCTAGTTGTAAGGGTTGGGTGCAACCCGTATTGTGGGAGTGTTGTCTCCTACGTGTGGAAGGGTTCCTTCCGATAGTGCTAGGATTTGATTTCAATCCTGTTGGTGAAGTGACCGAGTCGTCCCTTGTTGGGAGATAGGTCGAAGGGGGAAAGTGGATGTACCCAAATCGGGGAACCACTATAAATTGCTTGTGTACTTTCTTTGCTGTGCTGTTTTATTTTCGTGTGCATGTACAATTTTAATTCCGCAAAAACGCTGCACGTCACCTATTCCCCCCCCCCCCATAGGTGAAGGTAGTTGACACTAGGTGGACTTTCAAGTGGTATCAGAGCGAGGTTACTCATCAAAAAGGTTAACACCTTGAGTTGAATCCTACCACTAGTGTCAAGAAGAAGGAAAACATCTACCATGGACGGGCTCAAGTACACAGGCAAGATCCCAGTGTGCACCAGGATCAACTTTCCTATCTGGAAGGAAAGGATCCGGTTCTACATGGAAGCAGTTGATCCTCGACTCTTTATGATCGTGGAGGAGGGACCTTATGTCCCCACTAAGGTCTCCACCATTGATCCTACCAAGAAAGTGCCGAAGAAAATTTCTGAAATGGACAAGGACGAGATGGTGCTAGTGGGACTTGACAAGAAGGCGCAGAACATTCTGGTCAGTGCGGTTGATGACTCAATGATGCAGAACTTCTACAACTGCAGGACAGCAAAGGAGATCTGGCATTGCCTGATTATCCTAATGGAGGGCACTGATGAAGTGAGGGATGATCGTAGATCCCTCCTGAACCAGAAATATGAGGCCTTCAGACAAGGGCCTAAGGAAGAGATCGGAGTCACCTTCGAGAACTTCCTCAAGATTGTCAATGCCCTCAAAGGATACGGAAGAGTGTTCACTAATGGTGAACTTAATGATAAATTCCTTAGGTCCCTTACTAAAGAATGGGACACAAAGATCTGCGCCATCCGAGAGTTTGGCAGACTAGCTGAAACAGACCCTCAAATTCTGTTTGGGAAGCTGATGTCCTATGAGCTTCAACTGAACACCAGGAAAGCAGAAGAAGAAGCAGAGAAGGCTGCAGCCAAGGAAAAGACTGTGGCTCTAAAAGCCACTCACTCCAAAAATGGCAAGGGTGCAGTTTCATACCGCGCCAGGAAAAAGGATGAGGAGGAGGACTCCGAGCCATGCTCCTCCAGCTCAGAGCTGTCTGAGGAGGATTTCTCCCTCATCACCCGAGAATTCAAGAAGTTCCTCCAGATGAGGAATCAAAGAAAGAGAGACGGCTCCTCCTCAGGCATCAGAAGAAAAATTACTCTGCTGACAGGTATGTTCCTAAACCGAACAAACATCGCTCCTCTGACATTATTTGTTTTGGATGCAATAAGCCAGGACACGTCGTGGCCGACTGCTACCAAGGCAAGAGAGAAAAAGGGAAAGGAGAGGAGCACAAATCCTCTAGATATAAGAAGAAAGAGCGGAGCTACATCGCCAAAAGGCCAAAGACACTGAGTGAGTCTGATTCCTCAGACTCCAGTGATGATGAGGAAGCCTACTTCGGGCTGGTGGGTCGCTCCGACTCAGAAGGAGAATGCCCCCCATTTACTGGGAAGGTAAAAGCTCACACCCCTCTCTCCGACTCTGAATCTGATCCTGAGTCTCAGGATGATGACCCTGAGGATAGCCTCTCGGCCCGTGAAGCGGAGCTCCTCGAGAAGTATGAGCTTCTGCTCAACACTTTTGAGGAGTGCCGTAAGAGATTGAAGGCTGAGAAAAAGGAAGTGAAACTCCTTAAGGGTGAGAGTGTCTCCCTAAGGGAAGAGATCACCAGTTTGATCTCTCTCCGACAGGAGCACCTAGACCTGACTTCAAAGCATTCAGAGTCACTTAAGCTCCTTGATCGTAAGCAGGAGGAAGTCGACAAGTTGGAAGAACAGCTTGCGGCAGAAAGGAAGATCGTCAAGAGCTTCTCTATGCCAAAAACAGTTCTTCCAGTAGTTGATACCTTCTCTGCTCAGGCCAAAGGAGCTGGCTTGGGGCATGTAGGGGTATCTGGTTCCTCATCCAGGAGAAACAGGAACCAGAGGAAGAATAAGGCCGCCAAGAAGGCCTCTGCTGCTGAAAAGGGAAAGGCTCCGCTCAGTCCTGTTGTGTTCAGAAAGCCTAGCTTTCCTTGCAACCAACATGATTTTGAATCAACCTTTGGTCATCATTTCCGGCCCTCGGTTGCAAATCCAAAGAGCCGATATGATGGTTGGACCTTTCCCTGCAACTTCGGTGAGAGTGCCTTCAAGGCACCTTATGAGGAAATCCACATGGGAAATTATGGTCAATTCTCTAGCGGCCATAATGAAAAGCAGGCACCAAGAGTCAAGCCTGTTATACTGAGGGAACAAAAGTTGAAGAATTCATGTGACTGCAATCACTATGAGGCCTCCACCTCCAGATCCAAGGCCCCGGCTGTACCCACCATTTCCAGGGTAAAGCAGGAGCCTAGGAAGAGGTACAACAGATTTGACTGTTGGTGTTGTGGCAAAGTCGGTCACTTTGTCGTGGATTGTTGGTTTAATCCAAGGTATCACGAGACTCCCTATGTTAGCAATGCGAGGCCAACCACTCGTAGGGTTAACCAACCGAGGGGGAGTATGCTAACCAAGAATCTAGGACCCAAGTTCGATTGGGTTCCTAAGGGAAATTGATTTTGTTTTGCAGGAATGTCCAAAGGCCACCAAAACGCCAATATGGTACTTGGACAGTGGATGCTCCCGGCATATGACTGGGACAAGAAGCCTGCTGCGTGATTACACTCCCGTCGAGAATGGACCCAAAGTCATCTTTGGGGGGTCAGATCGTGGAGTCACCAGAGGTTACGGTATGATTTCCAACGGTATAATCTCTATCACCGACGTGGCTTATGTTGAAGGGTTAAACCATAACCTGATCAGTGTAAGTCAGTTATGTGATAAAGGTTATGACGTTAAGTTCTGCAAGGATAAATGCCTGATAATATCATGTGCCTCTTCTGAGACGATACTAACAGGCATTAGGAGCAGAAATATCTTCTGCCTTAATTTTCTTAGTTTAGATTCATCTACCCCCGTATGCCTAGTGGCAGCTGGCAGTGCATCTCTTTGTAATCAATGGCACAAGAGATTGACACATATTAATTTCAAGACAATTAGTATGCTGTTTTCTAAAAACTTAGTAAGGGATGCTCTCATTATCAAGTGCATCAAAGATAGCCCCTGTCCTGCATGCCAGATGGGCAAACAGACTCGGGCTACCTTTAAGAGCATTGCAGACAAAGACTCTTCCCGGTGTCTTTATCTTCTACAGATGGACTTGTTTGGTCCAATGCAAGTTCATAGCTTGGGAGGCAAGTCCTATACGCTAGTGATAGTTGATGATCATTCACGGTTTACATGGGTGTTCTTCTTAAAACGAAAGTCAGATACGTTTGACATCTTCACTAGTTTTGTCAAGCAAGTTCAGAACAAATTTAACGGCTCAGTGGTCAAAATCAGAAGTGACCATGGAACAGAATTCGAATATGGTGCTATGACAGAGTTTTGTGAAGAACAAGGTATCTTTCATGAGTTTTCCTCCCCGCGCACTCCTCAGCAAAATGGAGTTGCGGAGAGGAGAAATAGAACTCTCATTGAAGCTTGCATGACAATGTTGACAGACGCTTCTCTCCCAGAATACTTCTGGGCAGAGGCGGTCAATACAGCTTGTCATGTACAAAACCGAGCATTGATCAACAAGCATCATCGTAAGACGCCTTACGAGCTACTGAGAGGCAGGAAACCAACCATGTCCTACTTGAGGATCTTTGGTTGCAGATGCTATGTACTAAATAATGGGAAGTACCCGCGTACTAAATTTGGTGAAAAAATGCTTCGAAGGCATATTCATGGGCTATAGTTCCCACAGTCGGGCATATAGGGTCTTCAATAAGAAAACCCTAGTGGTAGAAGAATCTATTAATGTTGTATTTGATGAAGGAAGTTTGCTTAACAGCAATTCTTCCAGCGGTATTCTTGAAGATGCAGGTGCACGACTTGAACAGCTGAGTCTCGATGAGACCGCCAAAGATGAAACTCCTAAGTACGTCAAAGTTTCCACCTCAATGTCAACTGGGACTGTTGAAGATCAAAATGGCACAAATCTCTTAGAAGAAGGAGAGGCCCAAGAAGTAGTCGAAGCTCCAGACGCCAGACTTCTAGAGCTCCGGCACGTGAGGGATCATCCTAGAGATCAGATCATCGGAGATCCTCGTGACGGTGTCAGAACTCGAAGAGGTACTATTAACGAGATTTTGCATCTTAGCTTCCTGTCACAGGTTGAGCCAAAGAAGTTCGACGAGGCGAACAAAGATGCGGCATGGATTTTGGCCATGCAAGATGAACTACATCAATTCGAACGATGCAACGTTTGGATGCTGGTTCCCAGACCACACAAGCAGAATGTGATTGGCACCAAGTGGATCTTCAGAAACAAACTGGATGAACATGGTGTCATCATAAAGAACAAGGCCAGGCCGGTGGCTCAAGGTTACAGACAGGAGGAGGGGATTGACTTCGACCAGACCTTTACACCAGTGGCAAGGCTCGAGGCAATCAGATTGTTCCTGGCGTATGCATCGCACAAAGGATTCATAGTCTATCAAATTGATGTGAAATCATCATTCTTGAACGGAGACCTGAAAGAGGAAGTATACGTCGCTCAACCCCCAGGTTTTGTCAATCCTACTTATCCCAATCATGTATATTTTCTTAATAAAGCTCTATATGGTTTAAAACAAGCTCCACGAGCTTGGTATGAGACTTTATCTAGTTTTCTTCTTGAGAACAAGTTCTCTAGGGGTAAAATAGATAAGACATTGTTTCTCAGGGAAGTCAAAAGCAAGATTTTGCTGGTGCAAATCTATGTCGATGACATTATATTCGGCTCAACGGACAACAATCTTTGCAAAAAGTTTTCTAAACTTATGCAAGGAAAGTTTGAAATGAGCAGTATGGGAGAGCTAAAGTATTTCTTGGGACTTCAAGTGAAACAGTCTGAGGATGGAATCTTCATCTCTCAGACGAAGTTCACAAATGAACTCCTCAAGAAATTCGGTATGGAGAATGCAACCTCTATGAGGACTCCAATGGGATCCACTATGTCTCTGGATAAGGATGAGAAAGGTAAACCTTTCGATGAAACCAAATACAGAAGCATCATTGGATCCCTGCTCTACCTTACTGCCAGTAGACTGGATATCATGTTCTCCACATGTGTCTGTGCCCGATATCAGGTGAACACTAAGGAATCTCACTATATCGCTGCAAAGCGAATTCTAAGATACCTTAAAGGTACTCCCAATCTTGGCTTGTGGTACCCGAGAAACAATGATGTCGAGCTAATAGATTTTTCAGATGCTGATTTTGCAGGGAGTAGGGATGACAGGAAAAGCACTTCCGGGACGTGTCAATTCCTTGGAAGAAGGCTTATCTCATGGAACAGCATGAAACAGAACTGTGTAGCTACCTCCACAGCAGAGTCTGAGTACATCTCGGCAGGCAGCTGTTGCGCACAACTCCTATGGATCAGAAACCAGTTAGCCGACTATGACCTTTAGTTCAAGGAAGTGCCAATGTACTGCGACTCCTCCAGTGCAATTGCAATTGCCAACAATCCGGTATCGCACAGCAGAACGAAGCATATTGAAGTGCGCTACCACTTCCTTCGGGAGCACGTGGAGAACAAGGACATCTCTCTCTGTTATGTCCCCACGGACAAGTAGATTGTAGATATTTTCACAAAGCCCTTAGATGAAGCCAAGTTCAGTCTTTTCAAAACTGAATTGGGGATGCTAAACTATGAGGAATGAAGACTACAGAAGCTCCAGGCGCGTGCAAGAACTGAGGGGGAGCAAGGAACTCAAGTGTGAGCACAGGTGCAAGAACTGAGGGGGAGCAAGGGGTCAAATGT
Organism: Platanthera guangdongensis; assembly: GCA_039583875.1. Classification (NCBI taxonomy): domain Eukaryota; kingdom Viridiplantae; phylum Streptophyta; class Magnoliopsida; order Asparagales; family Orchidaceae; genus Platanthera; species Platanthera guangdongensis. Next base: position 132,803,324 of record CM077165.1, read on the forward strand.
AACAGACCAAGATTTGCAGAAGCCGAAAAGGGGGAGATTACCTTCTCGGCTAAGGCTAAGGTGGCTCCAAGTTTGTTTTCAAGAAATTGGTTATTGGTAATGAATATCTCTCTCAACTCACTTTCAAGTTTATGATTTTCATTCCCATACGCTTTATTCACCTTAGCTTGTAGGGTTTCGGCTTCTTCAAATAGGGGGAGATTGTTGGGTATTGTATCCACAACGTACCTGATTTGAAGAAGCCCCTGGACAAGCTAAGGTAAATAGACAATGTATTTGATAAAATATTTCAAGTTGTGCTTGCAGTTATTCCACGCTAAGTGCACACCAATGTCAGGGTGCAGTAGGTCAATATACACGGGTCTGCACGACGTAATCCCTCGTTGAGCAGATCAGTGTGTTGGCCTACGTGCACTCTCTCTATTGGAGTGTACTTATTTTGAAGTACAGGGCTGTGATCATGCAAGAGCAGACAAGGAGCAAGGATGGGTCAAAGAGCAGCTCATGGGTGGAAAGACGAAAAATCGTCTAAGTGTGAATCGACGAGAATCACTAGTCTAAGTGTGAATCGACGAGAATCACTAGTGATTCTCGCCGAATCGTCGAGAATCACTGGCTGATACTCGCAGTTTCTTTCCGGCTACATTAAAGCGTGCAAATCTGGCGCTAAGTCATATTCGTCGAGAATCATCAGGTGATTCGGCGAGAATCATCAAGTGGCTGATTCTCGCCGAATCGTCGAGAATCACCTTCGATTCTCACCGAATCTGACTTGGACAATTTTCTGGAAACCGCTGGACCGGACTCTGCCGCTGGCACTGTTTTGAACCGGAATTAGGGTTTCTTCTGGTGGGACCCACAACGGTCATTAAGGAGTATAGTTGTGTATAAATACACGTGTATTTTTGAACAGAAAAGACACAGAAAAAGACGAAGCCGGGCAGCCTACCTTGACCTAAATCGCGAAACTGTTCCGCCGCCACCGTCGCCGCTCGGGCTAAGTTGGTCGCCGCTTTTGATCGAGATTCTTCCAGATCTCCCGGCGACAGAAGCCTAGCCAAGCATAGCGTCTCACGCGTCTAACCAGAGATCCCTTGTCTCTTGATTCGTTGATCGGGAAAACCTTCCCCTTCCGAATCGATCGAGACGATCGATCCTAGTGTGACAGTTGGAAGACCTTGCTAGCTTTGCTACGAAGTTTGAATCTCCGAAGTACAGCAGCCGCACACCGTTGTCGCCGCCGATCCCGAGAACCAAGCCGCCGCCCCTTTTGTCGCCGCCGGTTTCGGGGAGATTCTCTCCAAGAGAGATCTAGGGTTGTGGACTCTTCGTTGACTTCAATAACACGTCATCGAAAGAAGAGGGACACCGTAGTCTCCAAAAGTAGTTTGTATTTCTTGTACATTCCATTTTCATCTTGTTGTAAAGGAACGTTGGTTCCTAGTTGTAAGGGTTGGGTGCAACCCGTGTTATGGGAGTGTTGTCTCCTACGTGTGGAAGGGTTCCTTCTGATAGTGCTAGGATTGGATTTCAATCCTGTTGGTGAAGTGACCGAGTCGTCCCTTGTTGGGAGATAGGTCGAAGGGGGAAAGTGGATGTACCCAAATCGAGAAACCACTATAAATTGCTTGTGTACTTTCTTTGCTGTGCTGTTTTATTTTCGTGTGCAGGTACAGTTTTAATTCCGCAAAAACGTTGCACGTCACCTATTCCCCCCCCCCCCCATAGGTGAAGGTAGTTGACACTAGGTGGACTTTCAGGATAGATCTTCCCCTCCTTCGTTCCTTGGAGCAGTGGAGCCTGAGTCAGCTGTCTCTTCAGGGCTTGGAATGCCTTTTCGCACTCTTCAGACCATTCAAATTTTTGGCCTCCTCTCAGCGCTATGAAGAAAGGCGAGCATTTCTCTCCAGCCCGAGAGAGGAACATGCTCAGCCCTGCCAGCTTCCCTGTCAGGCGCTGGACTTCCTTAGCGTTCTGTGGTGACCCCAACTCCATGATCGCCCTTAACTTATTAGGGTTAGGTTACACCCCCGCGGGAGTAAGGAGGTGACCTATAAACTTTCCCCTACTTGCCCTGAAGACACACTTCAAGGGGTTCATCCTCATTTTATATTCTTGCAGGGTGCTGACGGTCTCCTTCAGATCTCGTAGGTGAGAGTCCGCATCCTAACTCTTGATCATGAGGTCATCTACGTACACCTCCAAGTTCCTTCACTTCTGCTTCCAGAATACCCGGTCCATCATTCTCTGATATGTCGCCCCTGCATTTTTCAGCCCAAAGGACATCATTTTGTAACAGTAGCACCCCTCCCCTATAATGAAGGAAACATCCTTTATGTCGGGAGGGTGCATCCTGATTTGGTGATAACTTTAAAATGCATTTAGAAAGCTCATTAGAGAAAAACTGACGGCTGCGTCAACCAGGGCGTCGATTCGAGGTAAGGTGTAACAATCCTTGGGACATGCTTTATTCAAAAGAGAAAAAACAATACACATCCTCAAATAACTATCCCCTTTTTTGATCATCACCACATTGGAGACCCGGTCTGGATATTGGATCTCTGATACAAACCTTGCCTTTAGGAGCTTTCCCACTTCTTCTCATATGGGCTCGGCCAGCTTATCGGCGGTGGACCTCTTATTCTACCGGATGGGATAGGCATCAGCATTAAGGTTGAGGCGGTGGCAAGCCACATCCACATCAATTCCTGGCATGTCGGCTGCGCTCCACACGAAGATGTCCACATTCTTCTGGATGCACTCCAGTATCCTCTTATGATCTTCCGGGCTCATCCCCCCGCTGACCCGCACTTTCTCCACCCTTCCTCCCTAGGTGCGAACTTCCATCTCCACCACCTCCTTTGCTAACTCTATCTGGGACTACTCTTCCCACTCGCCCATGGCCCCCTCACCTAGCACAAGAACCTCCTCCTCCTCCTCAGCTTCCTCTACGACCATCACCTCGCCATGTTCTTCCAGAACTTCCTTTGTCGCCTCTACACGGGCGCGAACCTCTTCCAGCTCCATCTTCTCAGCTTTTCCCATGGCCTCCTGACCAGATATCTACTCCATCCTTCTTTCCATTTCCTCGGCTCCTTCTTGTCAGGAGATGGTATTGACCACAGTGACGTAGCACTCCATTTCCACCTTGGGGTCTCACCGGACCCAGACCTAGATTCCCTCGGCATTGAATTTGAGATACTAGTGGAGAGAAGAGGGTACACAGTGGAAAGCGCTGATGAGGGGCCGTCCAAATATTGTATTGTAGCTGCTAGGAGCGTACATGGTGACGAACCTGCAGTTCTTGGACTGGCCTCCCAAGGTAACATGGATCCCCACTCCTCATTCTACCTCCTTCCTTTCTCCAAAGAACCCGAACAAGGGTCCATCTGAGGCCAGCACCCTCATGGCCTCCACCTTAATAGTGTCAAACACCTTGAAGACGACGTTTGTAGAGCTCTCATTATCGATGAGGATTCGGGAGATGGTGAAATTCTCGATTGCAGCCTGAACTACCAGCGCATCGCAGAATGAATCCTCATGATCTGGCATGTCCTTTCGAGTGAAGGTAATCTTCTCCTTCATGGTTGGGGTTAGGGACGTTGAGGCAACGTGTAACACCCCTATCCGTCACATAGCATATAGTAGTAGGTCCGGCCGAGGCCCGACGCCATATACCACAGACAGACCGGGAGGTTACTCAATGGAAACCATCCAACTAAGAATCAACATCCTACACTGAGTACATTCTAGCGGAAGAAATTTAAAGGTTGCAAAATAAAGAACCCAGCCGCAAGCATGAATGTCCACTACAAATCCAATAGGAATGAACGTACAATACACAAGTACAATGGCCTTAAGGTCTTACAATTGTTTACTCAAATTAGAGTGTTTTCCAAACCTCAGCACGCAGGCCGGTCACACATGAATAATAAAGTAAACACTCAAATTAGGCCTTCGAGGGCCGGCTCAGCAACAAGGGCTTTTGCCCGCTATTTAGCACTTGGCTCTGCAGCACCTGCAAGCAAAATTCCACCGCACGGTGGCAAACAAAAGCAATGGTCAGCTATGCTGACCAAATTATAACGATCCTGCCCCCGAACTCGGGGCGGCGATGCTCCTTCCCTATACTTTATTAGCATAATCAAGCAGTAATAGTATAACAACACTTCAACACAGGAGTGGGCACGCACGGCCACACACCCCGTACACTCAGGGCACATTCTCGGTGATCTGTTCAACGTCACGTCAATTTAAGCCATAGAAATTACGGTCTCACCACCGCCACTTGGACGGCCAATCTCGTGAGCATTTTGTCTTTCCGGCATAAGTCACGTCAATTTAAGCCATAGACAGCCGAAGACCCTCCATCTATGCCAACGGCTCCTACCGAACGACATAGAGCAGATACGGTTCCGCCTGACCCGTTGCTCACACTGCAACGTCAATTTAAGCCATATGCGCGGGTCAAGCTTCCTCGAGTCCCAATCCGATCACACACTTCACATAACCCAGTTATGTGCAAGTTGGCTCCCAGGCCACAAGTTGGCAGAATCACGCATCTGCCCAGTTTTCCGGGTGCACCTTGGAGTCAATCCTCAAGGCTCCCTGTTGCAATCTACCACGTAGAAAACCCGAAAAACAACCATCGGCGCGAAGTCTTCTCTGGCCATTCATGCAATGCAACATCACCGATCCAGACCAACTTGTCCGGGTAGGCTTCACACATCATGCCTATGTCTGATTCTCGATTACGGACTCTACATGTACACAACGGGGACTATTTATGTCTACCCGAAGGAACGCCTCAAACTCACCACAAACTCGCGAGAGCGGGCTTCCTACGCAAAGAAAGAGGACTTCACATGTCCTAGGATGAGAATCGTTACCCTACCATTCCTCTTTGGCGCCATGGAAATCTATGCGGATGAAAAGCACCGCAATGTCCTCGCCTCCGTAGATCCAAAGTTGGCTTGCGATTTGGGGCTCCGAAGCTCCGCTGGCGGCTGAATCTATCCTCCTTTCTTCTTCCTTGCTCTCTTCTCTCTCTAGATCTTAGAAAGAGAATAACCCAAAAGAATGAGGGTTTCAAAGGCCTATTCCCGGGTATATCCCAGCAAGAGCAGTCCTGGGCCATTAGATCCCAAAATAAGGAAACGGACGGCCACGATTCGGACTTGAAATCCAAAATTTGGGTCGAACGCGGCTTGTGACATGCCCGTGTCCAAGACCGTGTTCCCCATTCACTGTCGAAACTGACACGTCCCGAAAAGTACACGGGCTCTTGACACGCCCGTGTCCGACTTGACACGCCCGTGTCATCCAGTACACGGCCGTATAGCGGGTCGTGTTCCTCCATCGACACAGGACCAACATCAGCTCGTGAAGAACACGGGTATTGGATATGCCCGTGTCCAAAATGACACGCCCTTGTCATACCCAAACACGTCTGGGCTCTAGGCCGTCTTTCACCCCCGACACAACTCGGCTAACCACCCGAGTAAGACACGGCCTGGGACACGCCCGTGTCTCAGGCCGTGTTCGCTGCTCGACGATCGTCGACTGAAATTTGTAGACCACACGGCCATCGCTGAACCCGAGCATGACACGCCCCGGGGACATGCCCGTGTCCCAGGCCGTGTGACCCCTACCAAGTTCCAAACTTGGCTCAAAATGCCACTCGTCACTCTTTTGAGTTTTGGGGCGTTACACAACGCTCCAGTGATACATGGTGTGGATACTCGCCTTACAGGCAGCCTCGACTCCCCCCTATGGATCACCCTGATTCCTCATCGGCCTCCTATATTGGCCCGGTCTTCGCACCTATCCTCCTCCTCTCCGTGCAGGACTTCTTCTATCCGCACCTCCTGGCAATGATGCTGCTACTATTGGGTCTGCTCCTTGTCTCCCCTTAGTTCAAAGAACTCCGGGAAGGTGGCCGTCGTATGGCCCACCTCATGATGGAAATTATAATAGGGCAGCTCCGCTCTGCCTTCCCGCCTCCTCCTCTAGGGGCCTCTCCTCCTCCTCCATAGGGTTATTGTCATAGCCTGGTGTTGCTCGGGGAGAGAAGGTCTCTGTCCTTATCCCCATCCCGGAGGGTTAAACTGGCCTTGCACTCCTTGGTAGTTGTATCCTCCATGTAAACCTCTCTTCTAGCCCTGATCGTGCCATTCTGGATGCCTCCAGCCTAGCCAATTGTTTGGCTCCGGGCGGCGCCATCTCGGCTGCTACTGCGTCTCTCGTTGCCTGGGCTCTGCCCTCCTTACCTCCTGATTCTTGCCACCTCCCAGGTCTCTCTCCTCCTCTGCAGCCCACTTGGCTAGCTTCCTGGCAAATGCCGGATTCGACATTTCTCCCTCGACTTCCCTTGTTACCCTCTCCATCAACTCCTCAAAAGATAATGGAGGCACCTGCTTCAACTCCATCCTGAAGAAACTCTGTTGCAGTCCCAGAGTGAAAGCCACCATGAGGGTGTGTTCGGTCATCTCCTTGATTTGGAGGACCTCCTCCTAGAACCTGTCCACATAGCTTCCCATCGTCTCATCCACCCCCTGCTTGATGAGAAATGAGGACTCTGACTCTTTCTTCCTCTTCTTTGAAGTGTTGAACCTTAGCAGAAACCCCAGGAGTATGTCCTCAAAGCAGTAAATGGAGCTGGCGGGGAGCTGATGGAACCAATCCCTCACCTTTTTCTTGAGATTTATGGCGAAGAGCTTACACTTCAAGATATCTGACATCTACCTGATCGAGACCACATCCTTGAAACACTAGATGTGTTGGACCAAATCATCCCTTCCGGTGTAGTAAGACATCTCGGGCTCGCGGAACCCCTTTGGGACTGGAGCGAAAGCTACCAGCTTGCTGAAAGGACTTCCTTCCCCTGCCAGGCGAGCCGGATGATCTCGTGCCTCCGCCTCTCCGGTCATGCCCGCACTCGGCGAGCCGGGGGACAGGGCTCATCCCGGGCGATCTCGCTTGCTGTCTTCTGCCACAACTTCCTTCCCAGGTCGCTTGATGGGGGCATTCTCGCCCAAAGCAGGGGCAGCAACCACTGGGACGAAAGATGTCGAGCACTCGCCGCGAGCCCCGAGTGCGAACATGATGAGGTTCCGGACTTCCTACTTGAAGTCCTCGAACATTCTGATGGTGGCAAAGGGAGGGGGAGGTGGTGAGTCAGCTTGGTCAGATCCTTGCCCTTCACCTCCAGTCATTGAACTCACTAAGGTTTTCTGTGATGGTCACTCTTTATGCTCACAACACCAAAATATTGAAACTGAGAACCGGTTTTTGTAGAGTTCAGACCCTAGAAAGGGGTGATCGCACACTTACTTCTCCTAGTAAGCTCGCCTGACCGAGAACTTAGGACTCGAGACTGACCAAAGGATCTAGCATGGAGATCCCACCACACACCCGGAAGATCTTAGAGCACTTCCCCTCCTTAGCCAGTGCTGAGCTAAGGGCACCTCAGAAAGCGCAAGAAGATCAAAGAATGAGAAGACTGAGAAAGCCTCTCTCTGAGGTTCCCTCTTAGGTCTATTTATAGATTTCTGAAAATGGCCTACCAACAGCTCAACTCCGCTGTTCTGAACAGATATACGCAGACCAAATCGGCCAGCCAACAGATGTTGGGTATTGTATCCACAGTAACCAAGATTTGGTGAAGTCGCCCTTGAACTAAGATGAATTAAGTTGTATTTGATATATTGTTTGAGTTATGTGTTTGCAGGACTTAATTGCCAAGTGTAGACCAATGTCAGTCTACAATGGGTCACCAAACACGGGAACATATAATGTAATCCCTCATTATGTGATCCACGATGTTGATTTATGTGTAGCCTCTCTATTGGGATACATTTCACTTTTCAAGCACTAGGATTGTGGGAGAAAGACGTGTTGCTGATTTCATTGAAGAAAGGAAAATTCACATGAACTAAAATTTTTCTAAGCGTTTCACTCGAGTAGAATTCTAAGTACTCGAGTTGAACCTTTAGATATGTTGGATCCCTAGTTGGATTTGGGCTAGGTTCACTAAACTAGGATGTTTGACCCAACATGTATAGCCAGGGTCATGTTTGTGTCCTAGAGTATAGGTCATGTCCTTAGAGTCAACATTGCTTGGATCAGCCATCAACAGACTGCAAAAGACTTTAGACTTAGAGAAATTTCAAAGAATCAGGAAAATGAGTTCGACGTTCGTCGAACTCAGCTCGACGAAAGTCATGCTCAGCTCGATGAACTCAGAGATAATTCTCTGAGCTGAGCTCGACGAACTTAGTTCTCAGGTCGATGATTTCTGGATACTCTACTTCAACATTCTAAGTCTAGAATCATTTCTCTGAACTCCAGTCAATGAATTCATGTTCTCAGCTCGACAAACTTGGACCACAGTCTTGACAAGGTTTATCAAGTAGCAGTTAGCAGTTATCAGGTCGACAAACTTAGTTCTCAGGTCGACGATTTCTGGACACTCTACTTCAACATTCTAAAGTCCAAGAATCATTTCTCTGAACACTAGTCGATGAAGTTAGATTCTCAGCTCGACGATCTTGATGCACAGAATTGGCAAGGTTCTTGAGAAGGCAGTTAGCAGTTCTCAGGTCGACGATCTTGGATCTCAGTTCGATGAACAACAATTATCTGGTCGACAAACATAACTTCTCAGCTCGACGAACTATGGACCCAGGTTGACGAATTCTGTTCTTCACTCGACGATTTTTGTGCAGTTCCAGACATGGACTTTCCCTTCCTTCTGTCCTTATTTTATTGTAATAATTCCTGAATAATCAATGCTTAATATTCTCAGAATATTACTGTTAGAAGCAGCATTGATTATGGTATTCATCAGAATTATTACTTGCCGCTTTTCAATGGGACAGTTGGGGAAATCAATTAATACAGACATTTTTCAGGCCATCAGCAATCAATGCAGGAAGGAATTCAAAATTGAAAAGGAAAATTCCATAGAAAATATAAAAGGAATTTTCTTCTTCCTTCTCAACAGACATATACAAGACACAACACAGATACACACAGACAGACGGCAAGAGGTAATACAGAAACTAATTATACAGTAATAGAAAAAGAAAAGCCCAGACCAGAAAAAGAATATAAGATACAGAAGATGAAGAAGAACACACATTCAAATCAAGAGTCTTCTTCATTCTTCACTCCAGGATTCTTCAAGGACAACAAAAACTTTATTAGTCAAGAAGTTCCTAGACATCTTCTGGTCAAAGCTAAAGATTGAAGACCTACTCACCCTGAAGCAAAGCTCCAACCTTACTGAACAAATCAATATCTCAGGGGAGCTCTATTAACATCAAAGATCCACTAGTCTTCTCAGTTGCATCTGAGAAAGAAAAGACACCATAACTCTCTCACCCCCTCATTGTACAAAGTGTTCGTTAACTCCCTTCAAAAGTTATTCCTGATTGCAAGTCACCTGAACAAAAGACTTGGGATTGGTTTTTGATCACCTGATCAAAAGCTCATTGATGGCAGTCACCTGATCAAAAACCTGAGTGGATTTCTACCCGAGTGGTAGAAGAGTGGATGTACCCAGGTTGGGGAGCCACTATAAAATTCTTGTGTTGTCTGGTTGCCATCTTTTTCTTTTGTTCATGTTGTGCCTGTGCTAGTTAGGATTGTTGTGCATATGTTATTTAATTTATTATTGTTGATCCTGTGGTAGATTAGTTTATCTTAGGTTAGTATTTTTATTAATAGCAAAAAGTATTAAAAGTTTTCAGATACTCTATTCACCCCCCCCCCTAAAGTATTTCAGGTCTAACCCTCACTTTCAATTGGTATCAGAGCAAGATTCCTTTGGTTGTACAAGCTAACCCTTGAACCAAAAGATTCTTTGTTAGATCTAATTTTTTATTCCTATTAGGATTATATTCACAGCATGGCACAGAATAAAGATTATGCAAGCACCAGACCTTCATTGTGCAACTTAAACAAGTTTGCCATCTTGAAGGCAAGAATAAAAATCTATATGAATTCTATTAATGAGGACATCTACAATTCTATCTTAACACGTCCTCCTCAACCATCTATATTTATAGCAACCTCAAGCACTCATGCAGTTCCACCACCTGAGTGGACTGATGCTCAGAAGAAAGCCAAAGTTGCTGATTGTACAACCCCGTGTCCGGCGAGCAAGGTCGCCCGGAACCAGAGACCGGGCTGAAGATAGTGGGCGAGCTCGGCAGCAGGATAGCCAAGCCCGAGCTCGGCATTCATCGACCGGAGATCGGCATTCGTCGACTAGAGATCAGCATTCGTCGACCGGAGATCAGCATTCGTCGACCCCGAGCTCGGCATTCGCCGAGCTAGTCCAAGAATCATCAAAGCTCAAGTCAACTGATGCCGACTAAGGGACAGGCGAGCTCATCATCCCAGCTCGCGCCCTCGCAACGGAGCTCAGCAACAGCAGGCGAGCAGGACCTGCCGAGGTGATCAAGCTCCCCAGCTCGCCTAGATGTGTGAGGTACTTTTTACTGTTTTGCCCCCGCTGGTCTGTCTATAGCCCTTCAAAACAGTGGAGTTTGGCTGTTGGCAGACCCAACCAAGGGTATTTTGGTAATTTCAGGTCAGTTCTGTTTTGTTATTGGCAGTTCAGATTCTAAAAACTATAAATAGGACCCAAGGGGTACCTCAGAAGGCATGCTTCCTGTGCTTTCCTGCTCCAATTTTCAAGTGCTTTCTAAGGGTACCTTAGCTCGGCTTCTGGCCAAGGATGGGAAGCGCTCTCAGATCTTTCGGGTGTCTGGTGGGTCCTCCCCGCTGAGCCATTGGGTCAGTCTTTCCTTGTTTTCTTTATTGTTCTGCTTGCAGGGGTGAAGTAGGCACGAGACCACCCCTTCCCCAAGGGTGAACTCCACAGGAGACCGAGAAATCCGTTTCAACATTTTGGTGCGGTGAGCGTGGAGCGTGGTCAGTGCAGAAAAGCTTCAGCAAGTTCGATGATGGGAGGACAGGGATCTGACAGGCCAGACTCTCCCCCCCCCCCCCCCCCCCCGCCTCTCGCCACGGGGGGATGTTCGAGGATTTCAGGAATAAGGTGCTGAACCTCGTCAAGTTCGCACTCGGCACGCGGGCCGAGTGCTCGACTCCAGCGGTCCAGATCGCAACCGCCCCCTCTTTGGGAGAGGACGCCCCCGGCAAGCGAGCTGGGAAGGAAGTGGCCGAGGAAGGCCGGGGGTGCGAGCTCCCCGGGTGCGAGCTCTTCCCAGGCTCGGCAGGCCGAGGCCGGTTCGGCGAGCTGGGCTCGCGGGACTCGCCAGCTTGCCCAGTGGGGGGAGGAAGCCCCTTCAGTGACTTGTTTTCCTCTGCCCTAGTTCCAGATGGGTTCAGGGAACCCGAAATGTCCTACTACACCGGGAAGGGAGACCCGGTTCAGCATGTTCAATGGTTCGAGGATGTGGTCTCAATCCGACAGATGTCGGACGGGTTCAAGTGCCGACTCTTCGCCATCACCCTCAGGGAGAAGGCAAGGGAGTGGTTCCATCAGCTGCCGGCCAGCTCCATCTACTGCTTCGAGGACCTGCGCCGGGGGTTCATGCTGAGATTCACTACTTCGAAGAAGAGGAAGAAGGAGTCAGAATCCATGTTCCACATCAAGCAGGGGGTGAATGAGACCTTGGGGAGCTACGTGAATCGGTTCCAGGAGGAGGTTACTCAGGTCCAAGAGATGCCGAGCCATAGTTTGATGATGGCCTTCACCCTGGGCCTGCAGCATGGATTCTTCGGGATGGAGCTGAAGAGAGTCCCTCCCCCCCTCCTATGAGGAACTGATGGAGAGGGCGGCAAGAGAAGTTGACGGGGAGGCATCAAACCCGGAGTTTGCGCGGAAGTTGGCCATGTGGGCCATGGAGGAGGAGAAGGAGCCGAGAGGAGGAAGAGGACAGGAAGAGAGGAGAGGAGAGCCCCGGCAGAGGGAGCAGAGGCAGCTCCAGTGGCAGCCGCAGCCGAGGTGGGGGCGTCAGGAGCCCGACCGTCGGCTGGGCTGGAGACCAGAATGGCAAGGGCAGGGGCCACAAAGAGGGTACCAAGGAAGGGATCGTTATCAAGTAGGGCAAGATCAATACCACCACCCGGGCTAGAGGCAGGCCCAGAGGCCCCGGCTCCCCGACCAAGAGGAGGCTATGGCTATAGCCTTGGGGGAGAGGAGGAAGGCAGCAAGGAGAAGGAGGAGGGAAGTTAGGGTGGAGTTGCCTTATTGCGACTTCCATCAGGAGGAGGGGCACGCTACAGCCACGTGCCCGGAGTTCCTGGAAATGACAGGGAACAGGGAGCAGCAGTAGCAGCAGCAGCAGGGGCACCAGGAAGTAAGGATTGAGGAGGTCCTGCCTCGGGCAGAGGAAGACTGTTGCGAAGACCGGGTGGATGTTGGTACCCGAGGAGGGATCGGAGTGATCCACGGGGGGGGGGGGGTCGAGGCTTCCCGCAAGGCGAGCCTCCATACCATGTATTTCCGGAGCGTTGCCTCCACATCCCGCACCCCACCCCCAGAAGAAAGGATCACCTTCTCCAGGAGCGACATGCCAGATCACGAGGATCCGTTCTGTGATGTGCTGGTCATCAAGGCGGCCATCGAGAATTTTACCGTCTCTCGGATCCTCGTTGACAACGGGAGCTCCGTCAACGTCGTCTTCAAGAAGGCGTTTGACGCAATGAAGGTGGAGGCAAAAAGGGTGCTGGCCTCGGATGGACCCCTGTTTGGATTCTCGGGGGAAAGGAAGGAAGTGGAGGGAGGAGTAGGCCTCCATGTTACCCTGGGGGGCAATCCAGGAACTGCAGGTTCGTCATTGTGGACGCCCCCAGCAGCTACAGCACCATCTTCGGGAGGCCCCTTATCAGCGCCTTCTGCTGCGTCCCCTCATCATTCCACCAATGCCTAAAGTTCAATGCTGAGGGATTCTGGTCAGAGTCAGAGGGGATCCCAAGGTGGTGCGGGAATGCTATGTCACCACTGTGAACTCCATATCTTGGCAGGAGGGAGCCGAGGAGATGGGGCGAAGAATGGAGGAGGCTGAGCAGGAAGCAGGCAGGGAGGAGCCGGAGGAGGAGAGCTGCGCAAAGGAGGCAGCATGAAGAGATCAGGAGAATATGGCCGAAGCGATGGCCGTGGAGGAAGAGGTGGAGGTGGAGGTCCCCGTCCCGGAGGAGAGGGATGCTGAAGGATGGGGAGAGCAGTCCAGGTTGGAGGCCTAGGAGGAAGTGATGGAGCTGGAGGTTCTCACTCGGGGAGGTAGGGTGGAGAAGATCCACGTCAGTGGAGGGCTGACCCCAGAGGACCAAGGCAGGATGCTGGAATGCATCCAGAAGAACGTGGACATCTTCGCATGGAACGCCGCGGAGATGCCGGGGGTTGACGCGGATGTGGCCTGCCACCGCCTCAACCTGGACCCTGGAACCCGCCCCATCCAACAAAAGAAGAGGTCCACTATGGACAAGCTGGCAGAGCCTATCAGGGAGGAGGTGGCAAAGCTCCTCAAGGCCGGCTTCATGTCCGAGATCCAGTACCCTGGCTGGGTCTCCAATGTGGTCATGGTCAAAAAGGGAGACGGCCGAGGGCGAATGTGTATCGATTTTTCTTTACTTAATAAAGCTTGTCCTAAGGACTGTTATCCTTTGCCTCGGATCGACGCGCTGGTTGACTCAGCCGTTGGTTTTTTTTATAATGAGTTTTCTAGATGCTTTTTCAGGTTATCATCAAATCAGGATGCACCCCCCGGACATCAAGGATGTCTCGTTCATCACGGGGGACGGATGCTACTGTTACAAGATGATTCCCTTCGGGCTAAAGAACGCAGGGGAGACCTATCAAAATATGATGGATAGGGTCTTCAAAGAGCAAAAGGGGAGGAACCTGGAGGTGTATGTAGATGACCTTATGATCAAGAGTCAGGATGTGGACTCCCATCTCTGAGACCTAGAGGAGACCTTTTCCACTCTGCGCAAGTACAAGATGCGGTTGAATCCCCTAAAATGTGTCTTCGGGGCTAGCAGGGGAAAGTTCTTGGGAAACCTCCTCACCCCTGCAGGGGTCGAGCCGAGTCCTGATAAGGTCAAGGCTATCTTGGAGCTGGGATCGCCGAGGAATACTAAGGAGATCCAACGGTTGACAGGGAAGCTGGCAGGGTTGAGTAGGTTCCTCTCCCGGGCAGGGGAGAAGTGCTCCCCCTTCTTTAAAACACTAAGGGGTGGACAAAGGTTCGAATGGACCAAGGAATGCGAGGAGGCATTCCAGGCCCTCAAAATGCAGTTGACTCAGGCTCCACTGCTCCAAGGGCCCAAGGAGGGGGAGGACCTGTTTTTGTATCTCTGGGTCGGGGCGGAGGCCCTGAGTTCCGTCCTAGTTCGAGAAGAGGGGAAGAATCAGCTCCCCATTTATTATGTGAGCCGGGTCCTAAGAAAGGCCGAGCTCTGATACCCGATTTTGGAGAAGTTGGCCTTCGCCCTGGTCATCTAAGCCCGAAGGCTGCGGCCCTATTTCCAGGCACACTCAATCTGAGTTATGACTGACCATCCCCTCCGCAACATCTTTGAGGGGGTGGAGCATTCAAGCAGGTTGGCCAAGTGGTCGGTGGAGTTGAGCTAGTTCGACGTCTCCTTCGTTCTGCGCCTCTCGATCAAAGCTCAAGCGATGGGCGACTTATTGGCTGATTATGTGATTGAGGTGGCAGAGGAAGAGCTCACTCGTCCGACTCCTTGGAAGGTGAAGGTGGATGGTGCCTCGGGGAGGCATTCCCTAGGAGTAGGGGTGATCTTGGAAAGCCCTCAAGGAACCAGGATCGAGCAAACGGTGGTGATACACTTTCCCATCACCAATAATCAAGCCGAGTATGAAGTCGTGATAGCAAGGCTGCGCCTGGCCAGGGAGTTGGGGGTGTTGGACATGGAGGTCCTTACCGACTCCATGGTGGTAGCTTCCCAGATCAATTGGGAGTTTGAGGCAAGGGAGCCTACCCTGCGATCATACTTGGCCAAAGTAAAGGGGATCATCGGCACGTTCCAAACTTTCTCCATCCAGCACATGCCCCGGGAGGAAAATGAGCAGGTCGATCAGCTCACAAATCACGGTCCTCAGGTGGGAGGAACCATCACCGACCTGTTCCGCCCTTCCATCGAAGAAGGAGAGCTTATGGAGATAGATCAGCGGCCTTCATAGATGGACCCAGTTATAACTTTCCTTTCCACAGGAGAGTACCCGGAGGGGACAAATAAGAAGAAGCTCAGGCATAAGTCGGCGTATTACCTCCTCCAGGATGGGCAGCTGTATAGGAAGACACTCTCGGGGATGTTGGCTCGTTGCATGGCTGAAGGGGAGGTACAAAGAATCTTGGAGGAAGTCCACTCCGGAGAGTGCGGGAGGCACTCCGGGAGTCGGACCCTGGAGGGAAGAATTATCAGACAGGGGTACTTCTGGCCCACCCTGGGCCATGATGCGACGGAGTTCACAAGAAGGTGTCATAAGTGCCAGCTATTTGCCCCCCTCCAACTACAGCCGACTCAGCGACTCAAAAGTATCACGGACCCCTGGCCCTTCGCCATTTAGGGAATGGATTTGGTTGGGCCATTCCCCCAGGCCAGTGGGCAGAGAAGGTTCCTGCTAGTGATGATTGACTATTTCTCCAAGTAGATGGAGGTGAAGGCGCTGGCCAAGGTGACTTCCCAGGTCATCAGGAATTTCATCTGGGGGGAGATCATCTGCCGCCACGGCTGCCCCAGGCCATCGTCACGGACAATGGACCTCAGTTCGCCAGCTCAGAGTTTACCAGTTTCTGCGGGCAGCTCGGGATCGACCTCAGGTTCGCCTCGCTCCATCACCCTAGGAGCAACGGACAGGTGGAGGCCGCGAACAAAATCATCGTCAACCACCTCAAGAAGAAAGTGGAGAATTTGAAGGGGAGCTGGGTGGAGCAGCTTCCCGCGGTTCTCTGGGCTCTAAGAACCACCCCTAACACAGCTACAGGAGAGACCCCCTTTAAGCTCTCCCATGGGTGCGAGGAAGTGCTCCCCGTGGAATTTGAAGTTCAAACGCCCCAGGTCATCGCCGCAGGGGAAGGCAGGGAAGGATGGAGAGCCGAGAACGAGGAAGAGCTGAGGTTCTCCCTTGACATGTTGGAAGAGCTGAGGGACCTTTCCTCCATCCGACAGGAAGAGGTGAAAAGGAGAATGGCCAAGTACTTTGACAAGTATGTCAGAGTCAAACAATTTGTGGAAGGGGACTTGGTACTAAAGAAGGTGGATGCAGTAGGGAGGTCGGCATCTGTAGGGAAGCTCAACCCCAGCCGGGAGGGACCGTTTATTGTAAAAGAGGCTTTAAAATAGGGGGGTTATCGACTCCAAAATGTAGAGGGCGAGACCTTGAGTCTCACCTGGAGTGGTGACGACTTAAAACGTTTTTCCCCTGAAACATGTAGGTGATACCTTGATTATAATAAAATTCTTTAACACTTCAGTACTGTCACAGCTAGCTTGCATGAAGAAATGGAATATGTTTGGACCCCGAGCAGATCCCGTTGTCAGGCTCTCACCTAGCTGGCAGGGCTGGAAGTCACTCGGTGTCATCCTCGGGCCTCGAGCAGATCCAGCTATCAGGCTCTCACCTAGCTGGCAGGGCTGGAAGTCACTCGATGGTGGTAGTAGTGGACCTCGAGCAGATCCCGCTGTCAGGCTTTCACCTAGCTGGCAGGGCTGGAAGTCACTCTGTGTCATCCTTGGGCCTCGAGAAGATCCCGCTCTCAGGCTCTCACCTAGCTGGCAGGGCTGGAAGTCACTCGATGGTGGTAGTAGTGGACCCCGAGCAGATCCCGCTGTCAGGCACTCACCTAGCTGGCAGGGCTAGAAGTCACTCGGTGTAATCCTTGGGCCTCGAGCAGATCCCGATGTCAGGCTCTCACCTAGCTGGCAGGGCTGGAAGTCACTCGATGGTGGTAATAGTGGACCCCGAGCAGATCCCGCTGTCAATCTCTCACCAAGCTGGCAGGGCTGGAAGTCACTCGGTGTCATCCTTGGGCCTCGAGTAGATCCCGTTGTCAGGCTCTCACCTAGCTGGCAGGGCTGTAAGTCACTCGATGGTGGTAATAGTGGACCCCGAGCAGATCCCGTTGTCAGGATCTCACCTAGGTGGCAGGGCTGGAAGTCACTCGGTGTCATCCTTGGGCCTCAAGCAGATCCCGCTGTCAGGCTCTAACCTAGCTGGCAGGGCTGGATGTCACTCGATAGTTGTAGTAGTGGACCCCGAGCAGATACCGCTGTTAGGCTCTCACCTAGCTGGCAGGGCTGGAAGTCACTCGGTGTCATCCTTGGGCCTCGAGCAGATCCCGCTGTCAGGCTCTCACCTAGCTGGCAGGGCTGGAAGTCACTCGATGGTGGTAATAGTGGACCCCGAGCAGATCCCGCTGTCAAGCTCTCACCTAGCTGGCAGGGCTGGAAGTCACTCGGTGTCATCCTTGGGCCTCGAGCAGATCCCGCTGTCAGGCTCTCACCTAGCTGGCAGGGCTGGAAGTCACTCGATGGTGGTAGTAGTGGACCCCGAGCAGATCCCGCTGTCAGGCTCTCACCTAGCTGGCAGAGCTGGAAGTGTAACACCCCAGTTTTTGCAAGAGGTTTAGTCTGCTGTTCTGGAAATTTTTGGGTTCTGGCAGGAGGCACACGGCCTGCGACACGGGCGTGTCGCAGGGCGTGTCGAGGCCGTGTCGACACTCGGCCCAAGTGTCGACACTTTGTGCTCGACAAAGTGTCGAGAGTGAGGCACACAGCCTGCGACACGGGCGTGTCGCAGGGCGTGTCGAGGCCGTGTCGACACTCGGCCCAAGTGTCGACACTTTGTGCTCGACAAAGTGTCGAGAGTGAGGCACACGGCCTGCGACACGGGCGTGTCGCAGGGCGTGTCGAGGCCGTGTCGACACTCGGCCCAAGTGTCGACACTTTGTGCTCGATAGAGTGTCGAGAGTGGGGCACACGGCCTGCGACACGGGCGTGTCGCAGGGCGTGTCGAGGCCGTGTCGACACTCGGCCCAAGTGTCGACACTTTGTGCTCGACAGTGTGTCGAGACTGGGGCACACGGCTTGGGACACGGGCGTGTCCCAGGCCGTGTCACCTCTCGGGTTGGTGTTGGGGCCGTGTCGTTGGAGCTACACGGCAGGCCACACGGCCGTGTCACTGGGGACACGGGCGTGTCAGATTGAACACGGGCGTGTCGGATGCCCGTGTCTGATTCCAGGCGCGTCGATTTGAGACGGCGAATGAGGCACACGGCCCTGGACACGGGCGTGTGCCAGGCCGTGTTCGGCCCAGATCTTTTTTTTTTCAGGCGAATCGCAGCCAGTCTTTTTCTGGTTTTGGGATCTAACGGTTCAGGCCATCTTCTGGGGATTTAAGCCCGAAGTTAGGGCTGCAGATCCTCACTTTTTCCAAGTTCTCTCTTTCTAAGATCTTGAGAAAACCTAGAGCAAGGAGGAAGAAGAAGAACTCTTGGGCTGTAGGAAGGGTGTCGGAGCTCCGAATCGCGAGCCGAGTCCGGATCCGTGGAGCTTAGACCGCTGCGAAGTTTTCCATCCGGATAGTTTGCCATGGCAAGGAAGAGGAGTCGGAAGGTAACGACATCTCTCCTCTCGGTCTTTAGGATGCACGTTTTAGCATCATCTAGTTTTCTTTTCTCTAATTTTTGGGCACCAAACTCTCAAATGAGAGGGGTTTTGGCTTGCCAAGTTTCAAGAGGAACTTCCGGGTCGATTGAGTCCGTCCCCGGCATATTTTGCATTAGAGATCCGCTTCGCTAGTGGATTAGGCATGGTGGGTGAAGCCGTAGTCGCGACCGTTAGTCCGACACGGTGATGTTGCATACGAACTTAGGGATTCGTAGAGGTTATCGATGCGGCAAGATGCCGTTTGTGTTGTGGTGGTGATTGTCCCGTTTGCTTGGAAAGAGTACATGTAGTCGAACCCGGACAAGGTTAGCTCCTCGTGGTGGTAGATGGTTTCCTTGACAAGGTTAGCTCCAAATGAGAATGGAGATGGTTTCCTTGGTGGACAAGGTTAGCTCCGCACGAGTTGGAGATGTTTTCCTTGGTGCGCGGGAACGCTGCGGTACAAAGAGGGATTGCGATGTGTTTAGTCTTGGTTGTGTTGTGCCAAGGCGTGGCTATGTCTCCGTGGTCGGCTGGCTATCCCGTGACACGTGCGTCATGTGTGGAGAGTGTCCCGGCGAGACTAGTCCCCTTCTGTGAGACTGACGAGAATGTCAAGCTTGGGGCAAGCCCGGGCAAAGAGGCCATGAGCGGGTGGGGTCCAGCAAGGCTTCTTAGAATCGGTCAGTCTGTGGTTGTTGGAATCCTGACAGGAGACGTCAGAGCTTGCAGGCAAGCCCGGGGCTAAGCCCACGAGCGGGTGGGGCCTTGGCAAGATTTCCATGTGGCGGCCTGTGCGCCGTGTGAGGGAGTTGTGTCTCCCTCAATGTTTGCGGCTTTATGCCAATTGGGGAAATGTGAGTACCCAAATGTTGTGATGTTGTGCTAGATGCATACGGTTTAGGGTACCTTGGGTGAAGCCCGGGTGTTGCATTCATGTTGCATAGTAGGCCCTTTCTTTATATGCTCAACCAGTAGAGAACATGTTTGTTGATTGAGACATCCAAGCCTGTTTTAATGTATTTCTATTTATAGAACTTTATATTGCATATGAAGTGCTGACTTGCAGGTTGGAGGGTTCCCCGGGGTCCGTTAGGGGCGGCCGGGAGGAGATGTGTTGTTACACAGTTTGAGGTCAGCCTTTGCTGACCCACGTTACTAATAATTTTTACAGGGCAAGGATCGCACGCAGGAGCTAGCACGCCGGCCAAAAAGGCCTAAGCCCATGAAGTGTTTTCTCTTTTGTAGCACTACTTTTGATGATGTATGTTTGAGACTATTTTGTCCGGCTTGCATGCCGAGGTAGACTAGGAGTGCTGAGCACATTCATGTTTGGTTGTACTATCTACCCTTTTGGACATTTGATGTAAGGCCTTAAGGCCATTTGTTTACTCTTTTGGATTAGTGGATAACTTCTAGTTGTGCTTGGTTTTCCGCTGTGTTGTGCAAGTGTTTTGAGTTTGGGTAGCTATATCAACTTTTAATACTGAAGCTGTGGTGTTCGTATGTTGTGGGGCCCCGGCCGGACCCATATTATACGTCTATTACAGGGGAGGTGTTACAGGAAGTCACTCGATGTCATCCTTGGGCCTCGAGCAGATCTCGCTGTCAGGCTATCACCTAGCTGGCAGGGCTGGAAGTCACTCGATGGTGGTAATAGTGGACCCCGAGCAGATCCTGCTGTCAGGCTCTCACCTAGATGGCAGGGCTAGAAGTCACTCAGTGTCATCCTTGGGCCTCGAGCAGATCCCGCTGTCAGGCTCTCACCTAGCTGGCAGGGCTGGAAGTCACTCGATGGTGGTAGTAGTGGACCCCAAGCAGATCCTGTTGTTAGGCTCTCACCTAGCTAGCAGTGCTGGAAGTCACTCGGTGTCATCCTTGGGCCTCGAGCAGATCCCGCAGTTAGGCTCTCACCTAGCTGGCAGGGCTGGAAGTCACTCGATGGTGTCAACCTTAGACCCCAAGTAAAGACCAAGAAGTTTTGGATGTCAAGGAATAAGGGGGAGAGGTTCTGCACAAGCAAGTTTGGACTCGCCCGACCCAGCTCGGCATCGACAAAGGGGTGGTGAGCCAGGCCTCGGGAGCTCGCTGAAGGAAGGCGAGCTAGGCCAGGGTACTTCCCCCCTTTGTCTGTTCTACTTAGAGTTTTTTCTGAATTCAACCTAAATGGCTCGCGGGCGAGCTGAGGCGGCATAACAAAGGCGGAAAGCTACCCGCTCCCGAATCGCCTGAAGCTCGACAAAGGGGTGGCGAGTCAGGCCTCAGGGCCTCGCTGAAGGAAGGCGAGCTAGGCCAGGGTACTTCCCCCCTTTGTTTGTTCTACTTAGAGTTTTATCTGAATTCAACCTGAATGGCTCGCGAGCGGGCTGAGGCGGCATAACAAAGGCGGAAAGCTGCCTGCTCCCGAATCGCCTGAAGCTCGGCAAAGGGGTGGCGAGCCAGGACTCAGGGCCTCGCTGAAGGAAGGCGAGCTAGGCCAGGGTAATTCCCCCCTTTGTTTGTTCTACATAGAGTTTTTTCTGAATTCAACCTGAATGGCTCGCGGGCGAGCAGAGGAGGCATAGCAAAGGTGGAAAGCTGCACACTCCCGAATCGTCTGAAGCTCGGCAAAGGGGTGGCGAGCCAGGCCTCAGGGCCTCGCTGAAGGAAGGCGAGCAAGGCCCGGGTACTTCACCCCTTTGTCTGTTCTACTTAGAATTTTTTCTGAATTCAACCTGGATGGCTCGCGGGTGAGCTGAGGCGGCGCAACAAGGTCGGAAAGCTGCTCGCTCCTGAATAGCCTGAAGCTCGGCAAGCATTCGAAACATACCCACTCGCGGGCGCGTATTCGTGATTATCCTACTCACAGTATCTGCCTACGCGAGGTCGCCCAGGGAAGTACTCGCGGACATACAGGGCACAGCGAATAGAAAACAAAAAGAAAAAGAGAAGGGACATGGCATGGGTATGATCGAAAACCTTTTTCATTAAATGAAGGTGTTTACAAAAAATGTTTACAGGGACTCGCCTCGGCGAGTAAACCAAAAAGAAGAAATACAAGTTCAAGCCTCCCCCCCCCCCCCCCCCGCCGGAATGGTCCTCCCCTTCACCCGGCTGGTACGAGAAGCCCTTCCCGAACATCGCATCCAGGCTGTCTTCTTTCTCGCTGGGCGGAGTCGCCGGGAACAAGCTCGGCATTAGGTCCCTGGCAGAGATCTCCTTGCATCCTGGCACCAGAACCCTCGTGTCCTTCATCATTTGGACGGTGCACTCGGCCGCTTGGATGGAGTTGATCTGCAACCTCTCGGCGAGATCGGCCTCGCCAAAGACCTGTGGCCTCTTATAGGGGAGGGAAGGATCGACGTCGCAGGCCGGGAAGAAAATCTCCGCCTAGCGGCGGACCTCGCGGTTGAGGTGTTGATTCTCCTCCTTCAGCTTCGCGTTCGCCCCCTCCAGCTCGGCAAGGCGGGCGCGCAGCTGGCTAATTGATGGAGCCGACTTCCCACAACATGTGGCCAAGGAGTGTCCTCCCTCTGACGATGATGGTGACCCGGTAGATTTGAATGGAGACGTCGGCCCGCAACACTTTGATGACGGCGATAGCATGCTTACGGACGACGCTTGGAAGCGTCGCCACAATAGCCGTCCAGAGCGCAAGCCCAATTATTATTTATTAATAATATATATTAATAAATAATAATTGAGTAATAATATATTTTATTAGTTGTTTTATTTCAAAATTATCATTTTTTTATTTCATGTTTAATTTCATGTATTATTTGTAACATGGTTATGTTATAAAACCATGGTGTATGGTTGTATTTTATTTCATTTTCATGTTGGGCTGCATGTAGCCCTTTTCCCTTGATTGTAAAGCCTATATAAAGGCATGCACTCCTTTGTTTTTCCCAAGTGAATGAATGAAAAGAAAATCTAATTTCAAGATTGAAATCCTCCTCCTTCTCCAAGGCAAATTTCGGCCCCCTCTATTCCTCTTCTTCTTTGGCCGCCGGCCACCCTCCCCCTCCCCTCTCTCTCAGCCTCCCTTCCCCTCCTTCCTCATCTCTACCTTGCCTCCTTGCTACCCGAGCCATCTCTTTTCCCCAACATCCAAGCCGTCACCTCCACCCTCACAAGCCCGGCTACCACCAAAACTCCTCTCCATAACCCGAGCCCCACCACCACCACCCTTCACAAACCCGAGCAGCTCCTCTCCATAACCCGAGCACCACCACCACCACCCTTCACAAATCTGACCCCCCACCCTATTCCCCTTCCTAAAAACATTAAAGATCCTCTACCATATTCATCCCTTATTTACCATATTCAAAATATATCCCCATCCTTAAATTCTCTACCTATCATATTTTAAATTATATCATTCCTTAACTATTTCTGATATCCTGCCACCTTTTTCTCTCTCCTACCTTATTGGGAAATATTATTTCCATATTCAGAAGATTTTGCAGGGACTTTCCAAATATAGTGTGATACGAAGAAGGCGACGAATTTCTCTCCCTCCGGTGTATCTCTGGCGGAGCCGTTGAAGAACGATTCTAGTAGAGTGAATCGGATTCATCAAATCCGGTTGGGTAACGAACATTTCCACATTTATGTGTTTCTCTTCTTTAGATAGATCTTCAGCATTGGCAAATTGAGTGGCTTGTGTAACGCTTGAATTTTCGTGGCTAATTTCTTTTAGTTATCGTCATGTTTATTTCTTTCGTTCAAGTTTGTGAGGCGTGGCGGCCCTCGTTTGTATTTTGTTGGGAGAAAACCACCCTTGCCCGAATCTTTTGTTTTTCGGTGGCTTCTCTTTTGGTACAACACGCTCGATCGAACCGTGTAGGTTCTTTTCGCTTGAGAGGACCTTGGCCCATCGTCTTGGTATTATCTTAAGGGGCCTTGCGAACCCCCCACCCCCCCCCCCCGTAATCTTTAATTAGTAATAATATTAATTGAGTCATTGTCGCGTTAAATGCTTGGGCGTGACGTGCGGGATATTGGACCGCGTCGTGTTAGTTACGTCGATCACCATAACGCCCAAAAGGAATAGCCTACATCAAATTTGGTATCAAAGCGAGGTTCCCGTCAATTTCCTAATTGGCACTCCTCCCCCTCTTATGTGGCACGTACGTACGCACTCACCCGTTTCGTTGCAGATCAATATTTAGAAGATTAGTTTTCATGAAATGCATTGAAATTCCACAATTTCAAGGTTCAAATTAAAAACAAATAAATTTCAAATTTTAAATTTTAAATTTCAGATTTCAAATTTCAAATTTCAGATTTCAAATTTAAAAATTTCAAATTTCAAATTTCAAAATTCACAATTTCAAATTTCAAATTTCAAATTTCAAAATTTAAATTTCAAATTTCAAATTTCAAATTTCAAAATTTCAAATTTCCAATTTCAAGTTTCAAAGTTTAAAATTCAAATTTCAAATTTCCAATTTCAAAAAAATCCAAATATTTTTTAATAATCCTCATAATTTTCCAGCAAGAACCCTATTTTCTTATAGGTATAACCCTAGTGGATTAGCGGGACAATTCCAACTGCCATAAATATTTTGTCCCAAGAGAGTTATTCTATGCACTTGTAATTATGGCCTATGACGTTCACGTTTCCAGGTTGGACTTTTGGTATGATAAAACCATGACTAAGTTTCCCCCTAGGCAATGCCACACTTGTCCTACTTATGACGGTTTAGGGTGTCCTAAAATTTTTAGGGATTGGCTTAAGGGTATAGAACTTCATTTTAAGTGTTACGGATGGGATGACCCCAAAAAGATTCACTTTGCCCGAGAGCGGTTAATAGGTCAGGCCCAGTTATTTTGGCTGAACGAAGAGCGTCGTGTTGATGGTTATCAACATAATTGGCAGGCGATGCGTAGCCTCCTTTCGGATCAATTTGATCCCGCCTATCTCCGTACTACCAACACCGAGCCTGTGAGTCAGTATTGTTATGGCACTAGAACCAAGCCGGATCATAGGAGTGATATATTATCCCAAGATAGGTCCTTTCCCCAGGTCGTTAGAGCTACCCATAGCGTACCTGCACCTACCTATAGAGGAAGGGAAACAGTGAGGTCCCCTATCCCGAGTTCTGTACATGTGACTGCTAGGACTGTCATGAGCCCATGGGTGAGAGTAGTCCTACCCGTAAAGGTAGGCAAACGATTACGACATATGTGTCAAGTGGCGCTCCTGATCTTGGCTCTATTGAGCATCCTACCCCGATTACGTCGTTAGGCTCTATTAAGGCTCTCCCCGAGTTGCCTGAATTAGTCGTTGACTCTCCTGTTGAGTCTGAGGCGGTGTCTAGGACAGTGCCCGTCACTGAGGACAAGGCTGAATACACTGGCGATTTGAGTGATGATGAGGAGATTGGTTACCCTAGTGACCTGGATGAGGATTTCTCCCCTGAGGAATCATCTCCACCCCCCTTCGACAATATTTTAGTCATGGAGTCTTCTGATGACCCTGAGTCAGAAGACATTCCGGCTGAGTCGGTAGAGTCATCCAATGTTGAGAGCTTACCTGTTACTAAATTAGGTGAGGACTTGCTAGGACCCGGTATTATTATGGTTGACCCAGAGTTAATAGATGATTCAACGGTATTGGAAGAGTCACCTTGGGATGGTTGTTCAATTTGGAGTAATCTTAGTGTGATACATCCGGGAGTTAGTTCGTTTACGTTAGCAACGCCGCTTAAAAGTCAAGTTAATTTTGATACTCCCCGGGATTCGATTTGCCCATCCCTCTATTCTGCTTTAGGCAATGTACCCACCTCATGGGAAGAGCTAGTCAACGAAGGTTGTGAAGCTTTGGTAGATTTACCCTGCGCGGAAGACTTTTCTTTGGAGGACGGTTGCACTGAGGGTCCGATAGACATTTCATTGATAGCTCCTTCGCCTGGGACCCGTGTTAGTTTAGAAATTTTGTCAGGTACGATTTTGCCAACCTATGATATGACCACTGATGCTGAGTTAAATGATATATCTAATGAATTGGAAGACATATCAGCTGGGTTTTCAGTGAGGACGAATCCACTGTTTAATTTTTCCTATGATTTTAATGGCCTGCAACCGGAGGCTTGTTCTTGGACGAGTAATCCGTGTTTTGACGTTGAGTGTGACTTAACTTCCCCTACGGAATCACCCATGTCGACTCTCCCTCCGGTTCATTTAACTCGAGTAGATGATTTGTTAGGACACGAGCTAGTCATTTCTAGCCCTTTATATTTGGAGAAGTTTATTATTACCTCCTCCCCATTAGGCTTACTTCGATGGATGAGGGTAAACGTAGTTGGTGACGAACGTTTTCTGCTGGTTATTCATTACGACACTTTTAAATCAAAATTTAATTCCAAATTTAAAACGAAAACGTTAGGCTCCACCGAAATAATTTTTGAATTTAAAGCACTCGTGCCACCTGACATAGTTCCGTTATTTTCTACTATTAATTTTAGTCATGTTGCACATGGGTTCACCCCACATGGTTTTAATTCAATTAGGCGCATTCTTATCCTTTTAATCCATCAAAATGCATCCTTTAATTTCCTTGCGAGTTTGTATCAGAAAGTCTCCCACTATTATGTGATTGATTTGGTTTTGGCTTGTCTCACCCCTGAACGGATGCTCCCGGGCACCTTAGAAATAATAACGAATCGGCTAGTCTATTCTTTACGAATTTTACGGAAGTTTGGTGACATGACATTTCTTTTAAAAGTTTCCACTGATTGGGGCATAGCTCCTATTTTCATCGTTACATACTTTACGCTTTATGCTTCTATGCCACCTGAAATGTCTACCTCTTCGTATATATTTTCCACTATGCTTTCTGTTGGGTTGGGTGGTGACAGTTTCCTAGGATCGTTCTTCTTCTCGGTCCCCATCGGAGGTATGTTGGTGGATGTTGTTGAAATTATTTTTCCTTCTTTGGATAACGCGTATTTGAGGTCCCTCCAAGACCACCTTTTGCCATGCAAGTTCTTCTTCCCTGTCGATGACCTTCCAGGCGAGTACACACGGGTATACTCATCAATGATGAGTATTTTTAAGAGGGGGAGGATTGATGGAGCCGACTTCCCATGATATGTGGCCAAGGAGCGTCCTCCCTCTGACGATGATGGTGACCCGATAGGTTTGAATGGAGACGTCGGCCCGCAACACTTTGATGACGACGACAGCATGCTTACGGACGACGCTTGGAAGTGTCGCCACAATAGCCGTCCAGAGCGCAAGCCCAATTATTATTTATTAATAATATATATTAATAAATAATAATTGAGTAATAATATATTTTATTAGTTGTTTTATTTCAAAATTATCATTTTTTTATTTCATGTTTAATTTAATGTATTATTTGTAACATGGTTATGTTATAAAACCATGGTGTATGGTTGTGTTTTATTTCATTTTCATGTTGGGCTGCATGTAGCCCTTTTCCCTTGATTGTAAAGCCTATATAAAGGCATGTACTCCTTTATTTTTCCCAAGTGAATGAATGAAAAGAAAATCTAATTTCAAGATTGAAATCCTCCTCCTTCTCCAAGGCAAATTTCGGCCCCCTCTATTCCTCTTCTTCTTTGGCCGCCGGCCACCCTCCCCCTCCCCTCTCTGTCAGCCTCCCTTCCCCTCCTTCCTCATCTCTACCTTGCCTCCTTGCTACCCGAGCCGTCTCTTTTCCCCAACATCCAAGCCGTCACCTCCACCCTCACAAGCCCGGCTACCACCAAAACTCCTCTCCATAACCCGAGCCCCACCACCACCACCCTTCACAAACCCGAGCAGCTCCTCTCCATAACCCGAACACCACCACCACCACCCTTCACAAATCCGACCGCCACCCTATTCCCTTTCCTAAAAACATTAAAGATCCTCTACCATATTCATCCCTTATTTACCATATTCAAAATATATCCCCATCCTTAAATTCTCTACCTACCATATTTTAAATTATATCATTCCTTAACTATTTCTGATATCCTGCCACCTTTTCTCTCTCCTGCCTTATTGGGAAATATTATTTCCATATTCAGAAGATTTTGCAGGGACTTTCCAAATATAGCGTGATACGAAGAAGGCGACGAATTTCTCTCCCTTCGGCGTATCTCTGGCGGAGCCGTTGAAGAACGATTCTAGTAGAGTGAACCGGATTCATCAAATCTGGTTGGGTAATGAACATTTCCACCTTTATGTGTTTCTCTTCTTTAGATAGATCTTGTGGCATTGGCAAATTGTGTGGCTTGTGTAACGCTTGAATTTTCGTGGCTAATTTCTTTTAGTTATCGTCGTGTTTATTTCTTTCGTCAAGTTCGTGAGGCGTGGCGGCCCTCGTTTGTATTTTGCTGGGAGAGAACCACCCTTGCCCGAATCTTTTGTTTTTCGGTGGCTTCTCTTTTGGTACAACACGCTCGATCGAATCGTGTAGGTTCTTTTCGCTTGAGAGGACCTTGGCCCATCGCCTTGGTATTATCTTAAGGGGCCTTCCGACCCCCCCCCCCCCCCCGTAATCTTTAATTAGTAACAATATTAATTGAGTCATTGCTGCGTTAAATGCTTGGGCGTGACGTGCGGG
The DNA here is from genome assembly GCA_039583875.1 of Platanthera guangdongensis. NCBI lineage: Eukaryota > Viridiplantae > Streptophyta > Magnoliopsida > Asparagales > Orchidaceae > Platanthera > Platanthera guangdongensis. The sequence goes on from CM077165.1 coordinate 132,831,534, forward strand.
ATATTGGAGCGCATCGTGTTAGTTACGTCGATCACCATAACGCCCAAAAGGAATAGCCTACATCACTAATCTCCTCCCCTTACTCGGCGTTGCGGGCCTGAAGCTCCCTTGTGGCCTTGGCATCCTGGTGAAGAGAAAATCCGGTTAGCAACAACGCAAAATATTCCAAGTAAAGGAGAAGAGGAGAGCTTGACGTTTACCAGTCCGCAGACGGCCTGGGCGAGAAGACCCTCGGCGATGCCGAGCTGCTTTGCCTGATCAGCAACCTTATCCTTGGCGAGGTCGCGAGTTTGCTCGGCCTTTTGGAGTTGATTGTTGAGGGAGAAGCTGCGGCGCACCAGCATGTGATGCAGCTCTAGGGCTCACAGGTCGGCCTGCATGCCCTCATGGCCGAGCTGCCGCAGGGTCATGTTCTTGTATGCCTCGGCATCCTCGCGGCCATAGAGGCCGAAGCCGAGGGCATAGGCATGGCCAGTGGCGGGCTCGCGGTCATGCCAGGACGGATGCAGTGTGGATACGGAGACCCAATGGGCCAGCTCATCCCACTGCACCATCGGCTCGCCCGCCGAGTCCTTCCACCGCCCCCCGAAGTTGAAGAGGGGATGTTCTTTCGGAGCCCCCCGCTCGTGAGATGTTCTCTTCACCGAAGGAGGTGGGGAGAGCGCCGCCCCGGAAGCGAGAGCCTCGCCACCTTTCCGCCCCTTGCTGGTAATCTCTTTCATCGGGCTCTCTGGCGACGCGTCAGGGGCGATCTCCGGCGAGCTTATGTACTTGGGGCTGGACTGATGTTGTTGTTGTTGTTGCCCCCGCGGAGCCAGTAGGGCCCTCCTCATCTTTCTCTGGCGGGATAGCGGGTTCGACCCTGCATCTGCAGGTCGCCTCTTGCTGGAAGAAGGTTGGGAGAGGGCCGCCTCATCCCGGCAGGCCGCCGCCACCGCCTCCATAGGGCCCAGGGTGAGTGCGGACCTGATCGTCCCACTCGCCTGTTATCTATCGAGGGCCAGGGGTGAGTGCGAGCTCGCTTACTCCACTCGCCCTACATCTTCTCTACCCCCAGCCCGGGCTAGTCAAGGATATCCAAAGCACTCGCCTACTGCCGACTCGCCTGAGATTTAGACCACACGATTTTGCTGGTTTGGCTCTTGTCGATCCCACTCGCCGGATATATGGTTGTACATAAAGTTTGCACCATACATAATGTATCGAAGGTCTTAAGGGTGAACATCATTCAAGAGAATGTGTTGCTTAAGGGTAAACCATGGAATGTGATATTATGAGTTAATCTTGATTAAGATAGTGGCAAATGAATAACCATAGAATTTTGGTTGAAGTCTCAAGGCAAGTCACCAAGGGGTGACGGATGTTAGTGAACATGGACACTAAGGGGAAGTGTTAGTCTTGAAGTTCAATGAAAGATCGTCACTCCCCTATAAGTATCATAAGACATTAAGATAGTTTAAGAGTAACAATGAGAGTGAGTTATTAGCAATGGGTAGCCACTAATAAAAATAATTGTCTTAGAAAGGGGGATTTGAGCTTCAACACGTTGTATTCCCTGGTATCGCTGCAAGCCTTTCACCGGGTAGCCCTCGAGAAGTCCATGATTCACCCTAAACTTCTAAGTACAATTATAATTAGATAATAGTAGTCTAATTAGGAGAACAAAAGGTACGATAAACCTCATCTCGAGGTATAGGATGGAATGGTACAAGATGGGTTAGTCCTGTGAGCTAAAGGCTCGGGAGTTAGTAATATCAGGACAGGTTAGTCCTGCGAGATAAAATCTCGAGAGATAGTAATATCAAGATGGGTTAGTCCTGTGAGCTGAAGGCTCAAGAGATAGTAATATCAGGATGGGTTAGTCCTGCGAGTTGAAGGCTCGGGTGATAATAATATCAGGACGGGTTAGTCCTGCGAGCTGAAGGCTCCGAAGATAGTAATATCAGGACGGGTTAGTTCTGCGAGCTGAAGGCTCGGTAGATAGTAATATCAAGATGGGTTAGTCCTACGAGCTAGAGGCTCGGGTTGAGACAAACTTGTACGTACATAAAAACAAATTTGCGGTGGGTCTTTCGGTACTCATCCAGTCGGCGCACCGAGAGAAGTACGTTTACTCTGGTGAGGTGTGAGGGTTTATGGGGCCAGTAGATTGTTTATACTGCGGCTGGAGGACCATCTCCTAAATGCACACCCGACCAAAAAGACTGGTGGATTTCCTACAAGAGTACGTAGGAGCTCTGTTGTTGTGTTCTTAGCGTTGAGGTATACATAAGGTCTAGACCCGGTAGTGTGCTTGCCCTCCTAGGTGTGGATGTACTCACTCCACTGTCACGGTGAGCTATGATGTTTGGTACCTGAGAGGCTAGCTACCTCCAAAAAGTAGGGAATGTTTGAAAGGTCTGTGCACGAAGTAGGGTGAGTGAGTTGCATCATAATTTATTGCATTGCATCGCATAACATGACATTCATTAATTAGTATAGCTTAGATTATAACTGCAGTCCCACATCGTATAAATAAGTATGAGCTTTTTATATGATAAGTTACTTTAGAAACCTTAACTTATACGTTTGTATGAGTATTCATATAATTTAATATACATTTTGTGATGGTAGTGTAACTCGTTTACCTTACTTTACTCTACATTAGTGCATTGATCTTACTTTACTGTTACTGCCTTATAGGAGTTCTCTTCATATTTATATATATATACTGCTAGTTAGATTCATTGCACCTGCATTTTTATACTACTTTGTTGTCCTCCTCTTTCTTCTTCCCGCGCGATGTCTAGGAGTCGCGGGGGTGAGGCGAGGATGAAGCGACTTAGTCTTTTTGACAAATGATCGGTGGACCACATCATTTTAGGAGCGCATGGAGCCGCAACAATAGTACCATCCGGAGGACCAGCAACTTGAGGAGGCAGGACTTGAGAAGAAGTTATCGCGCACTATTACTACCATTACTGGACGTCACGATGATGAGTGTTTTGTTTTAGCTTCCGCTTAGAGATGTTGTGAGTGAGATATTTTGTACTTTCATTTTGGACATGTATCGGGCATAAGTCCTTACTCTCTTTTGTACTCATTGTTGGACTACTATTTCATATATATATAATGATATGTTGTGATTTGTAAACTTATTGTTATAGTTTTACTTATTTTCTCAAATTGACCTAAATGTTGAAATGATCGTACTAGCCGGCAGGATCGGCGTCATACGATGGCAAATAACTCGTGAGTTGGTGTCGCCGTAAGGCGGCGGTTCTGGGCATAAGACCCGGGTAAGTCCCTGGTAAGAGGAGGGGTTTTACGGCGCGCGCAAGGATTGGCCGCACGTGTACTGTCTGTGCGTGCGCGTGAGAGCTTTGTTTCATCCCCTCTTTTAGTGTGATTTGGTCCCTTCGAGTGTGTGCGACTCGCGTGCACTACTCTCTCAATCGGATCACATCGCTTGAGTATTTCGGTCAAAGTCCAATCAATTTGACTCGTAAATCTTTAGGCTGAACCTTATCAATTTTAGCAGCACTCACTCCTCTTGTTTATGTCATCCAATTAATTTTTTGAATTTTTTTCTCTTCACCCGACAGTTCACTTTTTTAAAATCAAAAATTCTGATGGAAATTCTTAAAATGTATGTGACAGATAAACTATGGACTGAACAGATGGTGGCTGCTGGTTGGTTGATAGTTGATTGGTTTAAAGTGCATTATTGTCCATCGAACATACAATAATAGAACATGAATACTTCATTAAATAATATTTCGAATCTTAAATATCAATTTTCTTATGAAAAAAGACATTTTAAAAGGATGCATTCTTTCTGTAGTTATTTGGATTTAAATAGTGACACATGCCACCATTGAAAGAAGGAAAATTTTTACATGTGGCACCACCACGGACCATGGCTGTGGGTTTAAATAGTGCCTTGACCCATCTTTTTATTTTTTTCTTTCGCGATTTCACCTCTTTCACTCTTTCATCGGGGACAATGGCGAGAACCAGCAACAACCTTAGCTCTTTCATCCCCCTCTTTTGATCTCCACGGCGAAATCCCTAGCTCCCGTCATTGTGCAGGAACCAGGTTTTGTTAGCCGGCGCTGCCTAAACTCCCAGGAGAGAAGAATACAAACTAGCGAAATCCCTAGCTCCAACTCCGCTTCCATCCTCCTCCACGACGAAGGCTTTAGCTCTACGGCGAAAGTCCTAGCTCCCGCTCAAGCTTCCACCATTCTCTACCCCATTTTCAAGCTATTTGGTGTTCCAATGATCTTTTTGAGCTTTGTCTGTATTTCCGCAACCACGGTTGTTCTCCATCTCCTCTCCTGGGAGTTTAGGAAGCGCCGACAAACAAAACCTGGTTCCTGAACAACGACGGGAGCTAGGGATTTCGCCGTGGAGATCAGAAGAGGGGGATGGAAGAGCTAGGGTTGTCGCTGGTTCTCGCCATTGTCCCCAATGAACGAGTGAAAGAGGTGAAATCGCGAAAGAAAAAATAAAAAGGTGGGCCCGGGCGCTATTTAAACTCGCAACCACGGTCCGTGGGGGTGTCGCAGGTAAAAATTTTCCTTGAAAGAAATGGAATATTTGATTTCAACTTTGAAGGGTTTTGAGAATTATTTTGCCATTCAATTAATTATTTCCTTTGATGAAAGATTAAAAGCATTGTAAATAGTATAGATTAAGCTCAGACCATTATCATGTGTGGTTGCAAATCCCGAAAGAGATGCAACATTAATGTATTAGTCGAAGTAATAGAGTGTGTGAGTGAGTTCGTCGAATCCACATGAAGAACAGAGAGAAGATACCTAAAATTTCAATGACATTCACTTGACACACTAATTAATTCTAGGTTCTAAAAGGGATTTTCCTAACTATTTCAAGATCATGAACATTCCGACACAAAAAAGACATACATTCGTCCAACCACCAAACATAGGAAAGCACGTAAACTTTCATAAATACAAAATGAATAAAAGTACATGATTTCTACCATATGAAAATGAAATAAAATAGCTTACAATCATGTAAAATGAGAAACCAAGTATCCAAGATTTGGGGCAAAGGGAGGATGAATATGTGATGGGAGAGGAGAGACTATTCCTCGGTTATGAGAGATCAAACTCGGGTTGTCAATCAGGTCTCCCTTGTAATCCACAACTACTGCCCGAGGTTTAGGAGGAGTTGTCACCAACTTTCCAAGTTATTCGTCTTCTTTCCACACACTCTCGACTCCACATTTTTGTCTCTATGCCTTTTAGTTTCCTTCGACTTTTTGGAGTCGCTTCCTTGAAGCCTTGTTGGGTTGGAGAAGTGCTCCTTCAATCTGGAACACAATTACCTACAAGCGGAAGAAAAGAAATTCCATGAAATTGTCTAAAAAATATATGAAATTGTATATATATCCTCAAAAATGGAAGTAACGTCACCCTAATTTTAAAGAAGGTGAATAAGTATCAATTGAATTTGTTGGAGCTATGGATAGTGATCAATTGAATAGCTCTGATATTGTTGAAGTAAATAAAGATTCATACATCAAGAGCACGACCAATTATCGCATCAATGTAGCAAAGGATTGTCTTGGGTCATACTCATAGATAGTTTGAATGTTATCAAAATCACGATGAAGGGTATTGTATAAATACCTAGGCCCAGGAAATTGTACAAGGGAGACCAAGGGCCCCTCTCTCCTTTTCCAAAGCGTTGTTCCTATTCCCCATTCAATGTAGAAAAAGCCAGGGGTTGTTTTGGTGGCTGTTTAATGGCGGGAACAGTGTATCCACCCATGGCCGAAAATGTCATTGATGTCCATTAATGGAGTCATGAAGAAAGACTCATCCCCTCCCCTTTCTGTTTCTTTTAAAAGCTTCACTTGGCACCAAGGAATCGTTTCCACCCTTTCCCTGGCGGTTTCAAGCTACTTGGCTGTGTTGTTGCAGAATCTTGATTGCCTCCACCACCGGCCATGGAACACCAACACCAAACCCATCGGCAAGCACGATTGATGGTCAATTTCTCCCCCTCTCCCTCGGTGCTAGGATCCTAGATCAATTAAGAGAGACATCGGGCTCAATCGAGCCGATCCAGTGAGAAATTTTCTGGATTTTCTGAGGTTTTTGCACCTCTTGGGTTCGCCAAAAATGGCCTCTCCGGCGATCGTGCCGCCGCCTGGCGATAGCCACCACTTCAACAGAGGTGGTGGTGGTGGTCGGCCGGGGAGATCGCCGGGTGGCCGGCGGCAGCTGTTGGAAGTGGCTCCTGGAAGAATAAATCCTGGCCATTGGTGCGCTAGAGAAGACAACCAGATGCCGTATTTTATGCGTCAAGATTCGTGCCACATAAGTTTAATCTTAGGATTAATTATTTAATTTCATTTGATTTTATGTCACATAATTTATAGTTAATGTTTGTATTTTTTAAAATACCTAGATGCTTCTAATGAAAAAGTGGTGAATACCAATATTGTATCCCTTGAGGTCTATTTTAATTTAAAATTTGTTTTGACCAATTTGGCTCAGTGGTCTGACCTCAGCACCCAAAATGGTGCAATCTATACTTAGGACTAGTTAGAAATTAAAATAGGTTCCCCCACTTAACCACATGTCCAAATGACCTGAAATTTGGGCAGGGAGTCAATCTAATCCATACCCAGGACATATCCAAAAATGAAATTTTTTGGAGAAACTTTTTCTATATTTTTTGTAAAAATTTAATAATCCTTGTGAAGTTTAAATAAGGGGCCTAATGACATTACCAACCCCCAAAACTTTGGTGGATGGTTTTAGGGGTCATCATGAGATCCTGGTTAAAATCTCTACCCATTTTAGTATGGTTTTACTGGGTTTTGATGTGACTAAAGTTTGGGCCCTTAAGGGTGAGTTTAGGGTTTAGGATTCTTGGGGCATGGAGGGGCTAATCCTCACCCAAATGGGTTGGGGCTCTTTCCAGAGTCCCAAGGTCAGTAAGGTCACCCTCTCTTAGAGTTTGGGATGGGTTAGGGTGGTTGAGACCAAGTTCCCTAATTCAAGCCTTGGATTGAGCTTATTAGGGTTTGTGAAGGACCTAAGGTGTTTAGTATTTGTTTGGGCTTGGGGTTTACCCCATGGATTTTTAGGGTGGAGTAATGCCCTATGGGTGTCGTACGAGGTATTTGGACCCTTGCACCCCACTTAAATAACTTTATGCCTAATTAGGCCCTAGCACCTTAAAGAATAATTTAGGGGTCCTATGATCTTGATTTCCATGAGATGATGGTAGGAGTAATTTTTATAGTCATATTAATCTCTAGAATATTTTACATGATGTTGGGATGAGTTTACAAGTAGGTCTCTTTGTAAGAGCACTTTCATGGGTTTTCTTGAAGAATTTTTATGTATGACTTTATAACCTTGAAATTGCATTAGATTTAGTCAATTATGATATAAGACCATAACAAAGCTCTAAAAATTTTAGTATTAATTTTTAGATCAATATTTGGAGTACTTCGTTCACAACCCATCAAGTTGCTCTATCTGTTTAGAAATTTCTTATGAATTAACCTCTTACTAAAAACTCATGAAATTTAGTCATATGACCTTTTATGATATTGTAAAGTTCTGTAAAGTTTTGTAGAATTTTTGGAAGTCTATTTACAGGGGTTGCTTCACAAGGTGTTTGTTTCTAAGTAAACTTAATTGATTTTATTCTGGTAGATAATGAGCTTGGTAAATTATGATCTTTCGTCAAAGGTCCTTTTTGGTCACCCATAAGATTCAGTAATTTTTCCATAATTTTCTGACGATGTATTATAGTAATTTCTTCTTTACCAAAAATTATTAGATTTATTGTGAATTAATTAATTAGAGGCCAAATCTTTTATGAATAATTATGAAACTTGGTATTCTTTGATTTTTTGGCATCATATGGAGTTCATAATTTTTTGAAGGTCATAACTTATGTAAATCTAGTATTTCATGTTCAAAATCTCCTATGGCCATAAATTGGGAAAAATTAAATAAATGCCAAATAAATTAGGAAAATTTCAAGTTTCTGGACTTAGTCTAATATTTTCACTATAGACCAACAATAATTATCTTATGGCATTCAGATGAATATTTATGGGGGTCACCATTCCTGCATGTCATTTAACTCACTAGGTCTGCACATAGCAAAACAACATTAACAGGGAATCTTGTGAACCTTGGGTATGGGGTAAAGGGGTATGTGGTATACTTAAATTGTAGAGTATGACTGAGGTCATCAACGTGGGTCAAGTTGTGAGAGCCTGGTGGGCTAGGTTAAGGTCGTACCTGGAGCGACGAGTGATCGTCTTTCCCTAGTGAGAGAATCCAACTACACCTAGGAATAGTTCATAAGTAATTAGTCTTTACTGAAACTCCACTTACACTCACCTCTAGTTACAGGGTTGATAACTAAGCTGGGTCAATCGAGTTGTATGCTCAGAAGTTATGGTTTGCATGTACATAACATAAGGTGGTGGGTCTTTCTTACTTGACAGTCGTTCACGCCGACGTCGGTACGATGACTCGGCGAGTGTGGTTCGCACATAACCAAGGAAAGACTGGTGGATTTGCCAGCATGGTACACAGAGGCTTCGTGGTGTGTTCTTCACATTGAGGCATACAAGGGTCTAGGTTGGGTGGCGTGAATGTCGGCCTAGTAGTGGGGTGGCTGACCCACTGCCTCTGTTTGCCATAGCGTGAGGTACCTGAGAGTTTAGCTAACTCCAAAATGAGGGAACTAAAGGTCTATGCGCATAGAGTCGTATGTGTGAGTTGCACTTGTGTGAACATAACATTTCATGGCATAACAAAGCACTACACTCATACTTGCATATAAAACTGACACTCCATCGTATAAAATTTTATGGGACTTTTTATACGATGGGAGCCTTGCAAAAGATCGCTTAACTTATAAGTTTGTATGAGAATTCATGTAAGTTAATGTTATTCTCCATTATACTCTGCTCTCTTATTTTCTTTCTTTACTGCCTTACTTTTGATATTATCATATTACTGTTGTACACTTTTATAGTTCTGTTATATCACTGCTATTTTAGGTCTGCCGCCATGTGCTTTGACACTTCTCCACCTCAATATCTTCCCCATCATCCTTCCCGCACGGTGCCTAGGAGTCGCGGGGGAGGAGGGGATGATAGTTTGCTTAGTCTTTTGACTAACGGTCGGTGGACCATTATTTTTAAGGGGCTCCAGATGGGAGACAGGCAGCAGTCAGAGAGACAGCACCAACAGGGCATCGTGCACATGAAGGTGGGCCAGTCTAGCACGGGAGCACCCGCTTCTGGCTCCGTGAGTGTTAAGTTTTGTTAGTTTTCGCGAGTGACCTTGTAGTGAGGATTTTGATGTACTGGTCATAAGCATGTATACTTTTTTGTTTGTCTTTTTCGATACTCTTTTATTCTGGGACATGCTGTGAATTATGCTATTTATTTATATGTGATATGTTGTGTGGACTTGACATTTACTGTCTTCTTTTAAAAGCTTCCACATCATTGGTGATTCTGTGTTCCGGCAGGGTTGGCATTTTGTAGTGACGACCTTCCGAGCGAAGGTGTCACCGCGAAACGGTAATTTTGGGCGTAAAACCCGGTAGCGTAGCAAAAAAACGGGGGTCTTACAAACAGGTATCAGAACAACCTCGATCCAAAGAAAAAAGAAGTCCATAAACCCTGGGCCACCCCGCACGAGCTTAGTTTGGGGATGAACTAGCAGCAGTAGTCATGGTGTGCCCATAAAGGGAAATCACATGCAAAATTCCAATCTCTTTCCTTCCTTTCCCTTAATGTCTAATAATTGGTATTCTCCTTTGTAGCCTGTGATGAACCCTACTTCCCAGCAGGGGCATTTCAGGCTCAGAACGTGATTCCACCCCCGCCAGCTCTGACTCTATTCTAGCAGACAGAGATAGGTCAGACTTGACTGTTATTCTGGAGGCCTTTAGGGCGCAGCAGGCTCTGGCTCCTCAGCTAAATCCCGGGGCAAACTGGCTGAGAGTCTTCCGGGGGCTTTCTCCCCCATCCTATCTCAGGACGGAGAATGCAGTTCATGCGGAGGAGTGGCTGGACATCATTTACGAGATACTGGCCGGCATTAGATGCCCGTCAGAGGAGGCTATTACTTTGGCAGCGTCATGTCTGGAGTCGCATGTGAAGAGGTGGTGGAAGTCGCTGTTGGACACCACCTTTGCTGGAGTGGATAGTGCAGACATTTCCTGGGGGGAGTTCAGGGCAGCCCTACTAGAGCATTTTGTTCCTCAGTCAGCGAGAGATAAGTTGAAGGACAGGTTCCTACAGTTGAGGCAGGGAAGCATGACAGTTTTGGAGTACTATTGGGAGTTTACTCATTTAGCCCGCCTTGTGGATTCGTACCAGCTAGATGATGTGGGCTACGTGAAGAGGTTATATAAGGGCCTTCACGACGACACAAGGTAGGCCCTCCTCTTCGACTCTGATGGGAGTTTGGCCAGGATCCTGGAGATGGCCAAGAAACTGGAGGTAGACCAGCTTGCGGTTCAGGGCCGGAAGAGATCATCCAATGACGTTGTGATCGGCGGTAGGAGAGACCCGCCGAGAGGTCGAGTTATTGGGGAAAAGAGGAACGAGGATCAGCCCCGTCAGGAGGGAAAGTAGGAGTAGAGGACCCTGGTGGTGTTGGCTCCTCAGCCACTACAGATGAGGGAGATGCCAAGGGCAGTGGAGGAGCCACCGACATGTTATCGGTGCAACCAGCTGGGGCACATTCAGAGGAACTGCCCTATGAGAGGAGCACCATTACCAGCAATCTAGGAGGCCCCACCTGCTTGACAGTTTGGTGGGCAGGGACGTGGTCGGAGCCGTGGATTTCAGGGGAGAGAGCGCAGGCAGGACAGGGGGCAGGTTTATGCCTTGGATCTAGCACAGCCCCGGGACCCGAAGAGAGTAATAGCAGGTACATCAAATTTTCTTTTTAAAGTCCTTTTCTTTCTAAGATGAGACTGTGTAGATTTGAAACAGTTTAAATGCTAAGGAAGAATCTTGAACTAGATAACTAAGAATACTCTAATAAACTCAGGAGTAGTGTTGGTGTGTGGCAAGCCCGCCCTCACTCTCTTTGACACGGGGGCTTCACACAATTTCTTCTCAGAGGACTTCGTCGAAAAGCTGGAGGGTGTTAGATTTTATGAGGGGGTTACCAGGATGGTATGTCTCCCCAATGGTATGGTGGTCTGATCTACTGCAAGTTGCATCCTGAGGGTGACCATCGATGTGTTGACCCTCGAATCCCCGACAATGACCCTGAGCTTGCCGGACTTTGATCTTGTTCTGGGTATGGCATGGCTCGCCCAGAACCACACTCAGATTAACTGCCTGGCGAGGAGGGTTGTACTCAGATGTGGCGATGTATATGCAGCGTTTGAAGGTACTGCTCTTGTTCCCCACCTCTTTATCTCTTCTATCCAGGCCGTCAAGGCCCACCTGCAGGGAGACTAGGTTTACCATGTGTTATTAGAGATGGCTAAGGTCAAGGGCTCCGTTGTTGATATTCTGGTGGTTCGAGAGTTTGCTGACATATTCCCAGAGAAGCTGCCAGGGTTACCACCGCATCGGGAGCAGGACTTCCAAATTCAGCTTGTATCGGGGGCTAAGCCGGTATCGAGGGCACCCTACCGTATGGCCCCGAAGGAGCTGGTAGAGTTTCAGATCCAGTTACAGGAGCTTGTAGAAGTAGGATTTGTCAGGACGAGCTCCTCGCCTTGGGGAGCTCCAGTTTTATTCGTGAAGAAGATGGACGGCATGCTCCGCTTATACATTGATTACAGAGCCCTGAACAGGCTCACGGTCCGAAACACATATCCCCTGCCCACGATTGACGAGTTGTTTGACCAGTTGGAGGGAGCTCATTGGTTTTCGAAGTTGGATCTGCGAACAGGATATTACCAGCTACGTATCAAGGAGGAGGACATTCCGAAGACAGCCTTTAGTAGTAGATATGGGTTTTTTGAGTTCACAGTGATGCCCTTCGGCCTCACGAATGCCCCATCCGCATTCATGAGCCTGATGAACCAGGTATTCGAGGCTTACCTTGACATTTTTGACATAGTTTTTATAGATGACATCCTCATCTATTCAAGGACTGAAGAGGAACATGCTCGCCACCTAACACTGACCATGGAGAAGCTCCGGGAGCACAGGTTGTGTGCGAAGTTCAGCAACTACCAGTTCTGGTTGAAGGAGGTGGCCTTTCTGGGCCATATTATCAGTGGAGCAGGTTTGGCAGTGGATCCGGCGAAGGTTCAGGCAGTTCGAGATTGGCCACCTCTGAAGACAGCCACCGATGTGAGGAGTTTTCTCGGACTTGTCGGCTATTACTGGAAGTTCGTAGAGGGGTTCTCCCGGATTGCTCTCCTGCTCACATCCCTGACAAAGAAGGAGACCTCATTCATTTGGATGCCGCGGTGCGAGGCTCCAGGAACTGAAGGGTCGGCTCACCTCGGCTCCTATTCTTGCCCTTCCCTCCGGGAGGGAGGGATTTCAGGTATACACCGATGCTTCATACCAGGGCATGGGTGTCGTTCTGATGCAGAATAGGCACGTGATCGTTTATGCTTCCAGACAATTGAAGAAGCACGAGCTAAACTATCTGGTGCACGACTTGAAGATGAGAGCGGTCATTTTCGCTCTAAAAATCTGGAGACACTACCTCGACGGGGTTCACTGTGATATCTTTTCAGATCACAAGAACCTGAAATATACGAACACTCAAAAGGAGATGAATATCCGATAGAGGTGTTGGGTAGAGTTCCTTTCAGACTATCAGTATACCATGCATTACCATCCAGGCAAGGTGAACGTGGTGGCAGACGATCTGAGTCGGAGAGCCACCATGTTGCGGGTTGTGCCCTAGTTGATGGCTTTGGAGCTTGTGCGTATGTTGGAGGAGATGCAGATATCCCTGGTATCCGGGGATGATCCAGAGTTGTACAGGGAGTACCTCGCATCGATGAGTACCACAGACGACATCCGGGATCGCATCAGGGACGGGCAGAGGCTGTATGCGAGGATGGAGCCCATTTTCAGAGCCATGGAGGAAGGCACGACTGGGGATTATTCACTGAGAGATGGGCTGCTTTGTTTTAGGGGCAGAGTTTATATACCGGCAAGAGGCTGGATTCAGGAGGACATCATGGCAGAGGCTCATTGCAGTAGATACTCCGTACACCCGGGTATCACGAAGATGGCAGCAGATCTGAAGAAGACCATGTTTTGGCTAGGCATGAAGAAGGACATCACATATTTTGTGACGCATTGCGAGGCTTGCTGTAACATCTCATTTCCAACTAGACCCCTAAGAGTGTTTTTAGTCATGACTAGGTCATGACAAAACCTTAGGAAGCTCAAGAAGACTAAGTGGGCTTAGGCATGAGTTGGAAATCATCTTGGTCTATAAATAGTAGAAGTCTAAACAATAGTTTAGGATGACCATGGGGCTACACCTTGACCCCAGGACCCTACCACAACACCCCCAAATATTTTGGGAGGCCCATTAGAGCCACAAGGACCCACTGGGGTCAATCCAAGAGACTAAGTTGACTCAAGTCAACCCAAACCCTAAATAGGTCAAACTAGCCTACTTAGGGTCAATTGACCTTCCCCTAGTCAAATGGACCCCACTCATGCCTTCCTAGACCTAAAGTGAGGTCAATGGGTCACTAAGGACACATTGGGTTCAGTCCTAGAGGCCAAGTTAACCCAAGTCAACTCAAACCCCAAAGAGGTCAAAGTGTCCTTAACTAAGGGTCAAGTGACCACCAAGGTACCCAACCAACCCTATCCAAGCCTTCTTAGACCTTAGGGGAGGCAAATGGGTCACCAGGTACCCATTGAGGTCAACCCAAATGGCCATGTTGACTAAGGTCAACTCCACCTTAAGGTTAAGTCAACTTAGCCAAATAGGCTAACCCAAGCTCAAGCTCACTTCCCCCACTTGGGCTAACTTTATTTTAATTACCATATGATTTTATGGGCTGCAAATAGGCTAAGAATGATGAACAAATTCGACCATGAGGGGGGCAGGAGAGAGAAAACTCCAAATTCCTTTTAATGGAGGAGAGAGAAAATGGAGTTAAGGCCATTCATGCCATGGGGAAGCCAAGGGCCATTCTTCTTTGATTGATTCATCTCCCCTACCAGCCCTGAGAAGATCTGGAGACTTTCCAGGCCCTTTCCTCTGGTTGGATGCGTTGAACCACCAAGGCCAAGAGGTGGCTTTCAAGGCCATTAATGGCCATTGATGATCCAGCCTCTCCCCTCCCCCAATTAAATCTTTAAACACCTTCAGTGGGCCGAGAGGAGGATTTCCCACGCTTTACATGAAGAGACCGAGCCACCCCACTGTGTTGTTGCAGAAACCGAGAGGCTCCGCCTTCAAAAAAGGCTTCCCAACGATCTTCGCGACTTCAGGCCGCCGGCAAGGTCCTCCTCTACTTCTTCTTTCATGGGTAGATCTTAGGAATCGTTAGGGCCAAGGTTCGGGCTCAATTGAGCCCGATCCAAAGAGAAGATTTCCTGGTTTTTCCGCTAAAATGCAACCCTCGGGATCGCCGGAATAGGGCTCTCCAGCGGCCGTGACGACGCCTGGCGGCAGCCACCACCTCAACGGAGGTGATGGTGGCGGTGGCCGGCCGGGGGAGCGGCTGGATGGCCGGCGGCAAGCGTTTGAAGTCGGCCCAAGAAAAATGAATCCTGGTCGTCAGCTCAAGGAAGAAGATGACGGGATGACGTCCGTCGCGCGCCAAGGTTCGCGCTCCATCTAAATATTAAACTATAGGATATATTTCATGATATTTTAATTATGTCACACATATTTGTATTTAATGGTTTTAATATTTAAAAATACCTATGCTCCTCTACTGAAACAGACACCAACATGAAACTTGTAGCCCTAGGTGTCTATTTTATTTTAAAATTTATTTGAACCGATTTGGGTGCATGGTTTGACCAGGGCACCCATTTTGGTGGGACCTATACCTAGGGCTAGGCAGACATTAAACTGAGTGCCCACACTTCATACTTGGTACAAATTAATTGAAATTTTGGTAGGGAGCCTACCCTAGCTATACTTAGGGCCTATCCAAAATGCAGAATTTTTAGGGAATATTTTTCTATAGTTTTTAGGAAAATTTTATAATCCATAAATAAACTAATTAGCTGTCCTAAACACCTCATAATCCCCCCAAATTTGGGTGGGAGGTCTTAGATGGCATGTTAGGGCTCTGGTAAAAGTTTCATCTCATTTGGAGATGTTTTGGCTAGGTATTGATCCAACCCTATGTTGACCCCCTTTTAGGGTTAAATAGGTCAAGCACCCCCTTGGGGTTTTGAGTGGTCAAATCACCTCTATAGAGGTTGATATTTTGGCCACTGACTTTTTATAGTATGACTCACCCTTCAATGGAATTTGGGATGGTTAAGTGTAGGGTAGCCCTAGAACCCTAGGGCAAGTTCCTTAATGGGGATTTTTAGGGTTTGAAGAACATAGGGTCAAATGACCTTGGATTGACTTAAAACTTTGTGGAGAGGACCATAGGATTAGTATAGTTCTCTGGTTAAAATTTTAAGGAATTTGGAAGCCTTAAACCTCCTCAAAACCCTAACCCTAGCTTAGGGCACAAAATTTGTAGGGATAGAAAATGTCACATAAACTCTCTGAAAAATGATGAGATTTGGGTGGAGTAGTTTTCAGATTAGTATAAGCCCTGGCGATTTTATTATGAATTTATGATTATTATTTTGGATACTTCATTAACAAATTGGTAATTTGTATTATTTTCTTAGAAATTTATTAGGAAGAAATTACTTGTTGGAAATTGATGACATTTAGTCAGAGGACTTTTTGTTATGTTTTAAAGCTCTGTAAATTTTTATAGAATTTCTGGATGATTATTTTTAAGGGTTGCTTCATTAAGTTGGTTTCCCATGATGATTTAATTTAATTTATTTTGGAGTCTAGCAAGCCCCTAAAATTATAATGTTTTCACAATGATCTTTTCTAAACAATATTAAGATTCTGTAATTTTTACATAATTTTCTGATGAGTAATTTTGGTACTTCCTTCTTTACATATGATTAAGGAAAATATTTTGGATAAATTAATTAGAGGTCAAATATTCTCTGGAAAATTATGGAAATTAATATCTAGCAGCATATCTCTGTTATATAGTGTTTAAAATTTTTGAGTGGCCATTACTTGAGTAGATCATATAGTTCATGTTCAAAATTACCCATGGCCAAACATTTGGGAAAAATTCAATAAATATCAAATTAAATAGAAAAATTATGGATCTCTGATTTTAGACTAAATTTGTTATGATATACCTCTGGTAACTTTTATAGGATATTTGGAAGACAATCCGGAGTACCTCCTTTATACATCTTATATAGAATAGGGTGGTCTGCATATAGTAACTGCGGAAACTGAACTAGAGTGGGTAGTGAACTTTGGAAAGTTAAATCCTCAGTAGGTTGCTAGTTTGGATAAATGAAGGAATTTATCATTGGAAGACAGGATTTGTAGAGTGAGAGGTTGACTAGTGTTAGGTGGTGCTCGGGATCGGCGAAAGATCGTCCTTCCCGTAGGGAGGAAGTGTTTAATGCACTAGGGCAAGATTCAGTGAAATTAAATTAAGGGTCGGGAAATCGGGTAGCAACCAATAATAGTAAGTGTCTTGCGAAAGGGAGCTTTGGGCGTAATCCCATCATAGTTCCTAGTGCCTTTGAGAGCCCTTCACGGGGTATACCTTGGGCAGTCCTGGGCTAACGTAAACTGTAGGAGTGATAAATCTTAAAGAGCAACTAGAATAATTAGGGGTTCACTTTCACACACCTCGGTGTCTCGGGAAGTTGGTTTGACTCGGTTGATATTTGTGGAAAGGGGCAGGATGGCCCGGCGAGCTTTGGCTCGGTTGATGTTTGTGACGGGCAGGATGGCCCGACGAGCTTTGGCTCGGTTGATGTTTGAGATGGACGGGATGGTCCAGGGAGCTTTGTCTCGGCGTTGATACATAAGGTTGCATGTGCATAAAATAAAGGTGGTGGGTCATCGGTATTGGAGTGTCGATGCACCGACGCCAGTACGTTGACTCGATAAGTGTGGCTAGCACTTCGCTAACAGAAATCCGGTGCGCCAGCTGGCAAGAGTATGCAGGAGTCCGCTTAGTGCACCAGCGTTGAGGCGTACGATAGGTCTGACCGGTAGTGCTTTACTGGTTTAGAGGTGGGCGAGGCCCAATCCACCGCTTCCGTCTGCCACTACGGAGGTATCCTGGGAGGTTTGGCTCCAAAAAGGGGGAACTAAAGGTCTGTGTGCACAGAGTCGGGTGGGTGAGTTGCACTTGCATGATAACATCATAACCCACTTGCATGTCATAGCATAAAACCCTTGTCACCTATTGTATAAGTGGTATGAGACGCTTATACAATAGGCCCTGCAAAACGACCCCTTGGTCTATAAGCTTGAGTGGGCAAGTTTATAAATTAAGGTTAAATTCTTTATATATATTTTGTTGTTAATAATCAACACCCCAACGTATAAATTGGTATTAGACTCTTTATACGATGGGAGCCCTGTAAAAGATCTCTTGCTTATATGTTTCCGTATAAGTTAAGGTTATATTTCATACTTTACTTTACTGCCACATGTACTATAAAATTGCTAGTATAGGTCTGCTGCCATCTGATTATTGATTACTCTCCACCTTCAAGTCCTCCCCTTTCTTCCTCTCCGCTCGGTGCCTAGGGGCCATGGGGGAAGGGGTGGGGGATGATAGGACTTAGTCTTTTAGACTAACGATTTTCGAACAACATCATTTAGGGGATCGTGGAGCCTAGTATGGAGGAGCAGCCCCGCAGGTCGGCACGCTTGGAGATGGGGCAATCTAGCACCGGAGTTCAGATGACAGGGACTGTGAGCCCCTGACCTTAGTAGTGTTTTATTTTGCTTCCGCTTGAGTGACTATGTAGTGAGGATTTGATATAGCGGGCTTAAGCCCTTATTTTCAGTACATTATATTTTGTGGACTCTTCCTTCGTGGAGATTATATTACTCTGATGTGATTATATTATTGTGGACTTCTGGTTAGAGTTTTACCACTCTTGTACATACTCTACTTTTGTTGCTTTTCTGCGATCGAATCGGCCGGCAGAATCGGTGATTTGCTGTAATGACACTTCAGGGCGTGAAGGTGTCACCGTAAAGCGGCGGTTCTGGGCCTAAGACCCCGGTGTTTGAAAAAAGGGGGGGGGGTCTTACACTTGCCAGCTAGTAAAGGCAGAGTGCAGGAGTCCGGCCGGGTTACTGCATCCACTCCCAGTGCCAGAGTGGAAGTTTGATGATATATCCATGGACTTCATACATGGGCTACCTCAGTCGCATGCAGGGAACGATTCGATTTGGGTCATCGTCGACAGGCAGACAAAAGTGGTCAGGTTTATCCCAGTCAGGAAGGACGCTCCGGTAGTTGATCTGGTGTAAAAGTTTGTGGAGCAGTTTGTACGCTATCATGGAGTGCCCAAGACGATCGTGTCAGATTAGGATGGGTGTTTCACGTCGAAGGAATGGAGGTCAGTTCAGGCTTACCTGGGCTCTCGGTTGACGTTTGGCACAGCCTTCCACCCTCAGACGGATGGACAGACAGAGCGCACCAACCGGACTTTGTAGGATCTTCTGCGCTTATGCATTCTGGATCGCGGGGAGCCTTGGGAGAGACTGTTTCCACTGATCGAGTTCTCCTATGACAACAGTCATTAGGCCAGTGTACGCATGGCCCCTTATGAGGCTCTGTATGGACGGAGGTGTCGGACCCCTCTATCTTGGGTCCAGGACGAGGACCCCAAGGCTCTTGGCCCGAAGTTTGTAGACGACACTAATACTCAGGTGAGGCTGATATGGGATAGGATGTTGGAGGCTCAGAGCAGGCAGACCAAGTACTATGATGCGCAACATCGACAGGTGGAGTTCTTGGTAGGAGACCGGGTGTTCTTGAAGATTCAGCTGATGAATGGAGTTTCTCGGGTTCGAAGGCGGAAGAAGCTCAGTCCTAGATACATGAGACCCTACAGGATCCTAGAGCGGGTCGGCCCCTTGGCCTACAGGCTGGAGCTTCCGCCAGAGTTAGCAGGACTGCATGACGTCTTCTACGTCTCTTCCCTTCGGAGAGCTTTGCTACAGCCTGAACAGCTGATTTCTGCTACGGATGGCCCTGTGGCGTCGGATCGGTCAGTCAGCATGGAGCCGATCAGGATTGATGATACAACGGTACAGACACTACGGCGTAAGAGGGTTCCGCTGGTCAAGGTCTTGTGGAAGAATCATGGACAAGAGGAGCACATGTGGGAGTCACGGGACTTGATGTAGCAAATGTACCCGGAGCTTTTCACGACAGGTAATCCTGTTAACCTCTCGGGATGTCACGTTCTTTTTCTTATTTATACTTGAAACTCCGTAGGCCTAACTTGAATTTCGAGGACGAAATTTTTATTTTTATGTATTGGGATTTGTAACATCCCTCAGACTTCTAGACCCCTAAGGTGGGTTTTTCATGACTAGGTCACGCCAAAATCCTGGGAAGTACTAAAGGGTCTAGTGACACCCAATGTAACACCCCAATAGTACGGGCTAAGAGTCGAGCAGAGCTCGACAAAAATCGTCGGGCAGAGCTCGATGAAAAATCGTCGGGCAGAGATCGACGAAAATCGTCGAGCAGGCCATTAACGTTTTGGGAGGAGAGCATTCACGGCCTAGGGAGACCACTCTCCTTTTCCAAAGGGTTGTTCCTATTCCCCATTTAGTGTAGAGAAGGCCAGGGGTCATTTTTGTGGTTGTTTAATGGTCAGAACAGTGTATCCACCCATGGCCGAAAATGCCATTAGTGGCCATTAATGGAGCCATGAAGAAAGACCCCTCTCCTCCCCTTTCTGTTTCTTTTAAAAGCTTCAATGGGCA
This sequence comes from Platanthera guangdongensis, assembly GCA_039583875.1. Taxonomy (NCBI): domain Eukaryota; kingdom Viridiplantae; phylum Streptophyta; class Magnoliopsida; order Asparagales; family Orchidaceae; genus Platanthera; species Platanthera guangdongensis. Next base: position 132,851,525 of record CM077165.1, read on the forward strand.
CCAAGGAGTTGTTCCCACCCTTTCCTCGGTGGTTTCAAGCTACTTGGCTGTGTTGTTGCAGAATCCCGATTGCCTCCACCACCATCCATGGAACACTAACACCAAACCCGTTGGCAAGCATGATTGAAGGTCGATTTCTCCCCCTCTCCCACGGTGCTAGGATCCTAGATCAATTAGGAGAGACATTGGGCTCAATCAAGCCCGATCCAGTGAGAAATTTTCTGGATTTTCTGAGGTTTTTGCACCTCTCGGGTTCTCCGAAAACGGCCTCTCCGGCGGCCGTGCCGCCGCCTAGCGAAAGCCACCACCTCAACAGAGGTGTTGGTTGCGGTGGCCGGCCGGGGAGATGGCTGGGTGGCCGGCGGTAGCTGTTGGAAGTGGCTCCAGGAAGAATAAATCCTGGTCATTTGCACGCTGGAGAAGACAACCAGATGTCGTCCTTTATGCACCAAGATTCGTGCCGCATAAGTTTAATCTTAGGATTAATTATTTCATTTCATTTGATTTTTTGTCACATAATCTATAGTTAATTTTGTATTTTTTTAAAATACCTAAAAGCCTCTAATGAAAAAGTGGTGAATACCAAAGTTGTAGCCATTGAGGTCTATTTTAATTTAAAATTTTTTTCACCAATTTGGCTGAGTGGTCTGACCTCAGCACCCAAAATGGTGCAGTCTATACTTTTGGCTAGTCAAAAATTAAAATAGGTGCCATCACTTAACCACATGTCCAAATGACCTAAAATTTGGGCAGAGAGTCAATCTTATCTATACCCAGGACATATCCAAAAATGAGAATTTTTGGAGAAAACTTTTCTATAGTTTTTTGAAAAAATTTAATAATCCTTATGTATTTTAAATAAGGGGCCTAATGACCTCACCAACCCCCAAAACTTTGGTGGATGGTTTTAGGGGTAATCATGATATACAGTTTAAAATCTCTACCCAATTTGTATGGTTTGACTGGGTTTTGATGTGACTAAAGTTTGGGCCCTTAAGGTTGAGTTTAGGGTTTAGGATTCTTGGGGCATAGAGGGGCCAATCCCCACACAAATGGGTTGGGGCTCTAGCCAAAGTCTCAAGGTCAGTAGGGTCACCCTCTCTTAGAGTTTGGGATGGGTTAGGGTGGTTTAGACCTAGTGCTCTAGTTCAAGCCTTGGATTGAGCCTGTTAGGATTTGTGAAAGACCTAGGGTGTTTAGTCTTTGTTTGGGCTTGGGATTTACCCCATCGGTTTCTAGAGTGGAGTAGTGCCCTAGGGTTGTTGTAGGAGGTATTTGGACCATTGCACCCCACTTAAATAACTTTATGTCTAATTAGGCACTTGCACCTTAAAGAATAATTTATGGGTCCTATGACCTTGTATTTTCATGGTATGATGGTAAGAGTCATTTTGATAGTCATATTAATCTCTAAAATATTTTACATGATGTTGCGATGGGTTTACAAGTAGGTCCCTTTATAAGAGCACTTTCATGGGTTTTCTTGAAGAATTTTTATATATGACTTTCTGACCTTGAAATTGCATGAGATTTAGTCAGTTATGATGTAAGACTATAACAAAGCTCTACAAAAAGTTAGTATGAATTTTTAGATTAATATTTGGAGTACTTCATTCACAACCCATCAAGTTACTCTATCTGTTTAGAAATTTCTTATGAATTAACCTCTTACTGGAAACTCATGAAATTTAGTCAGAGGACCTTTTATGATATTATAAAGCTCTGTAAATTTTTGTGGAATTTTTGGAAGTCTGTTTACAGGGGTTGCTTCACAAGGTGTTTGTTTTTAAGTAATCTTAATTGATTTTATTTTGGTACCTAATGATCTTGGTAAATTATGATATCTGGTCAGAGGTCCTTTCTGGTCACCTTAAGATTTTGTAAATTTTCCATAATTTTTGATGATGTATTGTAATACTTTCTTCTTTACACAAAATTATTAGATTTATTGTGGATTAATTAATTAGAGGCCAAATCTTTTATGAATAATTATGAAACTTGGTATTCTTTGTTTTTTGGCATCATATAGAGTTCATAATTTTTGGGTGATCATAACTTATTTAAATCTAGTATTTCATGTTCAAAATCTCCTATGACCATAAATTGGGAAAAATTAAATAAATGCTAATTAAATTAGGAAAATTTCAAGTTTCTATACTTAATCTAATATTGTAACTATAGACCCTTAATAATTATCTTAGGGCATTCAGATGAACATTTATGGGGGTCACCATTCATGCATGTCATTTAGCTCACTAGGTCTGCACATAACAAAACAACATTAACAGGGAATCTTGTGAACCTTGGGTATGGGGTAAAGGGGTATGTGGTATACTTAAATTATAGAGTATAACTGAGGTCATCAATACGGGTCAAGTTGTGAGAGCCTGGTGGGCTAGGTTAAGGTCGTACCTGGAGCGACGAGTGATCGCCTTTCCCTAGTGAGAGAATCCAACTATACCTAGGAATAGTTCAGGAGTAATTAGTCTTTACTGAAACTCCACTTACACTCAGCTCTAGTTACAGGGTTGATAACTAAGCTGGGTCAATCGAGTGGTATGCTCGGTGGTTTTAGTTGTGGGCATGTTAGCCCGACGAGTCGAGGGCTCGGTAGGTGGTTTGACGGACGGGTTAGTACGGGGAGCCTATGGCTCAGAAGTTCTGGTTTGCATGTGCATAACATAAGGTGGTGGGTCTTTGTTACTTGACGGTCGTTCACGCCGATGTCTGTACGATGACTCGGCGAGTGTGGTTCACACATAACCAAGGAAAGACTGGTGGATTTGCCAGCATGGTACGCAGAGGCTCTATGGTGTGTTCTTCACGTTGAGGCGTACAAGGGTCTAGGTTGGGTGGCGTAAATGTCGGCCTAGTAGTGGAGTGGCCCGACCCACTGCCTCTGTTTGCCACAGCGCGAGGTACCTGAAAGTTTAGCTAACTCCAAAATGGGGGAACTAAAGGTCTGTGAGCATAGAGTCATGTGCTTGAGTTGCACTTATGTGAACATAACATTTCATGGCATAACAAAGCACTACACTCATACTTGCATATAAACCTGACACCCCATCGTATAAAATGATATGAGACATTTATACGATGGGAGCCTTGCAAAAGACCCCTTAATTTATAAGTTTGTATGGACATTTATGTAAGTTAAGGTTATTCTCCATTATACTCTGCACTCTTACTTTTTTTTTACTGCCTTACTTTTGATATTATCATATTACTGTTGTACACCTTTATAGTTCTGTTATATCACTGCTAGTTTAGGTCCGCCGTCATCTGCTTTGACACTTCTCCACCTTAATATCTTCCCGATCCTCCTTCCAGCACGGTGCCTGGGAGTCGTGGGGGGAGGTGGGGATGATAGTTGGCCTAGACTTTTGACTAACGGTCGGTGGAACATTATTTTTCAGGGGCTCCGAATGGGAGACAGACAGCAGCCAGAGAGACAGCACCAGCAGGGCATGGTGCACATGGAGGTGGGCCAGTCTAGCTCGGGTGCACCCGCATCTGGCTCCATGAGTGTTTAGTTTTGTTAGTTTCCGCGAGTGACCTTGTAGTGAGGATTCTGATGTACTGGGCATAAAACCATTTACCTTTCTGTTCGTCTTTTTCGATACTCTTTTATTCTGGAACATGTTGTGATTCATGCTATTTATTTATATGTGATATGTTTTGTGAACTTGACATTTACTGTCTTCTTTTAAAAGCTTTCGCATTTTTGGTGATTCTGTGTGCCGGTAGGATTGGCGTTTCGTAGTGACGACCTTCTGGGCGAAGGTGTCACCGCGAAATGACGATTCTGGGTGTAAGACCCGGTAACGTAGCAAAAAAAAGGGGTCTTATACGCGGACGGGCTGTTTAGCAAACATATACTTTAGTGCAGATGAAAATGACAGCTATTGGGTTGTTTCAAAATTTCTGAAGGAACATAATCACTCACTAGCCTCAAGAAATGACAACCACTTGTTGAGATCGCACCGCCAAATTTCTAACTTTCAAGCAAGCTTGATTAAGAACATGACAAGAGAGGGAATTAGGCCAATTGATGCTTTTAATTTTTTAGCCAAAAAGGTTGGTGGTGTTGAAAATGTCGGTTTTAGTAAGACTGATGCGTATAACTTTGTTGAAAAATAGAGGAAATCCCTAATAGAAAGTGGGGATTCTGTTAGTTTGTTAAAAATATTACAAGAAAGACAATTGAAAGATGATATGTTCTCATATGATGTTCAAACAGATGAGCAAAACCGGCTAATTAGTTTCTTTTGGATTGACGGGCACAGTAAACTAGATTATGACTGTTTTGGGGATGTCATAATCTTTGATACAACTTATAGACTAAACAAATATAACTTAGCTTGGGCATCACTTATCACAATAAATCATCATTGACAAAATACATTTGTTGCAGGGGCATTCATAGCAAATGAAACTATTGATTCATTTGTTTGGTTGTTTGATATTCATTAAGGTTTGTTGGCGGCAATCAACCGACAACAACATTCACTGATCAATATCAGACTATGTCTGTTGAAATTGAGAGAATACTTCCAAACACTCAACATCGTTTGTGTCAATGACACATTTCAAAGAATGCGTCATCCAAGGTACCGTCGTTTAACTTTGACAAGAGTGTAAGGTCACTATTTTATCACTGTTTGAGCAAATGTGACAGTGCAGACAAGTTTAATGGATGTTGAAGTGCTATGATGCTGAATGAAAATTTGGAGGGCAATAGATGGTTGCAAACCTTGTGCATTCTTAGTGAACGTTGACACATCACAACGGCTATAAAGATTAACCCTTGATGTGCTCTGCATAAATGAAATGAATTTTAAATATGAAAAAAAACCTAAATGCCGCACAATTTGATTCACTTGGAGGTTACAACAGTATTTACGGTCGTAACATAATCGATACGTATAACAAAATAAGGTATCTGTAGTATTTTCCAGACGTTTTTACCATCTAATTTACGGTATGTTTACAGTCATAACACAATCGATACAGTATGCTTGCAGTCGTAACATAATCGATACAATATATTTACAGTCGTAACACAATCGATACGGTATGTTTACAGTCGTAACACAATCGATACGATATTTTTACAGTCGAAAACTACTATTACGGCTATGTTCCGGCCGTAAGGGTCCCCTCAACACAGAAAAAAACAAGGTCCTTGTCATCGCAAGCAGATTTCGATCCTAAGAAATTTGGAGAAAAGTTTGAGAAAATACAATTACTTGTCTTTTCGGCAAACAGAAAATGCCAGAAAAAATACAAGGTTCTGCGCCGCTAGGGGTCTGTTTGGGACAGCTTTGGCGGATTGAAAAACTGCTGTCCGGATAGAGCTGTTTTAATAGAACTCTTTTAGAAGCACTTTTAAAAAAGCTATTGCTGTTTGGATACGTTTTATAGAATTGATTTTCTTCTCCAAAGTTCTCTACCTGTTCTCGCCCTTTACTGAAGAGATGGCCGGTGCAACCCACTGTCATGCAGATTTTGACCTTGGTGTTGACTCCATCCCCCACGACAGCATCCGAAGCAGTCTTCTTCATTCTGGGAAGAGCTTGAAGCAAAGATAAGTTTTTTAATGGCTGATTTGGACATGGTGAGGAGCCACTTGCTGAGCAGATCTTGATGTTCATGGACAACGACGACGGCTCATGGACGGCGGCGGCGGCGAAATCCCGTAGGGCACGACATCAGAGATATCTCGTAGGGCACGATGACGGCGACTCATGGACAATGGCGGCGGTAGCTCATGGACGACGACGACGGCGACTCCTGCCGGCGATAGACGCAGCAACTCCTGCGGGATCGGGATTGAAAGCGGCGAGTCCACAGGGCACGGGAATTTTAGGGGGTGGGAAGTGATTTTTAGGGAGCTAAACGTGGGGGGTCCCCGACTTTCTAAAAATCAGCTCTCGAAGGCTTTTTAGGAAAGCGATTTTGAGAGAGCTACTAGCCCAAACAACCTAAAAGCAGCTCTGGCGGCTGGAATAGAGATTTTCCAGCCGCCAGAGCTGCGCAAAACAGAGCCTAGGTCTTCGGGGAGATTAGATTTTCGGCTACTCGATCATCAGAGGGAGTAACGCGGCCGGCGGGGTGTACTGCCGTGGTTTTTGGAAGCCGAAACCCTAAACGATGAAACTGGCACATGCTAGAAAACGACAGATTATTTTTTCTGACAGTGAGCCCCGCGATTAAGAATGTGCTATTTATTAAGTCACATAGCTCTAGCTCTATGAATCACGGTAATACATGCAATTTTCCCTAATGTGAGGCAATGTATTTATTTGAAGAGTGTTGAATAATTTTGGAAGTGTAACATCAATCGTAACACCAGTTTCCTCGGCGTCCTCTCCCGTCGGAGTTTCCAAAGCTCTCCTCCTCCATATCCCTCCACCGACCGATCTCAATGCTCTCTCCTTTTCCCTCTCCATCACCCTCCGCCTATCTGAGATCCTCCCGAGATTTCCTACGTCTCCCTCTACAAATCTATCCCCGAGTGTAATGGCGGCTGCACTCGGGCTCGTATCCCCGCAGATCCCATGCATCCGGTGGGGAAATCTTGCTCCGTGCAGCGTTTCTCGACCGGGGGTTTACTTGCCGGAAAGGAATCCGATGCAGAACGCGCTCCGTTGTTGCGCCCTGGAACGATGTGTTGATGATAGCGTGCTCGGAGCCACATCTTCGTCAAACTCCAGAAATCGAGGTACTGATTTTAATGTGTAAGGTGCCCCCTTTAGAACGAGAATGGTGCTGATTATGCCTGAAGAGAAAGGCCCGTGTGTTTAAATTTGCTTTGTCAGGGGATCAAGCTGTGGTCAATGGAGGTTGTTCCGGTTTTCAAGATCTTTCTGTTTTTCAATTGATTTTTTTCATTTGAAAGATGTCATATCCCTTAATTGTATCAAATGATGTCGCGCTGTTTTTGGTTTTGAATTGGCATAAGATAAATTGCATTATCTTGGATTCATCTGCAAAAAAGTGAGAATGTTTAAAACTGAAGTCAATCTGCTTCAGATACTGTCCATTGTTATTCAAACACATCAATTGAGCAATCTCTGAAGAAGGATACCGCGAGTCTCATGCATGGAAAGTAGACTTGCTTGAGAGAATTATAAAGGCCTTGAACAGAGTCCACATTACTCCATATTGAACTGCTTAGTGTATAGTTAGTGGAAAACAAACAATAATAAACAAAATTGATAATGTATCAGTTAACGTTCTTAAAATGTCAGTTGCACTATAATCTCATGAAATATGCTTTCAATAGAAGTTATTAGTTTGTGTAGGATTCTATGTGCGAGTGGGAGATCAGTGAGGAAGCACTGACTCAACTAAATGCTTAATATGAAGAGTTGGCTTGTTGAGGTTGTCTATAGATTCCTGCATTTTCCGTCCCGGTCTCATGCAAAATAGAGTTGAATCTAAGAAGGAAAGTGATTTGAATTTTCTATTTTCTGATTACATTTCTTGAAACGATTCAAGAGTTGGTGAGATCCTTATTTAGGTATTAAGTTCAAGAAGTACTGTGCGTCTGTCATATATTTTTTTCTTTTCAGAAGATACTATTTGGTCCCATTTTGTTTGTTTTGTTGCTATTTTTATAATTTATTGTTGATCTAATATCAAACCTCAATCTTTGTCATTTGGGCTAAAGATTAGCAACGATGTAAATGAGTAATCAAACCTAAATTAGTAACATATTCAAATAGCAATCATTTTAAGACATAAGTATGCAACATAGTTAAAATCTATATTTAAAACACAATGTACATGCTTGAAGATTATATCAAACATAAATTAGTGTTCCACCAATATCCAATTTAAAGTAGAAGATTAAAGATTTGTACACTAGAAGGTGAATCTATTATAAACATAGTTAATGTAAGTACCAATGCGAAGTGGAGTTAGCTTTGAAGATGTATAAATATATCGTTTTATTTCCCTAGGAGATATCTATAATGATTTGTAGACTATGAGAATGAAAACTGGTTATAGAATAAATATTTTGGTGTTGATATTTAAGAACAAAGGAGAAGTTCTAGAGTGTCACTTTTAAAGGAATCCAATGTATAATGTAGCTATGAGAAATCTGGAGCATAAACAACAACAACACTCAAGCCTTTATCCACCATAGTGGGGTCGGATATATGGATCCTTTGTCGCCATTGTGGTGCCCTATCTTTAGTCATTATCTCACTAATGCCTATGTACATCATGAGAAATGTGGAGCATAGCCTTAAAAATTACTCAATCTCAGGAAATCAATTTGATTTCTTACCTGGAAGATCTACTTTAAAAGTGATTTTTGTGTTAAGACTTAAGACACAACAAAATAATACTCAAGCTTTTATCCCACTATAAGTAATTTTTGTGTTAAGATAATTAGTGAATAATTATGAGAACAAAAAAAACACCCAAAGTGATGTTTACTGATTAATAAGAAGGCATATGATTGAGTACCATGAGATTTGATTCGATGATCATTAAGCAAAAATGACTCGTAAAGGTATGCTAAGTTAATAAAAATATGTATGATGAAATACTAACTAGTATTAGAAGTAGCATTTACTATTAAGTTAATAAAAATATGTTTGATGAAATACTAAATCACAGCTCCACTGCTCACACACATCATTTCTACCACTGTACTCAGCTTTGTTTTTCTCGTGTATCTGGTTGGAACACTTAGAAAAATGTGCTCTATAATCTGATATTTTTTTGTAGTCCAATTTGTTTTACCCTCTTAATTTGACAAACATTTGGCAGGATCGTCAGCATGGGTTCTAAACTTGTCGGATGCGGCTCAGTAGTGCCAAAGGCTACAATATCTAATGATGACCTTGCACAATTTGTTGAAACTTCAGATGAATGGATTCATGTTCGAACAGGGATTCGTAATAGACGGGTTCTTACAGGTAAAATATTTTGACTTATCATTTCATGGTAATCTTCCCATTTAAGTTTTTTTAATGAATGAAGCTATTATTGCGCACTGAGATCAACATTTTTGTGGAGCGTGGCTGTAATTAGTTCCTTTATGAAAAAATGCACTAGCCTTGTTTTGTGACTCACTTTTAAGTACCAAAAAAACAAAAAAAAGAAACGAAGATGGCATTGTACATCCTTCAATGTGTTACATCTCTTTGTGGTCTAATAAGTCCTGGAGTGGCCTCAGTACAGTCAATGTCCTTCATTGATATGCACTCAAGCCCAAAACTTCCCAAAATTCTTGATATCTTGGTCTTTACCTAACTTTTTTGTGAATTGATTATCTCAAGTATTTTCTGCTTCCTAATTCTAATATGATAAAAATAAGAAGCATGCTATCACCGATATTTTACTATAAAAAGTATTTTAAAGCACCGTTTCCTGAAACTTGATTCTCTTTATTTAGTTATCAAAACTCTTCTGGTGCATGCCATTTCATTTGAAATGGCAGGGAATTTTATGGTGTTCTGGAATTTTTTGCTAGTTTGTCACTTGGATAATGTCTTGTAAGCGAAATAATGACAGGGGATGAGACATTAACCAGATTGGCTTTGGAGGCAGCAAGCGAAGCTCTTCATATGGCTGGAATTACAGCTGTTGATGTTGATCTTATTATAATGTGCACATCAACTCCAGATGATCTTTTTGGTGGAGGCAGCCTGGTATGCTCAAAATATTCTTTCCTTGCCGTCATATTGAATATATGTTCACTTAAGTTAGATAAAAATACTAAAACCCAAAACTTTTCTTTGTGATTGACTTTGTGATGGGGATCGACGAGACAGTAGATCACGAGTTTTTAAGCATGTTTGGGGCCGATTGGTCACATGCCATATTTGACATCGCCCGATGGACGATCCGAGTCCGCAGTGCGTTCAAAGCGTCATTTCAATATTTTCCATGCATTAGTTTTATTTTTTAGTGTTTTATTTAGTGACGTCGGACAAACTATCATGTACAACCAATCATAGCCGTCAAAGATGGTTGCACTAATCATGTTTTATTATAATTAGAAGAGGCAAAGGGGGGGCCATTCCAGGTTTTCGAGACATTATTCTCGGAATTTGATGATCTCTCGTGGTGATAATTTCACTAAACCCCAAAGTGCCGATTCTTTGGTATGTTCCTTTGTATTCTTGTTTTCTCTTTGTGTTTTCAAGCCTTGCCGCTCCTTTTTCTTTCCTCTTTTTCCAGGCTTGCCGCTCTCCACCATGAGCGGTTCTTGATATCTGTTAGAGTTAGTCGAGTGGACTCACACCATGATCGACCCATCATGAAGCCTTCCCAACATGAGACCACCCCTATGCCTACTTGTTCCTCCTTGGACACGAAAAATGGTACTGCTAATGCAGAGCTATCCCACTCCAGTGGGGTTCATTTTTCGTCGTCCGATGAGTGATTTGCCACTTGATAATGAGATTGAGTCTGATCCAGACTTAATTGCACTGACATAGAATGGGCTATCTTGCGAGCCCAGAGTAGCGAGATTCCTCCTTATTTCCATCCTAGGACTAATTAGTGTCGCTGCCATACACCCTTTCCTGGACACTCTTATCCATAAACCTTTTCTTGTGTAGAGGTTCTTCCCACTCTACCCCCTTGTTTTCATAAATTTTATCACGACTGAGATCCGAGAGCTTATTGTTAACCTCATAGTGTTTTTATCACTTGTTTCTGAGGACATTACCTCCGTCAATGATACTCATTTAGAGGATCATCCCACCATTGATGAATTCTGTGATGAATCTTTGGATGAACCACCACTTCTTTATGACGATGAGATTCAGGTGAGCGACTCTTTTATGAGTACTAGATCATTGACGTATCTTCCAAGCACATTCCCAATTTTACCACTGAGTGGGGACCTTGAGCTTAGCATTGAGTTTGTAAAGTTTACTTCACACACACTAGAGGATACTCTCATTGTTTCAAGAGCCTACTTTATTACCCCTCACACTCTTGATGAGTTGTTGGACACACCGCCTGTTGACCCATCAAATGAGTTTTTTCTTTTTGCAGACACTCGACACACTTTAGAATTATTATCAATGTTTTGACTATTCATTTGGTGTTCGACGCTTTCCCTATGAATTTTCCTATACACTGCACCCTAAGCTCCATATACGGCCTATTTATTGTTTGCGGATGATATCGTTTTGGTCGATGAGACGCCCGAGGGTGTAAACGCAAAACTTGAATCTTGGCGAGACACTTTAGAAAAGATGGGTTTTAGGTTGAGCAGGGCAAAGACGAAGTATATTTAGCTTAAATTTAGTAGTGCAAGAAGGGCGGATGACTTCGTTATTAAGTTGGATGATCAAGATATTTCCCGTAGTGAGTGTTTTAAATATCTTGGATTGATAGTTCAAAAAGATGGAGGTATTGATAAAGATGTGACACATAGAATCCAAGCGGGTTGGTTGAAGTGGAGTGGCGCGTCAGGAATCTTATGTGATTGTAAAGTACCATTAAAACTTAAAGGCAAGTTTTATTGTACTGCAATTAGACCAGCGATGCTCTATAGTTCTGATTGTTGGGCAGTGAATTGTGTACATGAGAAAAAATGGGAGTTGCGGAGATGAGAATGCTTAGGTGGATGTGTGGACACACGAGACTGGATAAAATTCTAAATGAATGTATCGGGGATAAGACAGGAGTAGCACCAATTGCAGAGAAGATGCGAGAAGCTCGACTAAGATGGTTTGGACATGTACAAATGAGATCATTAGAGGCACCTGTTAGGCATTGTGAGAGTCTAGTCACTAGGCATGTTAAACGAGGGAAGGGTAGACCGATAAATACTTGTAATGAAACTATAAGGAAAGACATGACGTACTTAGGTATTAGTGATATTATGACAAAGGATCCATATAGCCGACCCCACTATAGTGGGATAAAAGATTGAGTGTTGTTGTTTTACTGCCTGGTGAGCCTCCTGAGTCACATTTTTTGAGAGGCATTTGACACTTCATGGATTCGTACATAAGTGCCAAAGAAACACATGGTCATTTGGATGTTTGGCCCGCACTTGATGAATACTTGAACACCCCACCCAAATAGCCTCCTAACGGGCCACCCAATTTTGAAGACATTTAGTTCGTTTCGAGCCTTCACCTACAGAGTGTGCCGTGTCTGTTGTGCTTCATTTGCCATTTATACATGTTTGTTGATTCTTTTGTTCGACATTTGCATGTGTTTATTCGGTCTCTTGTTTGTAATTTGCACGTGTACCAAGTTCTTTGTTCGTCATCTGCATGAGTTACATAAGTTGATTTGATGCAAAATTGTATATAATAATGAAATGTATAAAACATATGCAGATAGCCACAAGTGTCAACAACTTTTTTCGCGAATGCGAGCAAGTGATGGTCTAAATTTTTACTGAGAGGTTCCCTAAGGGGCCTACTATAAAGTTGAGTATCAAGCAGATGAGTCCCTACACAGTCACGAGAAGGATCAGAACAAACACCGTCGAGCTCAACATCCCTAAGAGAATGTGTATCATCCCGTATTCAATGTTGAAGACCTGACATATTATTTTGAAACACGCGAGTATGTGGAACCCGTACCTTGAACCCACCCTCGAACCCCACCTTCTCTCAACTCAGTCTCATCATCACCTTACTCCTAAGCCTCGCTCACTCCAGTGGAAGGCACTTATGGTTTCACTGACACCACAATGATCTCTTCGGGACCACCAACAAGCCATTTGACTTCTGAGAGCATTACTAACATCGTGGCTCATGGGTGTATTGCCTTTATTATTAGTTATAATTTATTGCCGGATCATCCTTTGTCGAAATTCATCATCCTAGAGGGATTTATTTCTCTAACATTGTACCTAAGGCTCATTGTTTAGAGGCTCACACATCTCTACCCTATGTCACATTATTTATTTAGTAAATGAATTATGGCTAATTTGTTGATATTTATGGAAAAATCAATTTTCGTTGAGCCGAGTAAGTGAATATGCAAGGGGAGCCTCGTATGCTCGCATGTAGTGTGATACTAAAGATCAAAATAAAAGGGAAGCCCGGTGCACACAACATCCCCACACAACAAGGGTCTGAGGAAGGGCCCCACCACAAGGGTGAAATGTAGACAAACCTGACCCTGCAGTTTTGCAAGAGGCTGCTTCCAGGACTCAAACCCGTGACCTCAATGTCACATGACAACACCTCAACCGGCGCTCCAAGGCTCCCCTTTAACTAAAGAAAGAATAAGAAACAAAAATGATTACCTAGTTGGAGTAGACTTGCATGCGCTAAGCTTGCAGAGAAAACAAAGATATAATGAGCAAGATAAAGCTTTTGTGAAAATTATCTACAATTGATTGGCAAATGAAAGAAGAGTTGAACTCATATAACTTAACCTTTTCCAAAGTTGAAGTCATAGTCAACATCGATGTGCTTAGCTCTCTTATGAAAGAAGGGGGTTTTGATATGGGTGACAACTTAATTGTCATGGAAGAAAATCGATAGAGTAGATAATGATACTCCATCGTCAAATTAAATGATCTCGAGGAAGCATCTTGTAGAAGATACATGTAGTAATTTCTTTAAGATATGACAGGGAGTCACTCTAGGAAGCAATTTAAATCCTTAAAAAGAATAAATGTCTAGGTCCTTCGTCTGACAATTTCTGTCTACATGCTTCTTGAGATAGGAGGTCCCTACCAACTCAATTAGCTTGAAGCACTTGGCTAAACTTCTAGATCTAAGCTCGATGAGACCGTCTAAGGTCATACATTGATTCAACAAGAAGCAACTTAAATCCTTAATAATAATAAAGGTCTAGGTCCTTCGTCTGACAATTTCTGTCTACATGCTTCTTCAGATAGGAGGCCCCTACCAACTCAATTAGCTTGAAGCACTTGGCTAAACTTCTAGATATAAGCTCAAAGAGTCTGCCTGAGGTCATACATTGATTCAACAATAAACAACTTAAATCCTTAAAAACAATAAAGGTTTAGGTCCTTCGTCTGACAATTTCTGTCTACATGCTTCTTGAGATAGGAGGTCCCTACCAACTCAATTAGCTTGAAGCACTTGGCTAAACTTCTAGATCTAAGCTCAAAGAGTCCGCGTAAGGTCATACGTTGATTCAACAAATGACTTAAGAGGCACCTCCGTAATCTTATACCTTGGTGGCTACAACATGTACTCATTTGATATCAGGCTTATGCAACTTCTATTATAAAAAAGTAATAACTTGAATTCTATTAAGTTTGGCAATGTTACAGAGATGGATACAAGCATACATGATGGAGAGGCTGCAACATGGACTTGTCAGGTCTAATCCAGGGGACGCACCTATGAGTGACGCGACTTAGGCATCTTTAACTATCTTCATTTTAGCATTTATTACATGTTTGAATTTCGGCCTTATCACGATATCACCATTGTATTAGTTTATATACCCTAAGCTATTTTTCTATGTTTTTATCTTTTTTTCAGCCTTATCTCGAGACCTTAAGGCCAGCCAAAAAGTGTTTTCTTGGAATTCTATCTTCCTCCCTCTTCTTCTTGGAATGGAATCCTAGATGTCCTTTCTAGGTAACATTGATTGGACCTCGTCCTTCGTCCTTTTTGCCTGCTATACGTTGCCGGATTTGTTGTGCCTTTGGTTCTTAGTCCTCACGTCCTCCGATTGCCGCATTCCCCTCCTTTTCTGCAAGTGCTGACATGCTCTAACCTGTCTCGCTCGTCTCTTCTGATCCGATGCCCGCGCGCACCTCCGGATACTAGGAGTAATACCTCTGTTCTTAATCGAGCCATCCAATGCTTACAGACAGTTCACCACCCGTGTCTCCACAATCGGCAGACCCGCCCTCTCTGACTAATTTCTCACTGCAGCTTGTGTGCTCGTCTATCCTAGGTCATTTTGACGGTCCGATGGCTTGTCGTAGACCTCTCCGTTGTTATTACTCCTTACTATGGATGTCCACTACTCATCCGATGATCGATACACATTTGGATGTCGTGGAATGCCACTTTGACGAGCAATCCTTCACTCTCTCATCCATGCAAGCCATCTCCTCTTACGTCTTGAGGCCCGGGAGTTTCATGCTGACTAGACAATCCACACACAAAGCACGACATGGCCAATCTTTCAACCGCCTACACCCCCGGTGCCCTCGAAATTCCACATTTCAAGGATTTCAATTCCATGGTTTGGATTGCTAAAGCTGAGCAATTCTTCGGTGTTCAACACACGGCAGAGACATAGTTACACAAAAGTTCATAGCTATGCTGTTGGGTATGGACGAGCTCTGACTTACATTGCGTGCGATGGCTCCGACCCTCATTTGGCTGGATCGCGAGTAAACTTTAATCAAGCATTATAACCACCACAATTCGAGTAACGTTGTGGAAATCTTATGTGATCTCTGTGGCACAACAATGATTGATATCATTGAGTTTACTAAACTTGTCAACCATGCCCCTAGTTTACCACCAACTACTACTTGGGATTCTTCATGTAGGGGTTGCAACCTCACAGTTACTCCCATATCCACACTCACCATTTTGTGGATATTTTGATGCCATGGTGGTGGCCCGCTTGGTCAAGACGGACTTCATCATCAAGACCTCCAATCGCCCTCATTTCTCTCCTTCCACCTTCTACACCCACCGTGGCCCCCCTCCTTTAATCCACATACTTCCAAGTAACCAGCCACTGATCTTTCATTTGTCGCAAGCCACCACCATCCCACCAAAGTACCATTCCCTCCACGTCTGTTGTGACCTCTTGCTATGCACCACTTTTCTAATTAAGAGTACAATGAGTTACAAAGCAGAGACATGTTTCATCAAGGTTGCAGATGTCGGATGTCAGGTTCATGTCGTTTGAGTTTGAAATCTCGTATGACGGATTTCAGAGGATATATCGAGGATATTTTACAGTGTCGGATTTTAATATTTAAAATTTATTCATTATATAAAAACATTTTTGTAAATATGTACAATTATATACATAATGTAATTTTATAAATTACATAATAAATATAAATACACATAATGTATGTGTATAAGTCATACAAGTAACATATATACACATAATGCATGTTTATAAATCATACAATTAACATATATACACATAATCTATGCTTATAAATTACACAAAAACATTGATGACAGTAAATGACAGTAAGAGTACCAAATAAGAGTGAGACGGGAAAAAGTCAACTCTTGGCTCGGCGAGATGCACAAAATGTGGCACAAAACAAAATATTACTGCTCAGACGCTTAACAGAAGTGAAAAATATATATTTTTAGTACTCGTCATATATCATCTGCGAGATATTGACCGATCTATCAGGTAAGACCGATATATCGGGCCTGAAGATCGATATATCAAGGATATTTTCAAAAAAGACATTTTTACTTAAAATGTCGACGTCGTCGCGTTTTCTTCCCAAAACCTTTATGTCGCCCGACACGTCGGACATGTCCGCCGACATTTACAACACTGTGTTTCATATGCAAGAAGTCGTAGTCCCCCACTCATGATTGTCCTTTGATGGAGCTACATGACATTTTTGGTGATGAGGAGGACGAGATGACTACCACAGATTTCGACTCCCTGACATCGGAGGACCCTTCAGGAGTTGTTTGTAAGGACTCGATGCATACAATATCGGAAGTATTATTCTTTTTGGCTCATTCCAACCTATAGTAAGCTAAACCATATAGTTTTGTTCCTTTTCACAGGAGGCCTATGAGTACTTCCTAGAAGGTCACTCACTCTCAGATTATTCTTATTGGTGCATGTTTGATTATAAAGTTTCAAACACATCTCCACTGCTTGCTCCAAAAGGCATCTCTGATATTTATGGTTCAAATTTATTACGTAAGTCCAACAATTTTTTTTTTCTAATCCCGATGTGAGATTCGGTTCACTCATGCACATCCTTTCACTTAGAAGCTTGCCATCCTAGATGGTTTTCAGGAGCTGTCTTTCTCCAGATCTCTCTGCCTCAAAGACACTCCCCGTCGTCATCAAACCGCCCTCATCAGATTTGGGATATTACAAGACACTGAGGAATGATTCCTCTGTCGTCTGAACCTCATTTTCTATGGTCGGCATTTGGGGATTGCGCTCGATGAAGCCGTGGGGCTCAATTGAGGGCTATCCGATCGCGATTAGTCACAGCTTCATCTCCCAGGAGTTTGTATCGCGCCTATAGTTATTTTCTGAGCCATCTTTTAGATTTTTCATTTACTTGGGGATGGATGACATTCCGTGACCCATGGACTTGTTACCTTTCGTTCCTCCAGTTGACCAACTACTATGTTTCAATTTACGTCTATATTTTTCCTTAGACGGGGTGATATCATCTTGAGCCTCACGCGGTTGCAGATTTTAGGCGATGTCAACCATAACTGAGCCCGCAGACGAATAACTTTTGACTGGGCCAGCGGACCACACACAATGATAAGGAATGCCTCCATCCAGCTTATGTCGATCTCACACTGCACCTTGCAGATGACTCGCGTGGTGGATTTATGTTCACTGTTATGACATGTTTCTAAGCCCATGCGGAATACTTCAGACGTTTTGGCACCTCCTTCCCCATAGCTCACACAACATATGGAGTTGTACTCTTAAGTTTTTGCAGAGCCTCATGAACTTTCTCTTCACAGGACGACAGACCACCGCGTACCGCTTCGTGAGGGTATGCAGTCGATCTTTGTTCGCCCATACGTATATGGCCAATTTCAAAAGGACAAGATCATATGTTTACCCCGATTCGGCCTAGTGTTAGCCCATTCTCTAGCCTGATATTACTTGTGCGCAAGAAGGATGACAGTTGACGTGTCTGTGCCAACTATAAAGAGTTGATTAAGGTTACAGTGGCAGATAAATATCCGATTCTGGTAATTCAGGAGCTCCTGGATGAGCTCTCATCTACTTCTCTAAGATAAACCTCAACACCGTCTACCGTCAGATCCGCATCATCTTAGAGGCCATTCCTAGATGGAATTTCACACTCATGACTGCTACTATAAGTTCCTAGTTATGCCATTTAGGCTGACCAAAACCCTCGTCACCTTCCAAGCGACTATGAATGATATCTTTTGTCTGGTGCTCTGTAAGTATGTCATCATATTTTTTGATGAAATACTTGTTTACAACCTCACATGGCAGGATCATCTACTCCATCATGCGACAATATTGGAGACCCTTCAATGGCATTACCTCTCTGTCAATTCCAATAACTGAATTTGCTCAACACAAAGTTTCCTATCCGAGCCAAATGATTTGAGCACTGGGTGTTTCTATGAGTTCAGACAAGGTGGACGCCACCACGATCCTTGGGGGATGTGCGGGGATTCCTCAGCATGACAAGCTACTATCGTCGTTTCATTCATGACTATGCATGCTGGCCATACCACTGATAGGTCTTTTGCGCAAGACCCACGAAATGGGTTTCTGTTTGCCTACGAAGGTAGGAGTGGCCTTCACCACCCCACAATAGGCACTCATGGTAATATCTGCACTCGCTACGCTTGAATTCACTTTGCCCTTCGTGGTCTAGTGCAACACGGAGAGAACGGACATTGGTGTTGTTCTCATGGCTGCCTACTTATAGTTGGTCCTTCTCCACCACCATTTGCTCCCAACCGGCCTACAAAATGAGTTGATAACACTCGTTTTGGCGGTTCAGCATTTACGACTGTATTTATTGAATCAATATTTTACAGTGCTCATAGATCATTATAGTCTGTGGTACCTCCTGAGTCAGGAGATGTTGACTCCACAAAACAAGTCTGGGTAGCTAAACTCCAGACTTATGACTTCGCAGTCAAGTTTCACTCCCGCAAATCCAGTAAAGACGCCAACGCTCTATCATGTCAGTCTGAGTCTGCCAATTTGGTGGCCATTTCCCGCTCGATTTTGCAGGAAGCTAGCACCATTCAGAGGTATGTGGAGGTAGATTCGAGCCTCTGATCCATTTTGGAGAATGTGAGAGCCAACCCTTCAACGTGACCTCCAGATGTTCTCATCGCTGACTTACTCCACCATCGGGGCCGCTAGTTCTTGTCTTCTTCCTTAACTTACATTATGAGGCTTTTGGAGGAATTTTATACCCTCTCCTTCGTGGGTCACATTGATGTTTTATGCACTTACTATTGTTTGGTCGCTGCCCCCTATTGGAAAGTTATATTGTGCAAAATGGAGGATTTTTTGTCCGCTTGTTTGATTTGTCAGAGCACCAAATACGAGGCAACCTGACGACGCGCCACAACCCACCCGCGTGTACACCAGCAGGAGGCGGTGATCCACTGCCCAGGCGGACGATCGGAGTCCATGGCTGCGCCCAGAACCTCGATTCCAGCTACTTTCATGTTTTGCGTTTTTAATTTTGATGTGTATTTAATCCCCGATCGGCCCAGACATTGTGAGCCGTCCGATCGGGATAGTTTGATTTGTTTCTTATTGGGTAGGGTTGCCTACCAGTTCATATGCAGCGGTTCACTGGCTTATAACACCCGGCGACAGTTATCGTGGGGGGTATCGTGGATTTGGATTTCTTCCAAGCCGTCGGTCAAGAGGTGCGATTCCTCCTTTCTCTGCTGCTCCCGGTGCGACGCCGACAACCTCCCCTCCTGCTGGTGCGACGCCGACCCCCCCTTCCCTCTCCTCTCCGGTAACTCTTCCTTCCCTATCCCGTTCCCCGAAGCCAAGCCCCGACCAACTCATCCCCGATTCCTCCCCCAGTGCGCCTTCAAACCCGTCGGCAAACCCTTCCTCACCCCTATCCAAGCCCGCAGCCCTAGCCGTCTACTTCATCCTTGTCCAAGCCCGCAGCCCTAGCCGTCCACTTCATCCCCGTCCAAGCCCGCAGCCCTAGCCGTCTACTTCATCCCTGTCCAAGCCCGCACACCACTGGCCCCCGTGCAACCACCCTACCCCCTCCAAAGCACCGACCACCTCCTTCCCTCACAACACAACTCCAAAGTCCTCCAGCAAACTACACCCCCACCTCTTCTTCCTGTAGCCAAATTCCCAAAGCTTCTAGCCAACCATACCCCTCCTCCCTTCCTCCTATCGTGGAACCACTGCAAAGCAGCCCCCTTCCCTGTTCTCTACGACCACGCTGCCCGCCTACAATCGCCATCAACATCGCCTGCATATGTGAATCGAGGTATAAAGTTATTTCCTTTGTTGTTGCTCACTTTGGTTACCCAAAGTGTGTTGGATGTTCCCTCTTATTGTGCTATTAGTTCGATCGTTGTTACAACTTGCGGGACAAATTCTGTGAACGCTTAATACTTGCGCCTCTATTGCTTGTGAAATTAATCCCTAGATCACTTTAATTAATTATTTTTTACGCATGCGTCTCTCTTGTTTTATTATAATACTTAATTACTTGTTTGCAATTTCTAGTGGACCACTTGTGCACTTGCATCCCATTTAGGACTGCATTTAGTAAGTTCACCCTATGTCTGCCCTCCCACTGCATCAAATTGGTATCAGAGCCTAGGTTAGGGTCATTGTATGTTGCGTAGTGGTAGGGATTATCGTCATTCCAGTCAAAATCATCCCAACGATAGGACCGCTAGATCGCAGACGGACATGACGCCCGCGGAATTCCAAAGGCTTGTCCTTGATCGATTTGATCAAATGGGCGTCCAATTCAATACACTTAGATGTGATATCGCGAGGGTTAGTACGAGAGTAGACCAGTTAGAGAAACCGAGAGATCGAACGAATCCTGTCCCTCATGAGGAACCTCTCGAGGACCTTCCAGATGCCACACCGCCTCCCCCGAGCCGTGGTAGAGACGGCCCTCGCCGAGAGTTCCTGCCCGCGCAAAGGGCAAATTATCGTCGTGGCTTCGAGTTTCGACGAGCTCGCCCTTTGGATGAGCCACATCAACCACCACCTCGTCGAAGGGACATACACCGATATGACTATGATGATGATGACGAATACGGTGACTTCCGTGAGCCCCGTCGAGGCATGACTCCGGAGGAGGATGACATTACCTGACGGATCCGTATTGATGCTCCTACCTTCGATGGTCACTTGGATCCGAGGGCATTCAGCGATTGGCTCATGGACATAGACCACTACTTTGACTGGTTCGAGATGAACGACGTGAGGCGAGTACGGTTCGCGAAGATGAAACTAATTGGTCAAACGAAGATTTATTGGTCAAGTTTGGAGAGGTCCTTGGAGCGTGATGGCTATTACCCCATTACCCAATGGGATGAGATGAAGCAACGCTTACAGGATAAGTATCTCCTTGCTTCTTATCGCGATCAGCTGTTAGATCAATTGTACGCGCTACGTCAGGGTAGTCTTTCTGTTGCTGATTACATGTCTCGATTTGACGAACTAGTAGTTCGCAGCGACATTATGGAGGAGCCCATTGCCACGGCCTCGCGCTTTCGTGCAGGTCTTAGATCAGACATCCGAAGGGAATTAATTCCTCATAGGATGGAGTCGGCTGAGCAGGTTTTTCAGCTTGCCCTCGAATACGAGCAGTATTTGCGCTCAGCCGGCCCGAAACATACCACCACTAGACCCGATGCTTCCACATTTAGGAAGCCCGTCCCTGCCACGACTCCCACCACCCCTCGCCCATCCACAGATGCGACGTGGAAAGTTATTGTTCCAGGAGGCCCCAAACATAGGAGCGTCCAGTGCTATCGTTGTTCCGGCAGAGGACATTTCGCTGCTCAATGCCCTACCAGGAATTTGTTGATTGATGATTCTAGCGAGCCCAGCGGCAAGGCTGAGGGCGATGCCACTGAGGAGGTTACGACTACTGTTGAGGATGGTTGGGAGAGCGATGCTGAGAGATCGTTAGAGGTAGGAGTCCTCCGCCGCATCCTCCACACCCCAAGTGCTGAAGAGGATTGACGACACACTACTATCTTTTTCACTTACTTCCAGAGCGCAGGAGGACCCTGCAAGCTCGCCATCGATAGTGGAAGCTGTGTAAATATTATTGCTAAGAAAGGGTTGGAGAGGATGCAACTTACTGCTGAGCCCCATCCACATCCATATCGTGTCCTTTGGGTGGACAAGTCCACCATACAAGTTACACAGCGATGCCTGGTGCCGATCCGATTAGTGACTACAGAGGACCGGGTTTGGTGCGACATTATCCCTATGGATGTCGCCCACGTTCTTCTAGGGAGACCCTGGCTTTACGATCGTGACGCCACATGTTATGGTCGTTCCAACACGTGCGTATTTTTTGACAAGGGTCGAAAGATTACTCTCACCCCGACTCAGCCCAGGGATCCTCCCAAGGGCAAGGTTGATTCGTCAGTTAGTGCGGGATCGTCGAGACCCCTGCATATCTTGAGAAGGGGTGATTTCTTGAGAGAGAGCCTGGAGTCTGGGATCATGTTTATTGTAGCAGCCACGTTGGCGACCGAGACCCCTAGCGAGGTTGAGATTACTGACCCGGATGTTCAGCAGTTGTTGGATGACTTTACGGACATTATGCCCGAGGAGCTCCCCAATAAGCTTCCCCCACTGAGGGACATCCAACACGCGATTGACCTGATCCCAGGGGCATCTTTGCCCAATCTGCCACACTATCGTTTAAACCCGACTGAGCATACAGAGCTAAAGCGACAAGTTGATGAACTTTTGCGAAAAGGGTTTATACGAGAGTCTCAGCCTGTGCGCCGTGCCAGCCCTTCTGACTCCGAAGAAGGACGGTAGCTGGCGCATGTGCATCGATAGCCGTGCCATAAATAAGATCACGATGAAGTATCGTTTTCCGATCCCCCGCCTTGATGATCTCCTGGATTCGATGACTGGTGCCCAAATCTTTTCGAAGATCGACCTTCGCAGCGGGTACCACCAGATCAGAGTTAGAGAGGGGGATGAATGGAAGACGGCCTTCAAGACGAAGGACGACTTGTACGAGTGGATGGTGATGCCGTTCGGCTTATCGAACGCACCCAACACATTCATGAGAGTGATGACTCAGGTTTTGCGACCCTATATGGGCAAATTCTTGGTCGTGTACTTCGATGATATTTTGATATACAGCCGGACTCGCACCGAGCATTTACGCCACATTAGTCTGGTATTCGATCTCCTCCGAAAGGAGCATATATACATCAACTTGAAGAAGTGCTCGTTCCTATCTGCGTCCGTTCATTTCTTGGGTCATGTTGTATCAACATCTGGTAATTCTGTCGACCCTGACAAGGTCAGGGCGATTCGAGAGTGGCCTATCCCCTCGAACATTCATGAGGCTCGTAGCTTTCATGGACTTGCCACCTTTTACAGGAGGTTTGTCCGAGCCTTCAGTTCAGTCGTGACCCCCATTACGAGCTCTCTTCGTAAGGGAGAATTTGTTTGGACGGAGGCTGCCACTCGAGCCTTTGACGAGATCAAGGAGCGACTGTCTACGGCTCCCGTGTTACGTTTACCAGATTTATCTAAGCCCTTCGAGGTAGCTTGTGACGCGTCGAGAGTTGGTATCAGCGCAGTCCTTAGTCAAGAAGGCCACCCAGTGGCCTACTTTAGCGAGAAGTTGAACGAGGTCTGTCAAAAATATTCTAATTATGACAGGGAGTTCTATGCCATTGTGTAGGCGCTACGATACTGTAGACATTATCT
Source organism: Platanthera guangdongensis (assembly GCA_039583875.1). Lineage (NCBI taxonomy): Eukaryota > Viridiplantae > Streptophyta > Magnoliopsida > Asparagales > Orchidaceae > Platanthera > Platanthera guangdongensis. The sequence goes on from CM077165.1 coordinate 132,875,135, forward strand.
CCTACACAAAGAGTTCATTCTATACTCAGATCATCAGACCCTGAGATATCTCGACTCCCAGAAGAAATTAGGTCACCGTCATGCCAAATGGGTGGAGTATATGCAGGAGTTTCACTATGTTCTGAAACACCGAACGGGTGTTGAGAACAAACCCGCAGACGCATTGAGTCGCCGAGTTAGCATCCTCTACACCATACGAACCCGAGTTGTGGGGTTCGAACAACTAGTCTACGCTTATCCTGAGTGCCCAGATTTTGGGTACATCTACGCGGCGCTATCGAGGGACCCTCCCGACCTTCGAGAGGGCTATTCAGTTTCTGACAGATATCTATTTATGGGCTCCCGCCTTTGCATTCCACAGTCCTCCCTCCGCGATTTCCTTACCTGGGAGTTACACGCGGGCGGAGCTGCGGGGCACTTTGGTAGGGATAAGACGATTGTGTTGGTAGAGGATCGCTTCTTCTGGCCCGGCCTAAAGAAAGACGTCACCAGAATAGTGAGGCATTGTGGAGTTTGCCAGAGGGCAAAGGGATCTCGCCAGCCTACAAGACTATACACTCCCCTTCCCATCCCTGAGAGGCCCTGGTCTGATGTTAGTATGGATTTTGTCCTCGGGCTCCCTCGCACTCTGAGGAAGCTCGACTCGATATTCGTTGTGGTTGATCGCTTCTCCAAAATGGCGCATTTCATTCCGTGCCGAAAGACCGCTGACGCCTCTCACGTGGCAGCGTTATTCTTTAGGGAAGTATTTAAGTATCACGGTCTCCCCACCTCTATAGTCTCTGATCGCGACGTACGATTTATGAGTTATTTCTGGAAGACCCTATGGAAGAAGACGGGTACGACTCTGAAGTTATCCTCCGCCTACCACCCGCAGACGGATGGACAAACTGAAGTGGCTAACCGTAGTCTTGGGACTCTTCTTCGCTGCCTAGTTGGGGATAGTCCTTCGAGCTGAGATTCTGTTCTTCCCATAGCTGAATTTGCATACAATAGCTCTGTCAATAGGACCACGGGCTTGAGTCCATTTCATATCACCATAGGGTACGAGCCTAGAAAACCCATTGATTTGGTAAATATTCCCCTAGGGTCCAGACCTAGTGAGTCAGCTGAGTCTTTCATCCAACATGTGCATGCACTACACGAGTCGGTCCGTAAGAGAATTGCCACTAGTAATGATTATTATAAGGATCAAGCAGATCAGCACAAACGAGAACAAATATTTGAGGCAGGAGAACAGGTGTTAATTCACATTCGATCTGAGAGGGTCTCACATGGACCCGCAAAAAAGTTAAGCGCACGCAGAATAGGCCCCTATACAGTTGTGCGGCGGATTGGTACGAACGCTTATGATATAGACATCCCGCATGATATGGGTTTTAGCCGAGTATTCAACGTAGAGGATTTGACTCCTTACTTCGAGGAGCGTGTACGTGGACCCACTCACCACATCCCTACCGGATCCCTTCCTTACCAGTACCCCACCTCCTGAGCTTGCTCCTCTCATTGCCTCTACTAGTCCCTCTTTGTTGCCCCCAGCGGCGTCGCATCGTGAAGATCGCGTTGCACCCTTGACGGATCCACTGACATCTTTTCCCGACGGATATACATTGGTACCTCCAGCTTCTACTGATGACGTGCTTCAAATCGTTGGTCACGACTTCCACGCCAAGGACGGGTGAGATACCCTACGCTATCTTGTCCGTTGGAGCTGCCGGCCACTGTACGATGCTACTTGAGTTTCTCCGGAGGAGCTCGAGAGACTCTCCCCGCGGCTCCGCAGCTACTACGACCACAAGCACTCATCGGAGTTGAGTGCTTTTAAGCCCGGGGGAGTTGACGGCGCGCCACGACCCACCCGCGTGTACACCCGCAGGAGGCGGTGATACACTGCCCAGACGGGCGATCGGAGTCCATGGCTGCGCCCAGAACCTCGATTCCAGCTACTTTCATGTTTTGCGTTTTTAATTTTGATGTGTATTTAATCCCCGATCGGCCCAGACATTGTGAGCCGTCCGATCGGGATAGTTTGATTTGTTTCTTATTGGGTAGGGTTGCCTACCGGTTCATATGCAGCGGTTCACTGGCTTTATAACACCCGGCGACGGTTATCGTGGGGGGTATCGTGGATTTGGATTTCTTCCAAGCCGTCGGTCAAGAGGTGCGATTCCTCCTTCCTCCGCTGCTCCCGGTGCGACGCCGGCAACCTCCCCTCCTGCTGGTACGACGCCGGCCCCCGCCTTCCCTCTCCTCTCCGGTAACTCTTCCTTCCCTATCCCGTTCCCCGAAGCCAAGCCCCGACCAACTCATCCCCGATTCCTCCCCCAGTGCGCCTTCAAACCCGTCGGCAAACCCTTCCTCATCCCCATCCAAGCCCGCAGTCCTAGCCGTCTACTTCATCCCTGTCCAAGCCCGCAGCCCTAGCCGTCCACTTTATCCCCGTCCAAGCCCGCAGCCCTAGCCGTCTACTTCATCCCTGTCCAAGCCCGCACACCACTGGCCCCCGTGCAACCACCCTACCCCCTCCAAAGCACCGACCACCTCCTTCCCTCACAACACAACTCCAAAGCCCTCCAGCAAACTACACCCCCACCTCTTCTTCCTGTAGCAAAATTCCCAAAGCTTCCAACCAACCATACCACTCCTCCCTTCCTCCTATCGTGGAACCACTGCAAAACAACCCCCTTCCCTGTTCTCTACGACCACGCTGCCCGCCTACAACCGCCATCAACATCGCCTGCATATGTGAATCGAGGTACAAAGTTATTTCCTTTGTTGTTGCTCACTTTGGCTACCCAAAGTGTGTTGGATCTTCAGTCTTATTGTGCTATTAGTTCGATCGTTGTTACAACTTGCGGGACAAATTCTGTGAACGCTTAATACTTGCGCCTCTATTGCTTGTGAAATTAATCCCTAGATCACCTTAATTAATTATTTGTTACGCATGTGTCTCTCTTGTTTTATTATAATAATTAATTACTTGTTTGCAATTTCTAGTGGACCACTTGTGCACTTGCATCCCATTTAGGACTGCATTTAGTAAGTTCACCCCGTGTCTGCCCTCCCACTGCATCACAACCTTTCCGGAAGTCTATTACAACCGGTACCTGTCTCTGATTTGATTTAAGATGCCCCGACAATTGACCTCATTACTCGCCTACCAAGATCATCCAGTAACCGACAATGATTGCATCATAGTGGTGATGGACAGTCTATCCAAATATGCTTTCTTTCTACTTCTTCGTCACCCTTTTACAACACCACTTCTCATCGATACCTTCATCCACGGTGTGGTGTGACTATTGGTTCCTGTGGTCGATCGTGAGCGACCAAGACTTGGTATTCATTCATGAGTAATTTCTGACAAGAGTAGTTCAAACTCCAATTCACGCAGTTGGAAATGAGCATATCAATGACAGGGCAATACATGGAGAGGCCACAATAGAGACTTGGCGGGTCTATTCCAGGCAGTCCGAACCTATGAGTGACGTGGCTTAGGCATCTTCAGTTATTCTCGTTTCATATTTATTTTTCACATATTTGGATTTCGGCCTTGCAACGATAATGTCATTGTATGGTTTATATGCCTTAAACTATATTTCTATGTTTTTATCTTGTATGATTGAAGGTTTAAGAGCCTAGCAAGAAAGTGTTTTCTTGAAATTCTAGCTTCTTCACTTTGGAATGGAACCCTAGAAATCACAACTAGGTAGCAAACAACCTGTAAGAATGTTTTGTCATAATCAATGTTGTTAGGATCGAGATCCTAGATGAGATTGTTTCGAGGTTATCAGATTGGATGGTAGGATGGGATCGAGGATCGCTTTACAAAATCTGGATCGATTTATAAAATCTGGATCGATTTATAAAATCTGGATCGTAGGATCGTAAGATCCCATGATCTGGATCGCGATCCTGACAACAATGGTCATAATCAATACTTTGTTATTGAGTAAACCTTCGAGCAACGAGCCGCGCATTTAGCACGCAACAAAATCATTTGATTTATGTTTTATAATGAAAAATTATCGACAACCTACGCAAAATTGTTCAAGTGGCAAAGGAACAACTCTGAAGTTAGATTTTCTATAAGGCCTACATTTCTTCATCCCTTACAACTAGCCACCTCAGATGTTGTGATGCCTCTTGAATAGAGGAAGGAGTGGTAATTGAAGAAAGTGGACAAATAAATTTGTGAAGTGGTGGAGCTAACCAATGTGATGAGAAAAATTCAACATGCATGGATACGTACCCTTGTGAATGACAATGATAAGATCTTCTAATGCATAAGTAACATCAATAGGCCGAGGATTCAAATGACATACTCTACTGTGGACAAAGATTTAAAGTAAGTTGTGGTGGTGAGGGCACAATGTTAGAGTATCATTTGTAGGGAGAGGTGGACTCTTACAGATATGATTAGGAGGAACGACAAGGGGAACACAAGGACGAGGCATTATGGATAAGGTGGCGTGGATGTCTCAAGAAACACAATTGATCATCAAGGAAGCTGACATCAAAAAATGTCACGACCTTAAGGGTAGCTTTGCAATAACACATATAACACTTATATGCATTAGAATATCCTACATCGGCATACTTCATCATGTGAGGTGCCAATTTATCCACATGAGGACCCAAGTTAGGAGCATAACATGTGCATGCCAAAAAATGATGTCAGAAAAGAAGGAAGAGGGTGGAGGGATTCGAGGGAAAGACAATATAGAATGTCAAGATGTAGTCAAGTATGGAGGAAGACAGATGATTGATAATGCAGCAGGGGTGGTGAAAAAATATCAATAAGACGTGGAACGATCATTTTGAATATAAGAGTCTAGATTACCTCCAGAAGAATATTGTTCTTTTTCTCTGCATCACAACATCACCATTTTGTTTATGAGCAAGAAATTTGATGAATAATGTTGATGAGGTATAAATCTCATGAAAGTTATGACTACTCTCACGTGTTATCGGTCCTAATAACTTTAACCATGGTAAAAAAAACTAAATATGAGTTTCAACAAAAATGGTGTGCAATACAATTAAATCTCAGTGCGATCACAAAGAAGATGGAACCTTGTCAACATGAAATTACCAACTATAGTGGTGATAAAATAACAAAAAAATATAAACTTAGTAGTTTTTTAAGGATCCAAATATCTAAATACACTAAAGAGAAATGAGCATCACTTCTAAAAATTGTGGAAGATAACAGAGCTTTGTTGCTTCCCATAAACAAGGTTGTAGATGTCAGATATCGGAGACACGTCGGTTTAGGTTTTTCATGTCGGTTTTAATATGTTGAGAGATATATCTGGGATATTTTATATATCGAGTTTTAATATTTAATTATTTATATGTGTAATTATTTATAAATTTAATCATTTTTTTATTTATATATATTAATATATTAATAATTAGATATTTATTGAACTACTAAAATTAACAAACTAATATAAATATTTTGTGTTACACAAATAATAATGTTATAACGCGTGAAATAAAATAAGATGAAGCAGAATGTCGGGAAGTTGTCGATGACAATGAAAGATAAAGAACCTTTAATGCATAATTCAAAGACCATGCATAATTGAAGTCGATGATAGACTAGAGCAAGAAAGAAAGCCATAGGAAGGAAAAAAACATCCTAAAAAATAAAATAATTTTGGTTTATTGTCCACTAAACTATAAACACTAATTAAAATAAATCGAAAAAAACCAATCGATTTCGGGATATATTAGCCGATATATCAATGAATTTATGGACTAAAGGTTGACATATCTGTGGATATATTTCAAAATGATATTTTGCAAAAAATATCAAAAACGTGTCATTTTGTGCTTAAAACCTTTATGTCGGCCATGTCGGAGGATATCCATAACACTGCCTATAAATACAAGACTCACAATTAAGCTTTGAATACTGAAGGTCGAGGAGTGCGTTGAAGGTAGGAAAGGGGCATATCCTAGACATTGATGACAATCCACAATATGTGAGAATAGGATATATATTTAGTATTTAAGTCCCGTTCTCCAATTAGCCTATGCCAATGATACTCTTTGTCTGAAAATCTTCTATCACAAAGGAAAAATGTGTAAAATTAGTGAACATTTATAATGTAATACGTGAACTATTGAAAATTAGGATCTAAGTTAAATGTAATATGCAAACTGATATAACTGAAATGGCTCTACCAAATTTAATCTATCACATTTAATTAATATATAATAATGCATGTTGCACCTTTCTTGAAAAAAATGTGTCGCAAAACCATCTTAGTCTGAATGCTTCAAAACGTCCTCAACTATGAGAATGACTATAGTCCACGACATAATATTACATGTGATGTCCATTGGCCTCATTTATATCCATAACGAAGACTAGTTACTGGCTACTTCTAAGTTGTACCATCCTGATGTCCCCTATATCTATTACTGAGTGCTTGAAGAAGGGGATGCACAACATGGATCTTAGTATAGAAAATGGTCCGCAAATCTACAATTATAAAATACCCTCTCTCCTTGTTCTGGCTGCACCATAACAAAACATATTTATGAATTTTATTTTGATGTTACTGTAATGCCCCAGTCTACTGCGGGAGCGCTACTGTTCTGTAGACTAGTGACCCCAACCCATCTCCACGGATCTGATTGACCGCAACTACTAATTACAATGACGAGTTGTTCAGACCGGGGCTTGAACCTCAGACCTTCTGGATAAGGGAGTCTAAACTGGTCTTCATCACCAACTGAGCTCTAAACTGGTTCAATCCTAAATTGAGACTTAGTTGGTGATGAGGACCAGTTTAGAGCTCCCTTATCCAGGAGGTTTGGGGTTCAAGCCCCAGCCTCAACACCCCGCCATTGGAATTAGAGCTGCGACCAATCAGAGCCGTGAAGATGTGTTTGGGTCACTGGTTTGCATGCCTGTAGCGCACCCACATTAGACCGGGGCTTTACAGTTATAACACACAATGAACATATGATTCTATCATTGTCGTAGGTTCTCAAACATGGCTCATTCCATTTCGTGCAAGAATACCTTGGATGTTGCCATATTTTTACCATTTCTTTTCGAGAAAAGCATTCAATTGGAGTTTCAAAATATATCACCTCTTGTTTACCCGGAATCCCGCGATCATATTTTCTCTGAGGGCAATTTGGGCGGTCAGACTCATGCTGATCGCACTGACCGTCGAGCTCGTCCAACAACAGAGTTCAAGGGAGAGCAGACCCAGACTCAAGGCTGACCGCCCTACCGTGTGATGAAATCTTTTTTTTATCTGCTCACCATGTATCGCCTTACCTTTGCCCGGTTCTCCTGTACCCCGGGCAACCTGTAATTTTAAGCTCTGCCCGTTTGGCCAAACCCCCTAGCATATAAGTAGGGGGAACGATACCTCTAAGGAACGCTGATTCGAAACCCCCAAGCTAGCCTGATGTGGTTGCGGTCTCGAATATTGTGCCTCAACGGTTTCCTGTTTGCCGCGAACTCCCTTTTCTTCCTGTCGTAGTTGCAATTTTCCTCATCCGATAAATTTCCCGCCACAAGTGGTATTTACCCCGGCGGGTAAGTCTGGTCTTCCCGCTCAGCGGCCCTCTCACTTTCTATGCTTGCCTAGACCTCAGTAGCCTTCAGCTTTCAGCTTTCTCTTCCCCCTAGCGTACCGTTGTGGAGGTGCATTTCGTGTTTCTCTCTCTCTCCCTCTCTCTAATTTAATTTTGTAATTAAGCAGTAGCAGTGAGAACGGTAGTTTAAAAATTGTGACTTGGTGCTTTGGGTGTTTCATAACAAGAGCTAGAGAATGTGAAATAGTTCCAAATATGCATCCACATAACATGTTTGTCGTAAGGTAGAAGTGCACTGAGGGGGATTGATTTGAATTGGAGGACTGAATCGCATGTAGCCGAACGTTTTGAAGCCATCTAAAGTCATTCTTGGTTTTTCAACTTTCAAACGGGCAAACCATAGTTGAGCTGAATCGAGAAGGTGGAGGGGCGGCAGATTGATACATTCTATTGGTATTCTTTGGCGGCTAAAAAACTGCTCACACCGGGTGAGTCGTCCCAACGGATCTGTTTTCCCGTCGTAGGTTGGAAATTCCAACTTAGTGTATCAACTAACGAGAAACGGTGTCAATTTCCTATCATACAAAAGAAGGGTGGCGGAGTTCCTTGCCTGCTACTGGCTTGGTTCTATGTTGGAACTGTAATGGCTTAAAGGACTAGTGCGAGGCTATCAAGCCTAGTCTTAATGGCAACAAGAGCTTCTTGGTGTCAATTTTTAGCTCCTGTCTGAGTCGCGACGAGAGTTTTTCACAAGGCAATAAGCTGATTCATTTGGTTTGTGGATTCCCCCATGTTGTGAGAGGAACGAGAAAAGGAGGGGATTATTGGCCAGCTCTAGTCCCTAGGAACAAATGTGGATGGCGTGCTCAGAGTGCCACGAGAGTTGTTGCATTTCCCTATGGCGAGGGTGTACCACGACACTCCCCCTTTTTGTGTGAACTAATAATTAGCAAAGAAGGAATCGAGTATTAAATTAGGAGGGATTAAAAAAACTAAAAATAAAGAATGAATTGAGAATGAATTAAGAATGAAGTATAAAAAACAAGAATGAACCAAAAGTGACATAAGAATGGTAAAATAGTGATCTAAGATTGCACTTACAAGAAATAAGAATTTTCTAAGAAGGAACTATGTATGAACAATGAATGATCGAAAAATGAACTAAGAATGAATTAAAAATAAACTATGAATGAATTATAAATGGCCTAAGAATGAACTAAAAAGGTTACTAAGAATGAACAAATAATGGATTAAGAATAAATTAAGAATGAACAAAAAATTTACTAAAATTGAACAAGAATAAAGTAAATAGAAGCTAAGAAGAAACTTTGTAGGAAGAAAAACTCAACTAAGAAGGAACTAATAATGAACTAAAATGAACCATGGAATAAGAATGAAATAAGGTAGAAAGAATGCACTAAGAAGTTGATGCGGAGCATAGACGAGGACTTGCAGTGGATGACCCTCATAACACTACGATGATTATTCGCGATCGTGACACCACTTTCAGAGACCGTGTTGACCCACCGACACGACCCCACTATGCTAGAGACGATCAACATGATGATTGTTGTCGTTTTTATCCATACACACAAGCAGATCGTGTTGATCCTTTGACACGACTTGGTTATCTTAGAGATGATTATTATGAGGATCATTGCTCTGAGCGAGATCTTGAGAGTCAGCTTCGTACTGTTGCCCTTTTCTTTGATGACTCATCGTGTCCCAAGTCTTTCAGTTATTGGCTCGTGGATATTGAGTATTATCTAGATCATTTTGAGATATTCGGCGAGCGTCGCGTCAAGTTTGCGAAACTTAGAATTTTAAATCAGGCGAGGGCATATTGGTCTAGCGTTGAGAGGACCCGCGCGCGAGACCGTCTACATTGCATCACCAGTTGGGTGGACATGAAGCGTACATTGTGTCAGAGGTATCTACCTTCGTCGTATCAGAGTCGCTTGCTCGACCAATTATTTTCTCTTCAACAATGATTCATGTCTGTCGCTGAGTACAAAGACCGTTTTAATGAGTTAATGGCGATGAGTGATATCCGTGAGGACCCAACCATGACCATTTCTTGATTTCAGTCTGGACTTCGATCTGACATACGTACTGAGGTGTTTTATCATAGCTCGAAGTCCCTCGAGCAGATGTATCAGCTTGCGCTTCGTTACGAACAATCTATGAGATCCTCCAGAGCTGGTCGGTTGGACCCTCACCTTGACCACCGCAGTACGAGCTCCTCCCACACCGAGGACACCACTTTGCCTATCATTGTTCCGTCAGACATGACTGAAGTGATACCTGTTGCGGATTGCTTCACCCTAGTGAGGTGTTTAGCCCAGCGAGTGACCTATTTTTTGTTCTTAATGCTTCTCTAGTGACTCCGACTGGGAGTGAGCCTGAGCGACCTATTGAGTCTGCAATATTGTGTCCCTCACCCACGCCTCTTCTTCTGCCATACACCAGGTTAGTTGACACCCCAACCATAAACCCAATTCTTGACACCACACCCACAGACCCATTCTTGAGTGTAGGCCTATGACACTCTCTCATTGTCATTGCCCTGAGTCACATCACGACCGAGAGCCCCGAGCCAGGTGTTGATCTCGTAGTGACTATGTTACCCATTCACCGGGACACTACCTCTCACGATGGTACTCACATGCAGGATCATGACCCTAGTGATGAGTTCTATAACGACCCCTCCTATTGAGCTTCTTGATGAACCGCCACATCCTGATGAGGATGCGATTCAGGTGAGCCGCTTGTTTACGAGTTTTGAGTTATTGACATTGCTTTTGCTATCATCTATAACCTTGCCCCAAGGAATTGATCTTGAGTGGAGTATAACATATGCAGGGCCTACCTTGAGTACACTTGAGCATACTCCTGATGTTTTGGGATTCTATCTGGCGACACATCACACCCTCAACGAGTTTTGGGACGCACCACCTGCTGATCCACCAGACGAGCTCCTTCTTTTCGGGGACACGCACCACACTCGAGAGCCACGTCTTCTAGTTAGTGTACACGATTTTCACTTAGGCGATCTTCGCATTCATGATGACTTTTCATACACACCCCTGGTGAGCCCCCTGATGTGTCACGTTCCTTGAGAGACACTTGGATCTTTACGAGCTCGTATTTGAGTATAGCTGTCTCACGCGATCATCTGAACACTCCTCACACACGACATGAGTTTTTCTACACCCCACCAAAAGAGCCACCTGATCGGCCACCATATTTTAGAGACATCATGATCATTGCTAGATTTTCCCATAGAAATCGTGTAGTGTCTATCTGTTTCATTTGCATCATTTGCATGAGTCTGTTGAGTCGTTTCGTTATCATTTGCATGAGTCTGTTGTGTTGTCTATTCATCGTTTGTATGCGTGTCATGAGTCGGTCCGACGAAAAATCCATCATGATAATAAATTTTGTAAATCACATGCGGATGTTCACTGACAAGAGTATGTACTTCATAAAAGCGAGTAGGTGATGGTGCGAATCTGCATTGTGAGGCTCCGTGCTAGGCTTGTTAAAAGCTTGAGCGTTAGGCGAATGAATCTCTATATAATCGTGAGACAGATCAAAGCAAACATCTACGATCTTGATATCCCTGCAAGTATGAGTATCCATCCGGTATTTAATGTTGAAAATCTGACGCCATACTCATTCTTGTCATGGCGTCGCCTAGGCGTCGCCTAGGCGTCACGGCGCCCAATTGTAAACAAGGCGTTTGGCGCCTTTTTTTTTACAAAAAATATGGGAATAGACTGCGGTTTATATATAAACCGCAGTCTATTTTATGAAACCGAGAATATACTGCGGTTATTTTAAAACCGCAGTTTATCCCATGAACCAGAGCATCGACTGCGGTTTGTACAATAACCGCAGTGTAGGGTGTAGCATAGACTGCGGTTGCTATAGAAACCGCAGTCTATGCTACTATAGACTGCGGGTATTGTATAAACCGCAGTCCATTCTCACACCGACTGCGGTTCTTTTCAAACCGCAGTCTATTCCTTCCAGAGAATAGACTGCGGTTTGTATAAACCGCAGTCCATTCTCACACCAACTGCGGTTCTTTTCAAACCGCAGTCTATTACTTCCAGAGAATGGACTGCGGTGTGTACAATAACCGCAGTTGAATGTAGTATAGACTGCGGTTTATATAGCAACCGCAGTCGTTTCTATCTATTTTTAACCGTGAGCCGTAAAAATCTTGTGTTTCCCCGTGTTTTTGGTTCTTCTTTTTACAGTCCCTGCGCTTTGCGAGAAACCCTAAAGACGATTTTGTTCAAGTTGCTGCTCTCCTTTGCTTCGAACGATTCTTCTTCGACAAAACTAATATTCTCACTTAGGTATACTATTTCTTAATACCTTTTCTCGGTTTTTGAACTTTTGATCTCTTTGCTCTTTGCTAAGCATTGTGTGTTTATTATTATTATACATTTATACATGTCTAAACCTCCTTAGGAACCTTGTTAAACATTTATACATTTATACATTTATACATTTATACATTTATAAACATTGTGTGGTAGTAAGTAGTAACTACTAACTACTAACTAATAACTAGTAGCTCAATATCATTGCGGTTTTGTATGAATTTTGTTTAGGTTTTTTGTATGGTTTAGGTTTTTTTAGGGTTTTACAGGAAAATGTCGGACAAAGGATCTTCATCGAGGTCAACAAGAGCTTCACGAAAATGAATGAACTGAATAAGCTTAGGCTAGAGGGGAGGAAGCTTATTATTTCTTTCCGTGATGATGGCCGCATTATTCCCGTCCTGAAACAAATAAATTGATGAGTTTGATGAGATCTCTTGTGAAGTGTTATGTCAATTACATATGTTGCATGGAGGGATGTTGATAAACAAATTAAAGATCCCATATGAGCAGAATTAAATGTACGTAACCTTGTTATGACTTATGAGTGATTAGTGATTACATATCTTTGGTGTTTTAGTTACTTTTTAAGTGATACTTTCTATTATTTTCAGATATTTTTTGATAATATTGATGGTCATTACAAGGCATTAATGAAAATATGAGTGAAAGTTGGAGGACTTGAAAATCCAAACTTTTGTCAATTATGTAAAAAATGTTGATTTGGAGCATCGATACAATGTTCCTGTCAAATATAGTTTTATTACTGCCGAAGACTGGAGAGTTTTTGTCGACCATCGCACTACTACAGAATATATGGTTGTTTCTTAACTTCTTATTAAATTCAATATTTATATCATTTTTTAACTTATAACTTATAACCAAATTAAGTATTAACACATTTATTTTTGTAGGAGAAAATAAGGTTAATACTGAGAGAGCAAAAAGCACGAAAGACCTTTCATACTACTTCCAGAATGAGTTATTCTGGATTAGAAAAAAGAATGGTATTATCTCTCTACTTCTCTCTCGTTTTTTGTATTTTAAAATTTGGTTCTCAATATTTGTATGATAATTTATTTTCATTTTATTGTCAAGGTTGAACAAGGTGAAGCTGCACCAATTTCACGTGCGGAGTTATGGAAAGCCGGTCATAAAAGAAAGACGGGTGAATATATTAGTAAAGATGCAGCTGAATTGACATCTAAAATGGTAAGTGTAAATGTATCATTTCATCATTTGTAAATTATCGATAGTAATATTTCTTGAGAAGTATATTTTCTTTCTGCAATTCTGTTCCAACTTCCAATATTTTTTACTTTTGTTTAGGACGAGTTGTCGAGCCAAGTCAGGAGTGCTGAAACATGTGGAAAATGTTAGATCTGTAAGAAGGGGGAATAGAGTTGTGGCAATTGACATTTGAAGATTTTGGTGTGTATTGATGGGTAAAAATGTGTATTGTGGGGCTATAGTACAAGAAAGTTGAGCCAGTGAGGTTTGTCAAAAAGAACAAGAGCAACAAGATTTATGGATCCAAGGGAAGTGGAACAAGTTATGGAGAAAAGAACAAGCGCAAATGAGTTAATTTTGTTAAAAGTTGAAGATTTTGTTTGGAATTAGAGTGAGAACAAGAGAATTAGTTTTGGTGGGTAATTATTTTGTTTAAATTATTAACTTTATGAATATGTTGTTTCTGATTTGGGTTGCGGTGGATTAGGGGTTGTTATTTATTTTTTTGAGGATAGAATTGGGATAGCGTGGTGTGAGGGTCAGTGAGTGAGGGGTAGTTTGAGAGTAGACGGGAAAAAATTGTCTGCACGGTTATGGAATCAATGTGATGAAGATGAATGTTTATGTGAATGAACATATTTAAGTATTAATTTGTTTTATTTTTGGTGAGGTACTGAATGATGAATATTGATGGGGGGGTTTTAATGTTAATTGAACAGTATTTGAGGGGTAGATTGGTTTGATTGGAGTGGTATGGTTTGTATTTTTGGGGCTAGGTTCATATTTGTTTGGTTGATGGTGGTTATTGGGGTTTTGGTATGGTTGTTTGGTAATTTGAAATTGAATTGGATTATTTTCAATTATGATTATGGTACAGTAGGTTTGGCATTGGGTTTGGGTGTATTGTGTTTTTGGTACTGTTATGTTTATAAAATGAAGACTTTTAAATGAGTAGTATGATGATTGAAGTGTTAGGGGTTAGGGTTGGTTGTTTGTATTAATTGGGAATTTACATACAATAGGGATGTATCTTTGTTATATTGATTTTACTTTTTGGTATTATTGGGTTATTAATTATTTATTGGTTCAAGGGAACATTGTATGTTGGAATAATTTTGTATTATATTTTTTTTTTGGTGTGTTTTTTTTTGATTAGTGATGATTTGTATGTTTACAAAGTTGTTGGGAAATTGTGTGTTGGCGTTATTTGTTAGTTGGTTATTTGTTATGTTGGTATTGTTAATTATGGAGTTGTGTGATTTAAGATGGATCCAGTGTTTTGTTAATAAAAAATATGTTATGGTGTGTTGGTTATAGGTTGGTATGAAAGTATTGTTTTTTTAGTTTGTGTAATTGTTAATGGTATTTGTTTACTGTTACTGGGTTAAATAAAAAAGTGGGATAGTATGGGGTAGTGATTATGGAGTGGATTAGTATTTATGGTAATTTGGTATTTTTATTAGGTATTGTTTTTTTTGTTTAGGTATGTGTAGTGGAAAGGTATTTAATGTGGTATTAATTGTGTACATGATGTATGTTGATCTTTAAACTAGGTTGGTTTTGTAGGAATTGGGGGGACTGGTTGGTAGGGTGATATTTTATTAATTGATTTGTTCCATTTGTATGAATCATGTGTGTGGGGTGAAGGTTTTAGGAATTGGATAATATTGGAGGTATTGTAGAGTGATGTTGATGTTGTTGGTTTGATGGGTTTTGGTATTGTGGTTTTCTGATGGTTTTTTTGTAGTTGGTTGTTTTGTTTGTTGTGGTTTGGTTTGTCTTGGTGGGTTATTGTGGGGTTGTTGACTCTGGGGTGATTTTGTTTTTTGTGATGTGGAAGAGTGGTTGCAATGACATGGTCCTGTGGGGGATGTGAAGTTGTTGGTGGTCTTTGTGGTTGGGGGTTGCACATTGGGGTTGTTTGGGTGGGGTTAAAACACCAAAGTTAAATTGTGTTGGTAGTGATGTTGGGGGTGGTATCAAAAGGTGTGTTGTGTGTGTTGTTGGGTATGGGTTGTATGGAAGTTGAAGGTTTGTTTTGTGTGGCAGTTGAGATGTATTGCTTTGGTTGCTGGAAGTTATGTTGGGGGTAGGGAATGGGTGGTGTTGAAAGTGAGGGAAAGGGGGGTCATGTATTCTGGTTTATTGCTGTCATTTGGTGTGGGGGGGGTGTGTGTGTGGTGTGTTGGGGGTTGGGGGCCTTGGTGCTGTGTGAGGCGTGCTTGTGTGTTTTGTTGGTTGGGGGTAAGTGGTCCTGGTTGGTATCGTGGGGGGGTTTGTGTCATGAAGGATGTGGGTTTAGTTATGTTGGTGGTGGGTTCTATGGTGTGGAATTTTAGTGTGAGAAAAGAGAGTTGATTTGGAAGGGTGTGGTTCTATGTGTGGAATTGGGGGGTGCGTTGGGTGGGTTTTGAAGTTCATGATTTGGGAGTGGGTGGGTTAAAGGGTTATTGATTTTTAAAGTTGTTAAAATACAAAAGTAAAGTCATGGAGTGGAGGAGATATGATTGGAGGAGTTATGTCAGATGGTTGGGTTGGGGAGAGGGAGACATTTGATCAATTCCTAGTCAACTGTCCAGAAGGATCCTATTTTATGGGTTCAGTAGATGCATCCAGTCATATTCAAGATGCCACAATGTTATCAGATTTGCTTGATAGTAAGATTAGAGAGATAGGAGCAGAGTGTGTTGTCCAGGTAATTTTTTTTTAGTTTCTAATTTATTTTGTATATTTCAAGTTTTTAAGTAGTCTACAACTACAGCTTTCAATAATTACAAATGTCTGCACTCTGCAGGTGGTGACTGACAATGCTTCTAATTACAAGGAATGGTGTAAATTTTAATGGAAAAAAGACCTACATTATTCTGGACTCCTTGTGCAGCTCATTGATCTGATGTATTTGTGATAATATTAGGCAAGCTACAAACAAAAAAGTGGTAAAAAAGGCAAGAAAGAAATAGATTGTTATTTAATCTACAGTATAGTTTGTAGGTGAATAAGGTGATGGATGTATTAGGAGGATAATGATTCAACATTTCCTTACTCTAGAGTGTTTGGAGGAGGGCTAAATTTTATTTTGTGTCGCCCTCGGGTGAATAGCTGCTAAATTGGCAAAAACTCGTTGAAGGTTTTGATTGGGGTTTTGAACCAATTTTTGGAATTGAGTTGTTTTTTGCCTGGAAGATTTGCCTGAGAAAACCACTGATTGCAGTTTTGCGATTAGTAGATGAGATGAAAGGCGGCTATGCCTGAAGTATATGCTGCAATGGAAGAAAAAACAAAGATCAAACAACATTTTGATAACAAGAAAGATTATTTAAAAAGATTATTGAGATTGTTGAAAATAGATGGATGACAAATCAAATGAAGCAAAAGTTGTATAGGGCGCTTTGTTTCTAAATCCAGGCAAATATTTTGATATGAGAACAAATAATATTGATGCCTGGAAATTTCAGAGCTTGCTTGATGGATGTTGCAAGATTAGTGCCCGATCAAAAATTGCAAGACAAGATTGCCGAGCATAGATACTAACTACAAAGCATCTCGAATAGTTTTGGAAAGCCTATGACTATTAGGCAACGAAGCACCTTAAATCCAAGTAAGTATTGTTTACATTTTTATTTTTTTCTTAAATTATTTATATGTCACACAATTTTATTTGTCTTAAATGAATAGTGGACAATGGTGGGGTTGGCCCATGAGACCAAAGTTGATCTTTACAAAGGTAGCATTGCGCCATAATTGCTTATGTTGTTCTTCTCCTATTTGTAAGCGCAATTTGGAGTACTTTATGTTGAGTTTGTAAGTATACAAATATTCAATAAAATTATTAATTTTTATATTTACTAATTTACCAATAATTGAAATTATCTTGATTCAGATTCACACAAAAAAAAATAAATAGATTGGACATCAAAGACTTAGTGATCTTGTATACATCCAATATAATCAGCGTCTACAAACACGATTCCAAGAAAGACGTGAAAGGGAGAAATTACAACCCTTTGGTGCTTGATGAGCTCGACTGGAGTAGTGAGTGGATGGGTGAGCAAATCAGAGGAAGCTCTAGTTTTGATGATGATAATCTCACATGGGATGCTGTAGAGAGAGCTCTTGGAACTGGGGCTCGAAATTTACGAAGTGGAGTTGGAACTAATCTTCAAATAAATGAACTAATAGCTCAAGGGGATGAAGATTTAGATCATTTGTAGTTGCCAGTGATGATGAAGATATTTATGATAATTATGGGCAAATGACGAGTACCTCCATCCATCCAAACACCTGCAATGTCAATGACGACTTACTAGATGATGATTCTAGTTGACCTTGTATGATTATTTAAAGTAAATGTTAAAAATATTATTCATGCTAATATGCTATTTTTGTGTTCCCTTTTTTGTTATTGCTTTCTCTGAAGTTTGTCTTGAGTCTTGACCATTGATAGATGATTGCCACTGTTTTTTCTTACTGTTACATGCTTACTGCTTCATGGTAGTTGAGAATTGAGATAGGTCATAGGTATGAATGTATTGATGTTTGAGAATTGAGGATTTGAGATATCATGAATTCATGATTCATGAATACAGAATACATGATATTGGTAGTTGGAACTTGGAACTTGAAACATTTGTGCTTGCTAGTTGCTAGTTGCTACTTGCCTACTTCTTGTCATATGATCATATCAGGTGTTGAGATTTGAGAATTGAGATATGAAGATATCATGAATTCATGATATCAGAAGATTCAGAAGTTATGCTTAGTTGCTAAGTGCTAACTGCTATGCTTAGTTGCTTACTGCTAACTGCTAACTGCTAGTCTGTTATGAAGAACAAAAAAATCTCCAGTTGTGTTTGTAATTGGTAAACAATTTATTTTAAAAAAAAGGAGCTGTAGACTGCGGTTATTATACTAACCGCAGTCTAAAGTATGACAGACATACTATAGACTGCGGTTATTTTTGTAACCGCTGTCTATATATGACTATCGACTGCGGTTATTCGAATAACCGCAGTCGATAGTCAATAGATATATACTGCGGTTATTCTATTAACCGCAGTATATATAACATATACTGCGGTTATTAAACAACCGCAGTCGAGAACATGTATACTATAAACTGCGGTTAGTATAACACCGCAGTCTATATTATGTGTACTATACACTGCGGTTATTAGAAGACCGCAGTCTATAGCATGTATACTATACACTGCGGTTATTATACAACCGCAGTATATAACATGTATACTATACACTGCGGTTATGTTAATAACCGCAGTCGATAGTATAGACTGCGGTTAGTATAATAACCGCAGTCGATAGACTGCTTTTTTTTTAAAAAAAAAATGGCGCCTTGCGACTTGCTCGCCTTAGTGTCGCCTAGGCGTCCGCTATGACGCCTAAGCGTCAAGGCGCCCAGCGCTCGCCTTGGTTCGCCTTGACGCCGAGACAAGAATGACCATACTACGAGTCACACGAGTATGTAGACCCAAGCAGTGGGGACTTCCAACTGCCCACACCTCCACTTCCATTGCCTTACCACCCTCATAGCCCACCCACGTCTGATGGCTACCACTACTCACCCACTTCTGAGACTCACCCACATGGGGACTCATCTTCTTTGGTTCTACCTACGGCGTTGCCGATCGCACTGGGATCTATCACTCGTGAGTTAAGCGTTGAGAGCATCACAGAGACCAGACTTAGCCAGTACAATCCTACTACATACGTTGATGACACCTGGATACTTGCAACAGAGCTTGATCGATTCGCTCTTTGATTTCTACTTCAGTACGACCGTCTCCATTCATCGGAGATGACGACTTTTTCAGTCAGGGGGAGTTGATTGGCGACGACACTTTTCCAGCGACGACACTGGGGCGACCTCTGGTGGAGCTCTTCGAGTTTTACCTTGTATGCATCGAGAGAATTCCGATCCCTATTCATCGGGAGATGAATTCTTTCAAGCCAAGGAGATCGATGCGGAGCATAGATTAGGAATTGTAGTGGATGACGAGTTTTGGACCCGTTCGGGGCCAATTGACGACTTTCCATATATGACATGCCCAAATCGACGATCGGACTCCGCAGATGCGTCTAGATTCGCGTTTCAAATCGATTTGATATATTACTTCATTAGTTTGCATTGTATTTTGATGTATTTGGGTGATCCCACCTCCGACCCTTCATAGCTGTTGAAGGTGGGATGCCTTAGCCTTTGTTTTATTATAAATATATAGGTAGTGGGCTGATGGAGTCTATTGCAGAATTTGAAGAAATTATTTCCGGATTCCTGCGATTCCGCTGCGGTGCCGACTCCGTGGAACTGTAGGTGATGACTCCTATGTGCGCATCTCCCTCCCCAAGGTTTTCCCTAACCCCAGGCCCGTTCTCCCCCCTCCCACGCCCCTCCCTCAGCCTCCACATCCCCCAAATCCAGCCCCCAATAGTCTAATTCCTGTTCTTTCTTCATTTCACTATTTAATGAAATTTACTATTCCTCACTATAGTCCCCCCCTTACTGTAGCCATCCAGTCGCCGACCGCTACATCTTCTCTATAGGCCGCCGCCCCCTCACGCCTCCCCTCTCTTTGCTCTGCTCCCTCTTACTTCAGCAGCCACCACCGGCCCTCCCTGCACCGCCAACAGCAGCCGACCTTAATTCCAGCAGTCGGTTTCTCCTCCCCACAGCCACCCTCTCGTGGAACCACCTTCGATAGCCCTTCCCCTCCCGGATCAGCCAAGATCTGGAATATTTCAGCCTGGATCCGACCCCATATTGTCGGATCTACCATTACCCGCCCGGATCTATACCTACGTGGTCGGATCTATCCATTTCCGGTTCAATTTCATCTTCCACTGCCAAGGACAGCTACCTCCGCTATCTCCACTCCTCTGATTCCACCTCGGATCGTCGTACACGCATCCCCGACTCCGAATTCTTCAGTTCCTTGGTCAGCATACTCTTTGGTATTAGCATACATAATTGAATCAAACCCGCGGTTTACAATTTGTTGCTTCGTCGACGTAGAGAAAGGTATTGATGCTGAGTCAATGATGAAATGGGAACGACTGTTCTAGAATAGGTTGATTGGAAGGGCACGCTACATGATCGCTGTGTTTGTAAGTTGTGAAAACATGGAAATATTGACTTTGGTTATGTATGGGAAGATCGGCGCAAGTAAAGATCAACAAGTGTGTGGAATCCACAGGTCAAGGCAGGGATACACTGAACTGTTGGAGGATGGTCCATAGAAGATGGACTTTGAGACCTTGGTGCATGGGGATGGATTCATCATATTCACATGGAGAGAGGACATATGAAACACGTGCAGCTGTGGACACAACGACGATATTAGATGGCTCTGATACCAAGTTGTTACGGGTTAGTACATTCTTAGAAAATTTGTTGGAGACGGAGATGACATTGAAGATAAAGAGGAGATACTACGGAGCCGGAACATAACTGCTTAAGAGGGATATTATCAGAGAAAGATTGCTACCACAATTTCATAAGAAAGACGAGAAGTTTCAATTCATGTATACCATTTTACTAGTTTAGGAGGCCTTAAATAAAAAAAATACAAGTTGGCTCTTTTAGATTATGGTCCCTATTCTCGGACCAACTCCAAACTTACATCCACCATAATTACTTACACCAAACTTACATGCACCATAATTACTTACATCATATTTAATAACGCAAATAAGGAAAAGACATGGCATATAACAAATCTCAAATGGCTCATGCTGTCATTCATAATAAAGATATTTTGGCCCGAAGTCCATGACAATCTCAAAGAATGACAAGATTGAAACACATGTATTGTTCTTCCTTGCATTACTAATTTATGACACATGAACGCCAATCTTATGGAGCATTGCGGGAATATTCTCTCCAATGGGAATTACCAAGGGACAACAAAAGTTTAGCTCAAGCATAGGTATAATGACAATTCATTGGTTGTGTTGTTTGATTCTTGTAGAAATGGAGAAAGCCAACCTTGTATATATGTCCACTTGATACAAATACAAAGAATGAGTACATATATATAGATGAGAGAAAGAGAGAGAAAAGTCCTATACACAATGTGGGACTAAAGAGAGGAGAGAAAAAACAATAAATGCTATACAAATGGGCCTAATGTTAAGTGGGCTTTTCCAACACTCCCCCGCAAGCTGGAGCGTATAGGTCATATGCACCCAGCTTGGACAAACATTGGTAGAACAGAGTGCTTGATAAGGCCTTTGTGAGGATGTCGGCAACTTGATCAGTTCCTGGAACATGCTTTAATTCAAGTTTCTTCAATTGAACCTTTTCACGAACAAAGTGACAGTCAACCTCGATATGTTTTGTGCGCTCATGAAAGACCGGATTCTTTGCGATGTGTATGGCGGCTTGACTATCACAAAATAGAACAGCAGAGGAGGGGAGTTTTACTCCCAGGTCAGTAAGGAGACTTTCAAGCCATGTGAGTTCTGAAACAACTGAGGCCATCGATCTGTATTCAGCCTCTGCAGAGGAACGAGCCACCACAGCTTGTTTCTTACTCTTCCAAGTAATAAGATGCCCACCAAAATACGTACAGAACCCACTAGTTGACCTTCGATCGTCCAGGGAACCCGCATAGTCGGCATCAGAATAGGCAACCAATGCGGGAGCAGAGTCGGAGGTTTTGTAAACCAGCCCTTGGCCTGGAGCTCCCTTAAGGTATCGGAGAATCCGTTCAACCGCTTGGAGATGAGAAGCCCGGGGGGCATGCATGAACCTACTGACAACCCCAACTGCAAATGATATATCTGGCCTTGTGACTGTTAGATAGATCAACTTGCCCACAAGGCGTCGATAGTATTCCGGGTTCGGAAGTAGCAAATCGTCATCCGAAGCATGAGCGCATAATTTGTGATTTGCCTCCATCGGAGTACATGCTGGCTTGCAACCAGACTGACCAGCATCTTTGAGAAGATCGAGACAGTACTTTCGTTGGGAGAGTACCAACCCGTCCGGCCGCCGGGCGATCTCGAGACCAAGGAAGTAGCGAAGTTTCCCCAGATCTTTAGTCTGAAAAACAGTGCTCAGGTGTTGTTTGACGTCTTGAATCCCCTTTGAGTCATCCCCAGTGAGAAGGATGTCGTCAACATAAACCAACAGAAGAATGGTGCCAGTGGCCCGGTGTCGGGTAAAGAGGGAGAAATCTGCAGAGCTCCGAGTGAACCCCATGTCCCGAACTACCTTGCTAAACTTGTCAAACCACGCCCGTGGGGACTGTTTGAGACCATAAATTGACTTTTTGAGAAGACAGACCCGAGACTCCCCCGTGGTCTCAAACCCGGGCGGTTGGCGCATGTAGACAGTTTCCTGAAGGTCGCCATTCAAAAAGGCGTTCTTGATATCAAGTTGATGAAGAGGCCAGCGACGGTGTACCGCGACGGAGAGAAGAACGCGGACAGTGTTAAGCTTGGCCACCAGAGAGAATGTTTCCTCATAGTCGAGGCCCTCCTGTTGTGTGAAGCCACGGGCCACAAGACGGGCCTTCAGTCGGGCAATAGTACCATCCGGAGCATGCTTGATGACGAAGACCCATTTGCATCCAACAAGGTGCTGACCGGGAGGTAAGGGAACCAAGACCCAGGTCTGGTTGGCCCAAAG
Source organism: Platanthera guangdongensis (assembly GCA_039583875.1). Classification (NCBI taxonomy): domain Eukaryota; kingdom Viridiplantae; phylum Streptophyta; class Magnoliopsida; order Asparagales; family Orchidaceae; genus Platanthera; species Platanthera guangdongensis. The sequence continues at coordinate 132,897,974 of CM077165.1, forward strand.
GGCCGTCATTTCTTCGTCCATGGCAGCCCGCCAGCCAGGATGGTGAAGCGCCTCCTGCAAAGAGTTAGGGACTGAAACAGAAGATAAGGAGGTGGCAAAGTGAAGAAGAGAGGGGGAGAGACGATGGAGCGAGACGTAGTTCGCCATCGGATGAGCGGTGGAGACGGGAGCCGGAGCAGCAGGGAGCAGCAGAGAGCAGAGCACCAGAGGGCGAAGCCGACTGCAGAGGAGCCACAGAATGAGGAGAGCGACGAGAATAGACCCGGATAACCGGAGGTGGTGGACGGACCGGAGGCGGGGAAGGGAGAGAGGCTGAGGAGTGAGGAGCAGGAATGACAGGACGAACGACGGGAGCGGGAGGCAGAGCGATATCCGGAGCAGGGAAGAAAGGAAGATCTTCACGGAAAGTTACGTCAGGCGAGACAGTAACCTTGCGGGTAGTAGGCGAATAACATACATAACCCTTCTGAGTGCGCGAGTACCCAACAAAGATCTGCTTGGTGGCACGAGGGTCCAACTTGTCCGTGGAGGGACCGAGGTGGTGAACGTAGCAGGTACACCCAAACACCCGTGGCGGAAGAGGAAAAGGCGAAGTTGTGGGAAAGAGGAGGCTGAAGGGAGTAGCATACTGGAGGACGGAAGACGGGAGGCGGTTGATGAGGAAGCAAGCCGTGGAGAGAGCGTAGTTCCAGTACGGTTTGGGGACCTGCATTTGAAGCATAAGCGAGCGAGCGACATCAAGAAGGTGACGATTCTTGCGCTCGGCGACACCATTCTGTTGCGGAGTGTACGGACATGAGGTTTGGTGAAGAATGCCGAATTCAGAGCAGAGAGTGGCAAACGTATGGCTGGTGTACTCCCGCGCATTGTCAGTACGAATAGTGCGAATAGGCGCAGAGAACTGAGTGCGAGTCTCGAGGATGAAAGCCCGGAATACGCGGGGAAGTTCAGAGCGATCCCGAAGGAGATATAACCATGTCATGCGAGAGTAATCATCAATAAAAGTAAGAAAATAGCGATAGCCAGAAATACTAGTAACTTTGTACGGACCCCATATATCGGAGTGTACTAAAATAAAAGGAGCGGAGCTCCGAGTACAATGAGGGGGGAAGAAGAACGGGGCTGTTTGCCCAAAATACATGTGTCGCAACGAAAAGCGGGGAGAGTGACATCAGGAAGAGCCTTCCGGAGGACTGGAAGAGGAGCATGTCCCAGACGGCGATGCCAATCCGAAGAGGAGGTAGATGCGAGGACAGTAGGAGAGTCGTCAAGAAGATAGAGCCCATTCTGCAGCCGTCCTCTACCAATGATAGTCTGCGTCTGCTGATCCTGTATGAGAAAAGAAGAAGAAGTAAATGTCACTGAGTAATTAGAATCAGTAGTAAGGCGACCGACAGAGAGTAAATTGAAAGGAGAGCCCGGAACATGTAGAGCCGAGCGTAGGAGGAGAGAAGAGGTGAGAGAAATATCAGCACATCCAGAGACGGGAACCGACGCCCCATTAGCAACAGTAATGTACTTCGGGTGAGGTGAAGACAAGTACTGTGGTGGCTTAACAGAGGTGATATGATGAGTGGCACCAGAATCAAGGATACAGCGCGTGCCAGAGGATAGACAGGCGATACCTTCATTGGAGAGAGAGGCAGCAGAGGCAATCGAGGCAGGCGGACGGCTGAGCAAGCCATGAAGATGCTGGAGCTGAAGACGAACCTCGTCGAGCTCAGTACGAGAGGAAGCAGAGTCGGTAGTAGCAGCAGAGGCATGTGGACGAGGAGGTCGGCCATTTTTGCGAAAGCAAGTGGCCTCAAGATGACCAACTTTACCACAGAACGAGCATTGAGGCCTAGACCGGCCACCGCGTCCCCGACCGCGAGAGTCAGAGCGGCCACCACGGGCAGAGGGGGGAAGAGGTAATAAGGGAGCAGGTGCCTGTTGAACAAGGGCCGGAGAAGGAAGTCCGGGAACATCCGGAGGCGGGGAGACTTTGAGAAGCATTGAGCACACGTCGGAAAAGGACGGTGTAACAGTAGAGGAGAGGATGTGAGCCCGGACACTGTGAAGATGAGGGGGCACCCGGGCCATCATCATGGCGATACCCACAGCTTCCTTCTGGGTACGTTGAGCAGCGAGATCTAGAGTGGGAGGCTGATGGTGGATCCAAGCCTCAACCAGAGACCGGGCTTGAGCAACAAAGGACGTCAAGTCGGTCGCGTCACTGCTGTCAAGGGCCTGGAGAGCGGTGATGATATCATAGAGATGGTGGAGACTATCTTTGCCGGAGTAGAGGGTGTGTAGCTCGTCCCACATGCCTTTGGCCGTCTCATGATACATGGCCAGACGATAAGATTCTCCATCAAGAGAGTTGAGGAGCCAAGTCTGCACACGCCCATCATTGCGTAACCACTCCTCAGTAGGAACACCAATAACGGTCTGGGTCAGATGATGAAGGAATCCCTTGGACTGAAGGACACGGCGAACTGAGTGTGCCCATTCCACAAAGTTCTTCTTGCCAGTGAGCGAAATTGTAGTGATCCGGAGCTCGTCGCGGACTTCCGGTATAGAGGCCGGGCGTTCAGGAGGAACTGCCGTACCGACGGAGTCTGCAGATGTAGACATGGAGGCCGCAGCGAGCTTGAAGGAGGCCGCAGCGAGCTTGAAGGAGGCCGCAGCGAGCTGGATGAGACCGCAGCGGGCTGGAGGCCGCAGTGAGCTGGAGGAGACCGCAGCGGGCTGGAGGCCGCAGCGAGCTGAAGGAGGCCGCAGCGAGTGGGAGGAGGCCGCAGCGAGCTGGAGGCAGCAGCTAGAGGAAGCAAACAGACAGCGGACTGGGCGAGGACGCGGCGACCTGGATGAGGTCGCGGCGAGCTGGAGGATGTTGCGGGCTGGGTCAGGTCGCGGCGGTCTGGGTCAGACCGCGGCGGACAGGAGTGAGCTGAGAAGAGAAGACAAGCCGGGGCTGACTTGCGAGCTGGCGGGCTGGCGGGCTGGCGGGCTGGCGGGCTGGCGAGCTGGCGAGCTGGCGAGCTGGCGAGCTGGCGAGCTGGCGAACTGGCGAGCTGGCGGACGCTGCGCGAACGGCGGATGAAGGAGATCAAGGAGAGAGGTCGCCGAGGTCGCGCCGGACAGGAAGAGGCCGCAGCGGACAAGGGGAAGCAGTGGACCCCACAGGATGGTTATAAAAGGAGGGGGGGCCAGAGGAGGAAGGGAGATTGGGGGGGGGGGGGAAGAAGTGGATCCACGGGAGAGGAAGCAGACAGGATAAGTGAGGCCGCAGGAGAGATGCGACTAGAGGGTGCGGACTGGACAAGGGAGGCCGCAGAGACCGCAGGCTGCAGGGCGGACAGAAGAGGGAGTCCGCAGGAGATTCGACCCTCGCTTTGATACCATGTAGAAATGGAGAAAGCCAACCTTGTATATATGTCCACTTGATACAAATACAAAGAATGAGTACATATATATAGATGAGAGAAAGAGAGAGAAAAGTCCTATACACAATGTGGGACTAAAGAGAGGAGAGAAAAAACAATAAATGCTATACAAATGGGCCTAATGTTAAGTGGGCTTTTCCAACAATTCTGATTAATTTGCCACTCATGGTCTAAGGATTACAAAGCCTTCATCAACCTCCATGTATAAGTTAAAGTGGTGCCAAGCAAAGATGACTTTCATGATAGCTACGTCAATGACCATTCTCCGAGTGAGAGATTATTGTGATGTTAAGAAAGTTTCCTCAGATTTGACTGTGGGCTCAAATTAGAACGAGACAATTATTACATTTTAATTGTTTTAAAATTTGGTCTAATCCAATTTGGATTTAAGTAATAGCTTAAAATTCATGTCATATTTTTTGCTCAAATTTATTTTAATATATATCAGTTTGTTTCCCTATTAACAAATTGGTTGGAGATTTGTTATGGTGATAACAACACTCAAGCCTTTACCACTATAGTGGGGTCGGCTGAAAATCTAAAAAAAATATATTTAGTGTGGCTAGATATTAACAAAAATAATCCCAATCGAAAAAGGACTCAAGATGATTTTTGGAGTAGAATGTTGGTGGCATGCCAGACATGGTGAAACATAAGCGCTTGAGTCATGGGTGGAGATGGATTAGCCGCATGGGTAGTGAAAGCTTGGAACTTGCAGTAGGTCTTGAGACATGGTGAAACAAAAGCGCTTGAGTCATGGGTGGAGATGGATTAGCCGCATGGGTAGTGAAAGCTTGGAACTTGCAATAGGTCTTGGGCTTGTAAAGGCGAAGTGTTAGTTGTGCAAATCAACAAAGTGCGTAAATGCAGTAAAGCACATGCGATAGTAAGTGCGCGGAGCAGAATGCACTCAATCGAGCTTTACCGTGCAATATATGTATACAATAGAAAACCCCGATGGGCAACAAATTGCATGCTAGGCCAGGTCCGATTAAATGATTTTAAGATAATTAGGACATTACTTCAGAGTGTTGTGCAGTGAATTGTGTACATGAGCAAAAAATGGGAGTTGCGGAGATGAGAATGCTTAGGTGGATGTGTGGACACATGAGATTGGATAAAATTCGGAATGAATGTATCAGAGATAAGACACGAGTGACACCAATTGCAGAGAAGATGCGAGAAGCTCCACTAAGATGGTTTGGACACGTACAAAGGAGACCTTTAGAGGCACCTGTTTGGTGTCGTGAGAGTCTAGTCACTAGGCATGTTAAACGAGGGAGGGGTAGACGACTAAAGACTTGGAATGAAACTATAAGGAAAGACATGATGTACTTACGCATTAGTGAGATTATGACAAAAGATTGGGCACAATGACAGCAAAAGATCCATATAGCCGACCCCACTATAGTGGGATAAAGGCTTGAGCGTTGTTGTTGTTGTTGTTAGGACATTACTTCAGAGTGCACGGTGTTTTTTAAGATGACTAGTGATGGTCAAGGTCATTAGGGCTTAAGGTGAAGGTGTTGATGTCATTGGGTTCAGTTTGATGGTGTAGCCCGAGGGGTTGGATGGGCTTAGATAACTTGAGAGAAAAACTAAGAAATCTCTAATTAAGGAAAAAAAAGAGAATTCTTGTAAGTTTCAGTTGGAAAAATTTGGAAGTGAATACTATACTCGTGTACTCACTGTAACGCGTGCAGGCACACAATCTAAATTCCATGTAAAAACTTTGACAGGCCTTAGTAGAGCATGTATTCTTGTTTTTTATATACTTTTAAGATTGCGATGTAACTGTATTGTGGGTTTCTTTTTTTTTCCTATTTTTTAACGCACCAACACACTTTCTTAATGTACCCCAAATGTCAGGTTTTTCCACTTCACTCTATTTCATGCCTTTTTTTTATGCATAGTTTACATCAGTAGAATGCATGTAATTAAAATGGTACATATCAATGTCAGTGAATACAAGATATTTTTCAAAAGTGAATGAAAAAACAAAATACAATCTTGCAAGCGGTAATCACTCATGATCTAAATATTTTCACATGCATGTTCCCCACATGCTTGGGTATTGATCTTGTTTTATAGTAGCACATATGCATATTCCCCACATGCTTGGGTACTGATCTTGTTTTATAAGCGGTTCTTTTAGGAATGAGTATTCTTGTAAGTGGTTCAAGTAATCTCTAATAACCAAACTTCACTTTGACATCACAAAATGAATAAGGCGATATTATATGTAAATCAATAATGGCTATATACAAACCTTTACTATATACAAACCAATGCAAATATTTTTTTTGTTATACACAAACCTAATGGTTATATACAAACCAATTTAAAATAAAAAAAATTAAATTTGTTAAACCAACAAAAAATTAAATTTAAAGACAACTCATCAATTATATTAACCAAAATTAGTTTTATAAAAACAAATTAGTTTTCGGTTGCACCATAGTGGTCCAAGAAACCGCATTTCTCCGAGGCATGGATTCGAACAGATCGACTGCGTCGCGTATTCGATTGCACCGCAAATATCCCTTGATCATTATGTTCCAAGAGTGCAAGTTTCTTTGAGGTGTTCTGTCGAACAACTCGGCGACATCTTCGATTGCACCTTCGTCGACATAAGCCTTGATCATGGCAGTCCAAGCACTACATTTCTCTCAGGCATAAGATCGAATAGCACCCGGGCATCCGTCAGGAGCCCGTTTCTAGCGTAACCCAAAACCATCGTCGTCCAGGAGATGACGTTCTTCTCTGAGATTTCGTCAAAAACCCTGCGCGCTGCCGGAACATCGTCGGAGCGTAGGTAGCCGGAGAGCAAAATCGTCCAGGTGAAGACATTTTGGGCGGGCATTCTGTCGAGCAGCTCTCTGGCTTCATCAAACCTGCTCGCCTTCGCAAGGCCGTGGATCATCACGGAGTCGGTCACCACGTTCCTCGTAGGAATCATCCCGAACAGCGCCTCCGCCTGCGGAAGGTCGGCTGTGATTGTAGTTCGCCAGCCGACGCCTATTACACGCCGGAAATGGGCGAAAGATGGGCGGCGCGAGGTGGGGAGCAACGTAGCGGCGGATGTGGGAAAGCGGGATGCGGGAATAGGAAGAGTGGAAATGAGGAATAGGGTTAAGTTTTAGGGTTTTATTTGGTTTATGTATAGTATTTTAAAGCACCTAAAATTTTCTAAAATATTGGTTTGTATATAGCCATTATTGGTTTACATATAACATCACCCATGAATAATCATCAAGCCAATTTTTTGTATTTGGTAGCTACTTGTGTTCTGGTAATCATCATGGAAAACATTAATCACTGTAATATAAAAAAGATTTATTTTTCAATGTTTCAAATTATTTTCTTTACTGATTACTTTGTCTTGGTAAATATTTCCTACTTATCAGTATAAATAGTTAGAATGATGTCTTCTCTGTCTATTCTGCTCCAGATTCAGAGAGATTTAGGTTGCAAAAATGCATGGACTTTTGATATTACAGCTGCTTGTAGTGGTTTTGTTGTGGGGCTAATCACCGCCACTCGCTTTATTAAAGGTACTAAGCATAAACTTGCCTATTAGGAAAATACCTCCCCCAAGAAGGAATTTTATTCTCATGATGTTGTATTTGAGAAGAATAGGTTCCTGCAATGGCAGGTGGGGGTTACAAGAATATTCTTGTGATCGGAGCAGATGCTCTTTCACGTTATGTGGACTGGACAGATAGAGGCATTTGCATTCTCTTTGGTGATGCTGCTGGTGCAGTGCTTGTGCAGGTATGGAGCTTTCTCTTTCTACAAATATATTACAATCAAGTATTACTGATCTATTGTTTCATCCATCATGGGCCTTTTTTATTGTTCTAGACTTTAACTAGCATGAAGCATCGTTTTTTCTTGTGGTTTCTATAACATACTTTGTGTAAGCAGCTGATTTCATTTTGTATCATAATCCTGATTGCCGATTTTCACCTTCCAACCCGAGTGTTAAGTTTTTATTTGTAAGCTTATAGTGTCATGCCTGTGATAAATGTGTCATTGGTGATACTCCGGCGCGGTATGAAATGGAGCTCAATTTTGAACAGAGCGGCATAAAATGGAGCTCTCAACTGCTGGTTCAAAAGACCATGAATCTTTGGTGGCAAATGGAGCGCTGCCCCACCGGAGCCTGAACTGTTATTTAAACATTGCCTGAATCTCCCGTGACAAATTGAGCACTACGGCACTTGAGCCTGAACAGGTTCTCAAATAGAGCTTTAGTTACATTTTAGGTTTCATTATGTACAGTGAATTTTGGTGAAAGGCACGCCGCTCACTTTTAAACTGTTAATTAGTCTTCCAAGTGGAAAATAATTTGTAAATACTTTATTATTAGTTTAAATTATGGAATGAGTTTTACCTTATACATTGTTCAGAAAGACCGTCAAACTTTTTCCAATTTATATTGTCACTTCATTAAATATTAACGGAGAGAATGTCTATTAATGAAAGTTAGCAGTTAAAACTCAATATGAATCATACAGTCAATAAAAAGTTCTCCCATGAGGATTTTAGCTAAATTCAGGTGAAATTTTTTGTCACTTTTAGGCTTGCGACGCTGATGAAGACGGATTGCTTGGATTTGACCTGCACAGTGATGACCATGGACATAGGTATTCTTCGTCAATTCTTTTCATATACAACTTCCGATATATTTGCATGTGTATGTGTTTATTTAAATATTATTTATGGGGACCCATCCAATTTTGGATAATCACAAGGACCTGCCTTCAAACTTTTCATTTACCTCCTTTCCAATTTCCCATAGTTACAGAGACCTCACTTTTACTTTTTAAAATTACGAAGACCTCGCCTCTAAGTTTTTTGGGTACATGTATGTTGACAATATGAAGTCCAAAAGCATGTCTTGCTAATTTAAAAAGTAGAGGGGAGGTCCCTGTAATTATGCAAGCTTGCAAGTTAGTTTTTCATGTGTGTGTGTGTGTGTTTTGAACTCTTCTATTTTTAAAATTATGAAAATGTCTCATATAAATTTACATTGCAGAAGAATTGACTTAGCCCATGCAAAGGCCCGTCGTTAGCATATTTAGTTTAGTGTCACACCTTGGGTTGAATTTGAGTTCTCACTCCTCTTCTATATATTCGTGCACACATCCTTGCATTAATATGTGAAGAAGTAAGAAATAATTTTGTCCTTATGTATTCTACATTTCTACATGGTATTAGAGTCACGATTCAAAACGGTGGACTCTTGATGACTGAATTCTCCTCTCGCCAATTGGAACCTTTTGTTTCTTCCAGGTACTCGCCACAACTGATTGGGTACTCGCCCATTTCTAGTTTTCCGTGGAGTCCACAAATAAGCTAACCCACTGCCCTTTTATAGGCACGACAGACACCAGATTACTCGCTGCCTCTGCATACCGGGCTCGTCACTACTTAGTCGCTCGCAGACGCTCACCTATCGAACAACGTGATTTCTCCCTTGAACTCGTCTACAAAATTTCTTCGTTGAACTCACCGATGCGATTTCTCCCTTCCGTTGCATACTGAACGCTCGCACTTGGAGCTCGCAGCTTGTTCCTGCAACCTGGAGCTCACATCGACGACTTGAGCTCGCCTGCCGCTGGACCCGACACATGCGCCCGGAACTTGCTGACGCGATTTCTCCCCGCCTCCATTGTACTCGCAAACGCTCGCACCAGGAGCTCACAGCTTCTTCTTGCAACCCGAAGCTCACATCGTTCAGCGAATTCTTCCAACAATTTGGAGTTTCGCATCGCTTCCGCCACTCATAGAAGCTTGCATGCTATTGGCCCACTGCTCCTCTCCTTGTGAAAACTCATAGGTTCACTTCTCCTGTGCTCGCAATAACTCCTTCAGCGCTCGCAAACCGCCTCCTTACCTGTTTCCTCCGAAGCTCGCCAAATCACCCTTCCAGGCTGCTTTTGTTATGGGCTTCGTTCCTCCCATTTATTATGTTATGTCGCATCGCGTATTTATTATGTCTTTATGTCGCATTGTGTATTTATTATGTTTTTATGTCGCATTTTGTCAAGTGTATCGTATTTACGTTTATGTCTTCTGTAAGTCTATTTAAGGGATCACTTGGGTCTTGTATTGATATGGATGAAAGAAAGTTTATTTCTTAAACCATATAGAGATTTTGGAAGTTCTCTCTCCCTTGAGCAAGTCCTGCTTAGGTAGCCGTGGTTTCAGATCTGTTGTATACTCTGATGTCATCCTTGTCTTCGGTCATTCCTCTCGCAATCCTACCGGTGTTAAGGGATAGGCCCATAACTTCTTGCTATTAGAGACACTCGTTCCTCTTCCCCACTTCCACCACAACCATTATTGCAGCAATTTTTAGAGTCTTCCTTCCTCCACACCACTTCCGCAACCCCAGGCTTCATCCACCGCTGCCAACTTCCGCTTTCTTCCTCGCTAGCCCACAACACGACAACCTCTGCCTTCAATCATTGTGGAACGCCGAGCAGCTTCCCGCAGAGCCGCATTCCACTGCCTTCCTCTACCTCGCGCAGGACAACATCTCGCTCAAACCTCAAATTTTGATTCTTTCTCCCGCAAACGCCAGCGCCATCTGTTCTTCTCAAATCCAGGGAAGATCCTCGTCACTACAACAACCAGTGCAACCCCTGCGGCCTAGATCATCCTGCATCCTGCTTTGATCCTTCCTCCTGTCGTCGACACACACATCTTCTTCTTCAACAATAGGACCTCTTCGACAATGCACTGTATACGACGGCGCCTCTCTTAGATCTTGTCCACACACATCCTCTTGTAGAGGACATCCATTCGAAGCCTGATCCTCCTTGAGCCCCAAGACCACCGCACGCGTATCTCCATCACACATCGCCTTTAGTTTGCGTCCTTCTTGAGCCCCCACATAGCAATGCCCCCTCCTCCCTCGAGCCCTACACCAACTGGTTTACCGGTTTAAGAGTATTAGGGCAACTGAAACTTCCCAGATTTTTTTATTTGTTAATGGATTCTTAATCAAATAATTACTTAGTAAAAAAATTGATGGACGTTAAGCTTAGTACTGCAGAGTGGAAATTTCTTGCCTCCATTTTGCAACGTTTCGACGCACTCCTTAGGGGGTCACTTCCGACAAGTCCTTCATGGCCTTCAGTCATACCTCCGCAAGTCTTGCCTCTGACAGACACTGTGGGCCACCTCCTGACGCAATTTCCGTCTTCTCCACCTCCAACCGCAGAAGCTCTTCCGCTCTCTACAGTTCATGCAGCACCATCATCTCCTCCATTGGTTTTCGAACCGCAGTTTACTCTGCCAGCCTCGCCACCCCCAGCAGTTCTATCTGCCCTTGCTCTATTAACGCTGCCTCTTCTCAGGCCTCCTCCTCTGATGTCCCTTCTGGATACATTTCTTCTGCTGACCGTTCCCAAGTTGGCGCCGCCAATTACGATCTGCGCGGCTCTTTTTCCGTCCGCGCTACCATATCCTTCGATTGTTCGCAGCCGTCGGGCACCCTCGTTCCGGCCACTCCTCACCATCCTTTCTACCATCAAGGAGAGTGTTGACATCCTGTCACTCGATGCAACATCTGCTACAACAACACGATACCATGAGTTGTTCTGGAGGGAAATCAAAAAGCCAGACGATTAAGTTGTGCAAGCATCATTTGAGCTTGAGGGAAAGCTCAATTTGAATCCCAGAAGAGTTGTTGTGGGCTTCGTTCTTCCCATTTATTATGTTATGTCGTATCATGTCTTTATTATATCTTTATGTCACATCGTGTCTTTATTATTTCTTCATGTCACATTTTTTCATTTGTATCATATTTACATGTATGTCCTCTGGTAAGTCTATTTAAGGGATCCCTTGAGTCTTGTATTGATATGAATGAAAGAAAATCTATTTTCTAAACCCTAAATAAATCTTGGATGTTCTCTCCCTTGAGCAAGCCCCGCTTAGGCAGCCGAAGTTCTAGCTCCGTTGTATCCTCTGATGTCATCCTCGTCTCCGTCTGGTAAATTCTATCGGTATTAAAGGCTATGCCCATAACAACTTCCTCCATAGCTCGTAGAACCTCTATTTCTTATCATTTCCCCCAACAATATCTCATCACGCGGGAACGAATGCTACGCCCGCTCCGTTCACCTTTCCTGCACTCGCTCGAACCCCTCTCCCTGACATCCGGGATGATCTCCGCATTACCACTATCTCCCTCACTAGGAAGAAAAAAATTTGTTGAGTGGGTAGACTGAGCAGTGTCCTACAAGACCAAAGGTCTTATTCATCACGTCACTCGTGATACCACCGTTGAGCCTACCGAGCAATGGCTCTGGGATGGTGGACGCGTACAATCATGCATCCTTGACTCCATGTACAGTGAGCCATATCACTTGGCTATGCACCACGAGAACACAAAGGTTATGTAGGATGATCTAAAGATCCTATACTCTAGGCAGGACAACCTTCATCATCTGTTCGATATCTTTTGGGACCTTCAGAGCGTTGAAATTGGTTCATACGGTAATCTGACATCCTTTGCGGCCCAATATAAAACACTAATCGAGGTTTAGGTTCAACACCAACCTCTGATGTTGGATCTTGCTATCCAATGTGCTCAGAAGGAGGCTGTCAGCATAGCTCTAATGATGGCATGAATCCCACCTCATCTTCACAATGTCTGTGTGGCCATCTTCCGTCTCCCTCAGATGTGTGCTCCATGATCTTGAAGTTGACTCCGCCCGTCGATGTTCCGATGTCTCCCTCTCCCGCCCTACAACAATCTACTAACATTCGTCCTCCACATCTTGCGTCGTGGAGGCCCTGGATTTTGGGGCGGTGGGCACAATGGCCCAAATCACGCTAAGGGGCAAAACCCTCTCCTGCATACCCATTGTGGTCGGATGAATCTGTTGGAGTTACCATGATGATCTGGAAGTGGTCAAACATCTAATCTCACTGCCAACGCAATATGAGCCTGCAGGGTCGCACATAAGAGATGTGGAGAAGTTGGATGACTGACTGTGTTGGTAAAGGTTACCAATCACCGACCTGAATAGGGTTATGGGCAAGGTGTTGCCTTATAGGATCATCGGGTTGGGCAAAGGTTGCCTTGAAGGGCTGGTTAGGTTTGTCATCCGAGGGTCGATGAGAATAGTCGAGAATCATCTTCTGATTCCCGCCGATCGACGAGAATCACCTTGCTGATTCTCGCCGATCGACGAGAATCGTCGAGAATCAATTGTTGATTCTCGACGATCGACTACCTTGGCTATTGTCGTCGACCGCGGCTCGACGATCGTCGAGTATCATTATGTGTCGTCGAGCGTGGCTCGACGATCGGCGAGAATCGTCGAGTATTGTACTCTGATTCTCGCCGATCCAATGTGATACTCGCCGAATGATTCTCACCGAACCTGCTCAGTGATTCTCGCCGATTGTCGCCGATTCTCACCGATTCATTCTCGCCGATTCTGAACCCTAGTTCTGGGTGGTCTGCGGATAGCGATTTTCCTGAGTTTATTTTATACGTTAAGTATAAATATAACACTTAGGGTTTCGGGAATATGAGCGATCTATCCCCTCTGTGCGAATCGAACCCGACGGAAGGAGTTCCGCGTTCGCTCCGCCGATCCCGATCCGCCGCCGAAAGAGTTCCGCCGCGTGTTTGCTCCCTTGACCACCTTTTCTCCGGCGATCGTCGCTGGCGCTGCAATCCCTGGCGCGGACCTAGCAGTCCGTGGGAAAGCAAAGGTGCGGTCTTCTCCTTCCCGATCTTCCGTGCGACGAAAGCTCGGCGTTCTCCCGCTCGTGTGGACTTCTGCAGAAACGTGGATACTATTCCACGTAGAACTCGCCACCAGCAAGCAGACAAAGTTTGGAGCTTCTCCGTTGAGTTGTGACTCAACGCCACCGAGGTAATTTTTGCCTAGTTTCGTTAACTTCTTGATTCAACCGTCATGGCTCGATCCGCATCTCTTTGGGTTTTCTTGATGTTTTACTTTTCCACTGCGTGCACAAGTGTTGTGCCAACCCTATAGAGAAACCCAACAGTGGTATCAGAGCCAGGTTTCGGCCATGACTGTTGTTTTGGAAGTTGTCTTATTCCAATGCGTGTAAACCTAGAAATTTAGAAGTGTTCTAAATGTCTAGATTTAGTCTTGACACTTCGCCAAGAACGATTGGAATTTCGGTGGAATTTCTAAGTGTTAGAAATTGTTGTCTCCTTAGCAGTAACCATCCCTCGAGTATGTTTTGGATTTTGAATCCAACATAGAGAGATGAGCTTGTCTACTGCTTAAGTTGAGCTGTCTTTGCCTTTGTCCAATGCATGTAAATCTGAGGATTTGGAAATTTCCGGATGTTCAGATTTAGCCCTTCCTTCTATCAAATGTTGATGGTGTCAGGATGTGCACATAAGGGATGCATGTGGTTTTAGAAGAATTGTTTTTCTTTGGATGTGCACATTGATCAAATGTTGATCATGGTTAATCGTTAACCTAAAATTGAAATCCCTTCTTTTAATATTAAGTGTTCGGATGCCTTCCGATGGATGACACTCTTCCTGCCTCGATCGATGAAATGTGGGCTTGCCAAAGCAAGGTGCATTAATCTATCTTGGTAAGGGTGCGAGCGGATAATTGTGATATTCCACTGTTGACATCGGGTCCAGCTTAACTAGGTGACCTCAAAGGTTGAGTGCCTAGAGGCATAGGGTTGACATGCATCATATGATGGATGCGAATAAGGAGTTATTCACCAACCATACAAGAATTGCATGAGGATGCAATTGGCAAGCGTTGCCTACCTAAATAACCACATCGTGAGAGGAACGCCAAAGCGGACTCATTGTGTTGGTGAAATACAGATCTTGTCCACTAAGAGAGTAGCTCGCATGAACTCTCCGAATTGTTAGTGAGGGCTATCATTTCGAATAAAATAGTGGGAGTATTTTAATTGAAGTCCTAATTAGAATAAATTGCAATTGAAATGTAGGTACTGATTTTATTCTGCATAAATTCTTGTAGAATTCCATGGCAAGCGTTTCACACTCCACGCTGTCTCTGAGAGCCATCCTTGAGAAGGATAAGCTCAGCGGGACAAACTATATGGACTGGTATAGGAACCTGGGAATTGTTCTCAGGCAAGAGCGAAAGCTCTATGTCTTGGAAGAAGAAGCCCCCGAGGTGCCGACCGGGAACTCTTCCCGTGCTGAGAAGGATACTTATAAGAAGTATACTGATGATGCTTTGGATGTCGAGTGCCTTATGCTTGCCACCATGAACTCTGAGCTTCAGAAGCAACATGAGAACATGGGGTGCAAGGAGATTGACGGGCACCTCAAGAAAATGTTTCAAGGGCAGGCTCGTCAAGAGAGGTTCGACATCACTAAAGCGTTGTTTCAGTGCAAGATGGGAGTTCGAGACTCAGTAAGGACTCACGTACTCAAGATGATTAGGTATATAGAGAACCTTGAAAGGCTGGGTTTTCCTCTTGGTCAAGAGTTGGCCACGGATCTGATCCTGCAATCGTTGCCGGACAGTTATGAGCAGTTTGTCTTGAACTACAATATGAACGAGATAGACAAGACACTGCCCGAACTCCTAGGCATGTTGAGAACTGCCGAGATCAACATGAAGAAGGCCAAGCCTGCCAGCCCCATACTGATGGTGCATAAGGGCAAGGGCAAAGCCAAGGGCTCCAAGAAGACGAAGGTAGGACCTAAGTCATATCTTGAGCCCAAGTCTTCAGCACTGATGAAAAAGAAAAACACGGTGAAGGATGAGAAATGCCACCACTGTGGCAAGGCTGGTCATTGACGGAGGAACTGTCCTTCGTATATTGAGGGTCTGCAGAAATTGAGGGGAGGTATGACTTCCGCTTCTAATGCTTACGTTATAGAGATAAACCTTTCTGCTCCTTCATCTTGGGTATTGGATACCGGATGTGGTTCTCACATTTGTACAAATGTGCAGGAACTGGGAAGAAGAAGATTGCTGAGTAAAGGGGAGGTGGACCTCCGCGTCGGCAATGGAGCAAGAGTTGCTGCTGTAGCCGTAGAAGTTTACCGTCTTTCTTTGCCCAGTGAGCTTGTAATAGAATTAGATAACTGTTATTTTGTTCCGGCAATAACTAGAAACATTATATCTATTTCATGTTTGGACATGATTGGATTTTCTTTTATAATTAAGAACAATTGTTGTTCTATATTTAAGAATGATGTTTGTTATGCTGTAGCCCAATTGTTTAATGGTCTTTACGTTTTGAACTTGGACCATCTGATCTATAATGTAGAAAATAATAAAAGACTAAGAACAAATGACTCGAACCCTACGTTTCTCTGGCATTGTCGTTTGGGCCATATCAACGAGAAGCGCATATCCAAGCTCCATAGAGATGGACTTTTGGACTCATTTGATTATGAATCATTTGAGCGATGCGAATCTTGTTTGTTAGGCAAGATGACTAAAGCTCCTTTCATTGGTTATACTGAGAGGGCTGAGGATCTCTTGGGTGTTATACATAGTGATGTATGCGGACCCATGAGTTCCATGGCTAGAGGAGGGTATTTCTACTTTGTTACATTTACAGATGATTTCAGTAGATACGGATATGTGTATCTTATGAAGTGCAAATCCGAGACCTTTGAAAAGTTCAAAGAGTTCAAGAATGAAGTAGAAAACCAGTTGGGTAAAAGGGTTAAAGCACTCCGATCTGATCGAGGTGGCGAATACCTGAGTCATGAGTTCCGTGATCATCTGAAAGAGTGTGGTATTGTATCACAGCTCACTCCACCTAGAACACCACAACATAATGGTGTGTCTGAGAGGAGAAATCGTACTCTGTTAGACATGGTACGTTCGATGATGAGTCTTTGCAGACTTGCCTGTTTCCTTTTGGGGTTTTGCTTTAGAGACTGCTGCAATGACATTGAATCGCGCTCCAACGAAAACGGTTCTGAAGACACCATATGAGATATGGACTGGGAAACGTCCTAGTATGTCGTTCATTAAAATTTGGGGCTGTGAGGCATACGTAAGACGTCAAATGCCTGACAAGCTGGAACCCAAATCAGATAAATGTTATCTGGTGGGATATCCTAAGGAAACGAAAGGGTATAACTTTTACCTACCGTCTGAGAGCAAAGTGTTTGTCGGCAAGGACTGGTGTCTTCTTGGAGAAATAGTTCTTATCAAGAAAGACTGAAAAGGTAGAGCTTGAAGAAGTTCAAGACCACATGTAGTGAATGAACCGAATTGGATTCTGAGATAGACTACAAGATGTTGTAGCTGGAGAACCTGCTCAGAGAACACAAGTCCTACGTAGATCTGGTAGACGAGGTTGAGCCTGAGAGATATGATTCTCGTGTCTCAAATAGGTAATGTTTTGCTTATGGATCATGATGATGAACCAGCAACCTACCAAGAGGCTATGAATGGACCGGACTCCGACAAATGGCTTGAGGCTATGCAATCCGAAATGGACTCCATGTATGCAAACCAAGTTTGGAACTTGGTGGAACCACCTGAAGGGGTAACGACCCATAGGGTGCAAGTGGGTCTTCAAGAAGAAGACCGACATGGATGGGAATGTACAGACTTCAAGGGCGACTGGTGGCTAAAGGTTTCAAGCAAATTCCTGGTATTGACTATGATGAAACTTTTTCCCCTGTTGCCATGGTAAAGTCCATTAGGATATTGCTTGGTATTGCTGCGTATTATGACTACGAGATCTGGCAGATGGATGTCAAAACGGCTTT